>CAWUFW010003663.1:0-600000 GCA_963921515.1 Calotriton arnoldi
AATATGTAGGCCAAACAGTGAATGACCTCCGTACACGATTCAGGAACCACAAATCGGCAATAATTAATAAGAAAATTGACCAGCCTGTAGCCAATCATTTTAACCTTGTGGATCATTTACTATCAGATTTGAAGATTTTCCCCGTGGAACATGTCTCAAAGGAAGAACTACTGGACTCCAGAGAAAACTTCTGGATGTACCGTTTAAAATCACTGCATCCAGATGGACTGAACATTACTGATAATACAACCTGATTACTGCATATCTCAAGAGCTCTCAGGACTGCATTGATTCCACATTCCAAATAGAATCTTCACTCATGATGCTTTTTGAAAATTCAGCTGTGTCATCTGTGCAGCCACTGAGCAAACCATCTTGTACTACCTGAGGAAGGCGGAAGCTGAAACGTTGTAGTTGAAATATATTTTGTTCTTTGGTGAATCTATCTGTTTGAGTCACTTCTTTCTTGGATATATATATATATATATATATATATATATATATATATATATATATATATATCCCATCAAAACTTGCCCTGTTGCAAGAACGAACTCGGCAGCAGAGTGGTTGAAACCATTTATTACGTAAAACCGGCAGTGACACTCTGATAGTTTCTCTCTCCTCACGCGTTTCGGGGCTGGCAAAGCTCCTTAATCATAGGAAAACAAACTGGAAATGCGCTGAGTAGCTCGGTCAGGCACCATTACTGCATGCTCATTTAAATATTCCGCAGTGGGCCTTTCAAGTAAGTCACGCTCTCAGGCATGCTGGTACCTGTGGTCTTTTTTGTCCTTGAGCAAACATTTCTCCCCAGTGGGATCAGCGCACAATTCCCAGTCTTATGTTAAAAATAAATGACCCCAGTGGGCCTCCGAATGCCAGTAGCCGGTAATTCACACCTCCGCTGCGCCCAAAGGTTTCAAACAATTCCAAGCCTTTTGGTGTATTTAGGTTTCCTCTCAACTGCAGTCAATATAGCTAGTACCTTTCGCTTCTGTAATAGTTGACATTTGTGATCAGCATCAAGAAATCAGACAAATTGGAGAGTGACCTAAAATTATTATTATATATTAATATTTTGTGTAGGAATCTCCACAACATGTTTCTAAAGAAAAGATTAGTCCGCACAATTTGGTTTTGGAAGGCTTTCTGGTTATTGGATCTGGTGGTGGGAATTGATGGCACTGGTTGGTTGGTACCAGAAGTTGCTTTCCCCTATGAAAGTTCCATATGAAAGTATTGGGAAATGACTGTATTAAAAACGTGGCATAAAGACATAACTCGTGCTGAGGGAGAGGTAATTTCTCTCAGCACTTTCTGATAAATCCCCCAAACAAGAACACCTTCACCTTGTACAAATATTAGGCAGTTCTGTAAGCCAGAACTTGAATGTCAGCTCAAAATGTGTTTGGATACTTTTAATGGAAAGTGTGTGGATACTGTTTGGAAACATTTTCGAGGGCCTATCGAATTAAGGGATGCAAAAAAATCCTCAGCCTCCCCCACCCACCAGGACATACTGTTAAATTCCAGGGTTAGGCCCATGTAGCGAAGCAGCTCATTTCTTACATTGCCCTCACAAATAACATTTCCAGCTATGACCTTTGGCACACATTTGCATGCACGACAATGTTGGATTCGTCTCTCCGAAACTAAACTTCTTTTTACATCTAGCTTTGCACAACATTATCACAACACCCTGAACATCCTGTACAAGGTCTCGTTTCACACCACATACAAATGTCATCACTATCTTCATCCAGTGGGCAACAGGGCTATCTCTATATCCATAACATCACTAATCTATGAATATGCCTCTTTTTCCCGCATACCATTACCCCGCATGTTGTTACAACGCGGTCGTTACAACGACCGCATTGTAACAACGCATACCATTACCCCGTAAGTCGTAACAACGACTTGCGGAGGGGGGGCGCTGGATGTTGGAATAGTAAAATTTACTATTCCAACTCCAGTCTGTGCGGACTGTAGGGAAGGTGTTGGATTTTAAATCCAACACCTTCTCCCCCCTCCGCAAGTCGTTGTAACGACTTGCGGGGTAATGGTATGCGTTGTCACAACGCGGTCGTTGTTACGACCACGTTGTAACAGCATGCAGGGTTACGGATGCGGGGTGACGGTTGTTTACCCTAATCTATGTGAACATTGCAAGTCTGCTTTCTATTATAAATGATGAGCATCCCAATAGATTAACAGATGAGGCACTTCCGCTGACACAGAGGGTCCTTCCATGCTGAGAAATCACCACACAGTGATCTGATATCTCAAGAGGGGTGTCCAGTTCGTGACTTAGACAGGGTCCTTCACTTTAACCCATCAGGTAGTGAGGTTGGTTCATCCCTTGGGGAGATTCTTGGCTCTATACCAACATATTCTCTAGGTACACTCAGAGTAGGGTTCGCACTGTAGGAGTAAGCTCCATTACTGCCTTGTTATATATGCCTGCATATATATATATATGCTGTTCTTTTTCCATGCTGAGCCTTCGTATTTGTCCCGGTGAGGAGTGTGCTTGTTTGGGGACAAACTGTGGAAAGGAATACTTACGGCTGGTCCGGCCGTTTAGTGCACCGCCGCCGATTACACAGGGCGGGTCTGCGGCTTTGGGAGTGTGAAGCCATGCGGACTCCTGGGACGCTCTCATGTGGCATGGTGAAGGCGCATTGTTTCATTTACCGTATCAAGGGTATTAATCAATTTGGATGACATTAAGCAGCAATTCAGAGTGATTGTGGTATCGGGACTGTATTGACCAGCATGCACTGTTTGACACGTGATATTCACCTGAGCATTATTAAAGAGGATTTACAAGCAGTGCTAATGCAGTCTCGTGTGATTTTAGAATCTGCTGCTGCCCATGAACAAGGAAACTAATTCTGAAACGCATTGGGCACTTTGAATATTTATGAGGGAACTTGCTGTTCTTTTTCCATGCTGAGCCTTCGTATTTGTCCCGGTGAGGAGTGTGCTTGTTTGGGGACAAACTGTGGAAAGGAATACATACGGCTGGTCTGGCCGTTTAGGGCACCACTGCCGATTACACAGGGCGGGTCTGCGGCTTTGGGAGTGTGAAGCCATGCGGACTCCTGGGACGCTCTCATGTGGCATGGTGAAGGCGCATTGTTTCATCTACCGTATCAAGGGTATTAATCAATTTGGATGACATTAAGCAGCAATTCAGAGTGATTGTAGTTTCGGGACTGTATTGACCAGCATGCACTGTTTGACACGTGATATTCACCTGAGCATTATTAAAGAGGATTTACAAGCAGTGCTAATGCAGTCTCGTGTGATTTTAGAATCTGCTGCTGCCCGTGAACAAGGAAGCTAATTCTGAAACGCGTTGGGCACTTTGAATATTTATGAGGGAACTTGCTGTTCTTTTTCCATGCTGAGCCTTCGTATTTGTCCCGGTGAGGAGTGTGCTTGTTTGGGGATAAACTGTGGAAAGGAATATATATATGTATGTATGTATGTATATATATATATATATATATATGTTAACAGCAAAACCCAACGCGGTCCCAATCAGATGAACCAGAGTCTCCATGGCACAGAGGGAGCCCACGATCAAATTTCTTAGAGGTACTTTATTTTTTTATTTTTAACACCATTAGTGCAAACGTGAAAAGGACGTATGTATGTATGTATATATATATATATATATATACATATATATATATACATATATATATATATATATATATATATATATATATATATATATATATATATATTGTTTTAGCACCATGGTAGAACTCTAGCTACTATTTACGCTTGTGATGCTTGTAATCATGTTTATCTGCATCTGTCTACTAATCATTGCAGCACATGCATTTTATGCAAGAATGACATTGATTCAATAAATATTATTGAAAACATCCCACTGTGCGTTCTCGGTATATTTCTCTGAGACTTAGTGAGCACGAGAGACTGAGTGAAAGGTTCTGTACCGTTTCCACAATCCCTGATGAGTCAGGATTGTCATGTCCAGTGATTGCCATAAACCATTCACTCCCTGGTAGGTTCGTGGGGGCTTACGGTGGCACTGTGAGCTAGCTGGTCTATAGGCAAACATATCCTACGGGGGGTGTCCGCAATCAGTCTACACAACAAACCCTTAGTTTATTTTGTCAGAACAATGCACATATCTTACAGATTGGTAGAAACTTCACTACATGGTGCCGCTATAGTTGGTTAGACACTTATTTAATGGTCAAATCTGAGTAGTTTAGTCGTGCTTTCTCAGAGACTCCTACTCATACTTTAACCGGAGACGTCAATAGTGGGAAGGGAAACAAATCCGCCTCAGCTGAGTAGGTATATCCTTTGTATTGGATGTAGGTTAATCAAGCTTGGAGTATTAGAAGTTCCCACATTGTGCATACCATAACTCTATAAAATATCAGTTAAATACTACTGCTGCGAACAAGGTGAGGACATTGGAGAACAGATAGTTGGTCTAAATATTGTCGAAAATTGCAGACAGGCAGTTACCATGAAAGTATTACAGCATGGACTCCAGGCAATGGGTGGAGAAGTTCCCTGAGTGGTTGAGGCACATGAAGCATTTAAGAACAGAGGTATTCTTTTCTTGGGTTAAGTTCCCACTTGCAGACGCACAAGTACGGTTATTTTATGAATATATTGAAGATGAACCACCTGATGACTATTTTCCTTATGTGGACATAGAAGACTCGTTATCTTACCAAGAGCACATTAATTGGTTTAAAGGCGCCCTACCCCATACCACAGAACATGTGAGACTCGGTCTGCTCAGCAGAGAAGGAGCGACCTGGCCGGTCTTAGCTTCATACACAGGGGACGCAGACATTGCTGCCTTAACATCAGCAGGAATGTGCAAACTTTACAGAGATTTAATGAAAATTTACAGAAATCCAACACAACATGTAATGAGAACATTGACAGTACAACCTGCGGGGACTGCTCAGGCTACACAACCACACATGGCTACCACAGGTATTAGCCCACAAACACTAAATGCAATTATGGGAAAGGTTCCTGTAGTGAATAAAAGATGTAGTTTCTTCCAAGTATATTTATTCAGGATATGATGTTAAGCAGAGCCCCACCAGGAGCAGCCTTACTGCTGCTCAGCCCATCCACCAACTGACTCACACACTCACCAACATTCCACTCACCAACATTCTGTCACCACAGTCACACTGGCTGAGCAGCAGGTATAACAGTTCCCACCAGCAAATCCCATTCTGGATAGCACAAAAAACAGTGCAGCTTGAATCGGTTTCCCCCATATGGGCCCACAGGAAAAACACAGAATACTGACAATTTGTTTGCCAATTGGGGTTCGCTCCCTCGATAGAAGATTGTGTCACTTGGGGTACAATCTTCGCTGCCATATATACCAGAACACATGGTACCCCCTAAATAGCAGTAATACCAGAGGTACTGAAACAAATTCAGAATGAGTACAGGGCAGAGCCTACCTTAGATCTAGAGATGAAACTGGTGGCCAACTTTGCCCAAGTATCAACATTTATGTTGAGTAACATAACAGGGGAGGCAGCAGCGGTGGCAATACGCCAATGCCTGAGGGTTTTCACACCTGCACTACAGGAGCGAGAATTGCCTAATATTATCGAAGAAACATATGCCTCTTTAGGCAGAGATAATCTGGGAGTTAAACCTAGGAAACCAATAGTTAAGAGTAGTTCTGAAAAGGATAACTCTAAGCAAGCACCCAATTCTTCAAAGGAGATCATAAACAAAAACATAAACAAAAACATAAACAAAACAACACAGTCACGGGGTGGGTCTGCTCAACAGGAACACTCCTCAACAGGAACACCCTCTCCACCTCAGCCAGACACCAACTCTCTCCAAGTTCCTGAAGGACCTCAAGACCTGTCTCTTCGACGAATCACCATGTGCGTCCGACAACGCATGCACCCTTATGGGCGATGGTAGCCTTCTGATGATTCTCCGTAAGGGCGTTGGAGCCGTGCGCCCCCCTCTCCCCCAGCACATTGAGACCCTTCCGGGTGAGTAGCTGCGTTCCACAAACCTGATTGAATGAAAATACCATCTGCGGAACCATGACAATATTAGAAAGCCTTACCGGTATTAGGATACTGATCCACGTTCATCTTCTTCCTTTCAGAAGACATCCGAAAAGCATTCAGAGAGAGACGGATGGTCAGAGTACAGATCAGAGGAGCGAGTCAAGCCAAAAAGGGAGACTTCGCACTTCAGACTACATCATTAAACAAGAAGAGAAACAGAAGACTTCAAACCCTCAATTTGAAAAGGAAGGTAGTCTGGATTACAATTAGAAATGCCCAGGCTACTATCCTTCTAGAACTAGCCCATCTTGCAGCCATAGTTTGTACTCCTGAGGATAAGAGGCATTACAACAGCTACAGGAGTACCCAATCACTCTCTTCTCTAGGAGAAACGGTGGCACCCACACTGCAGCCCTCTATGTACTGGATAACTCCCCCTAAGGCATTTGTAAGCAGACAAGTGGGGAGGAGATGCTTTCTTTTGCTCTCTCGAAGCCAGATAGACCCCTCCTGACTCTATGCCTCCAAAGAAAAATCAGGCGAATAGAGTTTCTAATTATTTTCCATCAGCAGACACGAGGGGTGGGGCCACTGAGAATAGGCAAGACAACATGGCGCTCACCAAGGAAGATCTCTTGACATCCCTTAGGGAGTTCAAACAGGAATTGTGAGAAGATCTGAAGGCAGATATGAAGGCCTCCCTGGTGAATTTGCGCACAGACCTTCAAGGCACACTCACTTCTCTTCAACAAGACGTGGACTGAGTGGGTACCCGCACTGTGGATCTAGAGACTAAAGCACAAACTCTAGAAAAAAGTCTACATAAGGTGGAGACCACAGCAAAACGTCTAGAGATAAATCTGCAAGCATCTCTTATAAAGTGCAAAGATTTAGAGAACAGATCCTGGAGGGAGAACATCCGCATCCGCAACCTAGAGGAAGGTGCCGTGGGACCCGACCTGGAGGCGTTTGTACTGGGACTATTCTCGGAATTGTTGGGCACTGCCGTGCCTACAGTAAGAATAGACAGAATACATAGAGTGGGGCCTCATATCCAAGGAAACAACAAAAGACCGAGAGACGTGCTGCTAAAATTACACTCCTTCAAGATGAAAGAAATGATCCTGCAGGCGGCGTGGATAGCAGGGGAGGTGTCATTTCAGGGCTTTACCTGTACGCTGTTCCAAGATATAGCACGGCTACCCAGGCGCGGCTCCAGCAATTTCGCCCTATCACATAGAAACTGAGGAATGGACGCAATTAAATACAGATCGACATATCCTTTCGGCATCGCCTGATCAATAAGATAAGCCATATTACGCGACTACCTTCAAGGAGGCAGCAACCATCTTGAATCTACCAGTTCCGGAGGATCAGGAAGAGGGAGGAGAAGAAGAGGACAACACAGAAGGGAGACAATTAGTGGGTGGTAAAGAACCCTGGCAACTTCAGAGCTCCCAGCGCCAACAACGCAGACGCTGAACCACTGGGCGCAGTTGCTAAAAGGTTCCACTGTACTGCCAGGACGGCCATATTAAGAGTTCGAATAGGCCGGGGGCAACTTGAGATATTAGCAGCTTGACTCGATGAGAGACTCAAGGATATTGAGGTATGGTTCACGGTAATAAAGCAGCCTGGGGCAACATGCCTCTATGACTGTTGGGGTTACATTAGAAGTTCTTATTGTAAAATGCTTTGGTAAGCCATTTTAACCTTCTGACCTATCCGCCCCAGTAGATGCTTTTCTCTGTAGAGGGGATAGCATCACATAAGTATTGTTTAAATGTTCACACAATTCAGGGGCTAGATTTTACACTTTTTTTCCTCCTCCTTTTTCGCACCGGGGAAACGTGCACAAATACGATGTCACCGAACACGGGAACACAGGGTTAAGGATTTTACCACAGGACCAGAACGAGCAGGGGAAGGGAGCACACAAATACCTAAAGAAACGAGAAACAGCACACATGGAGATATTACAAGCCTTTAAGTCCCAATGGTAGTCACCTCACTAACATGGAATGTCAAAGGGCTTAATTCTCCTGCCAAAAGGCACAGGTTATGGAAATATTTATTAGACCAAAGACGTGATGTGGTTGCGTTACAGGAAACACACATGAAATGCTCCGAAGATCATAGGCTCAACCACAGAGCTTACCCGATTATCTATAGATCGTCGGCAACATCAAAACATAGTGGAGTAGCCCTATTAATCTATTCATCATTGAAGTTTCAACCTGAGGGTTTCAAGTCAGATAGGGAGGGTAGAATGGTCATGGTCAAGGGGCGCATCCATGGCAAAATGTGCCTGGTTACTATTGTTACCAATAGTAATCAGCCACATTTTCTGAACTTTGTGCTGGCGATACTGAGCAGCTTTGCGGAAGGAGCCATAGTCTTAATGGGTGACTTTATTCTTACTTGGGAACCGAGCGAAGATAGCACATACCCTCATAGAGCTAATACGGGTAGCTTTTCGAGGGCACTGAAACGGGAATTCACAGATTTGTGTCTGGTGGATCCATGGCGCACAATTCACCCCACAGAGTAAGACTATACTTTCTTCTCACACTCCCACCATACATGTTCCTGCCTCACCTACATTTTTGTTACCCAGGCAATGATGGGGGAGGTGACCGTGGCCTCGATTCACCCAATCACGTTATCCAACTATGCTCCAACCACTATTACTATGCAGTGGGATATGGCCTCAGCCAGACATCGCAGATGGTTCTTTCCTAGCTCCTTAGTGCGAGATAGGTTGCTGCAAGATGAATTTAAGAAAATTATTGCAGACTTCTTTGAGTTGAACGCCCCTCAAGACACCACCCCAACAAACAATTGGGACGCATTTAAGGCAGTAAGAACGGGACACTCTATTGCTAACAATGCAGCACTTAGCAAGCAAAGAACAAAAGAAAGAATAGAGTTAAAGAACGAACTGAGAGCCGCAGTGAAAACACATAAAGCTTCCCCAACCCTGGGACTATAAAGGAAAGTTACGACAATCCGGGGCAAACTAAATCCCATCTATAATAATAGAGTGGAGCATACACTCTTGAGACTTAAACGCACTTCATATGAGCAGGGGAACAAAGTGGGGGTCACACCTAGCTAGACAACTGAGAGTAAAACGAGAAAAAGAGTACATAGGAGAGGTTCTGTCCCATACGGGAGATAGATTAGTTACGGACTCTGCAAAAGCCCAGGGGTTTGGATACTTTTATAGAGGGCTCTATACAGGGGAGACTCTAGGCGAGAAAACACAATTGGATTACTTGGAGGGGGTAGACCTCCTGCAAGTTACTCGGGCTCAGAATAAACAACTGGGTAGCCCCATCGCCGCAGAAGAGGTTTGCAAGGCTACAACAGATCTCAGGCTTCATAAATCCCCGGGCCCGGACGGGTTGACAGCTCAAATTTATAAGACCTATAGTTCAGAATTGCTTCCATTTCTTGTGCCCCTATTTCACTCCATGGCAGAGGGGGGGAGGTGTCCCAAGCTATGAGTGAGGCCCTAATATCGGTCATCCCTAAGCCAGGGAAGGACCCTCAAAGGTGCGATTTGTATCGACCAATCGCGCTCCTCAAACTAGATGTAAAATTATATCCAAAGATAATTGCCTCCAGGCTGGATAGTCTGCTACCGGACCTCTTCCACCTGGACCAATCAGGATTCATACCAGGCAGACAGAAGAATGATTTTTCAAGGAGGGTGATCCACCTGATCGAAAAACCCACCAAGAAATGAAACCAGCTGCCCTGTTGACGCTTGATGCGGAAAAGGCCTTCGATCGGGTGGACTGGTCCTTTTTATTCCTCACTCTCCGTAAATTTGGCTTCTGTGACCAATTCCTGGGAATGGTGAAGGCTAACTACGTTTGGCCTTGTGCCCGAGTGCTGGTTAATGGAGTAAGCTCAGATGTCTTTTGTCTGGGCAGCGGGACCAGACAGGGGTGTCCCCTCTCCCCACTTCTGTTTGCTCTTAGTATTGAACCATTAGCAGCAAAAACTAGATCATTGCCCACTATCCGCGGGATCCCTTTTGGCAGAGAGAAGCATAAAATATCTCTCTTCGCTGATGATGTTCTGATGACCATTACAGACCCCACCAATACACTTAGAGCTCTACATGTAGAGCTACAGCATTTTGAGAAGGTTTCGGGCTTTCGTATTAATGAGACTAAATCATCACTCCTCAATTTGAACTTACCGCCCTCAGAGGTAGATCGGGTTATGGAGGAAACCTCCTTCAGGGGGGCAAAAAGGGAAATCACTTATTTAGGGATGAAACTCACACCCAGGATATGGGATCTCTTTAAGGCTAACTTTCCCCCACTTCTCCTGCAATTGAAGCATGATCTTCGAAGATGGGACCCTCTGTACCTTTCCTGGCTGGGTCGAATACATGCTATAAAAATTAATGTACTCCTGCGACTATTATACCTATTTCAGGGCTTGCCTATAGATTTGGATTGTGGCTTCCTACCCGCCATGCACTCCATGTTTATTTGCTTTATCTGGCAGGAGAAATGAGCTTGCCTCCCCTATAAACAGCTTTGTCTACCCAAGTCTATGGGGGGATTAGCGCTACCAGATCTACAACTTTATTATATAGCCTCACAATTGAGAGTAATCAGGGAATGGTCGGTTAGAGCTTCGGATAAACACTGGCTCCATTTGGACCGAATGATAGGGAGATGCATATGGGACCTTCTCTGGAAGCCGCAAAAGGATCACCCAATAAGCACTTACTTGAGCACCCCTACGAGAACCACCCTTAAAGTGTGGGACAAGGTCAACCGTAGATCGGCCTGGACCACCTTCCCCTCACCGTACACCCTGATAAACTACAACCCGGCATTCCCTCCAGCTTTACATACGGGGACATTCGACGTGTGGAGGGAGAGGGGATGCCTAATGGTCTCTGACCTCTTTCACCACCGTGAAATTCTTACATTTGAGCAATGAAGGAGGAATTTTTAACTCCCGGCATCAGAAAATTACCACTACACACAACTCCGACACTGGGTATTGGGGACTGACATGAGAGAAGCGGCAACCAGGGATCCTACCCCAATTGAACGCTTTGTGAGGATGGGTGGGGGATCGAAAGGCAATATTTCCTTATTACTCGTGACACTCAGCCACCCCTGCCCAAGACATATCACTTTCTGGGAACAGATATTGGGTAGTAACGTCCTGGAAGCCCAGTGGGGGAAGTTATGGAAAGATATATCTAAGTTCAATCATTCCATGAGTATGAGGGAAGCCCATTACAAGGTGCTTTTTGATTGGCACCTATATCGGACCAAACTGAAGAAAGTATTCTCTATGACATCTGGGATGTGCTGGAGGTTATGCAGACAGAATATCGAGTTGAAAATGTCGACCTACACAAATATCGAGTTGGAAATATCGTGACACAGAAATATCGACAGCAAGAATATCGTGGTCAAGAATATCGATTTTAAGGTAAGAAATATTGTTTGCAAAAATATAGTTGTTGAAAATATCGTTTTTTAGTTAGTGTTATGTATTTTAGTATGTATTTTAAATGTATGTGCTCTATTTTTTGTCTAAGTATTGCTTTTGTTTTTTAATAAATGTGTTACATTTTTAGTAGTTATTCATTTTATTTTAATTACATTTTGCATTTTAGTTCCGTAGAGGGTTGTGGGTTTATAGGGGAATAGGGTGGGAAGTAATTTAATTATAATAAATTAAATATTAATTTTTATTTATCAGTATTTATTTTATTTAGATTTTATAGTGTTAATTGTGGGAATTAATTAATTAATAATTGGCTGTTAATTTTTATTAATTAATTAATTGGTAAATATGTTAATTGTGTCATTTTTGTAGCAGTGGGTTGTGGGTTTATAGGGAATAGTGTGGGAAGTAATTTAATGTTAATAAATGTATTAATATTTTTTATATAATATTTATTTAATTTTATTTTATAGTGTTAATTGTGGGAATTAATTTATTAATAATAATTTAGATTGTGCTTGTTAATTGTTAATTAATTAATTAATTGTTAATTAATTATGTTAATTGTGTCATGTTTTTAGAAATGGGTGGTGGGGTTTATAGGGGAATAGGGTGGGAGGTAATTTATTTAAAATTAATTAATTATTTGTTAATTAATGCTAATTAATTAATTAACATTTAAATATGGCATTGTGTAATTAATTTTATGTGAGAGTTCTGGGGTTTATAGTGGTAAATGGTGGGAAGCTTTTTAAATTAATTAATGATTTGTGGTGAATTGATATTAATTTATTAATGCAAAATTAGCTATTGATATTGGGTAATTACTTTTTAGGTGTGTGTTGTGGTGTTTATTGGGGTAGAGGGTGGAAAGTAATTTAGTTTAAATTAATTAATAATTACTTGATCATTAATATTCATTTATTAATTGATAAAGATTTATGGTAATTGTTTATTTTTATTTTGTTTGTGGATTTTGATTCTATAGGGGTAACATTTGGTTAGTACATTAATTGTTATCTGTTTTAATTAGTTTTTAATTAATAATATTTGTTTAATTGATAATTAATTGTGTTAATTATGGAGGTACACTTTAAAAAAAAATTTAGATGTGTGTTGTATATTGTGTGGTATAGGGTACGAAACAAAATATAAAATTTATGTAATAATTAATGTTTTTGATTATAAATAATTTCTATTAAACTAGTTATTTGTTTGTAAGCAATTTTTACATTTTTGAAAGATAATCTTTGTATGTAATTTTTAGATTTTTTTAACATTATAATATGTTTCTATCTTTTGTAATTTTTTTAATTTTTATGTTTTTTGTTTTTATTATCTTTTGTATTGTAGTTGATATTTTGTTTGTTTTTAAATTTGAATTGTCTTCTGTTGCATTCGCTGGAGTGGGAATAGTAATTTTTCCCCCTTCGCTATCCAACACTTTCCCTTCTGTTGCATTTGCTGGAGTGGGAATAGTACTTTATACCCCTCTGCTATCCAACACTTTCCCTACTGTTGCACTCGCTGGAGTGGGAATACTATTTTTTTCCCCTCCGTTATCCAACACTTTCCCTACTGTTGCACTCACTGGAGTGGGAATAGTAATTTGTTCCACTCCGCTATCCTACACTTTCCCTACTGTTGCACTTGCTGGAGTGGGAATAGTAATTTTTACCCCTCCCCTATCCAACACATTCCCTACTGTTGCACTCACTGGAGTGGGAATAGTAATTTTTTCCACTCCGCTATCCAACACTTTCCCAACTGTTGCACTTGCTGGAGTGGAAATAGTAATTTTTTCCCCTCCGCTATCCAACACTTTCTCTACTGTTGCACTCACTGGAGTGGGAATAGTAATTTTTTCACCTCCGCTATCCAACACTTTCCCTACTGTTGCACTAGCTGGAGTGGGAATAGTAATTTTACCCCTCCGCTATCCAACAGTTTCCCTACTGTTGAATTCGCTGGAGTGGGAATAGTAATTTTTACCTCTGCGCTATCCAACACTTTTCCTACTGTTGCACCCGCTGGAGTGGGAATAGTAATTTTTTCCCCTCCGCTATCCAACAGTTTCCCTACTTTTGCACTCACTGGAGTGGGAATAGTAATTTTTTCCCCTCCGCTATCCAACACTTTCCCTACTGTTGCACTTGCTGAAGTGCGAATAGCAATTTTTACCCCTCCGCTATCCAACACATTCCCTACTGTTGCACTCGCTAGAGTGGGAATAGTAATTTATACCCCTTTGCTATCCAACACTTTCCCTACTGTTGCACTCGCTGGAGTGGGAATAGTAATTTTTCCCCTCCGCTATCCAACACTTTCCCTACTGTTGCACTCACTGGAATGGTAATAGGAATTTTTTCCACTCTGCTATCCAACACTTTCCCTACTGTTGCACTTGCTGGAGTGGGAATAGTAATTTAATTTATTCATTGTTTTTAAGTAAATATATATATATATATATACATTTTATATATGTATGTTTAATTTTTTTAAATTAAATTTATTACTTATATTTGTTAAAATTTACAAATAAATCTAAATAATTTTTTTAAGTTAAATTTAATGTATATTTGTGTAAGTTGATATTGTGGGGGGTCGATATTCTTTCAGTAATCCGTGCTGGAGGGGCTGTGTGTTTAGTGGAGTACAGTGTATTGGGGTACAGTAAGTGGAGTACAGTGGAGTTGCAATGAATGGTATAGCATATAGTGTATTGGTATACAGTGTCATTGAGTTGACTGGCGTACAGTGGAATAGCATTTAGTGGAGTGGCATACAGTGGTGTTGCGTAGAGTGCAGTGGTGTACAGTAGAGTGGCATAGAGTGGAGTGGCATAGAGTGGAATGGGGTAGAGTGTGGTGGCATAGAGCGGAGTGGCTGTGGGATACTAGGGGACTTCAAGCACATATGGTGGGACTGCCCTTCAATTAAACCCTTCTGGGCTGAGATCCTGGCACAAATCAAGGAAATCTTAGGATACCCGGTTCCAGGGTACCCGGGCTTTGTAGTTCTGGGCTAGAGGGATGGCGCTCTTAAATATCAAACAAAAGGGAATAGATCAATTATGTGGCTCTGTCTGGGGGCGGCAAAGATGGCAGTGGCTGGATCATGGAAGAGATCGGAGGCCCCCTCAGTAACACAATTGCATGCTAGAATGTGGCAGGCATTAACAATGGAATGCATGACGGACATACTGTCAGATACATTTAAGAACTTTGAATACACATGGGGTCCATTGGTTCAGTTTCTCTCTCGAGGGCTACCTCCGTGTGCTGGTCCGAGGCGCACACGAGCTCTACATCTGTTCCAGTTCTAACTTTGGCCCAGGAGATGATGCTTTGGGATATACCGATAAAAGTCTGAAATAGATTCTATTTAGGTGGAGCCCGACCAGTACCTATCAAGATCGCTTGTATAACCCTACAGCATTATCTTGCGCATGTACCTCTTGCTTTTGATTCCCTTTTTTTTCTTTTTCTTTCTCTTTTTGTCTTTCAGTAGGTATATGGTTTTTTGTCTTCCTTTCCCTTTGCTTCATCAGGGGGTGGGAGGGTAGGGGATTACAAAATAAGTTACTTAGGGGCCCATTACGATACCCGGCGTAAATAAATCCGCCAGGCATGGAAGCGGCAAAAATCCGCCCGCACACACCGCCTGAACACCGACCACGCCATTATGAGTACACAAACCGAAAACCGCCATCGGCGGAAAAATCACACAAAATACCGCCCGCCATCGTCCGAGTCGGAGTCAAACCGCCCGCCACGGACGGAAACACGCACGACAACACAAAACCGCCCGCCCACACGGCCGACACACCGCACGTGAAATTACGATCGCACCGCCATGAGCGCGGAAAAACCACAAATATACCGCCCGCCAGCGCAAACAACGCCGATGAGAATCGACACGGCAGAAGCCATGGCGCCAACGTACCTGCACAGAAACCATCCGCACACAAAACCAATAGCACACAACATGGCCAACAAGTCCACACAGCAAGGCACGCACAAATACACAAGCACAGTACACATCCCGAAAACACCCCCGGACAAACAAAAAATACAAAGGCCAGAACCCCAGACACAACACACCTGAAAACAACAGACCATGAGGACACACCCACATAGGTGAGTACAAAAGCAGCACTCCCACAGACCACAACCCCTTGCTACATTGCAAACCAGAGAGGAGAGGAGAGGACACAGTGACACAGCAAGGACAGCAGCACACCACAGAAACGCACACATCACAACCACCACCACCACCACCACCACCACCACCACCACCAAACACCACCACCACCACCACCACCACCACCACACCCCGGCACCACAAACCCCCTGCACATTACACAACACACACCGCACCAGCACCACAAACACCATGGCACCACAAAGGATGCCCAAGTTCACGCCCATGGAGCTGACGGTCATGGTCGACGAGATCATCAAGGTGTACCCACAAATCTATGGGAACATGGTCCAGCACACACCACTAGCCACCAGAAACAGAATGTGGAACCGGATCGTAGACCAGGTCAATGCAGTCGGGACCCTGCCCAGAAACAGAGTCGAGATAAACAAACGTTGGAATGACGTAAAGAGCCTGGTCAAGAAGAAGGAGGGCAAAAACAGAGAGCTGGCTGCCGTCACTGGCGGAGGGAATCCCGCGCTCTTTAAGACCTTCAAAGCGTGGGAGGAGAAGGTGCGAGTCGTAATCCATCCGGAGATCCTCGCCGGATTAGCAGGGGAGTGGAGGCTGGTAAGTACAAACTAATGTATACCAGCACACCGCTATGTACTCACATGCGCAACTACCATGCCACAGCTCCCAGGGACAAACACCCCCATGTCCAGCACACAATACACAACACATCACACACACATGCAACAGACACTACCACACACAGCCCAAACCGAACAACTGTAAGATGCGTGGGGACATGTGTACACTCAGCCAGCCACGTAACCACCAACAGGTCCCCAAATATGCCAGAAGCGCCACAACGAGCACCCACCACACCCATGTGTCCGCCACAGCTGCACTAACCGACAAGTAACAGGTAAGTGGCAGGAACACAAAGTGCAGTGGGTGGGACGGTGGACAGCCCAAGTACAACACACACCAGGCCCCAGTCCCACAGCACAGCAAGGAGGAGCATCCCCCACACCCCACAGCCACGTGTCAGCCACCGCAGTGCACAACGACAGCCGAAAGGCAGACATCACGGTCCACAGCAATCGGTGTCAGTGGGTGTACAGCCACCCCCACGACCCACTACACCCCCCACCCCCACAGACCTGCAACATGGAGCACCCCCCGCTTAGAGCCATGTGGCATCCAGTACAGTGCACGCACGAACAACTTGCAGGTGGGAAACTGGACAGGGCTGGATTACTGGAGGCATGAGGACCATAACACCACCAACACATGGGACATGTCACGTAGCAGACGAACACGCAGCACCGCCCACCGTCACGAACAAGTGAACAATGTGCACACGGACATGAACAACAGACTCACACCCCACATGGCCCATCACAGACATAGCAACACCCAAGGAGCCACGTCTGCATGCACAAGCCACACTGAATATAGTCCCACACGGCAGCCACTGTGCAACTCATCACACACAACCGAAACACCATTGAAGTCCTGTCCATGTAGCCCCCACTGCCTGTCAACCCCACACCCCACAACTACGCCTATGTAAGACAAACAACACTAGACGCAACAGAGCGGAACAACATAAATGCACACGAACACCACTGAACCCATCAAACACACAGACACACCATGCACATACAACATACCATCCATCCCATCCGTCAGCCCCAGTCTCATGAAAGGCATGTCATCCGCACAGCTGCCACACATACAGCAGTCACGCTAAGACACATGCCCATGACCAACCATGTGCCAGAAGTCAATTAAGCGCACGACACACTGTGAGCAACAACACACAACATGGGCCACCCCCGAGCACTGCAGTGATGCACATGGCACAGGGCAGCACGCACACCAAGGAGATGGGACAACTGCAATACGTTGGCTGGCACACAACTATCACTCACTCATAACGATGCGTCCAATGCCATGTCCAGTAACCACAACAGACAGCAAATATGCAGGGCATGTCAGGCATGCACACACCTCAGACCATGCACTGTCATGCTGCCACAACACATGTCACGTTCGGCACCCATGGCTCACAGCATGTACCCCAAAAGCATATCCCCTCCCAAATGCGAATCTGGGGCATGGCCCCCATGTTGCCATATGCGTTCCTAAGCGTTCCATTTGAACCCCAAAAGCATATCCCCTCCCAAATGCGAATCTGGGGCATGGCCCCCATGTTGCCATATGCGTTCCTAAGTGTTCCATTTGAACCCCAAAAGCATATCCCCTCCCAAATGCGAATCTGGGGCATGGCCCCCATGTTGCCATATGCGTTCCTAAGCGTTCCATTTGAACCCCAAAAGCATATCCCCTCCCAAATGCGAATCTGGGGCATGGCCCCCATGTTGCCATATGCGTTCCTAAGCGTTCCATTTGAACCCCAAAAGCATATCCCCTCCCAAATGCGAATCTGGGGCATGGCCCCCATGTTGCCATATGCGTTCCTAAGCGTTCCATATGAACTCCAAAAGCAAAGTACAAACCAGACCCAGGATGGGCCAGGAGCCCGCATACACCAGAGTCACAATGAGTAGGGGCACAGCAACACACCCATCGGCATGGCCAATCCGTCCCATGCCACATGTGCACAGCACACAGTCCCATTGCCTAGCACACACAACTACAGATGCCACAGCCACACACTCGCCTCCGGGAAACCCATGTACGAGATTGCACGAACTGCCAATGTCAGACGACTAATACATACTTCGCCAGGTGCAACACAATAACAAATCTCATTCTCTCCACAGGTGACGAACTGCCGGATGCTGGGGATGGAGACAGCAGCCAGCACAGCCAGCCCACAAGCCCCCAACGAGGACACACAGATCTGGAGGATCTGTCCTCCTCTTCGGACACGGACCACCAAGCTGGCCCATCTGGCGTGGCAGGGCCCAGCCGCTCCCCAGGACCCCTCCTACCCACCAACCCATCATCCAGGGATGCTGAACAGTCCCAGTCCCCTGCTGCCACTGTCGTTGCGGCCACACCCACGGTCATTGCGGCCACTACCACTGCCGCAACCGCCACCATCGCCGCACCGACCACCACCGCCTCCACCACCACCACGTCTTCGCTGGCACCAGCCCCAGCGCAGGTGGTGGCCCGGCCGACTGGATCCACCCTGGGAGCCACAGCGAGGACCGTGGTGTGCAATGTGGCTAGTGGGCAGGCCGGTGGCAGCAGGACTGGTAGGAGGAGCAGGGTCAGGGAAACGCCAGCCTCCCCTGGGAGCCATGCCCTGCCTCAAATGGCCAGAGTCCTTGGGGCCTATGAAGAGGCCCAAGGACAATGGGCCAGGTCTGCTACTGACACGCGGGAGGTGCTGGGGGTGCTGAGGTCCATGGACGCCCATATGGGCCAATTCGTGTCCCGTATGGACCAACTCGTGGACCTCATGGGCCAGCTGGTGGTGGCGGTGGGGTCACAGGCAAGGCCAGCAACACCACCTCCGCCACCACCTGCTAGGGCGCAGGGTCGGCCAGCAGTGTCCACTTCCCCTGCGTCCACAGCCAGTGAGCACACCTCACCCACCACCAGCAGGTCGCCACCACACACCCCCTCCCAAACGTGGAAGGGGCCGTCCGAAGAGGAAACAGATCTCCCGGGAGGACTTCGCACGCTCCAGTCGCAAGTGAGGCAGCCAGCCAGCCTTCCGCCAGCCTTCCTTGACCAGCCACTGCATTGACTTGCTCTACGATCCCACTCCACACAGCCAGCTGGATGGCATGTGTGTGTTGGACTATGGACATAGAACCAGTGGGTACACCCTGATCATCACGCAGCCATGACCGACAGCTCATTGTCACTGCACGCACCACTTTTGTCATCACCTTACACACAATCACATGTCACAGTTTGTAATAAATGCACCTTTTTCACTAACTGCTGTTTGTGCCCTGTGTTTTATTTGTACGGAATACAACGGCCACCTTGGGCGGAAAGGCACCTGATGCGTGGCATGGCAATGGAATCCGGAGGGCCTGTAGGGACCTAGGGGTGGGAGACAGAACAGGAGCACATTCAATGAGTGTGTCACACACCCATCACACAGTACATGTCAACAACTACAAGCAATGTACACACATCGCACAGAGCAATAGGGCACAATGCCACAGTCACCAACAGTGGCATACTACCCTGGCCATGGAGCGTTGACACACTGCACGCAGTGAACATACGGCCACCCTGACACAGCACACACACACCTGCACAGATACAGACACATCATCCCTCGTACATGGACACTCACCGTCAAGTGAAGTAGCGGGCGATGAGCTGCTGGCGCACATTCCCAGCTTCCTCCTCTCCGCTGTCCACCTCACTCGAGCTGTCCTGGTCTGCGGGCTGGGGCCCTGGTTGATCTCCGTCATCCACAATGAGGGGGATCTGCTTCCGAATGGCCAGATTGTGCAGCATGCAGCACGCCACCACTATCTGGCACACCTTCTGTGGGGAGTACGCCAGTGCACTCCCGGTGCGGTCCAGGCACCTGAACCTGGACTTGAGGAGGCCAAAGGTACGCTCTACCACACGTCTGGTCCTCCCATGTGCCTCATTGTATCGATCGTCTGCTGGGGTGCGAGGATTCCTCAATGGACTGAGCAGCCATGCCCCATTCGGATACGCAGAGTCACCTGGGTGTGAGGGACACAGAGAACCGTTGCAATTCCAACTGGACAGGGGACAGCATCACACAACTAGCACGCTACACCACTCCACATACTCACCGACAATACAGGCACGATCCTGTTGCAGATTGGCCATCAGTCGTGGCAAGATGCTGTTGCGCATTATGTGTGCGTCATGGGCCGAGCCTGGAAACTTGGCACACACGTGGGTGATCACCATGTCCGCAAGGCACACCACTTGCACATTCAGGGAGTGCGTGTGCTTCCTGTTGCGGTACAGGTGCTCAGTGGCCTGTGGTGGAACAAGGCCAACATGAGTGCAGTCAATGGCTCCCACGACGTGTGGGATTCTGCCAAGGGCATAGAATGCACCCTTCACTGCCGCCAATTCACGAGCCCTGGGGAATCTGATGTACCTGTTCCGGTACAGCATCATGGCTGCCAGTACATCCCTCAGCACCTTGCTGAACATGGGCTGGGACATCCCTCCTCCACTGCCCACTGTGTGCTGGAATGACCCAGTGGCGAAGAAATGCATGGCGGCCATCACCTTAGCCGTGGGGGTGACAGCAGTCGGATACACCCTGCGGGGACGGAGATGGGGCTCTAACATGGCACACAGTCGATGCAGAGTTGGCCTGTCCAGCCGAAACTTCCTGATTACCTCTGTATCGTCCATGTCCGCCAGCAATTGGTATGGGCGGTCAATGTTCGGTCTCCGCCTGGGTTAAATGGCAGAGGACACATGTCAAAGCAACACGGCACATAGCAATTTCGCATACACATCACTGACATGACTGAGCAAGCACATGAGCCACAGCCCAGCTGTCAAGCTGGGACGGCACGGCCACAATACACTTACACAGGTCTCCCAACAATGGCAATGGCAAGTGAGACATACCACTGCCATGTGCATGCACATGGGGATCTAGGCCCCAATGACTTGCGGGGCGTGCTGATGGGGACTGACTGCATATTCGTCAAGCGGCAACGCCACGGCAACATGAGTGTCTGCTGAGCATGGAACTGCTTCCGAGGCTGGATGAGTATGGCACACGACGACGACGATGTGGGCACGGGCTGAGCGGCCAATACAAGTGGGACCTGTGGCACGAGGGGATATGAGACAGTAGTAGGTGTCAGCACTGCACCCTATGTACAGCACTGTACGGATCACAGCTCCCGAAACATTGACTGGTGTCCACATTGACAGCCCCATGCCAAGACGGCTGTGTGCTTGCAGTCACACGTCACAGGTGAGAGGTTACATTGCACGTGCCAGGTGGCAGACGTACATAGTGGGAGCTGGCATGTGTGTGCATGTGTCTCCTGTTCAGGATCCACCAGATGGGCGCTGACTCTGTACTGACCATTGGACACAGCATGTTCCGTGGAAGGCTTGTGTGTGTGGGATGGTGGCACTGGATGTGCCTCCGTTGGGTGGGGGCCATGCACAGGGCGGGTACGTCGATGATTGCGCATTGTTGGTCACGGTGGGTGCACCAACTAAGATGTGTTGCCCTGTGTTCAATTCCTATGTCCGCATGATGATGGACTGTGGATGTGGGCAGACTACACATTGGTCGATGTGCTGTCTATATGCATGTGCCTTCACACCAGGCACAGCTGCCCCTGCACATGTGACCCCTGCTGGACTCGCTGCTGGGTCTGTGGAGCTGATGCACCTTCTGCGCGTGGGGCGGGCAGCTCTCCTCACTTCCCTCATTGCGCATGTCATGTCTTTGCCGCAGGTGACATGGATCATGGAGGGCCCACATGTACGCGTGGGTAGGCTACACATGATTGTTCACTGGTCGCCACCCCCAGTCAGTGTTTCGAATGGGAAGGTTGTCGTGCTGGTGGTATGTTCGATGTGGCGGATGGGCGGGCCTAGGTGCGGGCTTACATTCCGGACATGGGGGGTAGTTGGATTGGCGACTAGTTGCAGTACACACGGGACACGTCTCTTCCTTTCCACATCTGGGTCATCCCTTGTACTAACTGACAGTGATACAGTCATCTTCGCCCCAGCCCTCATGTCCTCCCCTCGCCCCCAATATGCATGCTCACCTGCGAGGCTAGCGCTTGCACAGGCAGCCCCAAGCTCGCACCAGAGAGGGCAAGGAGTGTATGTGTGGTTCCAGGGTATGATGTGTGGCGGGACGCCGTCCACCTGCGTGGTGCCCCAAATGGAGACCCGACCTGCATGGACTATGCATCACAGTCTTCGCCTTCCGGATCCGCCACCTGCGACACCCAGTGGCTGTGGCTGCCCTTGCGGCCAGGCCGCGTCCGTCTGTGGCTGATGGCCCACACATTCACTCTTTGGCCTCTCTGGGGAGGGCTCGGGGTGGTGGCGCACGCGCTTGCACTTAGTCGCAATGGCATGTGTCGTGGTTGGTATGATGGGCAATGGATGGGATGGTGCGAGCCACCTCCCGTGACGTCAGTGCTGCTCGTGCTGTGGTGCGTCCCCCTACACTTCCATCTGACTTGTGCCATGCTAGACGTTGAGGTTCTATTGCCTGCGTGATATGACCAGGTGGAGCGCGAGGAGACCTCTCACACACCATGCTCCACTGCCATCCCGTGCCCTGTATCGCCTGTGCGGATTGACTATGTTGGGGTTACACCTGGTCAACTGGGGCTGTGTGTGCCTTGTCAAGGGGCATGGCGGGCGCACAACAGGATCCAGCTTGTCCACAGAGGGTGGGCTGAGGTGCGCCTGGTACCGCTTTGTACGTGTGCCCGGCTGCTGTGCACACACGTGTTCACTCCCCCTGACAGGTGTCCTCTCACAATGCCCAGGGAAGCGGTGGTGTACTGTTCATGACCCCTCCCAACACGGCGTGCTCCAACTTGGCATGTGCGCATCTACCCGTCGCACCCACCCACCTGAGCACTGCGTCCATACGACTTCACACGACACATGTGTGTCTTCCACAGTAGTGCTACTCATTTGCGTTGACATCCAATACCAGTGGACTACATGGTCATGTCACGACTGCCGTGTACTTCACATACTCTCATCCTCTCTCATTCGTACTTGTGAAATGAGTCAGCGGAGACAGTTTTGGTTTCAGACATTATATTGAGTCTTCTGTCCTCTGTGATGCAGTATAGTGGACACTACTGGCAGCGGAATACATGTTGAGGATATACTGAGCATGATTACAAATGGGATAGGGTGTGGGGTTACATCTGCTTGGCCAAGGCTGTGCTAATGTACATTTACGTATAGCTGCGGAGCTGCGGACTTTGACACAGACGGTATACATGTAGCCTACCAGACCGCTCGGCATCATGGGCACAGTCCATCTCAGTTCCATGTGACAGGTTTGCTGCGGTTGTTCCTCATGCACGCGTGCATGTGAGATGACATCAGGGCATGTGCTTGCGTGCATGCAGCGGCGTGCCACTTGTTGTTGCACTGTGGTGGTTACTGGACATGTCACAGTCACTGGGGTCGTGTTGTTGTTGTATGCACTTGTCGTCCATGCAAAGGTCCTGGTATGGGATTCCCGGGGCGGGGTGGGAGGGGTGCAGCACCCACAGACTCCAGGCGACCTATTCATGTCCACTGAGCGGTGTGTGTGTCCATGTGCGCTGGATCCATGTTGTGTCCTGGTTGTTCGTGCAGTTCCGTCCATGTGGGTGCGATGCACAGAGCCCATGCCACTGCCTCCCACGATGCATGCGGTGTTCCTGGATGTGATGGGGAACAGTGTGCATGTCCCGGTCATATCCGATGTCATGGCGATGTCGTTGATGGTGTGGTTACAGTTGCCGGTCGTTTGGTATGGCTGTTGTGGTGGTGACTGGCCAGATCCGTGCGGAAGCTGAGCATGGGTGCGGGGTTGGACTTCATAGGTCACTCGGGAACCTGCGTTGTGGTCCGACGTATTTACAGGTTGTCAGGTATGCGATGCCGTCCAGCAGGGCTTCCATGTCATTGGTGGTGTACATGTTTGCCAGCCAATGAAGCGGATGGTGGCTGTCAAGGTATTGTTCGTAGGTTGTCCCTTGGAGGACCATGATGGGGCATGCTGGGTGACATTCGATGTAGCTGTTCTCGATGATCCGTCGTGTGGAGGCATAGTGGTTCCATTTCAGTGCGCGTGCGATGTTGGCCACATACGCCATGCCCCCATAGGCAGAGCAGGCCCTGTCGTGTGCGTCCAGAGGGAGGAGTAGTGGTAGCAGGTCCGCCTTCAGACATGCCGGGTTGGAGAGGCATATCTCGACGGGATGCTGGTAGGGACACCTCCGACAGTAGAAGACGGGCATGACGCAGCTGAACAATGTGATGCGGTAAGTCAGTCGGTAACTTACGTTCAGCAGGGACAGGAGATCGCATCCCAATGTATGTATCGTGTTGGTTTGGTACAGCTTGAGCTGTTCGGGCGTAGTTGGGTAGGTGTGTTGCGGTTGCCATTTCGCAGCGGTTCGTAGAGGTGGCGTGCTCCGGCTGTGTGTGCAGTCTGCAATGTGCACGCTCCGGGGTTGCTGTGAGCTCTGTGTAGTCATGGGGAGACAGGACTTGTGTTCTGTTGGCTTGTTTGGAGGACACGGGCCCTCTTCCCACATGCTTCTCAGACAGTTCAAGGTCAGTGCTGTGTGACTCCTTCCAATTAACTTGCATGTGGCCGACATGGGGAGTGTTTTCTTCTTTCTTCCCCGTCCGTTGTGTGCTTCTGTGATATGCGCTATCTGCCCTGTGGTCGGTCTCCTCGGCATGCCTGTGTTGGTCTATTCTTGGACAATGGCTGTATTCACCGGCTTCTGTCGTAGGGCTGTGGTTTCGGTGTTGGAATGGAAGGTCATTCAGTGCTGTCTGCTCTCCCTTGTGTGGGCGGCAGGCTGCCTTTCCGCTCTGCGTTGGGCCTTGTGTGTGGATGTTATTCTTGGGCCACCTGTTGTCGGTCCCCGGGCTCTTTGGTGTTCCGTTTCATGTGTCTTGTTCATATGTGCAGGGTGGTATGGGTTTTTCAGTGTGGTACTGGCGTTCCTCTTCCCGAAGGGGCCCTGCTTCTCCTAGTTGGTGTTGCCGCCGCTGTGTGCTTCGCCATGTTTGTTACACTGGGGTGTGTCCTGCTGTTGCGTGACTTCACTGACATGTGTGCGTCGGTTGTGTGGCGTTGGGTGTTGTCCGTGAATTGGGCGTTGGGGACATGTCTGTGGCAGGCCTGTCACGTGTCATGTGCGTTCGGGGTGGGGCTGATGTGTGTGCTGCTTGGTTGTGTCCCTGTCCCTGTGTGCGACGCATGCATGGCGCTGCGGTTGGCCTCTGCGTTGTGCGCATGTGTGGCGGCGTCATCGGCGCTTTGGGGCCGTGACGGGGTGGTTGGTTCCTAGTCCCAGGTGGTGTGTACACATGTGTTCCGCGATGTTAGGATTTGGCCTGTGTGTCATATGTGGATGCAATGGTGGATGTGTAGTGTGCACGCGCTGGTGGGGGGTTGTCCGCTTTTTCCGCCCTTGCACTGTGTGCGCTGTTTGCGTGCACTTGTTGTGTGTGTGCCTACCTGCGTCTCCGCGGTACGTTGCGTCCTTGGTGGTGCATCAGCAGAAGCATGGGAAGGGCCTGCAGTGCTGGATTCATGCCCGGGGTGCCGCTTCTTCGTTGTCCGTGCTCTGCGTCCGTGTTTCCGCCTCTCTTTCACGTGCGGTGTCTCTTTGCCGTGGGAGCCGTTTGTTTGCGGCATCGTAATTTATGCGCCGGGCGGGACGTGTTTCGTCGGACGGTGTGTGTCAGTTGTGCTGCGCCGCTACGTGTGCGGGCGCACTTTGATGGCGGACGGTGTTGCTGGCTTGCCGGCGGTGTTTGGCCTGCTTTTCGCATCGTAATTGGGCGGGCGTGTGGACTGCTGCGTGCCGGCGGTAACTGGTGGTTTTTCCATCCGCCAGCACGGCGGTTGTGCTTCCGCCCGCCATCGTAATGAGCCCCTTAGCTCTTTGTGCAGTAAGTAACCAGAAATATGATGTATGCACGAGATATATGAAAATGAATAGAAACTGTTCTTGCAAATAACTTTCATGTAAGCTGCAGGTGCATTTGTGATACTGGTACGGACAATAATGAGATTGTATGGTTGATACTTCTAAAACTTAATAAAGAAAGTTTTGACAAAAAAAAATTCATACGCGCAGGAGCGGGCATTAGCGTTAGCTCCTGCACCTTACTGAAATCATGTTGGGTGGAATGATGAGTCACCTCATCACGAAATCCCATTAAAATCAATTCATCAACCACGGAGACAATATCCGATTAAACATGAGGCAAAGAAACAAGTCAGGGAGATCTTAGATCAACTTTAGTATCAGGGGGTGATTGAAAATTGCAGCTCACTTATGAACAATCCTTTGTTTCCCGTGATGAAACATGATAATTCATATCATCTGGTTTTAAATTACAGACATTTACACGCATCCACACGCACATTTGCTGTACAGAATGCACACAGTGCCACATTAATGAATCGCATTGTGCGTAAAAATACAAAACAACACTAGACATCTCAAATGGATTTTTCTGCTTAAACATAGCGCCTGGGGCAGATATTTGACAGCATTCTCGGCGCTATGCTCTCATAACCAATTTTGTCAATTACCCCAGGGGTATAAGAATAGCCCCGGGTTGATCTCAGCCAGGGTAACAAAAATTTGATGAAGAGGCATTGTCCTATGTACATGACTTCTGTCTGACGGATGATGAATTAATGAAACACTTAGCCGGGGTGAACCACATACTTCTTGGTTTCGCCCTCTTGGGATACAAATTTAATTTACAAAAATCGCCCACTTAAGTGTCCTATTTTCAGGATACAAAATATCAAATGGAGGCAAAAACCTGGTGGCACAATTTTTATAAAAATGTGCACTGTTGCAACCTTCAACGACTCTGAAAAGACTACAATCCATTTAAAGATTTTTTAATTTTGGTAGAACATGCATTTTGGATTATGCAGAAAGGGTAAAACCTTTCTAAGACTTAATTAGACCTGATTTTTCAGTGCATCATTGGATACAGGAACATACTGATATCCTACGTTCCATACAAGCTGACATGATAGCTTCCAAACATTTACACATACGTGTCAACACAACTAACCTGGTGATCCGTGTAGTCGCTGGACCAACCGGGTACACTTAAATCACTTTCAATAAAGGCGATACAGTACCTCTTGCTTACAAATCACATTTGTACACAAACGCCGAAATGCATTTTGCCCCAACTGAAGAAATACTCACAGCAGTACAGACTGCTTTAGTGAGAATGAGAGCACGGGCACAGGGGAAAAGCATAATTGTCGTGACCCCAGTGCTGACCCTAGAGGCCGTTACAAAAGGCAAGCATCCTGAATGCTAAAGCATTACATCCAAAATGGATTCAATAGGTTAACTTTCTCACTACAACAGATGTAGATTACAGATTTGATGCTACATTACAAACACAAGCATTCCAGCAGCACAAACAAGAATGTCCTCTGCCAAATTAAATAATGCTTCGAGATTGATATGAATGTATCATTTATAATAATGGATAGCAGCGCTATTGGTGGCCAGGTCTTACTAAACAGACCAAGGACTTTGTCCTTAAATACTACATCTGCCAGCAGATGGAGGGCTCCATCATACCACGTCCACCATAAACACCTTTATTGATCTTAGACAAACCTCTCGCGTGTGTCTATTTGGATCACTGCGGCCTCTTACACTCAGACGGGTCTTAGAAATACATCCTTGTGGCAGTAGATTTATGCTCTAGATTTCTCTGGGTTTGGCCCCAGCGTTCGGCTGACGCTCGAACTGTTATAAAGGATTTGCGAGTCTTCATTAGGACATACGTAATTGGCACACTACATTCCAACCAGGGCCCAGCGTTTAGCTCTTGGGCTTTCAAAGAATGAATAAAGTCATGGGAAGTTTGTGTGTGGCCTTGTGGTACTCCTCGCCCTATCATCATGAGGGAAATTTGGTAGTCGAGAGGAAAAACCGTGACTTAAAGCATTCCTTAACAGCAAGGGTACTTGGCTTGGGTGCCAGTTGGGTCAATCACCTATATGGGGTCCAGAGGGCACTGAATAACATGCCAAGAAAATCCTTAGGGGGTTGTACACCTTATGAGCTCCTGTTTGTTGTAAGAATATGGGTACCCAGCCTCCATAGTGTCAGCACAGTGGCGGCTGAAACCCCATTTGAACACAATCATCATCCAAGTAAAACGCATCGCCTATGGGGAAGTGAAAACGGTATCGGAAAGACCTGCCTGGGTCCCAAAGATTGGGGACCAGGCCGGAGAGAAAATTGTGGACAAGAAAGAATTTGGGCTATCTTATAGAGCACTTATACCTGTCCTAGCTGTTGAAGGAATGAGAACTGTCCTTCTTCGGCCCCTTGCCGGCCGCCGAGACAAAAGGTTTGTCTCAATGAATCTGATCTAACCACACTATGTGGCCGATTTTCAACAGTGGATACCCGCCACACTCCTCTTGCTATCGTAAAGGAAGTTCAGATGGAAGCTTTAATAACGACTAACTCCACTTTCCAAAGAGAAGCTGTGAATGACAATGAAATGATGCGTCTCCCGGTTGAAACAACTACAACTGTACAGTCAACAAATACAGAAATTTCGATATGGAAAATTGACGACGTCTATGTCAACATGCCACAGATCGAGTCATCTACCACTTCTACAGAACCTGCTGAGCTGCCAAGAATACACCTGGCAGCTCAGCAGGTTACTGGCTACTTCATGCATTATGATGACTTCTCATCAGATCCAAGGGAATCTGAGCTGCCGACATCGCCCCTCCCTTTCAAGCTTCGAGTTTATGCTTTCAATCTTTGTCTGAAAAAGGCTTACTTTTCTGTTCCCTGGATACATCTTTGGAGTACAATTGGATTTCTTTTCCTGGTACTTTGGATGGGTATAGTTACTGTCTTTTTCCTACTTTTGAATTGACACTTTCTCCCAGAACGCTCTGCAGTACACCTTGTGAACTTGGTCCTTAAGCCACATGTATCACTGCACAGTGAACTACCGGATCTAACAGAAAAACAGATGACAATGGCTCCTATAGATGCGAAATATACCATATTGCACATTGAAAAATTAGACCAATTACGTTTCACCATGGCTGAGAGACCATCCACTGACTGGATAATCCATGGTTACATCACCCTACTGGTCACGTCCTTTCAATTCCAATATTGTCTCCAATACCAACAGGTAGGCAGATATGAAGCGCTAGGGAAAGGATATGCGCTTTCTTAGTGGCTCCGACTGTGAAGATGCCTTAAGTGGCTCCTTGGTTTGCAAGGACATTTCTCTCCATGGGGCATGCAATGCTTCAATGGCGAACTTGTCTTGTTATCAGAAGGGATCCCCAGCTGCCGTCATTCATCCAGTGTTCAAGCTACACTCGAATGGGAGTTATTTGATGCTGAATGATCAAGGTTGTTGCCGAATGGAACCAGGCATCGCTTATCTGGTGACCGTTAATTCAGTAGTCTCTTGTTGTAAAGAAGTACTGTTTACACCTGCCTGCACATTTAGGGAGGCAGCACTATGGCCTTCGATAAATATGTCCGACATAAAATTTGATTCCCTGAGCAAACTGAAAGCCATGGTTTTACAAAAAGGTGTGGCCTTAACTTCAGCCAAAGAGATGTTTGATCTCCAGGTTGCAAGGTCCTCGTCTGAGATACAGATACTATCCCACACTAACTTCCCGCTGCATTTTACAGAGCTGATCCATCGTATCCATCGTATCTTTAACTTGTCTGATACGAAGGGAATATTGCACTTTTTTTTAATGTCTCGGCTCTGGTTTTGTTAGCACCTTTCAGATGATTTCAGAGTTATACCATCTTTCATACACTCCGTGGTGGCAAGTGTTTTTGGAGGGCTCCAGCTTGTCCTGCTACTTGTGGCAGGGATCCTGATTTTATTTTTTCTGCTCCGCAATGGACATCCCATTTCAAATCGGAAAGGAGACAGCACTACTGGTGCTGCATTGCCGTGAGTCCATGGCACACTGCTTCAGAACACCTCAGCTTTGAGAACTAAATGAGCGTTGATTCTTATCCTTTAGGCCAGGCAGGCACATCATTTCCCTGCACCACGTGGCAGGCACCATGCGGTGCCTGCCACTTGGTGCAGGGAACTGCAGTGGGGTACCATGGGTACCCTCCAAGTGCCCCCCCTTCCCCAGGGGCCCACAACAGGCCCCCAAAGCCAATCCCCGCCAGCCTTTCCATGGAAAGGCCTTTAAACCACCCACATCCTAATATGGCTGGCGGTGCCTGCTAGGCACCGCCACCATATTAGTGGCCCAGCTCCGCCCGGCCGCTTTTTAGATGCTTTTTAAAGAGTATTTTTTTTACGTTTTAAAAAATTGTGTGCTGGCTTTTTAGATAGCTTTTTAGATATCGACCCTTTGTATGAGGAGTGGGTGTAACATTCCCGAGTTAGGCCCATGTAGCGAAGCAGCTCATTTCTTACATTGTCCTCACAAATAACATTTCCAGCTGCGACCTTTGGCACACATTTGCATGCACAACAATGTTGGATTAGTTTCTCTGAAACTAAACTTCTTTTTACATCTAGCTTCGCACAGCATTATCACAATGCCCTGAACATATTGTACAAAGTCACACCACATACAAATGTCATCACTATCTTCATCCATGGGGTGACAGGGCTATCTATGTATCCATAACATCACTAATCTATGCGTACATCACAAGGCTACTTTCTATTAAAAAGATGAGCATCCGGATAGATTAGCAGAGGAGGTACTTCTGCTGACACCGAGGGTCCTTGCATGCTGAGAAATCACCACGCAGCGGTTTGACATCTCGTGAGGGATGTCCAGTTCGGGACCAAGACGGGGTCCTTCACTTTATCCCATCAGGTAATGGGGTTGGTTCGTCCCTTGGGGGGGATTCTTAGCTCTACACCTACATACATTCTAGGTACACTCAGAGTAGGGTTTACATTGTAGGATTATGCTCGATTACTGCCTTGTTATATATGCTTGCATATATATATTGTTTTAGCACCATGGTAGAACTCTACCTACTATTTACGCTTTTGGTGCTTGTAATCACATTTATCTGCTTCTGTCTACTAATTTTTGCAGCCCACGTATTTTATGCAAGAATGACAGTGGTTCAAAAAATATTATTGAAAATATCTCACTGTGTATTCTCTGTATATTCCTCTGAGACTTGGTGAGCACAAGAGACTGAGCAAAAGGTTCTGTACTGTTTCTACGATCCCTGAGGAGTCAGGGTTGTCATGTTCAGTGGTTGCCAGAAACCATTCGCTCTCTGGTGGGGGGGGGGGGGGGGCTTACAGTGGCACTGTGAGCTAGCTAGTCTATATGCCAACGTAGCCTGCTTGGGTGCCCGGAATCAGTCTAGACACCAAGCCCTTAGTTTATGTTGTCCAAACAATGTGCAGATTCTACGAATTGGTAGGAACTACACAACAATGCCCTTCTGGGGTATAAAATGCTGTAATGTAGGCCAAGCACCCGTGGGTATTGTGGGCAAAGCCACATTATGCAAAATATAGGTACTGTTGTATGGGGCCATGGGCAAAAGTTATGTATGGCCTTAGCCATACCCTTTATTCAGTACCTGCAGCACACAACCCCAAGTCATATCATGAGAGTCATGGGGACATCGATGCTTGGGCAAAGGGCAGCGCTAAAAGCCATACTCTGTGTTCAGGAGCTCATGACATGCACTGCCCTTTGGGTACTGTAAACAATTAATACATTATACGAATACAAAATCCATGAAGGAACTTTATGCTTGTCTATTAAAAGCACATGCTTACCTATTTTATGAATGTCATGAAAAATTATTAGGTTACAATTCAAATAAAACACTGTAATTCAGCAATTATGGTTGGCTATGCTAGTATAACTCCTCCGTGCAATTCATAACAGATGCATCGCAAAATTACATAGTCAAGGACATTGCATTTGTCATTGCCAATTACATCATCATTGCTTTCTAAAGGGGAGAAGGAACATCGGGACATCACCATTATTTCTTATCATTTCTTTTTTATATTCACTAGCCCATGAAGAGCTACACACCCACTTCCCCATAAAATCCTACAAGCCCCCCTTCTTCATGGAATCTTGAGCTCAACCAATAATGCCCCTCAACTCAAACCATTGTCAGCAACACACTGCCTCTTTCCCATTGGAAGTTTCCACTCCATTGAAGGGAAGTGTTTCAATGCCCCAGCCCTTAACAGGTTACACTATGTCCCTCTTAGTAGTTAGAGATATTGTAACTGACCTAATCTACTGTCACCAAAACATCAGGCATGCAGCCCCCATTTACCCTTTCATCCTTCGAATGGCTCTATGAACGCTGGTTCCCAGATGTCATTGTTTCTGTATCGGATCACTGATACCCCCGTTAGATCAGTCATCAGTATCCCCCTTCTCTGTATAATGTCCCCTGCGCCTTTCCTACTCATCAGAATCAAGTTCCCATAACTATGCATCTCAGTTGGTCTGAAAGGTACAAGTTGCAGGAGTCTAAAGGAGAAAACTTACCTGTGTTCCACGCATGACCACAGGTAACCCAGGGGAGGTCTGGGGTGAATGAACTGAATAGGTAGAAAAAGGCCCAGGCAAGAACAATTATGTAATAAGAATTCATGAATGTGACAATCACCTGGGAGGCATATCCAATCCCTGAAAGAGAGAGAAGTTGTGTCAAAGTAGAGTAGGAGCAACTTAAGGAATTTACAACAGTTGTGTGTTTGTGAACTCTATGGGTAACATTACATGATGGGATTAAGCTACTTGGTAACTACGATCCACAGAGTTACCAATAACAGTTATATCAGTAACCCTGAGAGGTCAAAGTTACTATGGCATTATGAGATAGACTTTGAAGGTTCCTATAAAAATCAGGAATAACCTGCAGAATCAGAAAAAGAGGTGGGGCTATACCCAAAGGTAAGTTGCATTTGTAAGTAATTTACACGTGTAAATTTGCTTTTAATCTTTTGAGAAACTTTCCTACTTTTGGCTATTCACAAAATTTGTGTGCAATGTTACTCAAAAGTGTGGAGTTACATGTCTCCACCCCATGAAGGGGGTGGAGTCTAACTTATAAGTGTAAGTTACTACTAAAAAAGTAGTAGTAAATCTAGCACAACACATGGCGAACTTCTAGTTAAGAAATTGGGCTATTAGATAAGGGGGAAGGGTGATGATCTATCTTAAGTAATAAACATAATCCATGCCATGGTGAACCACTAAATCACAAAATTACTTTGAAATCTCACGTATTTTCAATTGATAATGACACTGGAGGATAGGGCATCAGTACATATTTTGATGTGCAGCAATTTTTATGCAATCTTTAACTTTTTAATCATCTTTCAGCTAGAAAAGTCAACTACCCTTTGAAATGTTTGGTCGTATCCTCTGATTTGCACTAGACCTACCTGTTTATTCTGCAGAGAGCATAGCACTTTGAAAATGATTGCCATACTGTAAACAACAATGTTACCTTATGTATTGTTGTAGGCATAGATAGACATAATTAACCTTAACCAACCAACAAACTTGGTGTTACAAATTCCTGGCCAAATTTTTGGACCTGCTGAGGTTTTTTTGTTAAAACTTCATGATCATTAAGCCACTGTTATGCATACCTGCATTTTATTGGAAATTGCAAACAGTCTTTTATGTGTTTTTAGCAGTTTGTAATGAGAATTATGTGCTTGATCTGTATTTTTTTTAAACTTGCCTGCACTTTAATGGAATTGATTGTCCAAATAAAGTAGAGTAAATTGTCAAATCATAAAATTAACTTGAGCTCAAGCCCCTAGTAGCTATGGCACAGGGCAGATAAGCTTAATTTAGAGGTAAGGTTTAAGGCATTCATGCAGTAACAAAACAGTAATACAGTCAAAACACAACACAAGAAAAATCCCCAACCAATTTAGAAAAATAGACTACATTTTATTAAATTAAATGACACCAAAACAACAAATATACCAAAAGGGGAACCAGAGCTATGAATTTTTGAAGTTTTACATAAAAATAGCTACAAAAAGCATTAAGTGCCAACTGGGATCAACTTGTTGCGATAGACTGAGACTTAGACATGGTTTGAAGCCAACAGTGATGGAGCACAGGTCAGACACAGAAATGCACAGAAACCAGGTTTAACCAAGTTGGAAGTTTTGCCTTGGAATTTAGTCCAAAATCTCCAGCCGACAAGGCAGAGAGCTGTAGCTGAGGAGGACTCCACCAGGTCAAACAGCCCGTGGATGAGGTTCTAGACAAGCCATTGGTTTTTGGCAGGAAAGCTCTGAGAATGTTTGCCCAATGAAGATCCCTTGCTGGCCAGATACTTTTGACACCTTCACCTGCTCAAGATTTCTATGTTCACATTTAGCCATTTAGATAACTCCAGTGGTTAAAGACTGAAGGCTGTAGCAGAAGAGAGCTGCACAAGGCTGGCTCTATTGTCAGCAAGACTTTGCTGAATTGTGGTAAAGCTCTGAGTGTAAGAAACCTAACCTTTGGCCCAGCTTGGCAAGTTTGTATTAGTCCTCTAGAGGCTTTTGGAGCCAAAAGGTTTTTAAGTCCCAGATGATTTTCATGGGTGGTTGGAGAAGTCCAGCCCGACACAGCCAATGGTTCCAGGACTTCAGGAGTAGCACTTAGGGGGTTAGGACTTAACACTCCAGCAAGAACCACCAGCAAGTTCCAGGTCAGGTCAAGTTAGAACTGATCAGCTGGCAGTAGTAGGAAAGGTCTCTAGTAGCTTGTTGTATCCCTGTAACTTGAAAAGGAGGTCAGCCGTATAACTCTTATCCATTTCTTTGTCCTAGGTACAAGAGAGAGCAGTTCCAGTCCTTCAGGGCTCTTCCGAGGTCACAAATAGCAGGTTAAGTCTTGTTCTGATCTTCCTCAAGTCTAGTAGTGTTCTGTGGAGTGTACTAGGATGCCAAAATTATGCCTCTCACCGGCTTGTGGGTAGGGATGACTCCTGGCTCCTACCTAAACAATGGGGTAAAAGTTCCCAGGGGTTACCGTACTAAATTTTACAGCATTTTCTGTATGCTCTACTTTAAAAATGACCACAGTGCCGCTCTCAGCATAATTTTAAAATGGTGAAACCCTTCTCCGCTTTTGCAGAGCCTGCCTGTGTTGTAGGGATTCTGCTCAGGAACAGAACTATGCTTGGGACCACAGAACATGAGCGTGTAGGGACTGAGTCACCATACCAACGCAGTATCTATGAGCCCGAGTCCGACTAGCTATAGTGCCTCATTTGCCCTTATTACCTTTCCAAAGAGACAAGTGAATTGGCACCAAGATCACAACACTCTTGACCCTCTCAGGGATCATGGTAATAGGACACAACCTTTCGCTCACTCACTCGTACTCATCCACATTAAAATAAATAAGAGACATGAAGGAAGTTTAGAATATTTATTTAAATTATTGTGCTCTAATATGCAGTATTTGCGTCACAATTAGAAGACAAATGCATACCAAAAATACAGTTATAATGTCATGTTATAAGACAGATTAGCCTAAACCCCCCCTGCCTACTGAAGCTAAATGATTATATATCAAAGATCTCTGGGATGTATGGTGGACCCCGTACCTTAGTATACACAGATGAATGTTCTATATCTCAGCTGATGCAGCAATCTTGTCCCAGGAACTTCGCTGAGTGAGTGATTTTAGAACTCCCATCCTCAGTTATATGACAAGGCATGTGTGTTCACAAACAGCAGCTGAATTCTCTTGTTATGTTTAGGGGCTAGTGTCTGACCAGAGAGAATAAAAAGGGGCATTGTTGTTTGATCGTGTCTATGGTGTTCAGGCTAAATCCCAGGAAAAGAGCAGAACAGGAAAACATATGTAGGTTCTGTGTGAAAATAAAATGTGGCACAAAAACAAGCATACTTATGTAGAAACGTGTGCAAAAGAAAATGCGGCCTACAACGTGGTACAATTAGGCTAACATAGGGAAAGCGACAATGGGCCATGCAGAAAACACATGACACATGCCCCCCAGAGTTGTGGCCAGGGAAACGAGCAAACCTTCCTCTTGTGTCACTTCAAACCAGTTCTGTAGGCAGCTCCCTCCCTACTGGGATTGGAGCCCATATGACTGGTAAATAAAGGAAGGGGCTTTAAAGAAAATTAAGTTTCTGGGCCCTGCCCAAATTGTCATTCCGCCTGAAGAACAGAAAAATATTTCCCACACCGATGCCTTTGTCTCTGCCCTGGGAGCAGTTTTCACACCTCATTCAGGAATCGAGCACTAAGAGGGCTGCAGTTGGAAGCTAATGCAAAGTAGCATCCAGAGGCTTTAGGGAGGGACAAGGTAAATTTCTAAAGCATATTTGCCTTAATATTCATAAAAAATCCAACATCATTTTAAAGTACATCCATGTTTTACTTCTACAAAACAGCCACTTTTGCTACAGTAAAAATGGCTCTGAAAGGCTTGTCATTGTAAGGACGTGTTTAACATTAAGGGGCCGATTCCGATCTCGGTCGGAAGCTCTCCGAACGGGATCCGGCCGGAAAAAGTACGAGCCGTACGCGTTTTTTCCGACCGACTCGTACAGCTGTCCGACCGAGCGAGTACGATGCGAATGTACGCGTGTGTTCCGACCGAACCGTTTCTGGATCCGAACCGCTCCGACCGACTCGTACGGAAACGAATCGCACCACGCAATGGAGACGTTATCCGACCGAGCGAGTACGATGGACGCGTCGGACAGCCGGATCGAGTCGGAGCGTCCGGCTCGAAAAAGCTCCCGGAGCCGGACTTGGGGGGTCAGTGCCGGACCCTCCTGCACCCGTAGCCGTACGAGTCGAACACAGGGGGGACCCAAGGGTCCCCCCTAAACATGCATGTACGGTGCGAGTTGCACCGACGCGTACACACTGTAGGGGGCGCACTTGTTTGCGACGTACCCATTGAGTCACTGGGAGCCCATGTACGCGTCGTACGACCGGCTCCCATTGACTTCAATGGGAGTCCAACCGAATCAAGTCCGGCAGCATGCGGCCGCATCGTACTCGCTCGGTCGGACTGTAGGAGTCCGGCTCGGTCGGAAATCTCTCCGGATCCGGCTCGGTCGGAGAGTTTCCCGACCCAGATCGGAATCGGCCCCTAAATGTCCACATCTTCTACTTCTAAATACAATGTCCTCTCCCTTATGAGCTATAAGGCCTACTCAGGTGTTATAATAAATGTAGAAAATGAAGAAGGCCCATACACGTCAATGCAAGCATCAGTAGAAAGTCGTGCACAGATGTACGTATTAAAGGACAATACAGGCCTAAACTATCTGCCATAGTAGAATAGAAGAAAAACACAAAATGGAATCAGGTCCTAGGGGGAGGGAAGTAGACATGAGCTTCAGTAGAACAGAGAAATATAATTAGACATATCAGAAATTAAACGTTACAAGCCTGCATTGCGAGAACATGTCTTCAAGAAAATATGTAGATAGGGTAGGATAGAAGAACAGGATAGGTGGGAGATTTGGCCATGTAGAACAGTAGACATGTAGGGAGTAGAGCATTGCAAGCCTTCAAAGAGAAACAGCAAGGACAACCGGTATTACAAGCGATGGTGTAAAAAGTGTAACCAAATAACATGTGCATATGTATCGCATTTCATAACCACGTGATTAGCTTTTTTGCAGAAAGTATTACTTATGATGTAATGTTGTGCCTGATTGATTATTCAAATATATGATGTAGATACGCTGCAAAAAATTTATATAAGAAACTGGCCACCACATTGTAAGTTGAAGCTCAGATTTCAATTTCACGGAGCTGACTGACTTTGCACATATGCGTATATTAAACTTTATACTATATTGCCACAGAAGTCGTGTCATCTTTTTCTTTCGTCCGGTAACACAGGGGTGACTTAATATTTTTTTAAAGGAATGTTCAGACCAGTCAGAATGGTTTATTTTGACAGGTTGAATTGCAGTTTAAAAACTGATTCAGTCATGCTGCAATGGTAGGCATGCAGCCATGTTTGCACTGCAAATGCAGTGAATGGCACAATAGGTGCTGCAGTCCACAAGTGACATTTAACCCACAGGCCCTTGAGTTGGGTAGGTCGGTAAGAAATCTGCAGCTAGATATAGTCTCTACCAGATAAGGTGTTACGGAAGGTAAGTAGCTTGTTTATCTGATAGAGCCTTCTAGCCGCAGATTTCTTACCTTTGAATAGATAACCAATCAGTACGATCCCCGGTGGTGAGTCTACGCAACGAATTTCGCACAATGAAGTCCTGCAGGACTAAATGGGCACAGTGCCCATCCCTACTGATGACTGATTGTCCAGACAGTAATGTTTGGTGAATGTGTGCAGGGAATCCCACTTTGCTACCTGGCAGATGTCCAGGACTGGTACTCCGCATGCTAAATGCTAACGCTGTGGTCACAGCTTTAGCTCTGGTGGAATAAGCTTGCAAGCCTTCAGGGGGTTGTTTCTTGACAGTGCGTAGCAGATCCTGATGCAGAGCACAACCCAGCGAGAGATGGTTTGCTTCTGCTCGGCCTGACTTTTCTTTGCACCAACATATCCCTCAAAGAGTTGGTCATCCACCCGGAACTCTTGTGTGATCAAGGTAGAATGGCAGCAATCTTTTTGGGTCCAGACGGTGGAATTGCTCCTCTTTTTTAGAGTGGTGTGGAGGAGCATAGAAGGTAGTCAGGTTGATGGACTGCCCTTCATGAAATGGAGTGACCATTTTTAGGAGAAAGGAGTCCCTTGTGCGAAGCACCACTTTGTCAGGATAAACTGAGAGGTAATGCAGCTTAGATGATAAGGCCTGCAGCTCATTCACTCTACGAGCAGATGTTGTTCTCACATGGAAGGCTGTTTTTAGTGTGAGAAGCCTGAGGGGACAGTTATGGAGAGGCTCAAAAGGAGCACACATCAAAAAGGTGAGAACCAAATTAAAATCCCACTGAGGCATAATAAAGGGCAGAGGGGAACAGATGGAGGAGACCATTCAAAAACCTATGTACAATAGGGGATATAAACAAGGAGAGTTGGTCAGGCAGCTGCAAGAAGGCAGGCAAAGCTGAAAGATATCCCTTTACGGGTGCCCAGAGCAGAGCCCTGCTCAGTAAAGGAAGGAATAAAGAGCAACATTTCAGAAAAGGGGGCAGAAAAGGAATCAATGGATTTTTTGCACACCATGAACAAATTTCTTCCAACGATAGGCATATATTGTCTCGGTGGATGGATGCCTGGTTGGTAGAATGACATTACAGGCTTCAGGAGGAAGGTAAGCTGCCAACTGCTGCTGCTCAATCTCCACGCAAGAAGGCGTAGAGTGGACAGGTTCAGGTTTAGGACCCTCCCCTGCTGCTGCAACAGAAGATCCTCCCGAATGGGCAGCCTGATCAAAGGATCAATTGTCATGCTCAGAAACTCAGGATACTAGACTCCCAGTGCCCAGTCCGGAGCCAGAAGGATGACTTGGGCCTGGTTGTTCCTGATCTTCCTGAGAACTCTGGGCAGGAGTGGAATACGCAGAAAGGTGTACAGGAGGCCAGAACTCCACTTGAGATGAAAAGTGTCTCAGAGGGAGAGCCAGTGCTTAATTTGTAAAACAATAAGTTCCAGTGCCCTCATCAGGAGGCCACTGCAGCTTGCACCTGTGAGCGCTTCCATTGACAGTATCAACACAACTGATAACCATCAAACTCCTACAATTATGACAGTTCAGACTATTTCAGGCACTTGCTTGGGCTGCAGTTATTAGTTATTTTTAATGTGTATTGAATTAATAAACTATTGTTGTTGTGCTCCTTTCTAAATTGGACAAACAGCATGTGCCAGACTGTCATAAGTGCTGGTGTCGAGCATCGGAAACCACGACTCAAATTAAGTACTAATGAGAGCCACCTTGAAAACTCCAACGTGCAAAACTGTTGATATTGCACGTTCTCAATAGAGGCAAACATATCTAAACAAGGCTCTACCCACTGATGTAAGAGAAATTGCATCACCTCCGAATAGAGATGCCATTTGTGATCCGCTAGGCATGGACTCCTGAGTTCATCCACCCTGGCGTTCAGTGAACCTCCCCAACACACAATCTCCCTTTCAGGGTGGGGGCAAGAGATTCTCTTCTTTTCCCTTCCGTCTCCCTACTCAACCTATACACACACAAAGGGAAAGGGGGGATTCAATGCGACCAATCTGTCCCTGGGTGCCTCTTCTTTTCTGTTTTGGAAAAAACAGAAGATTTTTAATATTGCCCTCACACACTAAATAGTATCATGCTTCATCATAGGGCCCCATCTACATCAAGACACAGACCAACGCCATTTGATGGAGCGAAAAAATGGTTTTTTCTCAAAAATAATTGAGGTGATTAATTCACACCCTCTAACCCCAATGGGATCGGGATCCTCTCAACACAAAAACAATAATTAAACCTACCTAGGAGAATGTTAAAAAAAAACATTATTCTTAACTTCTCCTGTCAGGGTTAAAAACAGTATCTTGGGGGTGTATTGGCTGTTTAGTATCCGTACCCTCCTTACAACATGTTTCCGCCATCCTTTTGCCCCTACCGGGTCTCTCGGCCTTTTTCAGGATTAGGATCCCTTGAACTTCATTAGGCTCCTTATTACCCTCCCCTATATACAGTACCTTAGTTTTCAGGTATTGATATGGGGATATTTTTTTCTTTTTCTTTCGATCTTCCCTCTTATCTTGGGAACATCATATATTGGAAATACATTGCTTTAGTCATTTCTACTCCACTTGTTCCAAGCAGCTCCCTACTTCATGTCACAAAAGATTAATTTTCTCTGTCTAAAAGACTAACAGTTTAATTCATATGATTCACTGTGAGATCTTTGATTCTACACACACTCTCATAGGTAAAAACACTTCCAGAAAACAATTACTTTTGCATATCGCCAAGTGCGAACTCATTCAGCCTGTTCTGTTTCATACATGTTATTTTTCGTTGAGTTCTCTTACCCGAGTTTCATTGCATCAGTCTGAAACCGGGGTGGTGGTGGGAACGCCTCCCTTAGTCACACTCTTTGATTTAATATGGTACATGATTAGATATTCCTATTCCCTCAGTAGATATTTCATCTCTAAATACAGTATGCTTTATGTACGTGTACTCTACGATAGGGGCAACCACGCCCTCTCCCAACGGTCAGCCACTGATATGTCGTTAACGAGTGGCTTCTTTCCTTAAGAATTTTCTCCCCTTTTGTCTGTGCTGACCGCTCCCAATTACAAAACCATCCCGTTTATTCAAAGTGCCCCATTATTTGTGGCCTTAGAATGTCAGCATCTGATATATATGGTGACAGCTCCCAGTTACAGACTGGTCCCTTTACTTCAAAGTGCCCCCTTCTTTCTCACCTTTATGTGTCAGCAGGAGACCTCCGTGGCGGTTGGACTCTCATCTCAAAGCCCACCTGACCGCCCCTATTGGTATTTGTCCCCCCTCTGTGGGTGTGCGGGTCCAAGTACTAACTATGTCAGGGTAGAAGCGTTACCTTTCTGCCATCCGCTACCCTCCGTAGATGGATTTCCTCGGATGCACAACGCCATCTATACTAGCCTAACGCATCACTTCCTGTGCACCTCCCTTGCGCTCCTACTAGAGCGTAACTTCATCTTTTCCCTGTCTCTTTACGGCGACCATGTTGGTTCTCCTATTTCTACTTTCATTGACAATTCTTAATGTCTACCCTACTTTCTTATGTTTTATACGTGGGCGGTTATAGTTTCCCTGTGTGGACGAGGTATTCAATTCTTAAAAAAAAGGAAATGCCAGGTGTTGAACCACCAGGGATTTGCCCTAATGTTCCAGCCATGTCCAGCGATGCAGGGCCTCGTGACAGAGGATGCACGACCCCACCCGTCCTGTTTGTTGCAGTACCAGCCTTCTCTTGATGGAGGTTAGCAAGGCTCTCAATGCAAGTCAGATCGCACGGAGCTCCAGCAAATTGATGTGTAGTCCGGATTCCGCCGGAGACCAGAGTCCTCTGATCGTCACCTCCCCCAGGTAGCTGCCCCGTCCCAAGAGTGATGCATCAGTCACTACTGTCAGATCTGGTTGGGAAAGGGTTCTGCCGCTGACCCAATTGTGGTTCGTAAGCCATCACTGCAGGTCCTTTGCAGTTGCCTCCAAGATCTGGACCATGTCAGAGAGGTTCCCCTGATGTTGTGCCCATTGAAACTTCAAGTCCAACTGCTGAGCCTGCATATGCCATTGGGCATGTGCCACAAGCATGACGTAGGAGTACATGAGTCCTAACAGACTCAGAGTCTGCCTCAGTGAAATCCAGGATAGAAACTGAAACATCGATATCATAGCCTTAATGTCCTGGACTCGCTGAGGATAAGCCCAAAACTTCACTGTGTCCAGAACAGCTCCAATAAAATGGAGCATCTGAGAGGAAGTCAGTTGTAACTTTGGCACATTGATAGTGCACCCTAGCGAGTGCAGAAAGTTCACCATAGTCTGGAGAGGGGTGATGACAACCTAGGATGAGCCTGCCTTCAACAGCTTGTCATCAATATAGGGGAAGACTGGCACCCCTGATCTCCACAGATGAGCTTCAACCACTGTCATCACCTTAGTGAACACCTGAGGGGCGCTGGGCCAAAGGCGAGCACAGTGAGTTGAAAGTGCTCATTGCTTACAGTAAAACACAGATAGAGCTGGTGGGCAGGCAGGATGGAAATGTGGAAATAGGTGTCCTGCAAGACCAATGCTACCATCCAGTCTCCTGGGTCCAGGGCAGACAAGACCTGAGATAGCCTGAGCATCTTGAATTTCTCCTTTTTGAGGAAGAAGTTGAGGGCTTGTAGAATTAGAACAGGACGAAGGTCCTTTTTGGGGACCAAGTAGCGGGAATAGTAACCACAGCCTACTTCTGGCACTGGAACTCTTTCTATGGCTCCCTTGGCCTGGCGAACCATGACCTTATTGAAGAGCAAGGACAAATGATCTTCCATCAGCCGATCATGACATGGTGGTATGGAGGGTGGTGTAATCTTGAAAGGGAGGGAGTAGTCACTTCAGACAATCAGCAAGACCCACCTGTCTGATGTTTTGAACTGTCAGTGGGGCAGGTGATGGCAAATCCTACCGCCAACTGGACGCTTAAGATTGTAAAGGGGCAGATTAGGAGGGCTTGGAGGCTGTGGGGATGGTGGACAGACCAGACTGCTGACCACCTGATCCACAAGGTCTGTGGGCACTGCATCCTTATCGACACAGAGGCTGTGGAGCATGCGAGGCTCGGTGGCTGGGAGGAAATTGGTGCGGTTGGAAGCCCTTTCCATAGCCACAAAAAGAGCTAAAGGCAGGTTGGGGATGATGTGGGGCTGCCGAGATGCCCAAGGACTTGGCCGTATCCAGCAAGTCCTTAAAGTGCTCCAATGCTGAATCTGCCTTGTCTCTGAAGAGACAGGTGCCATTGAAAGGCATGTCCATAAGGAAAGTTTGGACATCCCACAAAAAGCAAGTCATCCTCACACAGGCGTGGTGCCTGAGGGGCAATGTCAATGAAACCACTCTTCCCAGTGAGTTGGTCATGTCCAATCCACAGCAAATTGTGAACATTGCTGTGTCTCTCCAGTCGGCAACAGATTGGTAGAGGGTGACCAGTGCCTTCTCCAGGAACTGTGGCAGCACTTGTGCAACCGTGTCCCACAGAGTGTTGAAGTAGTGGGCCAAAAGGCATGCGGTGTTCACAGATTGCAATGCTAGGCAGAAAGAAGAAAAAAAATTCTTCCCCAAAGAGTCCAGTCTTTTGGATTCCCTGTCCAGGGGAGCGGTAGGGAATGCGCCGTGGGAAGTGGAGCCTTGGACTGCCAAGATTTCTTGGGGTAGGGTGTTGGGTAAGGAAGTTTGGGTCCCTTGGTGTGGGGTGATGGCAGCGGGTGATGATCCTATTCACAGGTCCTCAACAGCATGTCAGTGAGGACATCATTGAACGCCATCAGGAGTTCATATGAGGAGACTCCCAGTTGCAACACCTCTTTCAAGATGTTGGCCTTGACTGCCACTAAGGGCAACTGAAGGTCAAGGATCTCAGCTGCCCTCTGCACCACCATTGCATAGGAAGCTCCCTCCTCCATAGCCATGGTAGGGGGAGAAAGCATACCAGTATCTGGAGAAGAAGACAGTCCACCGGTTTCTCCCACTTCCTCACAGCAGTCCATATTAGGGTTTTCTTCCTATGGCTGGTATTCTTCAGAGTCCAGCTACCACTCCCATCCCTCCTCGAGTTCTAAGCCAAGGGAATAGGGCTCAGTCTCCAATCTAGGAAGCCAGAGTCGGATGCGGCGTCACGAGACTGCCCTCCGGGTCCGTGTTGTAGACGGGGATCAGGATAAGAACGGTGCTGCCAGTAGGCGATGGGGGAGTTGGCATCAGAAACGGCATTGGGTAAGGGCGAGATGGTGCGACCAGTGCTGGTCTGGATCTAGGAATTGATCCAAAGGGGCCTACTAGAGTCAGGGCCGGAGCAGTCGGAGAGAAAACAGATGGGGGACTCGTCTCACCCAACGGGCCCGAAGGCATGTCAGAGGGGTAGAGCCATCCAAATATGAGGTGAATGGCCTCATAAAACTCTTTAAGTTGGACGGGGTCACTCCGGGTCCTGTAAAGTTGGGGAGGCGCGGAGTCAGCCCAGGCACAGTCTCTACCGTGGAGCCAAACTCGAATGCCTATGATACAGCGTCTTGTCTGCCGACGGACAGGGAGAACTCGAAGACCTCTTCGACTTCCTACTCTTCTTCTTGTCCCTCTTACTTGAATGTCCCGAGGACTTAGAGTGGGTAGAAGATGACTTTAGCTCCGCAAATGCTCCCTGAACCTTCCACGTGACCGGGACCTCAATTTTCGAAGAGTCGCATGCTTTTAACCTGACTGAAGTGATAGCTGAAGAGATTACAACTAAGGAGAAAATCATGACTAGACAAACAATGTACCAAATGGTTTTTGAAGAAGATCTTAAAATGTGGATAATACTTAGAGCCTCATTTAGATCTTGGCAGATGGGTTACTCCATCACAAAGGTGATGGATATCCTATCCGCCGGAAAATAAATCCCATTATTTTCTATAATTATCTAATTTTATTACCTTCTTAAAAAATAATTTGCTACGTTGCTTGCCTAGTCGTGATTTCCTCCTTAATCATAATCTCTTCAGCTATCATTTTAGCCAGGTTGAAAGCAGATACATTATCAGGGGAAGGATTGCTATTTACCTGCTGGAAGGTTGCAGATAGGTTTTGATTAATATTATTTCTTATGCCTAATGTCTACCTAATACCATAAGATTTTTCTGCTATCAAAATACCCCCTGCATACGTCTTGAAGCCTTCCGATAAAGAGGTTACATTATCTCTCCCCTTAGTTGTTCAAATAAATTCAGCCATCAAAACTCAAATTTCTTGCTGTGCCTGCAGTATATTCAATACAAATAAATCAGCCTTCCAAAATCTCATTCTAGCCTCGAGTCTTTTTCTGAGATCTCTACTTTCTTTGTAATCAGTTCATGATCTGAAAAAACTGAGGCTAATGTCACAATACTATTACATTTGAAAGTGGAGGAAGCCAAAAAATGTATCCATTCTTGTGTGGCTTTGGCATTTTTTACTTGCAAATGTAAATCCTCTTAGACTTAAATGTAGCCCCCTTCAGTTATCACTTAATTGGAATCTATCTAGTAATACTTTGAGTGCTGCCCTTATTTTTGGATTTTGCTGAGGTCCTCCTTTTGTAATCTTTATAGTTTCCCTCTGGTTACGTTAAAACCTACCCAGATTAATTATTTGGGGTGGAAAAGAAGGCTAGTCCTAACAAAATTTCATGCAAAGGTTGTATATCATCTGTCATGGGGGCATATTGACAACCAATAGTGAACTTGATTGTGCTTTTTCTTGCTTCCACTAAGAACCATCTGCCATTCTTGTCCATCTTTTCTTGAATTATTCTCCTCCCAAATCTTTCTGAGTTCTTTTAGCAACATTCCATACCACATTTAAGGCACGAAAATGTCAACTATCTTCAAACCAACAGCATTTAGATAATAAACCTCAATGTGTAATGGGCTTCTTGCAATAGAACTAAATCAGAACTGTTGAATAATTGCATAAGATTCCTACATTTCGTGGTGGCATTTAACAGAGAGGAAAGTTAAATGATTATATGATCAATGATTCCCATATTCTTTTATCCTCTTGTTCTTATATATAGAGAAAAGCTGCTGCCTCCTATACACTGGACCCTCTATTTCCCTTGAAGTCATTTCCCCCACACTCACCCTTCCATTGGCAACTAAAGGGCACTCTTTACTTATCCCCAAAACCCCTGGACACCTCTCCTGAGTAGATGAGATCAGGTTGAACCCCTTTAAGGATTAAGAATGAACTGTTAAGAAATTAATTTGTGAGTGGCCACATCTGAGTTTGAGGGTTTAAAAACTCTGAACCTTTGATAGAATATTCTGCATTAGCTAGTATTAATGCATCACAGTTGCTTCTATTTTTCCCACCTTTTGAACCTATTTTAATACTTTTAGCATTCGTGCATCACTCCACTAAATGTCATTCAGACTATTTATATTTTATTTTTCTAGATCACTACTTCGTCATAAGAAAGTAAGAAGTTTCTTTTCCTACTTTTTACATTTTTTTCAGAAAGGCTTTTATGACTTCAACTTCATGAATTAATGTGTACTTTCCCTTCAATACTCTCATTTTCAATTGGTCACTCTTAACTCGTAGATCAATAAGTGCATCTCTAATCATTTTTGCTGTCTCAAATCAGATGTCTTGAAATATATGACATAAGAAGCCGGGAAAATCTATGAAAAGTTGATTTAGTCTGGTTTATTCGAAAATATATTCTTTGATTCGGTAATCCAAAAATAAAAAATGCTTATAAAGTGGTACTAGTTTTTAGCTCCCGAAAGACCTTTGCAATAGTTAAATCTGCATGATTCATTTTGTCCCATGTGTCAGTGATAACAGTTTTCCTTACTAAACTTTTATTTTGGCACTTTCCCTTCCTTGTTCTCAAGAATACCTATTCATCCTAGATTCTACCAGTTAGATCAATTTTCAATATCCTCCTGTTTCCTATAAAGTGTTTTCAGTTGCTTATCAATTGTATCTTACCACAGAGACCACAATGCTTTTGTTTAGCATCAACATTCTTCAACTGACTTCTAATTAAATTTCCTCTCTAGTGTTTGTAATTGGATAGTGTTAGTTTGTTGCACAGAGACTAGAATTTCCAAGATTTTTCTTAAATATAGCTCTCCTTTCTTTAGCCATATGCTCTCTCTTCCTCTTGTGCGGAGCATGTTACTGTAATGGATGCTCATGGAGAGAGCCAGAATCGGTTTTCATAGTCAGAGCCCTCTTCTGTAGTTGAGGTACATGTGCTGCAGTCTATCTCTGATACTGATGTGGAACAAAAGTCCAGAAAGGATTGAGCTTGATTTTTGGCCTGTCTCAGAACAATTTCTTTACTCTTGGCTTTGCTTTCAACTGTTTTTAAAACAGTTTTAATCCCCTTTTTGAGCTAGGACTTGGAAGTAATTTAAGAGTGGGAATTCAGGATGCAACATAATATGTGGTCTTTCATTTCTGCCGATAGGCCAATAGTTCTGCTGTTTTCCTAAGTTCTAGTGAGACTCACTGTTTTAGTTCCCTTTTTCAGAGAGGTCTGATCCTTCAGGTCACTTTTTTCAAACCCATTCCTAGCTCCTTACTGTTTCTCACATTAGGCGCCACCGAAATACCTATTTGAGATTCAATCATTGTTAATTGCAGGCTTCTTCTCCAGAATTTAGAACATGAGAGAATTTGGTTTCATTGAGAATGGAAGGGTTTTTGTCATTGCTATAAGCAACAGATCCGGTTCACTATCAGATATACTTCTGTATACAAGCTGATTTTAATGTGCCATCATTACCCCACTCTGCTTCTTTTTATTCTATTTGAACATTGATAGTAATACATGATGTGCTTTCAGAGGCTGTTGCGATTCTGGAGTCAAAAACGCTCCTGAAGTTCTGAAGTTGTAGAGACTTGCCCACAGGTACTAATTTTCCTCTTCTGACTTGTTATTCACATCTCTACGTGTTCCTAGTTCATCAAACTCATAGCAAAGTTTCTCACTTCCAATCGAAGATCTATTCTGCAAACATGGGCTGTTGTCCCACCATGCCTTTATTGCTATTATTTTTATTTATGAAAAGTGTGAACATTTTGTCTCCCTTATTGTAGAAATCTTGAGCATTTCTGCCCACTATTCCAGAGGTTATGATTAATGGACAGCCTCTTAAGATCCTTTTTAGCGCCTACTGGATTTTTATTTATCCCAATTTTTAATTTGTCAGTCAGTGCTTTGGTTTTAATGTGTTTTCAGGCAGCTTTAATTTCTAGATTAACTGATAGTGCTTCATTTATTTGTCCTAGCTGCTGACAGTCAAAACACAACCTCTTTTCTAAGAGCTTCTTTAAACCTGGGCCCCCACCACTCTGCTTACTAGAAGTGGGCTGGGTCTTGACCTCTTCGTTAGGGTGCTGGGGCTCTGAGGGAACCTCTTTGTTAGACTTACCACCTCTTGCCTTTCCCTTCTGTGGGCGTAACCCCTCCATCTAGAGATCATCAACCTGGCTCTTCTTGGGTACTCTTGTCCTAACTCGCTCATCAGCTATCTTGTACAGCTCTCTGGGACTAGATACCTTTGAGTAGATGCTGGTGTAATTTTTCCCAGGGACAATTTGTAAGGATGTGCTCCTTAACCATCAGATTGTAGAGTCCCTCATAGGTACTTACCTGGTTACCCTGAATCTTCCCATCAAGCATCTACAAAATCAGCCCAGGTCTATGTTGCCCCCTGGTGGGTTGTCCTCAGCTTTTGCCTGTACTCTTCATGACTCAGTCTAAAGAGTTCTACAAGCTGTGCCTTCATGTGTGGGTAGGATTCTGCTACCTCACCCTCAAGTTTAAGCACTCTATATCTACTAACCACTGGCACTAACTCCCAGAGTAATGTCCCCAATGTTCTGTACCTACCTTAATCATCCAACAAGCTCTCTCATAGGATACTAGCTACTCGTCTATGACTTCCCAGAAATGTTAGGGACAATCCCTTTGAATACTTGGGCACCCCTGTTAGCTACCTCAGTCCTCCTGTTGCTGGCACCATTCTCTCTTTGCTCAATGCATTCTTTCTCCAAAGGCCGGCTTATTTGCTTCCAGGGCTAGGGCTCTCACCTCAAGCTCCCGGGCTTCCACTTTTTCTGGAAAGGAACACCTGCTGCTCTCCATACTGCTTGCTCTGGAGGACACTTTTGGCCTGGTGTTAGGGTTGAGGGCATTAAACTTCCTACTATTCTTCTTCTTCCCCACTGCTTTGGGTATCTCCTTTTTCAATCCTGGTGGGTCTCTGAGGGCTTCCTCGCAAACCTTGAAGGCCCTCATCATGTCATCTTTCCTTGCCTTGTTTCCCACATTGACCCTTCTGTCCCTACACAACTCCCTCAGCTCATTCCTTTTCAGGGCCGTGTCCAGGTCCATGTTTTCATTGCTTAAAGTGACTTCTATAAACCTTTCAACAACTTTTTAAAACTTTTTAAAACTTATGAAACATTTGGAAAACTTTGTCACAACTTTTAAAACTCTTTTAAAAGTTAGCAAATATTTGGAACAAGTGTCTCTGAAGCCTTTGGTACTCGGAAACCAGTTGGGAAACACAAGGGCTACTTTGTAAGTGTTCCTTTGGCTGATTCCTAGCAGTTCTAACCTCAACAACTGTTCTGGATACCTCTGCTAGGCATCAATGTGAGGAAATGGGGTGTATTATTTGGTGTGGTTGTGAGACTAATCTGTGTAATACACTACCAACCTCTTTAGGACCAGTCAAGTTTTGTTTGTTAAACCTTATCTCAACCCTGGGTAGCTGTGACTCTGAGCAGTCAGGCTTACACAAAGGAACAAGTGTAAAGCATTTAAATTGCACCAAATCAAGAAGAAAAGAAAATCTTTCAAGAAATTCAACACCAATTTATAAAAAAACATTGTATATTTATTAATTTATGGACACCAAAATGAAAAAGATCTGCCAGAGGGTTCCAAAGATGTAGATTTTACAAGAAACAATAAATCATGACTTTTCACTCAACTGTTAACAAGCATTGGCAAATTCGATGAATTTGACATTTAGAGAAATGTTTGTGATCAACTTTGGCTAATTGGTATGCGAATACTTAGAGTTACTCTGGATGTCCAACTCTGTCGGGGAGCCAGTCAAAGGACCCAGCAAGGCCCAGAGACATAGTTACCTACTCAAGAAAATCAGGGGTACATTTACAAGGGGATAGTGCCACCAGAACATCACTTTTATGCTCTTCTCCATATTTATAAAGTGGGGCTAAGCCACTTTGAGTGGCTTAACGCCACTGTTAGAAATGGGGGTCTCTAGTTGGCAATGGCTGGCCACTGTCCAAGTAGGGACCCTTCTTCCTAAGTCAGAGTGAGAGGGCTACCCTCTTTGATACCCCTGCTCAACCCTGTGGTAACGTAGCACGAGCAGGTAGGCTTATCTCAGAGGCAGGGTGTGAAGCATTTATGACCATACACAGTAACACAGTGAGGAACACTACAAAGGGACACCACACAAGTAGTTATAAAAAATAAGTATCTTTATATAAAGGTAGATTTATCACAAGACCAATAACTGTAAAAGCCACAATACTGTCAAAAATAGGATAGCTGTTGAAGGGCTGTCAAAAATAGTTCAAAGGTTGCAAAAATAAGGTTCAAGTTCAAAGCAGTGGTCTCTGCGACCCTTTCTCTCACAAAGTACCTGGGTTTAGTAGCACAACCAATAAAATGTCGCAAATAAGCTGTAGCGATGATTCTCGGCACGCGAGGCCGGCGATGCGTTAAAATCATTGCCGCAAGGGAGGATGATGCGCCGATCTGCGGGATGCGTGCGGAGACGATGCGACAAACTTCTCCACGCTGGACCGCCGATGCGATGACTTTCTTGCCGCGTGGGAGAAGTCGATGCGGCGATCCTGTTGCGCTGTGCGATCGTGTTGCGATGCGAAGACAAGACGCTCCGCGAAGGAGCGACGAAATTCGGTGCGATGCGATCAAAGTGGCGGACGCACGGCGTCCGCAATGCGATGTCTCGAAGCGATGATTTCTTTAGGGGTTGCGAGTGCGCGGCGACAGCAGCGCGATGATTTTTCCAGCGCGTCTCGGCTGCAGCGGCTCGCAAAGAGGCGTTAGCGATGGTTTCGTGTTGCGAGCACTCAGCGGCAGCAGCGCGATGATTTTTCCAGCGCTCTCGGCTGCAGCGGCTCGCAAAGGTGCGTTAGCGTCGATTTCCAGCACTCTTTTCTCTGAAGCAAACTAGAGGCCCTGGAACTCACAGGAGCCTCATCAGCAGATAGCAATCCTCGCAGGGAGGAAGAAGGAGGTTGGTGGTGGAGTCTGATGTGCCTGAGACTCCAGCAGGAGGCTTTCTCTTTTCCTAGCCCTTGGGTGATTGCTGTAACAAAAATAAAAGTTCTCTCAAAAGTTCCTTTTCCCCTTCTTCAAGGTCCAGTGGTCACTGCTGCAGGCCAGTGCAAGAAACAACACACAAGCACAGGGACAGTCACTTCCTGCAGATTCCTCCAGTGGCACGGACAGAGTTTCCTCTCCAGATCCAAAAGCAATACAAAAATGTAGGGGTTTGAGCACAGATATTTATACCCCAAAAGTCTTTGTTCTTAGAAACTACCAGTCACTGAACCTAGCCAGAACCAGTTCTGCTCAGGCCAGGAGCACTTTGTTTACCAGGCTGCATCCTTCCTTTCAGAAAGAGGGGTCTGCTAGCAGACACACAGTGGGAGGTGGAGCCAGCATTCACCTTGCCAGGCACAGCCCTATTCAGGTCAAGGAGCCACCCCTCCCCACACTCTAAATGCAGATCTCTCTATTCAACCCAGGTCTGACTCAGCCTGCCCTGCCCCTCTAAAACCAGACAGCCAATACACATAACAGCAGAGCACACTGGAAGGCTTAGGCAAGAAAATACCTACTTTCTAAAAGTGGTATTTTCAAACACAGAATATAAAAATAAACTTCACTAAAAGATGTATTTTAATATTCTGAGCTCAGGCATACTAAATTCGTTTTTCTACCATGTCCCTGGGGTCAGTTAGGACTATAGAATGTAATAGTCAAACTGCCCATTCTAGCCTATGAGGAACAGGTAGCCTTACAGTAGTGAAAAACTAAATGGGGTGTACTTCACTACCAGGACATGCTACATACACCAAGGCATGTCCTACCTTACACATACAATGCACCCTACCATAGGGGTGACTTACAGGATGCCAAGGGAAGGTTCAGGGGCTGGGAAGTGGGTGCACTTCACAGCCAAGATGGCAGTTCTGGACTACACACAGACACTGCAGTGGCAGGTCTGAGACACACTTTACAAGCTGCTTCTGTGGGTGGCACACATCAGCGCTGCAGGCCCACCAGCAGCATTTGGTTTACCAGCCCTGGGCACACATAGGCCACACTACTAGGGACTAACAGGTAAACCAAATAAGCCAATCAGGGATATACCAATTCACATAGACATATTTACACAGGGAGCATTCGCGCTGAGACACTGAATGGCAGTGGCACAGCGCCCAGAGCATCTAACACCAGTAAAACAGAGGAGACAACAGCGAAAAATGGAAGGGAGACCCACGCCAATGGTGCCAGGTCTAACACACGTCCCCTCCAGCTGAAATGTGGGGAGAACTACCCATCCCCTTGGAAGTTCTCATCGCTAAGGCGGAAAAATCTGGACAGACCATCAGCATTGGCGTGTTCTGTACCAGGGCGGTGTTCCACCGTGAAGTCCATACCCTGTAGGGAAATGGACCACCTCAACAACTTGGGATTCTCACCCCTCATCTGCATCAACCATCTGAGGGGCCTGTGGTCTGTCTGAACCTGGAAGTGAGTCCCAAACAGGTATGGTCTCAGCTTCTTCAGTGCCCAGACCACAGCAAATGCCTCACGCTCAATTGCACTCCACCTCTGTTCCCGTGGAAGTAACCTCCTACTGATGAAGGCTACAGGTTGGTCTAGTTCCTCCTCATTTATCTGTGACAGAACGACCCCCACTCCATGCTCTGAAGCGTCTGTCTGGACAACAAATTCCTTAGCAAAATTGGGCGCCTGGAGTACGGGTGCTGTACACATAGCAGTTTTGAGGGCATCAAAGGCTTTCTGACAGGTGTCAGTCCAGTTCACAATCTTTGGCCGCTTCTTGGAAGTCAGCTCAGTCAAGGGTACAACAATGTTGCCATACCCCTTGACAAACCACCTGTAATAACCTGTGAGTCCTAAGAAGGCCCTCACCTGGGTCTGGGTCCTTGGGGGCTCCCAAGCCAGGATGGTTTCAATCTTGGGCTGCAGGGGCGCCACCTGGCCGCTCCCCACCTGGTGTCCCAAGTACACCACAGAACCCTGCCCAATCTGGCACTTACTGGCCTTGATTGTGAGGCCTGCTCTGCGCAGCACCATCAACACTTCCCAGAGGTGGCGCAAGTGGTCCTCCCAGGAGGAACTAAACACTGCAATGTCATCCAGGTAGGCGGCACTGAAAGCCTCCAGCCCAACTAACACCTGGTTGACCAATCTCTGAAAGGTGGCAGGGGCATTCTTCATCCCAAAGGGCATCACACGGAACTGGTAGTGCCCATCTGGTGTGGAGAATGCTGACCTCTCCTTTGCCCCATCAGTTAAGGCGATCTGCCAGTACCCAGACGTCAGATCAAAGTGCTGAGGTACCGGGCAGCCCCTAACCGGTCTATGAGCTCATCAGCTCTGGGGATGGGGTGCGCGTCGGTCTTGGTGACCGAATTGAGACCTCGGTAGTCCACACAGAACCTAAGTTCAGGAGTGGCACCAGGCGTTGCAGCTTTTGGTACCAAGACCACGGGGCTGGACCAGGGGCTGCTAGAGGACTCAACCACCCCTAGGGCGAACATTTTGGAGACCTCCTCCTTAATGCAAGCCCTGACCCTGTCAGTCACCCTGTAAGCCTTGTGCTTGACAGGAGAACTGTCCCCGGTATCCACCTCATGGACGCACCAATCAGTGACACCAGGTACCAGGGAGAACAAATCAGAAAATTGCCCCAACAGGTGGTGACAATCTCTCTGCTGCTCAGGGGTCAGTGTGGTGGAGAGGATCACACCCTCCACTGACCCATCCTTCTCTTCTGCACACAGGAGGTCAGGGAGAAGCTCACTCTCCTCCTCAACCCCATTATCTGTGGCAAGAAGCATGCCCACTTCAGACCTCTCAAAGTGGGGCTTCAGGCGGTTCACATGCAGGACCCGCAAGGGGTTCCTGGGAGACTGGAAGTCCACCAAGTAGGTAACTGGACTTTTGCACTCCACCACCTCAAATGGACAGGTCCACTTATCTTGGAGCGCACAAGGCTCCACTGGGGCCAGTACCCAAACCTTCTGACCAGGTTGAAATTCAACCAGAGTGGCATTCTGGTCGTGCCAACGTTTCATTTCTTCCTGGCTGGCTTCCAGATTTGCCTCAGCAATCTTTCTGAAACGCCGAGTCTGGTTCCTGAAGGCCAACATGTAGCTAAATACATCTTGGGGAGGTTTCCTGGGAGATTGCTCCCAGCCTTCCTTGACCAGACTCAGAGGTCCCCTAACCGGGTGGCCATAGAGGAGTTCAAAGGGACTGAACCCTAAGGACTTCTGTGGCACCTCACGGTAGGCAAACAACAGGCATGGCAAGAGGACGTCCCACTTACGCCTCAGGGGCTCTTCTAGGCCCATGATCATGCCCTTCAAGGTCCGGTTGAACCTTTCAACCAGACCATTACCTTGGGGGTGGTAAGGAGTGGTGAACTTATAAGTTACCCCACACTCCTTCCACAGAGACTTCATGTACTGGGAGATGAAGTTGGTCCCCCCTGTCAGACACCACCTCTCTGGGGAATCCCACACGGGAGAAAATCCCCATCAGTGCACGTCCCACCACGGGGGCTGTCACTGTCCTGAGCGGGATGGCCTCAGGGTACCGGGTGGCATGGTCCACCAAGACCAGGATGAACCTGTTGCCCATGGCTGTCTTGGGGTCCAGAGGCCCCACAATGTCAATGCCCACTCGCTCGAATGGGGTACTCACAACTGGAAAGGGCTGGAGTGGGGCCTTGATCTTCCCCCACTCTTCCCACTTGCCTGGCAAGTCTCACAGGTCCTGCAATGAGTGTCTGAACTCTTGTGCATCTGGGGCCAATAAAAGTGGGCGGCCAGCCTCTCAAAGGTCTTGGTCTGCCCCAGATGTCCTGCCAATGGAATGTCATGAGCCAACCCCAGTAGGAAGGCTCTGAAGCACTCGGGTACCACCAGCACACGGGCTGACCCTGGCTCAGCAGCCTTAGGCTCGCTATACAGGAGACTGTTCTCCCAATAAATCAGATGTGAACCAGACATGTCACCTTCTGCCTGGGCTGCAGCCTGTCGCCGCATACCCTCAAGAGAGGGGCAAACTCTCTGCTGCTCACAAAATTCCTCCCTGGAGGGTCCCCTTCCCGCTGTCAATGGGTCAGCTCAGGCAGGTCCCCCAGTTCGGCGATCTGCTCCCCGGTAGGCTCCAGGGCATCCCCCTCAGGGTCTGCTCCTTCCTGGGCCGTGGGAACCAAGGGGGCCGGCTTCCCGCGCCCCCTGCCCCTTCTCTCTAAGGCAGGGATCTGGGCAATACTCTCAGGCTCCAGATCCTTCTCAACACCCTCCTTGGCTGCCATGGACCGAGTGGTAGCACACGCCCACTCCGGCAGACCCAACATCTCTAAGTGAGCCTTCCTCTCCACCGTAGCCCACGGGGAGTCCTCTAAATCATTGCCCAGCAGACAGTCTACAGGCATGGCGGGCCTCACAGCTACCTGAAGAGTTCCTGAGACCCCCCCCACTCAAAGGGAACCTGAGCCACCTCACATTGGCTCTCTGAGTTGTCTGCGGACACTACTGGGTAGAATGCATGGGGGACAACCTGCTCTTTGGACACCAACCGGGAGCTGACAGCAGTTACACTGGCCCCTGTGTCTCTTAGAGCCTCCACCCTATGGCCATTGATGGTCACCCACTGCCTGTATTTTCTAGTGTTAGCAGGCAGTGCAGGCTTGGGGACCATCTCAAAGACCCCTAATGAGACAAGGGTCAACTCTACGGGATCCCACCCCTCTTGGGCACCCATCTCCTCCTCTCCCAGGGCTACACTAGCAATCTGGTGGGGTGGTGCACGGGGTGATGCACTGGCCCCCCTTTGGGGGCACTGGGGATCAAAATATCTGTGGCCCACTTGACCACAGTTGTAACAAGTGGGGGCCCCCTGGGAACAGGCCTACCTGTTGGGGGCCCTGTCCTCCTTTCTTGGGGGGCTGGGACACCACTGCTTGGTTCCCTGGGGGATTACTTTGGGGCCCTCGGTGGAACTCCCTCTGTTGACCCTTGTCCCCCCCAATCCTCTGATGGGGACCCTGCCCACCTTTGGCGAAGTCTCCCACTGGACCCTTGCGGACCCGGGTGCTCACCCAGCGGTCCGCCTCCTCAGCAAGCTTTCTAGGGTTAGTCAGCTTGCAATCAATTAGGTGCTGGCGTAGCTCAGGAAAACAATTACTAGATAAATGCTCCCATGCAATCAAATCATAAAACTGCGCAAACGTTTCTACTTTGCTACCTTTTACTCAACGTTCCATGGCTCTGCAAAAAAAAGACACATATTCAACCCACGTGGTACCCTCTAGCTTCTTGCAGACCCTAAACCTCTGCCTATACATCTCAGGGGTCAAACCATAGCGGGTCATCAACGCTTCCTTCATGTGGGCATAAACCATCCTACTTTCTGGGGGCAGGTCCAACAAGGTATCCCTCCCCTCACTCACAAAGCGTCCCCACAACCCCGCTCCCCAATCCTTCTCAGGGACCCGGTGGGACACCATGGCTAATTCATAAGCGGCAAACCATTGCCCAATATCTTCACTTTTGTGGAAATCCTTAATAACCTCCTTGGGTATATACACCCTACTCTCAGGGTGCACTACAGGTATGCTGCCACCAGAGGGGGAGATTTCCATGCTCTTAGCTTTAATCTCCAACTCCCTCAATACTCTCTCATGCTCAAGCTTCATTCTCATAATCTCAATTTCTAACTTCTTGTTCTCTAGGTCCCGGTGACCATCCATTTTAAGCTTAGCCATCTCCATATTATGCCGCCTATCTCTCTCCCTGTCCTCCAGCTCTTCTGGGGACAGACCCTTAGCGGACACACTAGAGCCCGGGTTGGAAAGGGCTTGATCTCCTACTAAGTCTACTACATTGCCCTGCTGCTCTCCTTTATTCTCTCCCACCTCCACAAGCTCTCCTATATCCTTAGGGGCATCCCTGGCTTCTAGCCAGGCCTTCAGCGCCTTGTAATACTCCTCCCTTCTAGTGAGAGCTGTGATAGGGACTGTGAATTGCTTGCAAAAATATTTGAGCTGCTTGGCATTGTAGGTTTCTATTTTCTCTTCTTCCCAGGAGAGATCCTCTGAGGCATTGGATCTGGGCTTGCCCATTGTAGAAATAACTGGCAATATCAATAAAGGACAGAAGAAAACTTCTCAAAAAAAAATGTAAGCGGGTGAAAAATCACCGGCAATATCAATCACAATATAGGATCCAAAAACTCTCAGAAATGTGCGCGGGTGAAAAATCACCGGCAATATCAATTACAATATGGGATCCAAAAACTTTCAAAAAATGGGCGCGGGTGAAAAATCACCGGCAATATCAATCACAATATAGGATCCCAAAACTCTCAGAAAATGTGTGCGGGTGAAAAATCACCGGCAATATCAATTACAATATAGGATCCAAAAAAAACTCTCAAAAATGTATGCGGTACGTTATGGTCTGCGCTCACTAGTAGTGTACACTATAATTACTGTATGCGATCATAAATGCAAGTCCAGATCCTCACCGCTGACCACCAATGTTAGAAATGGGGGTCTCTAGTTGGCAATGGCTGGCCACTGTCCAAGTAGGGACCCTTCTTCCTAAGTCAGAGTGAGAGGGCTACCTTCTTTGATACCCCTGCTCAACCCTGTGGTAACGTAGCACGAGCAGGTAGGCTTATCTCAGAGGCAGGGTGTGAAGCATTTATGACCATACACAGTAACACAGTGAGGAACACTACAAAGGGACACCACACAAGTAGTTATAAAAAATAAGTATCTTTATATAAAGGTAGATTTATCACAAGACCAATAACTGTAAAAGCCACAATACTGTCAAAAATAGGATAGCTGTTGAAGGGCTGTCAAAAATAGTTCAAAGGTTGCAAAAATAAGGTTCAAGTTCAAAGCAGTGGTCTCTGCGACCCTTTCTCTCACAAAGTACCTGGGTTTAGTAGCAAAACCAACAAAATGTCTCAAATAAGCTGTAGCGATGATTCTCGGCACGCGAGGCCGGCGATGCGTTGAAATCCTTGCCGCAAGGGAGGATGATGCGCCGATCTGCGGGATGCGTGCGGAGACGATGCGACAAACTTCTCCACGCTGGACCGCCGATGCGATGACTTTCTTGCCACGTGGGAGAAGTCGATGCGGCGATCCTGTTGCGCTGTGCGATCGTGTTGCGATGCGAAGACAAGACGCTCCGCGAGGGAGCGACAAAATTCGGTGCGATGCGCAATGCGATGTCTCGAAGCGATGATTTCTTTAGGGGTTGCGAGTGCGCGGCGAGAGCAGCGCGATGATTTTTCCAGCGCGTCTCGGCTGCAGCGGCTCGCAAAGAGGCGTTAGCGATGGTTTCATGTTGCGAGCACTCAGCGGCAGCAGCGCGATGATTTTTCCAGCGCTCTCGGCTGCAGCGGCTCGCAAAGGTGCGTTAGCGTCGATTTCCAGCACTCTTTTCTCTGAAGCAAACTAGAGGCCCTGGAACTCACAGGAGCCTCATCAGCAGATAGCAATCCTCGCAGGGAGGAAGCAGGAGGTTGGTGGTGGAGTCTGATGTGCCTGAGACTCCAGCAGGAGGCTAGCTCTTTTCCTAGCCCTTGGGTGATTGCTGTAACAAAAATAAAAGTTCTCTCAAAAGTTCCTTTTCCCCTTCTTCAAGGTCCAGTGGTCACTGCTGCAGGCCAGTGCAAGAAACAACACACAAGCACAGGGACAGTCACTTCCTGCAGATTCCTCCAGTGGCACGGACAGAGTTTCCTCTCCAGATCCAAAAGCAATACAAAAATGTAGGGGTTTGAGCACAGATATTTATACCCCAAAAGTCTTTGTTCTTAGAAACTACCAGTCACTGAACCTAGCCAGAACCAGTTCTGCTCAGGCCTGGAGCACTTTGTTTACCAGGCTGCATCCTTCCTTTCAGAAAGAGGGGGTCTGCTAGTGATAGAGCGAAATGTTTTTGTGAATTGTAGGGGTGCATCATAATCACTGATAGGCCGCACCCATATGTATTCAGACATATATTCGTTTATATCCCATTGTATACTCATGCATGTTTAGTAAAGAATGAATAGTTCACTGAGACAAAGTGAACTCAGCAGTATAATGGTGTTAGGATAATGACGTAATGTAATGCTTATTGAATTGTGTGAACATAATGCACAGAGAAATTAGTTCGTGGATGTAATGTAATTGTAGTAGTTTAAACGTGCACCATATTAAAGTTGCACATGTAATTCATTGGTTGCATATGAATCATAATGAAAATGCTTGTAGGGAAAAGTAAGATGTGTGTTTAAAAGTCATATGTAAAGGCCTGACTACATATATGCTTAGGGAAGGCCTGGTTTATTCTTATGTTAGCTTATTTTGTAGGCAGAGAAAAGTTTCTCTTGGTAAGGCTCTCCGGGCACAAACTGTAGATTTAATTTGCACAGTAGAAGGTTTCTGTTGAAAGTATCTTTTGTTGCAGGTGCAAGGACACATGTCTCGTTAGTAAGACTAACTCTTTGTTTTCAAAAGCTAGAGAGAGGGGAGGCATGGTACGGGGAGTTAGATGGAATGTAGGTATTGATACTTTCGGCGGAGAAGGTGCCTGGGACTCAAGGTCATCGCAACCGTCCAGGATGAAGTAACCGTTTCGATGGAAAAGTACAAGAAAGAAGACCTGGCCAAGGAGGCGTGACAAAGGCGTGTACAATTGTATTGTGGTTTTTGTATTAGGGATAGTGCCCTGAGGGAGGAGGCCAGAGAAGAGGTAGGGGAGACCAGAGAGAAGGACAGAGCTGAGCTTAGGTATTATGTGATTGCACTTCTTAGGAAGTCCTCACAGCTGACACCTTTTATTCTTTCTTGCCTGAGAAATCGTTATGCAGGGATGTCACTTAGCGTTAGTGTAGGGACAGCAATTGATTTTAAGCTTGTTTAGTCCAATGAAGAGCAACTTAGAAATTGGAGCAATCATAGTCTGGTTGATCCTTCTAGAACTTTCTATTCTTCTTATCCTGAGTCGGATGAGATTCCTGCGTAGATTATTATTTGTATTAGTGCCCATCTATTTCTTTAACCTCGTGTTGAGGTGCTTGCACGTTCAGTTATTTTTGGCGATAATAAATTCTCAAACTTGATTTCGGAGTCTGTGGTCCTTTCAGACAAAATGAATGCTGATATATAACCTGATGAGATTCTCTCCTTTACACTATTCAACAGGTAAAAAGATCTTGGCGACCAGAAGGTTCTTATAGATAATTAGATAAGAATCGGCGTTATCAGTTGGTAGCAGAGTAGGATGGTTACCTTTGATGGTAAGGGGAGATCTAGAGCAAGATAGGAGATTAAGTTGCCCCATAGAGCCCAAGTGACGCAGATCCAGAGGACCGCGAGAGAAGAATGTTGGAGGTCGTGGAAAACTGACGGAGAGTGACGGTGCGGCGGAAGTAGCAGTTCGTAGTAGAGTGAGTATGAAAAGAGTGATGTTTGGTAGATTGCGGTGTTTTATTGTTGTGTGATGTCTTGCGGAGTTGGAACGAAAGTTGAGTGATTGAGAAACGGACCGTGAGCGCGCGCGGGACCGGGAGATTTATTGTGGTGTAGAATACACCCAGAGTGAGAACGTTGACCAGAGGTTGTGGGGGTCACGAGACGTCATTGACAGACCCACTGAAGATAGGGAACACATGAGTGAGTGTGTGAATAACCAACGCAGGTCGTAGGTTATTGTGTGCAGAACATCGAGTGATTGAATCCTATCGAGTGTGTTAAAGGCAATTGTCCGGTCGTTTCGCGGACAGACGATTGCCAGATTGAGGTCAACAAGCTCAAGAGGCTGATCGGTCATTGGTAAGACCGACGGTCAGAGAGGTAATTGTTCGGTAGGACGGACATTATTTTAGAGTATGATTGGGACAGATGCGAGTGAGAACAAGTGAATTAGAAAGGAGGGGAACTGCTGCGAGCGGAGGAAAAGTGACGTCAGACAAGTGCCGCGCTGCGATAGGCCGGTTGGTGTGAGCCGCGCTGGTATTGGTGGATTGAAAGCAGGAAGTAAAAGCGGACATTTTGAGTGCGAATACAAAGTTGATTCATCATGAAATGTTTTAAAGCTTTACGGGAACTTTGTAGAGGCGATAGACATGTGGTTGTTCGGGAGGGAGAGGAAGCTCCTCCCGAGGATACACCAGCACATTATATGGCAAAGAATGTAGGATTGCATACTATAATTTGGCTTGAGAATTGGCATAAAATGACAGAAGCAGAAGGAGAATTGTCGTTCCCTCGATATGGTACTTTCAGGTTAGAGGTGCTGTACCAGCTAAAGAGTGTAATGGCTTCATTACGACCACTACCTAGACCGACACAGTTTGAGGCACTACATGCGTGGATAAGAGCAGCGTATGATAGGAAGAAGGACAGGTGTCAAGAAAGGGTGAAGAAATCGGTCAGGGCATTCCAAGATGCAAGGTGGGATGCATTGGAGAAAAGGTGGAGAGCGGACACGATCGAAGGAGATAAGTTGTACCCATTGTTAGTACAAAATGGGAAAATAATAAGAATCGATGAGGACGACAGTGATCTAGATGACAGCTTGTTGGATAGGATGTTGGCGGAGAGGCCACCACCATTTAATCCAGATTCAGAAGAGGGAAAGACGACCCCAGCAGTGGCAATAGTTGATGAGAGCCAGAACCAGACTAGCATGAGAGTAGTGGGAAGAATTTCCACAGGAACGGAGGGGGCAACGGCGTCTATGATAACACAGCCTCCTGCAGGGAACACAAGATTACCGGACTCCTTGACAGTACCGGTTACCATTGGCCCTATAGTACCGGTATATGACCCAGACCGAGTGAGAGAAGGGAGTTCCGTACCGATGAGAAGGGAAGAAGGAAACAGTGAGAGTGGGAATGGGTTTGGAGTAAGGGTGGTTCATTTCCCAAGACCAATGGAGACAAGTACGCCGTTACCGGCTACTGCGGACTCTTCCTTTAGGCGAGAAGAGGAGAGACCAGAAAGACCGAGGTCTTTGCGGGAATCTAAGTCAGCTCTGAGGGAATGGACACCAACAGTAATGAACCAAGAGGACAGGATGCAAAGAGATAGGGCACAAAACGTCTCGGAACACAGGCCAAGTCCCAGGAATATGATAGAAGGGAATAGATCACAAGGACAGAATAGTGACTGCGATGAGCGAGATGGCTCGGGTTGTCGAGACGTACTGAGGAGTGCAGTACAGGCAAGGATGCTAGACGTAGTGAGGTTGAAAGCAGAGGTAGACGAAATGATCAGTGGGGGTCTGCCTTTGGAAAGGATAGAAATTTATGGATCAGATGAACTGCTGTTTGTAGCAAAGGATGTGACTCGAAAAGCTAGAATGGCACATGATAGATTGAAGGAATTGGCCAAAAGATATGAAGTGGACCTGAACAAAACAAAAGCGTTGCAGGGACCACATAGATTGCATTACAGTGATCAGGAGTTGGAGGAGAAAAGAATCACAGGATTAAGGACACACACCAGAGACCTGATTATAGGAATGAGAATATGGATTTTGTTGGACAAATGGGAAGAAAGGTGGTCCAAGAAGAAACTAGTAAAGAGAGCAGAAGGGGAAACGCCGCCGCCAGGAGGGGGGGCGACGGGTGTTGGAAATTTTCCTTTACGAGAAGTACAGAATGGAGGGTACGTACATGTGCCGTGGAATAGAGGTGATTTGGCTGCGTTTACTAATGATTGTCCTCGGCTGAGGGAAAAACCAGTAGAGTGGTACAAACAGGTGGAGCGGTTTGTGAAAATTTCAAAAGTATTGTGGATTGATTTGAACACTTTGTTTGACATAGTGGTACCAGGAGATTTGTGGACAGCATGTAAAGTCGCTATTGAGTAGCCGACTTCAGAACCAGAGAGAGAGGCGGTTACAAATGGTCCCTCACCACTAGTCATGAAAAAGTATGAGCAGGTGATTACATGGTTGAAACTGAAGATTTCACCTCAAGATATAGATTGGGTTAAGATAGATCGGACTGTACAGGAACCCAAGGAAACGGTGCATGAATACTATGAAAGACTTCTGCAAGCTTTTAAACAGTATAGTGGGTTAGATATCTTGGACCCCAAGGATATGGGACAGTTTGTCTCAAAGTTTGTACTGGGTCTGAGAATGGAAATCAGCCTCATGATACAGCACCATTTGATCTGCTGGCAGAACAAACCACTAGATGAAATTCTGCGGTATGCGAGATACTGTAGTGATGAGGTGGATTCGAAACATCGGAAGCTAAAAGACAAATTAATGCTTGTCCAGATGCAGACAGCACAGAGTCAGCCTAGTGGAGGGACCTTAGGGAGAAAGCAAGGAAATTTCCAGGGAAACCAGAACGGGCAGGGACAGGGAAAGGGAAAACCAGTAGACCCCAAGACAGGAGTGGACGTGGCCACACTAAAGAAGACCACTGCGTGTCATCTTTGTCGCCAGGTCGGACATTGGAAACGCGAGTGTCCTTTGAACCCAGCAAATCAGGTACAGGAAGAGGAAGAGGGGGCTCAGGCACCCGCGCAAGAGGTAGTTAACACAATAACGAGACCTAGGACGATGAAAGGGGGTTTACAATTCTCACGCTCAGGTTCCCCAAGCTCCAAGGATTTCACAAGGAACACGAACGTACCAACAGATGCCCCTGTTCGAAGGTTACGATGAGGATAGCTCAGACCCTTTATCCTGACGGTGCCTGAGAGGGAGGAAGACTGCACACTTGGAGCGGTCTTGGAGGTAGACCAGAGAGGACCTTTTGTGGAGGCAGAGATTGAGGGCAATCCTGCAACACTTTTGGTTGATACTGGTGCTACCCGGTCTACTGTAAGATCAGCAGTAGTCCCTAACCTACCCCTCTCGGGACAATCAATCCAGGTTGTTGGAGTAGCGAACAAGAGAATAAGCAGCCCATTGACAGAACCGATCCTAGTAAAGATAGGTTCCTTCCAAACTAGACATCAGTTTGTAGTGTGTGATACGAGTCCAGTTTGTCTTTTGGGAAGAGATCTGTTGTGCAAGTTGAACTGCACGATTTATTGTACACCACGGGGAGTGGAGGTCCAGACGAGAGATGACGATGCTGACTTTAAGATTGCCAATCAGTATCTGTGTATAGATCTGTACCCAATGGTGACGGTGGAAGAACTTCCACCTGATCTGAGAGACGCAGTGTCGTCTGTGGTGTGGGATTTCGCAGGAGACGAAATAGGTCTAATCAGAGGGGTTGAACCAGTGCGGATTGAGGTGAAACAGAATGTTGATTTCCCAAGAACACCTCAATACAACCTGTCGACAGAAACGATTGCAGGAATAAAACCTGTGATCGAGACTTTCATTGAGAAGGGTATTTTAAAAGAGATCAGAGGTAGTCCCTGTAATTCGCCCATAATGGGACTACAGAAGCCGAGCGGGAAGTACAGGATCGTGCAAGACCTGCGAAAGGTCAACACGATAGTTGTCCCTTGTTGTCCAGTGGTACCGAATCCTTCAGTAATACTGTTCCAGATCCCATGTGAAGCCGAGTGGTTTACGGTTATCGATTTGTGTCAAGCCTTCTTTTCGATACCACTCCACGAGGAAAGCCAATTTCTTTTTGCGTTCAGGCTAGAAAATCGCGTGTTAACATGGTGTCGTATCCCTCAAGGGTATACGGAAAGTCCATCGATCTTTAACCAGATTCTGAAGAAGAACCTTGAGAGTCTTGTGTTGCCACAGAACTCAGTTCTGGTGCAATACATAGATGACTTGCTCATTGCCGCAGAAACAGAAGATGCTTGCAGAATTGACACTGTAGCATTGTTGAACCACTTAGCAGAGAACGGACATAAGGTGTCCCCTAACAAGCTGCAGTACTGTTTGAAAGAAGTACAGTACTTGGGACACAGATTGGAAAAAGGCAAGAGGAAGGTGTCACCAGATCGAATTGAGGCAATAATGAGCATGGCAGTACCCACGACACAGAGAGAAGTTAGGATGTTTCTAGGAATGGTTGGCTATTGTCGGCAGTGGATTCCTAGTTTCTCCTTGAGAGCAAAGCCTCTGCAGAGGCTTATGCACAAGGATGTGAGTGATCCGGTACCATGGGACGAGGAGTGCTTGATATCATTCCTGAAACTGAGAGAGGATTTGTGTAGGGCTCCGGCATTGGGAATGCCTGATTACAACAAGGCCTTTTCATTGTTTTGTTACGAAAGGGAAGGATGTGCATTAGCAGTGTTAGCTCAGAACCATGGAGGTGTCCGTAGACCAGTTGCCTACTTTTCAGCTACTTTAGATCCAGTAGCTTCTGCGTTGCCCGGATGTCTAAGATCCGTTGCTGCAACAGGTGTCAGCATTGAAAGATGTGAAAGCATTGTAATGGGACATCCATTGACTGTACATGTGCCACATTCGGTTGAGTTATTAATGACCAGGACCAAGACCCAGCACCTAACGAACAATAGGTTAACGAGGTACGAGCAAGTCATACTTGCCGCAGAGAATGTGACTCTGAAAAGGTGCTCTGTCTTGAACCCTGCGACATTGATGCCTACACCGAGCACGGATGATGAAGATTGTGCGGACCATGACTGTCTCGATGTGACCGAACTTTGCACCAAACCGAGACCTGACATTGTCGATGAGCCATTGGCTGACCCAGATGAAATTTTCTTTGTCGATGGTTCATGCTTAAGAGACAGTGTGGGGCAATTGAGAGCAGCGTTTGCTGTATGTACCATTTCAGGAGTGGTCGACGCTGCTTGCCTAGAAGGAGTACGCTCCGCGCAGGTAGCTGAGATCATTGCCTTGACCCGTGCCTGTTTGGCCGCTGATCAAATCCGAATCACGATTTACACAGACAGCCAATATGGGTTTGGCGTGGTGCATGACTTCGGGCAGTTATGGTCTCAGAGGGGATTTTTGACATCATCTGGCTCACCCATTCGTAATGGAGAATATGTAAGACAATTGTTAGAAGCATTACAGCATCCGAAAGAAATTGCTGTGGTAAAGTGTTCAGCCCATGGGAAGGGGGAGGACTTTGTATCCTTGGGTAATAACTACGCGGACGAGGTAGCCCGCTTCTGTGCAGAACAAGGATGCATATTCACAGGAAGGGAGATAGAAGAGAGCCAAGAAGGAACCGATCTCAGCATAATGTTGACCATGGCAGACACTTGGGAAGAGCTTAAGCGGTTGCAGGATGAAGTTTCTAACCAGGAGAGAGAGGGATGGATCAAAGCTGGGTATGAGAAAGGAGACGTGGATGTGTGGGTATCCAACGATGGGAGAGCTGTGTTGCCGGAAGAATTGCTGAGTCCGATGGCTAGATTGATACATGGACAGGCACACCTGGGTAGAGACGCAATGATGAGAGTGTTCAGACAGACGTGGTATAATCCACGGTTCCGAGCCATGGCTGAGACGGTATGTCAGAGGTGTGTTACGTGTCAACAGATGAATGCTGGAAAGAAAACTGTAGTTACATTGAGTCACATTGGAAGGTCAGGAGGGCCCTTCAATAGACTACAGTTGGATTTCGTGGAGATGCCTAGGTGCAATGGCTTGAGGTACATTCTAGTGATAGTATGTGTATTCTCACGGTGGGTGGAGGCTTACCCCACACGTAGGTGTGACACTCTGACAGTGGCTAAATTATTGTTGAGGGAGCTTATCCCTAGATTCGGGATCCCGACCTCTTTGGAATCAGATAGAGGAGGGCACTTCCATAGCGAAATCATGAAGTTACTTTGTGCAGCATTGAACATTGACCAGAGACTCCACTGTAGCTACAGACCGGAGGCTTCTGGGATGGTGGAACAAGTTAATGGAACTTTGAAAGCCCGGATGGCAAAAATGTGTTCTTCGACATCCCTGAAATGGCCCGACGCCTTGCCACTGGTGCTCATGAGCATGCGAAGTGTCCCGGACAGAAAGACTGGGTTGTCCCCCATGAAATATTAATGGGGAGGGCAATGAGACTGCCAGCAGTACCAGCTACAGCCTTGATAAGCATCACTGATGATTTGATTCTCGATTATTGTAAAGGACTCTCTGATGTGGTCCGTTCTGTATCCCAGCAGGTGCAAGCAGCTGTGGTTCCAGCCTCGAGTGATCTGTGCCACGATTTGTGTCCCGGTGACTGGGTGCTCGTCCGGAAGCACGTGAGGAAGAGTTGCTTGGATGCCTGTTGGCGTGGCCCGTATCAGGTGATACTTATCACGAACACAGCAGTAAAGTGTGGAGGATTGCCGAACTGGGTGCATGCTTCCCATACCCGCAGAGTTCCAGCACCCTTGGAAGAAACAGCTCCTCTCGTAAATGAAAATCCAGCTGATGTGGCAGGGCCACATGAGAGGACAAGTCAAGCTGTAAGGGTCGCTGACACAGCTGGTGGTGCACTAGAGCAAGCTGAAGGGGGTTTCCACAATTCGAACCCTGACTCAGACACCGAAGAAGGAGAAGGTGCGGTGGGCGGAGAAGAGTCAAATGCAGCAGAAAGAGGAAGTAGTGCACTGGGTATAGAAGGGGAAGGCAGACAAACGAACAGACGTGCAGAAAGTTGGCCTGAGAGACAGAGGCGACTGAACTTGAGGTTAGCACCTGAGAGAGACCTTGCTCCAGTGTCTGAAGTATCTGAAACGGAAGCAAGTGACGAAGACCAAGCACAAGACAGTCGGCGAAGGTCAAAGAGAACAAGAGTGCCTTGTCGCAGATACTCTACCCCTGAGTGGACTTACACTGTGTTTGATGCAGGGGGTGGTGAGTACGGGAAGGCTGAGGTCAGTGGAAGTGGTCTGTCGGAGCCCGAATGTGGTGGTGAAGGTGGTGCTGCGGATGCCAGGGCTCGAGATAGAAGGAACACTGACACTCACGGTTCCGAATCCCCGCTTCTGAGTGAAGTCCGAAACTTGCTTTTGCATCGACTCGAATTCCCGCCTTTTGGAGTTGAGCCGTTTTCACATGAAGTGCTGATTTTGCGTCTTGAACTTTTGTATCACGTTCTGGTCTCGCTCAATGAGGATCTCATTGTGGATCAGTTATGAACTGTAAATAAAAGTCTAATAGAAGAAGATAACCTAGGTCCGAGTGGAAGAAGAATAAACTTAGGGACTTTCCACAAGAAGAGGAACGAAAACTAGGGAAGTCTTTTTCTGGACTGTGTAAATAAGTTGTGATCGGAAAGGGAAAGCCCGGAGATTTCATGGTTGCTCGAGCTGGTTGAGCAAGTCACAAATAAAGGACAGAGACTTTTTCAGAGTTCTTTGCGATAACCAAGACTTTTGAGAACTTTCGAAATCATGGAGCCGGGAGATCCCAATCGTAGATCAAAGTGGATTGTAGGCATTCTTATAAGTAGTGTGATAATTTCTATAATCATAGTAGTTGTAGTCTCATATACTGGTTCGCATGAGCCAGAAGTAGAGGCAGTGACAGGGACACCGACACCTATCACACCTAGCCAGAAGGGGGTAGACAGGGCAGCTGATAGAGCTTTGCTATTAGAAGAAAGCCGTAGATTACATGTAGATTTGTCTAAGGGTGATTTTAAGCTTAATGCGTATGCTAAGTTGTTGTATGAGTATGTTGATGTGATGGATGCGAAAGATTGTTATGTGTGTATGCAGTTGCCTACTTCAGTGGATGAGGGTATTAGGTATCACCATCTTCCACTGACTTATGGTATTTCGTGTAGTTTGTTGCTTAGTTTGGTTTATGAGAGAGATCAGTTCGAGTATTTCTTTTCCAATTTCGACGCAGTACTTCCTGAAGTCCCAGCTTACAAGCATTTGAATAAGTATGACTATTATAAGACCGAAGACAGACTGAGGAAGTACTTCATACCGAGTTTGGCATTGGATACAGCATTCGCACACAGAAACAATCTGACTTGTTTGATGTCGGATGTAGAGAGAAAGTTTGTAGATCAGGTTGAAGATAGGTATAGAAAGCTGACTGAATCCCGAGATATGGGACATCACAGGACTGATTGGACAGATGAGGAACGGTTGCATAAGACCAGGGGAAGCTATGGTCCTATAGCGTTAGATAAGGAGCAGAGGGTAAGTTGTGTATAAGGCGTTATCAGACTTACTACGAAAAGGTTCCAGTGGGACAGAGTACCTGTGATCACGTTTTCACCATGGCAGATGTGGCAAAAGATTTTCTCCAAGGTCCTGTACAAGTGATACCAACAGTGTATTATGTATGTGGGAAGAATGCTTATGTGAGACTGCCTGCAAATTGGTATGGAACATGTTATTTGTCAATAATATTTCCAAAGATTTACCATACAGAAGACTTAAATCTTCTAGAGGGTGGAGAGCATTCAAGAACGAGAAGAGCTGCAAGTGCAGGAATCGTTGTGGGGGATATCTTTGGAGCTATGATACCTAGTCTAGGAGTAGTCTTGAATGATGTGAAGATCCGGAGGTTAGCGACTGTGGTGGATGAATTTTCGATGAACACAGCAAAGTCGTTGGTGTTGGTGGAAGGAGAGATGTTGTCGATAAGGGGAATGGTTTTGCAGAATCGCCTTGCTTTGGATGTCCTATTGGCAAAAGAGGGCGGAGTCTGTAAAATGCTGAAGGTTCAAGAGTGCTGCACTTATATACCAGACCGTAGCAAGGATCTGGAGAAATATATAAGTAACATCACTATGGTCCACACAAAGATAGCGGATTTGACCGAAGAAGGGGCCTGGGAAAAGGTCGGAAAGGGTTTTGGTCAAGTGGGAGGTTGGTTTGCGAACCTAGGAAAGGGATTCCTTGGGTACTTCCTGAGACCACTCATTATTTTGGTGGTCTGTGTGGCTGGCTTGTGGATTATGATCAAGGCCTACAAGTGGTATCGAGCAGGCAGAGTCAAGAGAGCTTTGAGGGAAAATGACATGAGATTGGCAAGATTGCAGGACAATCAGTATCAAAGGCTCAAGAGCATGGAGAAATTCAGATCAGGGAAGATGGGAACAAGTTCTGTTTAGGTCGGTTCCTTCTCCGAGGGAGTAGAATGAGATGTGATGACAGGAGTCATCAAAGGGGGGAACTGATAGAGCGAAATGTTTTTGTGAATTGTAGGGGTGCATCATAATCACTGATAGGCCGCACCCATATGTATTCAGACATATATTCGTTTATATCCCATTGTATACTCATGCATGTTTAGTAAAGAATGAATAGTTCACTGAGACAAAGTGAACTCAGCAGTATAATGGTGTTAGGATAATGACGTAATGTAATGCTTATTGAATTGTGTGAACATAATGCACAGAGAAATTAGTTCGTGGATGTAATGTAATTGTAGTAGTTTAAACGTGCACCATATTAAAGTTGCACATGTAATTCATTGGTTGCATATGAATCGTAATGAAAATGCTTGTAGGGAAAAGTAAGATGTGTGTTTAAAAGTCATATGTAAAGGCCTGACTACATATATGCTTAGGGAAGGCCTGGTTTATTCTTATGTTAGCTTATTTTGTAGGCAGAGAAAAGTTTCTCTTGGTAAGGCTCTCCGGGCACAAACGGTAGATTTAATTTGCACAGTAGAAGGTTTCTGTTGAAAGTATCTTTTGTTGCAGGTGCAAGGACACATGTCTCGTTAGTAAGACTAACTCTTTGTTTTCAAAAGCTAGAGAGAGGGGAGGCATGGTACGGGGAGTTAGATGGAATGTAGGGATGATACTTTCGGCGGAGAAGGTGCCTGGGACTCAAGGTCATCGCAACCGTCCAGGATGAAGTATCCGTTTCGATGGAAAAGTACAAGAAAGAAGACCTGGCCAAGGAGGCGTGACAAAGGCGTGTACAATTGTATTGTGGTTTTTGTATTAGGGATAGTGCCCTGAGGGAGGAGGCCAGAGAAGAGGTAGGGGAGACCAGAGAGAAGGACAGAGCTGAGCTTAGGTATTATGTGATTGCACTTCTTAGGAAGTCCTCACAGCTGACACCTTTTATTCTTTCTTGCCTGGGAAATCGTTATGCAGGGATGTCACTTAGCGTTAGTGTAGGGACAGCAATTGATTTTAAGCTTGTTTAGTCCAATGAAGAGCAACTTAGAAATTGGAGCAATCATAGTCTGGTTGATCCTTCTAGAACTTTCTATTCTTCTTATCCTGAGTCGGATGAGATTCCTGCGTAGATTATTATTTGTATTAGTGCCCATCTATTTCTTTAACCTCGTGTTGAGGTGCTTGCACGTTCAGTTATTTTTGGCGATAATAAATTCTCAAACTTGAATTCGGAGTCCGTGGTCCTTTCAGACAAAATGAATGCTGATATATAACCTGATGAGATTCTCTCCTTTACACTATTCAACAGGTAAAAAGATCTTGGCGACCAGAAGGTTCTTATAGATAATTAAATAAGAATCGGCGTTATCACTAGCAGACACACAGTGGGAGGTGGAGCCAGCATTCACCTTGCCAGGCACAGCCCTATTCAGGTCAAGGAGCCACCCCTCCCCACACTCTAAATGCAGATCTCTCTATTCAACCCAGGTCTGACTCAGCCTGCCCTGCCCCTCTAAAACCAGACAGCCAATACACATAACAGCAGAGTGCACTGGAAGGCTTAGGCAAGAAAATACCTACTTTCTAAAAGTGGTATTTTCAAACACAGAATATAAAAATAAACTTCACTAAAAGATGTATTTTAATGTTCTGAGCTCAGGCATACTAAATTCGTTTTTCTACCATGTCCCTGGGGTCAGTTAGGACTATAGAATGTAATAGTCAAACTGCCCATTCTAGCCTATGAGGAACAGGTAGCCTTACAGTAGTGAAAAACGAAATGGGGTGTAATTCACTACCAGGACATGCTACATACACCAAGGCATGTCCTACCTTACACATACAATGCACCCTACCATAGGGGTGACTTACAGGATGCCAAGGGAAGGTTTAGGGGCTGGGAAGTGGGTGCACTTCACAGCCAAGATGGCAGTTCTGGACTGCACACAGACACTGCAGTGGCAGGTCTGAGACACACTTTACAAGCTGCTTCTGTGGGTGGCACACATCAGTGCTGCAGGCCCACCAGCAGCATTTGGTTTACCAGCCCTGGGCACACATAGGCCATACTACTAGGGACTAACAGGTAAACCAAATAAGCCAATCAGGGATATACCAATTCACATAGACATATTTACACAGGGAGCATTCGCGCTGTGACACTGAATAGCAGTGGCACAGCGCCCAGAGCATCTAACACCAGTAAAACAGAGGAGACAACAGCGAAAAATGGAAGGGAGACCCACGCCAATGGTGCCAGGTCTAACACACACCTTGTTAATACGGCCCCTTTTCATGCATCACTTTCGTGATAGGGGTGTTCAATGGGTGTTGCTGTGGGCATTCCACTGCAACATCCATTGCATTTTGACACTGCCCCGGAATAACAAGGATGCGTATATCTGAGGCAGCAGCAAACACTAATGCCATGCAATAGCAGGCATTAGAATGGTGCAACAAGGAGAAATACCTGTATTTCTCCTCATTGTTCCTTTTTCTATGTGCGCTGTATTCTGCAGCACGCATAGAAAGAGCAAAACGCCATTAATGAATGTTTATGTGCAGGAAGGTGTCCCTTTCTGCACATAAACAATTATTTAATAATCACGATTTGCTACATCTATGTGTGCTGCGGAATGCAGCATACATAGAAGTAGCAAATCGCCATTATTGTTTATGTGCAGGAAGGTACACCTTCCTGCACATTTTAAATCATTCCCTGCAAGGCAGGCACCCTTTCACTCTGGTGCAAGGGTGCTTGTGTTGGTGCTAGGCAGCTATTTTTAGTGCCAGCGCTACGGAAAACACATGGGTGTGCCGTATTGCTGTAAATATGGCGCATCCCTGCTTTTTTAGAATTGCAGAGCGTGACGCTGTCAAATTTGGAGCAGCTCTGCCATTTCCTCGTTAATATGCCTCTCAGTCCAGTTCTATCGTCAATGGCTCCTCACCATTGACTCCAGTAGAGTGGTCCTGATTCAAGGAACACAGAATGCTGAAGATGCTCAGGGATACTGAAGATGCTGTGCATTCAACGGGGTTATTCCTGGGACTACTCCTTGGTCCTGGTGAGGCGATTTTGGCCATAGGGGTTGATGTCCTCTTTGGGTTAGCAGAAGTACCACTGTGCAGGCCTCAAAAAATCTACTCGCAATTGCCAGTAAAAGTTTATCAGGTCAAGCTATTTTTAGCACCTAGTAGTCCTATCTGACAAGTAAACTTAGGCTGGAAAGGAACAGGTGTTATGTCCATTCAGAAAGTGAATGAGCAATAAAGATGCCATAAAATCTTGTTTTTATCTTGACACATTAACTGTCTGTTCAAGGAAAGAGGTCAAATGTCAGTTTGTCTTTAAAATAATTGCTGCTTGGAAAATAAGGATTATTTTTCTCTCTCTTACTAGAGTTAGAGGTTTTTGTGAAGTGAGCTGTCTGAAGATGTCAGTTATTTTTCTCTAACACATAACATTTAAACAAATAGCCTGTGAATTAATATTACATATATTTCAAAATATATCTGGAATTACAAAAGCAAATTATTTTGTAATTAAGAAGTGTGATGCAAACAAAGAGTTAAATAGAAGCAAAACAAACCAGAACACTTTACATGGTGAAGTGCAAATGACACATATTTGCAGAAACTCTATTTTCAAACATTATTGTGTGTACACTATATAGTTTTATCAGTAAAGCTACATGTCAGTTGGAATGTTTGTGGTCATTTCAATGTAATATCTGCTGATTACAAATGACAGTGTGCTACCACATCATGTTTTAGTTATGTATTTATTAAAAGTGATGAAAATGCTGTTAATGAACTAAGAGGCAATGCAGGGGTCATGTGTATCCTACATGTGGCTATATTTGTATTATATATGTGTTGAACTAGGCCCTTTTTGCAGGGCTACCCCAAACCTTTTGCTTCTTCCTCCTATTTTTTCCTGACCTGTTATTGTTGGCTTTAGGACTCTGGGCACTTTACCACTGCTAATCAGTGCTAAAGTGCGTATGCTCTCTGTATAAATTGCGTTTATGGATTGGTGTTTCCATGATTGGCATATTTGATTTACAGGTAAGCCCCTAGTAAAGTGCACTGTGTATGCCCAGGGCCTGTAAATCAAACACTACTAGTGGGGCTGCAGCACTGATTGTGCCACCCACATGAGTAGCCCTAAAAAGTTATTTCAGACCTGCCACTGCAGTGTCTGTGCGCAGTTTGTTAACTGCCATGACGACTTGGCAAGTGCACCCACTTGCCAGGCCCTAACCTTCCCTTTTCTTACATGTAAGGCACCCCTATGGTAGGCCCAAGGTACCCCTCTGGACAGGGTGCAGTGTATGTGAAAGGTAGGACATGTATTGGTGTGTGTGACCTGTCCTGATAGTGAAATACTACCAATTTCGGTTTTCACCATTGGAAGGCTATCTTGCCCCATAAGATAGAATGGGAAATGCTTTGTAACATCTCACAAGTATAACTTCCCATTGGGACAAGATAAAGAAATAATGTTTACGCTCTCTGAACTCAGAATTTAATAACACATCTTTTAGTAAAGATGGTTTTTAAATTGTGTGTTTGAAATGCCATTTTAGAAAGTAGGCATTCTCTTGTTTAACCATTCTGTATGCCTCTGCCTGTTTGTGTATTGACTGTATGGTTTTGGAGTGACAGGGACTGGGGATTTGCATTCTCTCAGACAGCCATTGGGGGGGCTTAATATGTGTCCTGCCTTTCCTGAATGAGTCAGGGCTGGGCGGAATAGACCTGGGCTGCATTCAGAGAAGTGGTAGGGGTTTTCACTAGCACCATAATAGTCCTGGTTTACATTTAGAGTGGTGGGAGGAGATTTTCCTTGCACCTGAATTGGGCCTGTCTCCCTTGCACAATGCTGTCTCCACCCCCTGTGGTCGTGCTATACCAGTGAGGACAGAACTGGTTTGGACTGGGCTCAGAGATCCTTGCACAAAGAGAACAAAGACATTTTGGGGTATAAGTATTAGACCTAAAACCCCAGATCTTTAGATTACTTCTGGAATCAAGAAGAACCTTTGCCAAGGAGAAGAGCCAGAGAAACTGGAGAGAAGTACTGCCCCTTTGCTGTGTGTCTGGGGTTGGCCTGTAGTAGCTGTTTCTGCCAAGGAAAGGAGAAGGACTTTGCTGTGTTCTGTGTCCCCTGCTTGAAGAAGATCTCCAAGGGCTTGGGTAGAGCTTGCCTCCTGTTTTGAAGTCTCAGGGACACAAAGACTTCACCCCCAGCTCCCCTGAACTTCCTTGCTGGAAGTTCTGACCTGCCAGGAGGTGCCTGTGACTGTCTTGGGCCTCTGGAGGTTGTTTCTGCTATTGGGAGCTGGAAAAGCAACGCAACTACAAGAAAATCGACGCATCGCTCTTCTTGCAGCAGTTTTTCAGGCGCAGCACCGCGGTGCGAGAAGAATCTTCACGCATCGCGTTGCTGCTGCCAAAACTAACTCAACGCCTGTCATTGCTGTAAAAACCAACACATCGAGGGGTCGCAGCTGAAGAAACCGACGCAGTGCCGCCGCATCAACCACCGACGCACCCTGGATTTCCACGCATCGTACCTGTGCGGCAAGTTTTCCCGACGCATCACCTGCAGATCGGAGTCGCCTCAGAATGAACACATCGCTTTCCCCCTACAGATCGGACCTGACACACTGCTCTCCTGCGTGCAGAAGAACTGTTGCATCGCATCCCCAAGGTCTCAGGAAACAACGCATCTCTTTGTTTTTCAACACCTCCCATCGCTGCAGCTGTTTGGCCTTGTGAATTCTGTCGCAACTAAGGGTACTGTGAGAGAAATCACGCATCCATAGTTTTGTATGGACCCAGTTGCCTAAAACCTTTTTAAAGTCATTATATTAATACTTTTATGTTGGATTTTTGTCGTTTTGGTCTGTCTGAGTTTAGATAAAGATACTTTATCTTTCTAAACTGGTGTGGAGTCCATTTGTGGTGTTATCACTGTCTTACTGTGTGTTTTGAGTACAAATACTTTACACATTGCCTTTGGGATAGGCCTGTCTGCTAGTGCCAAGCTACCCAGGGGGTGAGCAGGGGTTATCTAAAGTGTGTATCCCCCTTACCCTGACTAGGTACAGAGAGCCGTGCCCTTCTTTGTTTAAGTGCCTGCCCAGCGCTGTGTTTTACTCCTGGTTGCCGTTTTTTTTTATCATCTGCCACTTGTCCTACTCTACGAACTGAACTCTACTTTTGCTTTATTGAAATTCTCAGTGACTGTTTCGGAACTTCTGGAACATTTGTATTCCTCGCATCTACTTGTTTTATCACTTTTGTGGACATTCAGGCGCAGGCAAACGCGAGCAATTTAAACTGCCCGTTTGATTTATTTCAAACGCGCTCTTCCTCACCTCGTGTTTCTCCTCGAGATATCCTTTCGTCACGGCTCCATTCTTTTCTTCGGGATTTGTGACGTATGCTTCAGCTGCTTCATTGACATGCAACTCTCTCATGGAGTCACGTGTTCTGACGCAGCGTCTACGCGTGGTTACACTGTTCCCTTGGTAACGCGCTTCGCTGCCTTAGTTTCCTCGCTGACGCACACAGCACCCCGATGCGCACAGCTTGCTATTGGAGCCTGTCCTAGCACAACGTATTAATTCAGTAAAAGGAAAGCTTTATTTCTTCCTTCCACGCTGACACGCACAGCTTTCTTTGCGTGTCATTTTTGGCTGCTTCGCTGATACGCACAGCACTTATCACTGTATGTCAGTCTATTCAATACTTCTTACACTGACACAAACAGTGTTTATTACAAATTCGCTGACACACACAGCCATTAAGTGTGTCTTTACGAATTCCCGGCAGCAATCTGTAGTTTCTACAACGGAATCACAACGCGGGGCTGCCATCCTGTGGCTGAGTAGTGAACAGCAACATTTCATTTATATTCTATATTGAACTACAGTTTACATTTTGGAATGCAGATCAAATCTTTTTAAGAATTTCTTCAGTATGTTATTACTGTGATATTCACACTTATTTTTATATTGCTCTACTGGTGTATCTTGTCACACTATATTCGCTTTCTTGCTGTTATTTGTTCTAGCTCAGTCATTTTATTTTATTTTTCTCATCTTTCCGAGTTCTCCTTCTTCATTCTTTTCCTTTTGCTTCATTCTTCTTGTTTTTTTTTCTTTCCTTCTTTCTCCTTCTTCGTATTCACCGACATGCAGAGTGTCACAGCTCCTGCACCTTTTCTACAGGAACCCGGAGAACCTCCTCTTGAATGGAAGCTATGGATCAGATCCTTCAAAGCATACTTGGGTGCGATTGACGGTCAAAGATACAGACCTGAAAGGAAGAAGAATCTTATGTACTATCATTTAGGAGTGGAGGTGTAGGAAGGTGGAATCTGACTATATGGTTGCCCCCACTTTTTTTATGGTGTTTTGCTGGTTTATGACTTAGTTGGACTGGGATCCTGCTATTCAGGGCCCCAGTCTATCTGCTTTCTCTGTAAAAGGTTTCCATGTGCCTTAGGCACATCTCTGATTGGAATCTGGAGTGCCCTTATAAGTCCCTAGTATATGGTATACTATGTACCAAGGGCATAGGTACCTCAGAGGCCTACCAGGGGCTGCAGCATGTATTATGCCACCCCTGGAAGGCCATCCAAACTGACACCACAGGTCTGCTACTGCAGCCTGGGTAGGGTGGTGCATGCACCCCTTACTGTGATATAGGTTACCTATATCACTAAATACATACACACATATAAACCTATAAGTCACTCCTAAGGCAGGCCTTATCAATCCTAAAGGCAGAGTGCATGGTTCCTATGTGAGAGGGTGCCCCTGCATGAGCAGGGCCCCTCTGCAGCGTTCGGAGACCATCTCTGATGCTGTTTGTAGTGCAGCCTGACCATATACTCTTAAGCGCATTATATCCTCGCGGTAAAATGCTAACTTTGGAATGGCTGCACCTAAACATGTCGTGTTTGGTGTCAAACATCTTGGAATACTACCCCCCGCCAATCCTGGCGGCGGGGGTAGCATTCCACCCTTCTAGAGGGAAAGACATGTTAACTCTGGCTTACCCGGTAACTTCTTTCTGAAGCCCTGGCATCACAAAATGGATGCTGCTGCCACAGACACAAGTCTGGCCTCCTGCTGCTGGACGAAACTCCGGCAGGGGAGGCCTGGACAATAGGTTTCCTGTTGCAGGGAGGTGTGACCACCTCCCCAGACAGGATAATGTGTATTGGGGCTGGGTGGGTGCACTCTTAGAGTGCTTTGAAGTCCTGCACTGGGGGAGCAAAAGGCTCCTCTGTGCATATGCCAGTTCAAACCAGCTCAGGGGCTACCTGCCCCTGCTCTGGCGCGAAACTGGACAAAGGGAAGTGGGTGTAGCCACCCCCTCCTTGACCCTCCCATAGGTGGGGTCATAGAGCTAGTCCATCCCCTCTTTTTAGTATAAGTGGGGGAACCTTGCCATTGCAAAGCAGATAACCCCTGGACGACGCTCTACAGAAGAATCCTGGCCCTTCGACGTTCCACTACCTTTGGAAGACAGAAGAATCTCCCTTGGAGTCAAGGAGTGACTCCCCTGCTTGGCAGGCACCAAAAACGACAACGACGGTCGCAAACTACGCCGCTCCCGCCGGAGTCCGAAGTCCCTGCAGCCCAGGAAGTGGATTTCCTGACCTCTCCCAGGCCATCGTGAGTCCCCAGCGAAGCTGAGGCAAGTGGACCCCACGAGTAACGAGGAACCGCGACCCCTGGGTCCCGTGCAATATTGTCGAGTGCAACCCCTTCACAACGTTCTACGAACCTGTGCTTTGGACCACGTGTGGTCCCGACATCCAGCAGGAATCCCTCCGAAGATCAGAGGCCTACACTGTCCCAAGTGACCGTGGGCCCCTGTTGAGTGATTCCGCTCGAGGTGTCTTCGCGATCCCTTGCCCGCTGGCTTGTGGGTCCCCAGAAGACTTTCTAAAGAAACCAAAGGGCTCTCCTGGTTGCTCCAGGCCTGCCCTGACTTACCCTCGCTGGGTGAGTTCCCCAGACCTTGCTGGTCTGCGCCATCGACTTTTCTTCACTTCCACGAGATTTGCTGTTGCCAAGGCTTGTTGGGACCAATCCGGTCGCCGACACCTCAGCGAGCAGCAGACGTCGTGGTACAGTCCGAATCCTGCTCCTGGACGCCGACAACGCCTCCTGGACCTCGTGACTGCGGAGTCAAGACGACCGACGACGCACCTGAAGCACCCGACATCGGTGGGCATCTGCTCATCGCCTTCCTGGTCACTGGCTAGTGACCCAGACTCTGTCCCCTCTGCTTTCAGGTTCTTCAGAACTCCGATCCACTCTTGGATCCACCCGGACACTTTTCTCCTGGTCGCCAGCAGCACTTTGCAGCAGATCGCCATAAGAACCGACGACGAAACCCGACCCCGAAAGGCACCTATGCACCCGGCTTCCCTGGGTGAGGTAACACGAGTACTCCGGTGCTCCCGTGGGTAGAGACTCTTCAAAGTCCTAGATCTCAAAGGGTTTTGTCCTAGTCCTCTTTTAAGTGTCCCTTTCCTCTATTTTCCCGATCCCGACTTTCTCCATAGAAGTTAACGGCGTATCGCGGTTGTGTATTTACACTGCACGCGTCTCCCGTGGGTCCCCTGTGTCACTACCTTGGGTGGTTCCTTGTGGTCCAAGCACTTCTAGAGGCTCTAGGCCTAGTGTCTAGTTCAGTCGTGGTTCGCATACCACTTTATTGGTATATGGTTTGGTACGCCCCTAGGGCCCAAACGTGTATTTGTGCTATTACTGTGATTTAAGATCTTATAACCTATGTACTTCGAACTCTAGCCTCATAAAGAGACTAGAGGGGTGTGTTTAGTAATAAATACATATATTTTGAATATATACCTGGTGTGGTGCTCTTTCATTTGGTCACTCAAGAGATTATAGACTGGTAAAACAAGCTGCTTTACATTCCTTCAAGACTTAGCCTGAAGGCTGCTCTCCACAGCTACCACTAGGATAGCTTTCAATAAGGTTGTCTTTAACCTACCTACCATAAGAGTCGATTTGGACTGGTGCAAGGTGCCCACTATAATTAGTGGACAGCATATGCCAGGCCAACTTCTCACATTGGTGTGCAGCGTGTGGGATTCCAGCTTGCTATTGTTTTACCAGATAATCTCAATTGAATTGATCAACTGAAAACCACTAAAGGTACCTAAGGTACATATAATTTAAGCTTAGAATATCAGTAAGTTCTACTGAACTTAGAGTTGTGTGTTAAGGGATAGCACAACCCTTTCTACAACTCAAGAGAGTTTAGTAGGCCACACTAGAGTAGGTAGTGCATACACCACACCACACTAGTAATGTCTTTAAAGGGAGGATCCAAAGAATCCTTGCAGGAAGCCAGTGAACTTCCACCCTCCAAGTATGATACACTCCCATTCTTGGAATTGAGAGCTTTATGCAACTTGAGAAAATTAAGGACAGGCCAAAGCCCCACCACCCAACACCTCAAGGAGTTGTTGGTGGCTTATGACCTTAGTAAGCCTGTAGGGACTGAAGGGGTAGGAGCTGAGGGTGGGGCAGAAGAAGAGGAGGACGCTAGGGGTACCAGTACCCCCAGCCCCCCCTCTGAAACTGGCCAGAAGGGTGACAATGACCCTGACCTGGAAAACCCAATCCCTCCTGTGGATGATGATGAGGATGATCAAAATGATGCCCTCTTTGTCCCCCAGGAAGGATTAAGAGTGTGCCCAGAAGGTCTAGGTCTCCTTCTCAGGAGTCTAACCACTCTGGCACCTCTATAGGGAGCTCTGTCTCATCTCATAGGAGAGAATCCTCTCATGAGAGAAGAAAGAGGCTAGTCCAGTATGAGGAAACTCAGCTGGAACTCAGAAAAAGCAATTAGCTTTAGATAGAGAATCCCTAGATCTCCTTAGAGAGAGAAGAAAGTTGGGATTAGAGTCCCATGGTGGCAGCAATATCCCTAGAGATAGGGACAGGTCTTATGACCATAGAAACCTAAACAAGATTGTCCCTCCCTACCAGAGTGGGGATGACATCCACAAATGGATAACTGCACTGGAGAGGGCCTGTAAAGTTCAGAAGGTCCCCCAGAGGCAGTGGGCAGCAATCTTGTGGCTCTCCTTTGCAGACAAAGGTAGAGACAAGCTCCTCACTGTAAGAGAAGAGGATGCTGACAATTACACAGTCTTGAAGAGTGCTCTGATAGATGGGTTTGGCCTAACCACTGAACAGTATAGGTTGAAGTTCAGAGACACCCAAAAAGCTCAGACTCAAGACTGGGTTGATTTTGTAGATTGTGCTACAAAGGCTCTGGAAGGTTGGATACATGGCAACAAAGTGCAGGACTTTTTAGGATTGTACAATTTGATTATGAGGGAGCAGATCCTTAATAATTGTCAAAACCAGCTTTTGCACCAGTATCTGGTGGACTCTGATCTGACCTCTCCCCAAGAATTGGGAAAGAAGGCATACAAGTGGGTCAGAACCAGAGTAAAAACTAGAAATCAGGGTGGTGACCAGAAGAAAGATTCTACTAAGTCCCAAGAGAAAGGTGGGGATAAATCTAAGGATAAGTCCCCTACAGGGCCCCAAAATTCCTCTTCTGGGGGTGGGTCCCAAACTCCTTCCTCTCCTGAAAAGAAACCCTATTGCCATGTCTGTAAAAGCCTGGGCACTGGAAAACTGATCCCAGTTGCCCCAGGATTGGCAATAAAGAAAATGTTCCTCCCACAACTACTACCACCCCTCCTGGTACTACCAGTAGTAATCCTCCAGTTGGGAGTAGTGCACCCAAAAAGTTAGGTGCTTTTGCAAGAGGAACAGAGGTGGGCCCTAGTTTAGACAGGGACCCCTCAACAGACTCCTCTGACTCTGATGGTGGTATAGGATTTGCCACCTTTACCATGGGTCCCATAGCATTGGGCAGGTACAGATTGGAGCCAATAATTAATGGTCAGAAAGCTGTGGCATTTAGGGACACAGGGGCTAGTGTCACCATGGTGGCAGGGAAACTAGTCCCCCTCACCAGCTTTTACCTGAGTTTAAATACCAGGTGACCAACATTGATGGTGTCAGAACAGATCACCCCATGGCCATAGTCAATCTCAGCTGGGAGGGGGTCACAGGCCCAAAAAGAGTGGCAGTGTCCCCAACCCTACCTGTAGATTGCCTGATGGGCAATGATCTGGAAATTTCAGCCTGGGCTGAAGTGGAACACCAAACCCATCTTAGGATGTGGGGCGTCCCTGTAAAGGTTAGTGGGGCTGAGATGGCCACAGCCCCAGCCCAAGAATTTGGAGAGATGGAGCCTGAAAGAATGGCCCACTCTCCCCCAAAAGAGAGCACAAGGGTTGAAGAAAAGTCTTCTTCCCCCCAGACAGTAGGTAAGGGTCAGCCTCCTCAGGGAACTGACCCTACCCCTAGTGAAGGAACTGCCACAGAGGTAGTCAGGCCTGGCCTGGCCACACCCCTGATGGCAGAGGACCCTTCCAAGGTGGTACCCCGTCTGGAGCAGGTAACCTGCCCCTCTCTACCCTGCCTCAGTCAGCCCAGGGCTGCAGAGGTCAGGGAGGTCAGTGGACCCCCAGGGCCCCCTGTCCAGAGGAAGCCCCCCATCAGCAGATTAGGGGCACCCAGTCTAGTAGCCCTAGCCAGGTGAAAATTCCTCTACACACTGAGGGATCCCCCATACCTTTATGTAGGGACCTCCCCAGAAGGACTCTGGTAGGCAAGGGCAAACCTGGGACCAGAAGGTTCCAAACCTGCCATGTCCCTCCAGTAGTCCATCCAAAGGGACCCAACCCCAGCTGTAGGCAGCCAAAGGTTGACCCTTAGAGCAAAGTGCAACTCAGTCATGGAAAGACAGGCATACATGGTGACCAGTGATCTGAGGAAGCTGAGGCCAACATTCCTAGGGCCTCACTTCCCTACTCAGACACCTCACCAGCCTTGTACTTTACCTAAGCACACCACAGGTAGTGATTCCCCATGGTGGAGACCCTCTCATACCCTTAGGGTGAGGGATTGCTTAGTGGACCATAAGACAGGGGGCAACCATGCTAGTGCAGGTGCTTCCTTATATGACCACTTAGTCAATGAAGGCTCAACTGGCCAAGGTTAGCCTTATCTCCTTTCGTTTGGGGGGTTATGTAGGAAGGTGGAATCTGACTATATGGTTGCCCCCACTTTTTTTATGGTGTTTTGCTGGTTTATGACTTAGTTGGACTGGGATCCTGCTATTCAGGGCCCCAGTCTATCTGCTTTCTCTGTAAAAGGTTTCCATGTGCCTTAGGCACATCTCTGATTGGAATCTGGAGTGCCCTTATAAGTCCCTAGTATATGGTATACTATGTACCAAGGGCATAGGTACCTCAGAGGCCTACCAGCGGCTGCAGCATGTATTATGCCACCCCTGGAAGGCCATCCAAACTGACACCACAGGTCTGCTACTGCAGCCTGGGTAGGGTGGTGCATGCACCCCTTACTGTGATATAGGTTACCTATATCACTAAATACATACACACATATAAACCTATAAGTCACTCCTAAGGCAGGCCTTATCAATCCTAAAGGCAGAGTGCATGGTTCCTATGTGAGAGGGTGCCCCTGCATGAGCAGGGCCCCTCTGCAGCGTTCGGAGACCATCTCTGATGCTGTTTGTAGTGCAGCCTGACCATATACTCTTAAGCGCATTATATCCTCGCGGTAAAATGCTAACTTTGGAATGGCTGCACCTAAACATGTCGTGTTTGGTGTCAAACATCTTGGAATACTACCCCCCGCCAATCCTGGTGGCGGGGGTAGCATTCCACCCTTCTAGAGGGAAAGACATGTTAACTCTGGCTTACCCGGTAACTTCTTTCTGAAGCCCTGGCATCACAAAATGGATGCTGCTGCCACAGACACAAGTCTGGCCTCCTGCTGCTGGACGAAACTCCGGCAGGGGAGGCCTGGACAATAGGTTTCCTGTTGCAGGGAGGTGTGACCACCTCCCCAGACAGGATAATGTGTATTGGGGCTGGGTGGGTGCACTCTTAGAGTGCTTTGAAGTCCTGCACTGGGGGAGCAAAAGGCTCCTCTGTGCATATGCCAGTTCAAACCAGCTCAGGGGCTACCTGCCCCTGCTCTGGCGCGAAACTGGACAAAGGGAAGTGGGTGTAGCCACCCCTCCCTTGACCCTCCCATAGGTGGGGTCATAGAGCTAGTCCATCCCCTCTTTTTAGTATAAGAGGGGGAACCTTGCCATTGCAAAGCAGATAACCCCTGGACGACGCTCTACAGAAGAATCCTGGCCCTTCGACGTTCCACTACCTTTGGAAGACAGAAGAATCTCCCTTGGAGTCAAGGAGTGACTCCCCTGCTTGGCAGGCACCAAAAACGACAACGACGGTCGCAAACTACGCCGCTCCCGCCGGAGTCCGAAGTCCCTGCAGCCCAGGAAGTGGATTTCCTGACCTCTCCCAGGCCATCGTGAGTCCCCAGCGAAGCTGAGGCAAGTGGACCCCACGAGTAACGAGGAACCGCGACCCCTGGGTACCGTGCACTATTGTCAAGTGCAACCCCTTCACAACGTTCTACGAATCTGTGCTTTGGACCACGTGTGGTCCCGACATCCAGCAGGAATCCCTCCGAAGATCAGAGGCCTACACTGTCCCGAGTGACCGTGGGCCCCTGTTGAGTGATTCCGCTCGAGGTGTCTTTGCGATCCCTTGCCCGCTGGCTTGTGGGTCCCCAGAAGACTTTCTAAAGAAACCAAAGGGCTCCCCTGGTTGCTCCAGGCCTGCCCTGACTTACCCTCGCTGGGTGAGTTCCCCAGACCTTGCTGGTCTGCGCCATCGACTTTTCTTCACTTCCACGAGATTTGCTGTTGCCAAGGCTTGTTGGGTCCAATCCGGTCGCCGACACCTCAGCAAGCAGCAGACGTCGTGGTACAGTCCGAATCCTGCTCCTGGACGCCGACAACACCTCCTGGACCTCGTGACTGTGGAGTCAAGACGACCGACGACGCACCTGAAGCACCCGACATCGGTGGGCATCTGCTCATCGCCTTCCTGGTCACTGGCTAGTGACCCAGACTCTGTCCCCTCTGCTTTCAGGTTCTTCAGAACTCCGATCCACTCTTGGATCCACCCGGACACTTTTCTCCTGGTCGCCAGCAGCACTTTGCAGCAGATCGCCATAAGAACCGACGACGAAACCCGACCCCGAAAGGCACCTATGCACCCGGCTTCCCTGGGTGAGGTAACACAAGTACTCCGGTGCTCCCGTGGGTAGAGACTCTTCAAAGTCCTAGATCTCAAAGGGTTTTGTCCTAGTCCTCTTTTAAGTGTCCCTTTCCTCTATTTTCCCGATCCCGACTATCTCCATAGAAGTTAACGGCGTATCGCGGTTGTGTATTTACACTGCACGCGTCTCCCGTGGGTCCCCTGTGTCACTACCTTGGGTGGTTCCTTGTGGTCCAAGCACTTCTAGAGGCTCTAGGCCTAGTGTCTAGTTCAGTCGTGGTTCGCATACCACTTTATTGGTATATGGTTTGGTACGCCCCTAGGGCCCAAACGTGTATTTGTGCTATTACTGTGATTTAAGATCTTATAACCTATGTACTTCGAACTCTAGCCTCATAAAGAGACTAGAGGGGTGTGTTTAGTAATAAATACATATATTTTGAATATATACCTGGTGTGGTGCTCTTTCATTTGGTCACTCAAGAGATTATAGACTGGTAAAACAAGCTGCTTTACATTCCTTCAAGACTTAGCCTGAAGGCTGCTCTCCACAGCTACCACTAGGATAGCTTTCAATAAGGTTGTCTTTAACCTACCTACCATAAGAGTCGATTTGGACTGGTGCAAGGTGCCCACTATAATTAGTGGACAGCATATGCCAGGCCAACTTCTCACAGGAGGGTCAAAATGTGTTTGACCATCTACCTCCTTATGATCCTCCTGAAGGTGAAGACCCTGACGAATTTGACATAGCTGTAATGCAATTAGACAAGTATTTTACCAAAACCAAAAATATTGTAGTACACAGATATAAATTCTTTACTAGAACACAAAAACCCAATGAAAGTATAAACACCTTTATCACAGCTTTAAAAGTTTTAGCAGCAAAATGTGAATTTGACAACTTTACCTCTCAGCTCGTGAGAGACCAACTTGTTGCACGATGTTACTGCAAAAAGATCCAACAAAAACTACTCACTTGTAAAGATCCTACACTAGATGAAGCAGTGGACATCGCCAAAAGTATCGAGAGCTCCATGGATGATGCTAAGCAACTTGAAACTGCACTATCCAATTCCACCATTTCGGGTGCTGTTACCACCAAACCTCCTTTTTCTCATCCCTCTCTTCAAAATAACACCAAAGGATCCACCATGTCCAGGGGTGATAAAAACTTCACACCGACCAGAGGTGGAAGGTTCTTTACACCTAATAGACAAGTTAACTACAGAATCAGCTGTTATAGATGTGGTTCATCTATGCATGTTTCCTCCTTTAAAAATTGTCCCGCTGTTAACCAACAATGTGGCCAATGTGGCAAAATGAGTCATTTTTCAAAAGTTTGTATTGGGGGAAGAAGAAGAAGTGTAATATGCGTGCTTAATGATTCTGATCATTCCTGTGATATTGATGTTATGAGTCAAGAGTATGTTGTAGTAGTTAAGAATTACTCTGATAAGTGCATTACACCACATGTTTCTGATCCAGAAGTTGATGTTACCATTGAAACCAACCACATTCAGCTTCTTGTGGATACAGGGGCACGCATCACCATTGTTTCTCAAGACAAGTACTTCAAATTTTGGAGCACTAAGAGTTTGTTACCTCCGGATATACTTACAGTGGCCTTTGAAGGTAGTAGAATTGAGTTGTTGGGCTATTTCTGGGCTAAGATAAGTGTTTTTGGAGTAACCATCAATGGTAAAGTGTATGTGGCAAAACGTGGGATCAATGTTCTTGGTCTTCTTAATCAGGCAGAATTTGGTCTAACTATTAAACCTGGTTTGACTAACCCGGTTTTCATTGATAAACAATCCAGTCCTAACCACATCACTTCCACGAAAGACTTGATTTCTCTGACTAGTACGCAAACGGCTAGTGCTTGGGAACACAAGTACAGCAACATTTTTGAGGACCGTTTAGGCAAGATCACAAACTTTCAACATTTCATTAAAATTAAAGAAAATGCCAAGCCCATCAAACACAAACTGCGCAACGTTCCCCTGAGTATTAGAGGTGATCTTTCTAAGCATTTACAAACACTATGTGACCAAGGCATTATAGAAAAGGTTGAGTCCACTCTCTGGCTTTCTCCCATCGTATTGGCCAAGAAGAGGTCTGGGGACCTGAGGATGTGTGTTGACTTGAGGAGCCTTAATGAAGCCATCTGGGTTGACGGTTTTCCCCTCCCACGTCTTGAAGATCTTATTGCCAAAATAGGTTCCTCCTCATGGTAAACCAAACTTGATCTTAAGGCTGCCTACCATCAGGTAGAACTACATCCTCAGTCCCGACATCTCACAGCCTTTGTCACTCCTGATGGCGTATTTCAATTCTGCCATCTCCCTTTAGGTCTCACCTCGGCTGCTGCCGTATTCCAAAGATTGATGACTGAGATGTTCCATCACAATCCCAATGTTGTAGTCTTCCAAGACAACATTCTCATTTTTACCAAAAATGAAGCCGAACATGATTCTGTCATTGATCAGGTTTTCAATGTCCTTGAAAATATAGGTGTCACCTTACAAAAGAGCAAATGTACCTTCAAAGTAAAGGAGATTGAGTATTTAGGTCATGTCATATCTGAACATGGTATCAAACCCAGACCAGGACTAATAAAGAGCATAGTCGACGCACCCCCTCCCCAAAATAAAGAACAACTAATGTCATTTCTTGGTCTCTGTGAATTCTACTCCAAGTTTATGAAAGACTTTGCAAAAACCACAGAGTGTTTCAGAGCACTACTAAAGAAAGGAGCAACCTATGTTTGGTCCGAGGAGTGTCAGAAAGGTTTCCAATCCATTAAAAATCACATTATTCAAGCCCCCGCTCTGCAAGCTTTTGTAGAAGGCAAGCAAACCATTGTCACCGTTGATGCTTGTGAGTACGGTCTCGGAGCTGTCCTCTCGCAATATGCTGACGGAAGAGAGCACACTGTGGGATTTGCATCCAGGACTCTTCGTCCTGTTGAACGGAAATACTCCGTCATAGAAAAAGAACTTTTAGCCTGTGTCTGGAGCATTGAAAAATTCAAATCATACTTATGGGGCAGATCCTTCATCCTCAAAACTGACCATCGTCCCCTGGTCGACATTCTCTCTGGTAAAAATATCAAACGTACCACTGCCCGTTTAGCTAGATTGTCTACAAAACTTCTAGAATACACTTTTACTATAGAGTATATTCCCGGAGGTAGGAACACCAGAGCGGACTGCCTGTCTAGACTTCCCATATCCGACACAGATTAACAAGATTGGGAAACCGATGTGGAAGAGTGTTTTGTGGCACTTATTAGTCATGACAACTTGTCCTTTGCAGAAGAAGATTGGATAGTGCAGGTTGACCAGGATCCCATAATCAAAGAAGTTACTTCATTAATCAAGAAAGGCTGGCCCAAAGAGAGATGTCTCTCTCCTGATCTACAGATGTTCTGGAAAGTCAGTGACGAGCTTTCTGTAGAAAGTGGTAAAGTAGTCAGAGGTGACAAACTCATTCCTCCCTCATGCTATCGAGAGAAAATCATTTTAGCCGCTCATTCTGGTCACCTTGGGGCAACCATTACCAAGAGGAAAGGTAGGACCGACTTTTGGTGGCCTAGAATGGATACCCAAATTGATGATCTAGTAAGACAATGTTCACGTTGCAATGCCAGTGACAAAGTTCTAGTACTTGAAGGTACAGTTGAATCTTCCGTATCCCCTCCTGGCAGGGCTTGGCAGAGACTGGGCATGGATTTTCTTGGACCTTTCCATGTTCTTCCTTCCAGCTCTAAATATTTTCTAGTCCTCATTGATAATTTGTCCAGGTGGGTGGAGGTTGAACCTATCACTACACCTAATTCTAAGAGCGTCATTTTAAATGCCATTTTCCTCAGGGAGGGTTACCCTGAGGAAATTCTTACCGACAATGGTGTTCAATTTGTTTCACAAGAAATGAATTCATTCCTGCACTCCTGTGGCATCAAGCATACTAAGACTCCTCTTTACCATCCGCAAAGTAATGGCAAAGCGGAGAGGTTCAACAGAGTTGTAGTGGAGTGTGTGCAAGCAGCTTATAGATCCAGGTCTTGTGTTTTTCAAGCTGTGAAAGATCTGGTTTGGTCATATCGCACCTCGCCTCATGTTGCCACTAATTTCAGTCCTTTCGAACTCATGAGGGGCAGAAAAGCGTCTTCACAAGTGTATCCCTTTTGGATGGTGAAATCTTTCCATCAAGGCTGCGATATGAAATGTATGTGGGAGTCTGCCAACAAAAAATCCACTGAGGTTTGTTCTAAATCTTGTAAACTTCCCATCACGAAAGAAACCCATAGACTCTCCTTGTGAGTGACCAATCCACACTCTGAAAAGTCTCCCTGATCCAGCAAACTCAGGAGCAACTTTTGAGCATCGGGTTGTATTTTCTCAGGGTGCACGGTGGAATGGAGTGGTGATCCGGTGATCTGGGCTATTATCTCACTCCAGCAGGCTCCTTCAGCTTTTGTAGTTCTGTGCTATGAACAGGAAGTCAGCCAACTGTCTCTTTGATTTTCTGCTTCAAGCTGGGCTCGGGGATAACTTCACCATGAGCAAAAGATGCAGTCCAGCTTTAGTGCAGCTTCTTCTTTGCCGTTCCAGAGCCAGCATGGTAGTCCTTATTCGGTCCTCTTCTTCGACTCAAGCGAGATCTGAGTTCTTGGTGCCAGGGGTACCACTTTTATGTCTAGAACGTGCCCTTAGGTGAGGTTGCATGCACTAGCCAATGAGCTACCAGGATCCCTCCCACCTGATGACAACTTCCTATGAAGTGTGGCATCTATCTGTCTCAGAGTGCTTTATTCTGCCCTATCTCGCTCTCAAGGGCTTGGTAGCCCACCTAACGATGTGGCTACCACTGGGCTACACACCCATGGGAAATCTGGTTTAGTAAATGTTTCTCCCCCTATCAATGTTGCTGCCAGCCTCCTTAACTACACAACAGGCTAGCTCCTCCCATGTGTGCTTGCTACTTGCCCTTCAATGGCAGCTCCCTCTTTGAAGAGCATCTTTTGGGCCAACACCCCATGTGGCTTCCTGCCAGGAGGAAGTAACACATCCTCCAGGGGCATGCCTCTATTGTTACCTTTCCTGGGAGTCATTCACACGTCTACCTTGTAATAGAATGGCAACTTTCTAAAAGTTGCATGTAGTAACAATTTGCATCAATTTCAAGTTGGACATCAAGTTGGACTGTAACAAGTTGTTTGATACCTTGAAGTACCAACTGTGGTACTCCCATTCAGAGGTTAGCACAGCTGAGTTGTCAGCGTGTAGCTCTTAACTTGCCAATGGGGCTACCAATCTCTCTCCAAGTAAAAGTAACAATTGTGAGGTTTTACTGGAATCATTTGTTAAACAGATGTTCCACTTTACTAATATGCTGCACCCTTCCTTAGGACTCGATAGGCCCGCTGTAGGGTGACTTACGCACACTAGAAAGGGAGGGGCAGATTTACAAGCCCCTTCCGCCACTTTTGCGTCACTTTTAACATGGGAAAAGTGACGCAAAAGTGGCGCAAGGGGCTTGTAAATCTGCCCCGGAGTGAATTAACAAGTTGCGCCTATACTTTCATATTGCATTACTTATCCCATCGGATAATTATAGCATTCATAACAACATTTAAACATCAAAAATCACATAATTTGTCAGAACACAGTGCATCGTAGAGTAGAGAGTTATAGTTAATGTAGTGTGGTACTGAGCTCACTACATTGTTTGGAGATGCACAAGTTATAATGATTTGAAGGTGGTGCGTAACTTATAAATTTAAGGTATACCTATAACTTTAGAATTTCTAATGTTTGTGCAGTTTAGGTCTGGTATAGAAATAATAAATAAAGTTGCTGTAGTTTAAAGGTGGTGCAAAACTTTGATGCATAACTTTAGAACTTCTAATGTTTGGATACTTTAAGTTGTATAGAAATACAGTTTTTCTGACTATAACAATGGTTTATCCTCTGTTTTTTTCATTGAAATTCAATGGTTCTTATTTTGTAATAAAGTGTTTCAACTCATAGAGTGTACTGTCGAGTAGAGTGTTGTTGAGTGAAGTGTTATAGAGTACAGTCGAGGACAGTGGTATACAGTGGAATGTCCTAGAGTGGTGTAGAATAGAGTTGCATATTGTGGAGTGGTATAGAGTTAAATAGATTACAGTGGAGTGGCATACAGTGGTGTAGAGTGAAGTAGAATACAGTGGAATAGCATAGTGAGGAGTGGTGTAGAGTGGAGTGGCGTAGAGTGGAGTGGAGTGGCATAGAATGGAGTAGCATAGAGGGGAAAGGTGTAGAGTGGGGTGGCATAGATTGGAGTGGTGTACAGTGGAGTGGTGTAGAATCAAATCTTGTAGAGTGGTGTGGCTTAGACTGGTATAGAGTTGAGTGGCATACAATGGAATAGCATAGAGTGGAGTGGCATAAAGTGGAGTGGGATATAGTGGAGGAGCCTGGAGTGGCGTAGAGTGAAGTGGCGTAGCGTGGGATTGTGTAGAGTGGAGTGGCGTAGAATGGAGTGGCTTACAGTCAAATGACATAGAGTCAAGTGGTGTAGAGTGGAATAATGTAGACTGGAGTGACATAGAGGGGAATGGCATAGGATAGAGTGGTGTAGAATGAAGTTACATAGAGTGGAGTGACGTAGAGTGGAATAACGTACAGTTTTGTGATGTATATTGGAGCAGTGTAGCATGGAATGATGTAGAGCAGAATAGCATAGCATGGAATGGTGTACAGTGGAGTGGTACAGAGTGGAGGAGGTAGAGTGAAATTTCGTAAAGTGGAGTGTTGTGGAGTGGAGTGATGTAGAGTGGAGTGGCACAGAGTGGAGTGGTGTACAGTAGACTGCCATAGAGGGGAGTGACATGGAGTGGAATAATGGAGAATAGAGTGGTGAAGAGTGGAGTGGCGCAAATTGGAATGGCGAAGGGTGGAGTGGTGTAGAGTGGAATAGCGGGCAGTTGAATGGCATAGAGTTTAGTGGAGTACAGTGTATTGGGGTACAGTAAGTGGAGTACAGTGGAGTTGCGATGAATGGTATAGCATATAGTGTATTGGTATACAGTGTCATTGAGTTGACTGGCGTACAGTGGAATAGCATTTAGTGGAGTGGCATACAGTGACGTTGCGTAGAGTGCAGTGGTGTACAGTAGAGTGGCATAGAGTGGAGTGGCATAAAGTGGAATGGGGTAGAGTGTGGTGGCATAGAGCGGAGTGGCATAAAATGGAGTGGCGTAGAGTGTAATGGCATAGAGTGGAGTGGCGTACAGTGGTGTAGAGTCGAGTGTAGTATAGTAGAATAGCACAGAGTGGAGTGGTGTGGAGTGCAATGGGGTACAGAGGAGTGCCATACACTGTAGAGGTGTAAAGTGGAGTGCTGTACAGTGGATTAGTATAGAGTGGAGTGACAGAGAGGAGTGGGATACAGTGGAACAGAGTAGGATGAAGTGGGGTGAACTGGAGTGGTGTAGAGTGAAATAGTGTACAGTGGAGTGGCATAGAATAGACTGGTGTTGAGTGGAATAGCATAGAGTGGCATAGACTCCAGTGACATACAGTGGAATAGCGTAGAGTGAAATAGCATAGCGTGAGGTGGCGTGGAGTGGTGTAGAGTGGAGTGGTATAGAGTGGAGCAGTGAACAGTGGATTGGAGTATAGTTGTTTTACAGCAGAGTGCCATAGAATATAGTGGTGCAAAGTGAAATAGAGTAAAGTTGAGTGGTTTAGAGTGACGTAGACTCCAGTGGCGCACAGTGGAGTAGTGTAGAGTCAAATAGCTTACCGTTGAGTGGAATAGAGTGTAGTGATGTAGAGTGGAGTGGTGTTCAGTGGAGTGGCATACAGTGAAGTGGAGTGGAGTGGATTGCTGTACAGTGTATTGACATAGAGTAAAGTGGCATAGAGTGGAGTGCGGTAGAGTGGATTTGCATAGATTAGAATAAAGTCTAGTGGAGTGGTGCACAGTGGAGTGGGGTACAGTGGAGTGCCAGGAAGTGGAGTGCCATAGAGTGGAGTCACGTCCACATTGCAATAGCCTAGAGTGGAGTGGCATAGAGTGGAATAGCGCATTTGTTGTGGCATACATTGGAGTGGCGTAGAATTGTGTGCCATATAGTAAAATATGGTAGCATAGAGTGACATAGAATGGAGTGGCATGGAGTGGTGTAGTGTGGAATAGCATAGATTGGAGTAGCATAGACTGGAGTGGCGTATAGTGGAAAGCATAGAGTGAAGTATTGTAGAGTGGAATGCCATAGAGTGAAGTGGCGTAGATTTGAATAGCATAGACAGAAGTGGTGTAGAGTTGAGTGGCATAGAGTGAATAGCATAGAGTGGAGTGGTGTACAGTGGAGAGGTGTAGACTGGAGTAGTATATAGTAGAGTGGAGTACAGTGGAGGGGCATATAGTCGAATAGTCTAGAGTGGAGTGGCATAAAGAAGAGTGGCGTACAGTGTAGTAGCGTAGACTGGAGTGGTGTGTGCTGTAGTAAATGCACATTTTTCAGGAACATATATCATTGTGTGGAAAGGGTACTTTTTAGTTTTAGCTGTAAATAGGTGAAGTACTATTAAATTTGTAAGTGACAAAACACTTATTTATATATTGGGCCACAGTATACCTCTATAACTTTGTGGTATGCCGTGGTACATGCTGATCACAAGGTAGTATATCATTGGCTAATGGCTGCATTTACAAAACTAAAAGGTAGCCAGGACGTTTTCACCACTTTTTGCTGTGTTCTGGGTAGGGGCCTTAGATATAGGCAAATAGTAGGGTTTATTGCTGGTCCATACCTATTACCACTTTGTTAAAGTGGTACTAGGTGGGGAAATTAATTAATATTTTTCTATATTTTTTTTAATGGTTTATGCAGTACCATGCTAGTAACTACTAAGTACTGCGTCAGTTACTAGAAAAATAAAAATAAATGTGTAAAAAACAGTGTTCATTTTTTTTAAAAGTAAATATGTAAAAACTTGAAAACACACTGTAGTACACCATATTTGTAAAATATAGTGTAGTACAGGATATTATTTTTACAATATTTTTTTTAAGTACCTCAGTACTTCCTAGGTGGGACCACGGAAGTCAATGACTTTAAAAAAGAAATATTTTGAAACTTTTAAATAATTTTCCTACCTATTACTATATTAATAAAGTGGCAGTATAGGTAGGGGGAAAATATAAAACTTCTACTTATATAGATCTAAGGCCTCAACCCAGAACACAGTCATTAAAGCAGGGCATTAAGGTAGCCATTACCTAATCATATACTGCCTTGTCATCGCCATGTACGGCAAAATACACCAGTAATTTCGAAGTATTTTGTGAAATTTCACAGTACTTCGTGGCCACAATTATCACTAAGGTCAAAGACCCTATAATTTTACAAATACTTATTTGTACTGCCAAAAAGAATCATCTGCCCAACATAATGTACAATCCTGCCAAATCTCATGAAAAATGAAAATCCATTCAGCTGACCGATACAGAAATCTATGGAAAATGGATTGGGATCCCCCTTTTTCTTTTTGCCCCCTTGAGGAATCATCACAAAACATTCCATCATCAGCCAGTGTAAAAAAAGCTATAGGTCTGGAAAGTTTCTTAGATGTTCATCAAAGAGGAGCAAAGTTATTAGGAAGCGAAAAATCCAAGTTATTCCTATTTCTGGGAATCCTAACTCTAACTACACATTGGCTACTGCCACTCTGTAAAATATATATATATATATATATATATATATAAACACAGGCTTCAGGGACGTTATAGTTAGGAATTAGCATCTAAAAAACCTTAGATATTCACTGAAAAAACCACAGGTTTCAGGGACGTTATAGTTAGGCTAACATTTCACTCGTACAAAACCAGAGAAATTCAGCCATTATAGTTAGCTGGGCTAACTATAACTCGCGCCCCCGCAATGCACTGCTGATGACGTCACATATTACATCACTCATGAAATGGTCAGTGACATCACTGATGACATCTCAAATGACATCACTGATGACATCACTGATTACATCATCCAATGACTGAGTGTTTCTAAAAAGTTTAAGAATGTTGTATATATATACAATAGGTGTATTGAAGAATGAGTGGGTGAATGAGTGTCTGAATGGATGATTTAGTGGGTGCGTGACTGACTGTATAACTGAGTGATTAAACGTGTCTTAGTGAATGCATGGGTGACTGACTAATCTGTGTGAATGTCTGTATCAGTCTGTCAGTTGGTGTGTAAGTGGTGGCTAGAAAGTTGCAGAAACAGGCAAGAGAGGTGCAGAAAAAGGGAACAGGGGTGCAGAAAGAGGCAAGAGAGGTGCAGAAAGAGGGAAGAAGGGTGAAGAAAGAGGCAAGAGGAGTGCAGGAAGAAGGAAGAGAGGTGCAGAAAGAAGCAAGAGAAGTGCAGAAAGAAGCAACAGTGGTGCAGAAAGATGCAAGAGGGGTGCAGAAAGAGGCAAGAGAAGTGCAGAAAGAAGCAACAGAGGTGCAGAAGGAGGCAAGAGAAGTTCAGAAAGAGGCAAGAGAGTTGCAGAAACAGGCAAAAGATGTGCAGAAGGAAGGAATGACAGTGCAGAAAGAACCAACAGAGGTGCAGAAGGAGGCAAGAGGGATGCAGAAAGAGGGAAGAGGGGTGCAGAAAGAAGCAAGAGAGGTGCAGAAAGAAGCAAGAGAAGTGCAGAAAGAGGCAAGCGAGGTGTAGAAAGAGGCAAGAGAAGTGCAGAAAGAAGCAAGAGAGGTGCAGAAAGAGGTAAGAGAAGTGCATAAAGAAGCAACAGAGGTGCAGAAAGAGGCAAGAGAGGCGCAGAAACAAGCAAGAGTGGTTTGCACACCATTAGTACCAATTTAACACCCATATTTAGCAATAAGTAAGAGGTGACCATTCTAGGTTTGCAAAGGGCCTTCCACCACGCTATAACACTTGTCGCTGCATTTTTGGTAACGTTTGAGCCGTTTGAGCTAGAAACAAGTTTTTTTTGTTCAAATCTGAATAGGTCCAGAAGTGCTCCTCAGTGGTTCCTTTTTTTTGTCTCATTGAGTTTTTAGTTTAGATTCAATGGAAACGAGGAAGACTAAACCTGAGGTTACCACTCCACAGCACAGACTACCATACCACATAATTACCCTTCATAACACATAATCCCACTCTACATAATTTCTATACAATAAATACCACATACTTTGTATCCATATAATTTCACTGCACAACATACCACATAATTTCACTACACACAACCTACATCCACTCCACTCCAAAAAACATTAGTAAAAAACTTTTACACTTACAACACCAATAGCTCTAACTCTCAAAAATGTGAGACCTATTACATTGCAAATGCTTCTTTAACTAGTAGTCGCATTTGCAGAGTGGTGGAGAAAGGGGGCTGGGCCTCCGACCAGCGCTCAGGAATTCCGCTGCGTAGCACTTACAGGAAGTACCAGGAGGGCTTTTTGGCCCCCAAAGTCCCTCAGGAGTAAAGTAGACTTCATCCCCCAACCAGTAGTGTGCCAGGAGGCGTGTTTGCAGAGTGGTGGAGAAAGGGTGTGTGGCCTCCGAAGACCTTTTAGCAATCCCACTTGTGGGACTTACTGGAGGTAACACTGGGTAGTTGGCCCCCAAGAATATCCTTACCTCCAGTAAGTCTTACATAGCAGGATTGCTGAGTTCCGATACCAGGCAACGCCCCCTTTCACCACAACTCTGCAAACGCGCCTCTTGGCGCACTGTTGGTTGGGGGATGAAGTCGCCTTCGCTGCTGGGAGTACTGAGGGGCCAACTAGCCGACCTGTTACCTCCAGTAAGCCCCACACAGTGGGATTGCTGAGAGGTGGACTCAGGCCACGCCTCCTTTCTATACCACTCTGCAAACACGCCTCCTGTCGCGCTCTTGGTTGGGGGATGAAGTCCCCTTGCCTTTTGAGGGTCCCTGGGGGCCAACTAGCCCTCCTGTTACCTCTAGTAAGCCCCATACAGCTGGATTGCTGAGAGGTGGTCAGAGGCCACGCCCCCTTTTTCCACCACTCTGCAAACGCGCCTCCTGGTGCACTGCTGCTTGGGGGATGAAGTCCACTTTAGTCCTAAGGCCCTCAGGACATAAGGGGAACTCATCGTCCCATCAGCAGTGCGCCGAGAGGCGCATTTGCAGAGCATTGTAAAATGGGGAGTGGCCTCGGACCACTTCTCAGCAATCCCACTGTGTAGGGCTTACTGGAGGTACCTGGTGGGCTACTTGGCCCCTTAGGACCCTTACAATCGAAGGGGACTTAATCTCCCAACCCAGACCGCGCCAGGAGGCGCGTTTGCAGAGTAGTGCAGGGAGCGGGCTTTTTTAAAATTGTATTTTAGTAAGGGGGGCTTTGTGGCCCCCCTTCCCTTGAGCCTTTGGGTCCCGGGGACCCCATCCTCTGGGGCCTGAACCCTTTAAAAAAAAAAAAAAGAAAAGTGAGGGCGCAGTGCAGCCACCCTCCTGAGGCCATCCCCCAGGGCTGGCCATTCCTTTTTTTTAAAAAAAAGGGAGGAGGGCCAAGTGGCCCCTCTCCCGGGCTATTTTTGGCCCCGGGGACCCATCCCCTGGGGCTTGGCAATTATTTTAATTGTATTTATTTTCAGGTAGGGGGGCCGCGTGGCCTCCCTCCCCAGGCCGATTTTGGCCCCAGGGACCCCATCCCATGGCGGGAGCCGGCATTGCTTTTGGACAAAGGGAGCTGCAAACAAGCAGCTTCCTTTGCCCAAAAGCAATTCTGCTTCGCTTCATGGAAGCGAGAGCAGTTTTTCTTCATGTTAATCAATCCAAAACCTTTATAATGAAGTGCGGCAAAAATAGTAATAAATGTAGAAATATAACAATAAAGGGAACAAAGATTGATTTTACCGATACTTTTTCTTATCTTGGAGTCCTATTCGACAACGATGGCCTGTGGAATAAGGCCATTGATAATAGAAAGACCCTTTTTAGTAAGGCCTGCTGGGCCCTTAGAAGTTTTGCAAGACGCCTGGGCACTAACCCGCCAGACATGATGATGAAGATATATAAAGCGAAATGCATCAGTATAGCACTTTATCGGGCGGGTATATGGGGACACAAGAAATGTGCAGAGGGGCAATTAATAGAAAATTATTTTTCAGAAACCTTTTAGCAATCTCTAAAAGTACTTCTGTATACGTATCACACTCCGAACTTGGCACCCCTTTTCTTACAAATTTAATTAAGTTAGAACCAATTTTGCTGTGGCATAAAATCTGGACCTCAGAATACACAGACCTCAACTGAGCAATAATAGCTGACTGCCTTAAATGTACCTCATTTATGTGCATTTCATGGTTGGTGTACGTTCAGCGGTTCTTTCTTGACATGGCCCACCCCCCAATATTTTGAGAAACCGGACCTGTTAGTAAGCAGCAGCAGAAAAACATTGAAAAGGGATGCTACGATAGACTTGGAAAATCTTAATTTGATAACTGAACTTCCAAAACCTTCTGTATTAAATAATCAACTGATATTAACTACTTTTAATATGCAGCCTTACCTTAAAGCTGTTTTAAACTCTCGGCATAGGTTTGTTACATGTTTTAGACTGGACATATTGCATAGATTATGCAGTTTCACTATATGAATGATTGGTCCTCAAAACTGAGAAACTGCCCCTGTGATGACAGGATGCCCCAGAACACTATGCATGTGGTCCTTTTGTGTAAATGTTATTCCCAATATAGGAAGCAGTATATTTTACCAATTATATGTCAGTTAGGTTTTACACAATGTCGTCCCGCATATTTGTTTTTGCAAACTTTGCGAACGCTAGAAATTTGTTGTGGAATGGCATCCTTCTTATGGGCCGTTTTTTATGCCAGAAAGAGTATGACATTAGCTATTATATAGAACACGGCAGAAAGATTCTACATCTGAGGGACAAAGGCAGTAAGGGCCTTCGGGAAAAGGCGTGATCAGAAATTAATATGTAAAATATTGCACTATGCACCAAGAATGTATGAATGTGTCTGCATAAACGTGTAATGAAAAATTTGGCAGCCAGAACTTTTTCAACATCCGGAGCTTATATTTACATTGTTTTTTAATCTATTTGATTGTATTTTATTAGATGTAATGAAATGAAATTGCTGTATGTTTTAGACTTGTATAATTGCTTTTATGGATGATTTTTATGACTCCGAATAAAGCTATGTATGACTATGACTATTAACGAAGCCCCGGGGAAGTGGCAGTCCCAGGGGGCTGCCAAGGACCCCCACAATCAATCAATCACAGAATTTGTAAAGCGCGCTACTTACCCGCGAGGGTCTCAAGGCGCTGGGGGAAATAAAGGGGGGTGCTGCTACTGGTCGAACAACTAGGTCTTGAGTAGCCTCCTGAAGGTCAGCAGGTCTTGGGTCTGTCGTAGGCTTAGTGGAAGGGTGTTCCAGGTCTTGGCGGCGAGGTGGGAGAAGGATCTGCCGCCGGTGGTGGTTCTTCGAATGCGAGGGACGGTGGCGAGGGAGAGGTCGGCGGAGCGGAGTTGGCGGTTGGGGACGTAGAAGAAGAGTCGTCTGTTGAGGTAGGCTGGGCCAGTCTTGTGGAGTGCCTTGTGTGCGTGGATGAGGAGTTTGAAGGAGATTCTCCTGTCGACGGGGAGCCAGTGCAGGTTCCTCAGGTGGGGGGTGATGTGGCTGTGGCGTGGAACATCGAGGATCAGGCGTGCGGAGGTGTTTTGTATGCGTTGCAGTCGCTTGATGAGCTTGGCCGGGGCTCCCGCGTAGAGGGCGTTCCCATAGTCCAGTCTGCTACTGACGAGGGCCTGGGTGACTGTTCTTCTTGTGTCTGTCAGGATCCACCTGTAGATCTTGCGAAGCATGCGGAGGGTGTTGAAGCAGGAGGATGAGACTGCGTTGACTTGCCAGGCCATGGAGAGCGTTGAGTCGAGGATGACTCCCAGGTTGCGTGCGTGGTCGGTGGGTGTCGGGGCTGCTCCCAGTGTCGTTGGCCACCAGGAGTCGTCCCAGGCTGAGGGGTTGGAGCCGAGGATGAGGACCTCTGTCTTCTCCGTGTTCAGTTTTAGTCGGCTGATCTTCATCCAATCGGCGACGGCCTTCATTCCTTCATGGAGATTGGCTTTGGCGGCGAGGGGTCCTTGGTGAGGGAGAGGATCAGTTGAGTGTCGTCGGCGTAGGAGATTATGTTGAGGTCGTGCTGTCTGGCGATGCGTGCGAGCGGGCCATGTAGATGTTGAACAGTGTTGGGCTGAGGGACGATCCCTGGGGTACGCCGCAGATGATCTCGGAGGCTTCGGATCGGAATGGTGGGAGGCGGACTCTCTGGGTTCTGCCGGTGAGGAAGGAGGTGGCCCATTCCAGGGCCTTGTCTCGGATCCCTGCGTCGTGGAGGCGTGCGCGTAGAGTGCGGTGGCAGACAGTGTCGAAGGCGGCGGAGAGGTCCAGCAGGATGAGGGCTGCGGTCTCACCGTTGTCCAGCAGGATCCTGATATCGTCGGTGGCAGCGATGAGGGCAGTCTCAGTGCTGTGGTTGCTGCGGAACCCCGATTGGGATGGGTCCAGGATGCTGTTTTCTTCGAGGTATCGGGTTAGCTGTTTGTTGACAATCTTCTCGATGACCTTGGCTGGGAACGGAAGCAGGGAGATGGGCCGGAAGTTCTTGAGGTCTCTCGGGTCCGCCTTGGGTTTTGAGTAGGGCGTTGATCTCTGCGTGTTTCCAGCTCTCTGGGAAGGTCGCGGTCTCGAAGGAGAGATTGATGACGTTGCACAGGTGGGGTGCGATGGAGCTGCTGGCTTTGTTGAAGATGTGGTGCGGGAAGGGGTCTGACGGGGAGCCGGAGTGTATTGTGCTCATGGTCTTGATGGTGTCCTCAATGTTTACGCTGGCCCAGGCTGGCAGGGGGTCGTGGACGATGGTGTGCGGTGGGTCTGGTGCATCGGTCTTAGTTGGGGCTGTCTGGGTGTTGAAGCTGTCGTGGATGTTGGCGATCTTGCAGTGGAAGAAGGTGGCGAGGGAGTCGCACAGGGGTTGCGACGGCGGGATGTCGTTGGTGTTGGAGCTGGGGTTGGAGAGTTCCTTCACGATGTTGAAAAGCTCCTTGCTGTTGTGTGCGTTGTTGTCGAGGCGGTCTTTGAAGGAGATTCTCTTGGCGGACTTGATTAGGTGGTGGTGGTTACCGATGGCGTCTTTGTGGGCTGCGTGGCTGTCCGGTGTCTTATCACTGTGCCATTTCTTCTCTAGCTTCCGGCAGGTGCGCTTGGAAGCTAGGAGTTCCGAGGTGAACCAGCTGGCTCTTTTGGTGGTGTCACTGTGGGTGAGTTTTTTCAGCGGGGCGAGGGTGTTGGCACAGTCGTCCCCACAGGCCCCCACATAATAATTAAGCATTGCCTCCAGGACTTGGCCTACCAGGGGGCTTAAATAAAAGAAGCGCAGGAGACCGCGCTTCTTTTTTTCTTACGCAAATCCAGCTAATTATTTTTAAAACAAATGCTTCTTTTGGCCCTCGGTGTCCCTGTGGGACCCCCTGAGCAGGCCTAGGGGGTCAGGGTCTTCCAACCCTGCCCCCTTTTCTTGTATTTCATCTTTTTTTTTACCTTTTTCCTTGCGACTCGGATCAACTGAGTCACAATATGGCTGCCAACACTTCCTGGTATGAAGTGTTGGCAGCCAATCAGAATCAAGCTCGAGATCGGGAGGGTTTGCGTATCCACCACGGTCACCAGATGCTAATATTTTTTTATATATGAATTTCTCAGGAACTACTGAACGGATTTACACCATTTAGAAAAAAGATCGCTTTCTGAACCAAGAGCTACCTTTTTGTCAAATTTGGTGTAATCCCGTTCAGCAGTTCAGCCTTTAGCCTTGTCTAAAGTTTCCTATGGAAATTAACATGGAGAAAACGCGTTTTTGGACCCCCCTTTTTTCTCGGTCCCCACTTGACGAATCACCCTGAAACTTTCAAGACAGGAGCTGACCTGAGTGGGCCATTGGATTTGAAATTTTCACAAAGATTCGTCAAATGGCGCCAAAGATATTGGCACAAGATAAAACACTTTTTGAATAGAAACAAGGTCCTTACTATTACTACCTACTGGCGACTGCCAGTAGGTAATATATATAGGAGCAGCTCACTTTTTCGCTGGAACCCTTGGCGCTTCTCTGGCAGTGCGGTACCAAGAAAGGCGGAGCCAAGCCGTTAATTACATTTCCCCAAACTTCTCACAAGAAGACACTCGGTCGCACTCACAGGTTTTTTACGATCTTCAATTTATTGATCTATTATAAGCCAGGACCAACACACAGCCCGACGCGTTTCGGTCTTCCAGAGACCTTGATCCTGTGTGTATTAGCAGCGTTATAGAGTTAATTAAATGCATCTGATATATCATTACATCACTTCCTGTTTACATACCACTAAGGATCATAGGAGTTGTAGTGCAAAAAGTGCAAACATAAAATCATTTCAACAAACATATAACGTGATAAAGTGCAATGTGTATACTTTAAAGAGCAAATTCATGATTATGGTAGGATCCCTTTCATTATCTCTACAAAGGCAGCCATAATTGCACAATTATAGCGTACCGATTATCCCGCCAAAAATTGCCAAGACTGTTTTATATGTGTGAAAAGATAACGTTGGCGTGCAAAATTTGAAGCGCGAAATTGATCTTGATATACCGGTATGTGCTTACCCCTTGCCTGGCATCCCACCAGGTTACTTGTACAGCACAAGTAGTTAGTGCTAAAAAACTCACGCACCATTCTCACCATTAGCACTCTAGGGGCATATTAGCAAGGGCACTATCGCCGCTTTAGCGGCACTTTTTGCCGCTAAAGCGGCGATATTTATATCGCCCTATCAGCAAACTGTCTCTAACAGCAGTTAGCGACAGTTTGCGGGCATTAGCGCCTGTTTTTTTATCGCTTTGCATGTCAGCGATATTTATCGCTAATGACATGCAAAGTGGGCGTTCCCGACGAACAAACCTGGGAAACACTCGCTAACAGGCCTATCGCCTATTAGCAAGGTGGCCATGGCCCCAGTTAGCGATGTGAAAAGTCGCGCTAACCGGGGTCATTGCCATTTATTTAACACCTGCAATTAGCAGGTGTTAGCCATACCTAACATGGGGGTGGATTATGCTGATACGACCACAGGGTCGTATCAGCAAGGTGTTCTCCCTTCTCCATGCAACATCGCTGGTTTTTCAGCGATGTTGGCCCATTTCCGCTATCGCTGGAATATTCATCGCCATAGCGCTAATCGTTGCTAATACAGCGTTAGCGTGGCGATATATTCCAGCGATAGCCGTCGATAAAAAAAATCACGCTAAGCAGGGTTAGCGATGATTATCGCCTCTTCTTGCTAATATGCCCCCTAGTTTTTAATGATAGACGTATTGCTGCACCTCGATGAGCACTGGAAAGCGGCATGAGCATTTCACTCACAGGCAACTCAAGTATTGAAGCTAACCATGTGACTTTTTTTGTCTCTTTGTATGTCTTTTCTGTTTTACAGATATGTTTGGCTTTCAGCAATTCTGAAGGCATCGCTATAACCGTAAATTGAATCAGTATGTTGTACTACCACAGGTTAGGGTGCGCCTTAGCGTGCGCATACCGCCGTGGTACCTGGTCCTGACGAATGCCTCGCTAAGGGCGATCAGAGGCAGAAACATGTTGACCATACCCACCTCACATTAGGATGTAACTGGTCAATTTAACCAGTCTTTCACATCCGCCACATTGGTTTTAACAAGTGCCTTGTTTTCCATAAATAAACCTTTTTTGGATAAAACTAAGGTACTTTTTAACCCCTTTTTTCACCATCACTTTTTTCGCACTCACGAAAATCACAAAAAAACCCGCTCCGCTGTAATCAGGCGTCGTAGCACACCGGGGGGGCATTCGGCCTCTCTGGTGGGAACCCAATGATGAAGCTTGTCACCAACTAGGTTGGTGAATGAGGGTTCTTTTTAACAAGAGTGACTCCTCTTGCTGGCTCTTCATTTATAGGCCTCACTCTTTTGTTGTTTAATTACTATTGAAAAGATAACTCATCATACAGTAAAATAAAGAATTTATAATGTTACCCGGACCATGTTCAGATGTGTGCCATATTTAACAACATATAAAGGACCACCAAACTCCAGTGTAATTAATAGAGAGTTTCAAAATCCGGAAGGTTAAACACTGAGTTAGCCATATATTCTAATTTGACCCTTCAAATAGTGTCTCTTGTGAGAAGTTTGGGGAAATGTAATTAACGGCTTGGCTCTGCCGTTCTCGGTACCGCACCGCTAGAGAAGCACCAAGCGTTCCAGTTAAAAAGTAAGCTGCTCCTGGAGCACAAACTTGAGTTCGACGTCTTATTTGAGTTACAATTTGTGAAAAAGCGTAGTTCAGACCTGACAGCCTTTTGTTCAAAGAATTTGGTTTCAAGACAATATTCACATGTCAAACAATTACCACACTTAAGATGTACCCTGATATGTGTCAAACGGCACTGTGATTGTAAAGTAGGAGTAACTGTTACAGGGAGAGCAGTCCTCACTAGCCTATCCCTAATATTAGGTCCTCTCTTGAACGAACACATGGGTAGATCATTGTGTTTGAGAATATCTTTCACAAGGTGCCAATGTTTATGAACAATATTCTTAAAGGCATTGCTGTCAGTGTGGAATGTGCTCACAAAAATCATGAGTTGTTGAGAGCATGGGTGAACTTTGGGTCCCAGTAACTGTTCTCTATGTGTGTGACATGCCCTTTTCCTTGCTTGTTTCACAATGATCTGGGGGTAATCTCTCCAGGTTAATCGTGTGATCAATATGGGTGACTCTTTAAGTAATCTTTTTTTAAACAATTCCTACTTACTCTTAGTAAATTGACCACAAGGGAGGTTGTCTTAAAGAGCCCTTGAGTGATGACTAGTGTACATAAGTAAGGAATTCCTTTCTGCTGATTTTCTAAAGGATGTAGTGTATAGCCTTCCTTCATCCACCTTCATGGTGATTAAAATTGAGGGGTCCAAACGTCAACTTGGGTGGGTTTCACCCATATCATTCATTGTGGAATATCCAAATCTAAGCTTTCATTTTGCTGGATTTTTTATCCATTGTTGAGTGTTACCCCTGTTTGTACATATTGTAAATATTGCCTACACTTTTTAGGTGTTAAATCATTCTATGGCTCACTTTTTGTACTCACTGCGCTCTCACTTTGAGCACCTACTTTTTGTATACTCACCGGCTACAAGTATACAAAAAGACTTTTTGATGACAGATGAATTTGTAGTCATGTTTTCTGCTGCATATTTTGATTATGCCATCAGAATTATTGAGACATTGTTAATGAACAGATAAATAATTCCTAGGGGAAAATTATTTTTTGATGCTCTAATGACCCTAGTTCCTTGGAATATTGGGTGCCCCATATACTAGATAAACTATCTAAAGGTGGCATTTTCAGATTTGTGACTTAATTCCGACTTTACCATTAAAGAGAGCTGTTAATTAAAATTCTTTAGACACCAAACTCGAACTGTCAACTTGCTACCAATTGAAGGTTGTCACTCATTAAATGTAATAAGGTAACCAAATGTTATCCTATAGGAGAGGTAGGCCTTGCAGTGGTGAAAAAGGAATTTAGGAGTTTTTCAGTACCAAAACATGTAAAAATTAAAAGTACATGTTCAACGTTTTTAAATACACTGCACAGTGCGCTGTGGGCTGTTTAGGGCCTGCCTTGTGGGTGTCATAAATATATATTAATAAGAAGGTTTTAGGCCTGGCAAGAGGTTTATTTTGCCACGTTGAAATCGCATTTTAACACTGCATGCATAGGCTGTAGTGGCAGGCCTGAGACATGTTTAAAAGGGCTTAATAGGTGAGTGGAACAATAAGTGCTGCAGGCCTACTAGTAGCATTTAAGTCCTGGGTACATGCAGTACCACTTTACTAGAGACATGCAAGTAAACTAAATGTGCCAATTGGTTACAAGCGAATTCTACCATGTTTTAGGTGAGGGAGCACAAGCACTTTAGCACTGGTTAGCACAAAGTCTTAAGGCTAACTAAAACAATACCAGCAGAAATAGGAGGTGAAGGCAAACATTTGTGGGAAAACCACCCTTATGCTGACAGGTCTAACAGTCTAAGATGTTATCAGAAAACAAAATTATTGTGAAAGATATTTTGTAACATAATTATTTCAAAAGATGTTTTGGACAACGATGTTATTACATGGTACCGAACTGACAGCCTCATATACTCTTGGTATATTTCCACTCTGTTTTTTAGACTGCATCCACCTAGCTCTGGCACTCAAAATTTCTAGAATGAAAATTAACAATCTGTACACAGACCTACCATTCATGTAACTGTAAATCATTGACTGTATGTGAGGAGAATCCTCACCTTGCTCTGTAAACATCTGAAAACTAAATGCTATAATGATAGGGACGATTACAGATAGATTCATAACTTTGTATTACATGAACAGATAATAGCCCCAAGTGTTTTACACCTTTTCATCAAACTGAAAGGCAAATCCTGTTGCAATGTACCAATAGGAAACAACTAAAGATCCCAACTCTTACTCTAATTCAAGTCTATGGATCATGTGTGGAAGAACAGAAAATAAGGAATTGCACTATATTCATTGGGACAAGATAAAATACATACACATCATAAAGTCATAAACACAATATAGTAGGTCAGAATTTCAAGCATAAAAACTTTTAAGCATAAAAACTTTTATTTGTTTGAATGAGAGGATTTCATACATATTTAGCACCAATTTAATTAAAAAACATCATGTTAAAACTCATGCAAAAATAATACACCACAAGATTATTAAAAACAAGATTATATACACAAGCAAGAAAACTTTAAAAGTCGACGCGGCGTTTCGGCGAAAAACACTTCTTCACCTTCTTCAGGACAGAGTTTTCTAGAATTAATTGTAAACATCAAACAAATCAATTTTGGTACACATAAGTTAAAAGATTCAAGTTAACAAACATTAAAAAAATATTTTAAAAATATATGCCAAATATGACCTAAAAGTCCCGCTTGTCATAACTCACAAACTTCACATATTTTATCCCCAATTGCTAATGACTTCGAATACAACGTAAAAAACATCATAATGTGATCTATCGTCCCACCACATGATCCATAAATACTGTTTGGGCAAGAAGATTCACTCGACCTACCTATTTCTAATACTGAGGTTCTTTTAGGAATCACTCAAAGTTGAAGTGAACATACTTATTCAACAATCTTGATGAAATGTCACCTATATCAATAAATAAAGACCCTTAGAATACAGTAAAATATACATGTTTATAAAAATAACTTCTTTTAAACATTTCTCGTATTCAGACATACCTTCATGGTTGATTTCTATATTTACAAATAAATACGTGCGTTGGAGCCACCGTTTATAATTGATTTCGAAGAGACCTTATAAAATAAAAACAAAACAAACACCATTTGGGGACATATAGTAATCAATCGGCGTATTATTCCCAAGGGTTCCCAAGGAATGTTATGATGAGCTTACCAATATTAAATTTCGTTCTTCATGCAACGTAAATTATGGACAAGATTAATCCAAGATAACGCGTGCTCAATAATTGACGATAATCTTCAATCTCGGTAAATTGCCGGTGGATGGACCTTGTGGGTTCATACTATAAGGGTATAACCCAAAAAACACAGTTTTATTAATAATATCCTACTTTGGGACATGCTGAGCATTGTTCCTACACTGCCGAACAATCATCACACTAGTATATATACCTGTTACGTTATCATAAGGTAAAGAGAGGCCCTTGTTAGAAAAACTAAGTAGTTCCTCAATATATCCATATTTATGTCTATCTATGAAAGATAATAATACTTTCATTTCTATAAGACTGCTAAATAATATCAAATGTGCCCAAGCATAATATATATGTTTTTAACGTACAGATAATACTGCTATCTGTACGTTAAAAACATATATATTAGTATGAATTATAGGTAATGACAAGAAAGCCCTACTTATAATGCCTGAATGACTAAGAAGGTTTTGTGCACTTTCTTAAGAAGCTACATCGGTATGCTTGGGCACATTTGATATTATTTAGCAGTCTTATAGAAATGAAAGTATTATTATCTTTCATAGATAGACATAAATATGGATATATTGAGGAACTACTTAGTTTTTCTAACAAGGGCCTCTCTTTACCTTATGATAACGTAACAGGTATATATACTAGCGTGATGATTGTTCGGCAGTGTAGGAACAATGCTCAGCATGTCCCAAAGTAGGATATTATTAATAAAACTGTGTTTTTTGGGTTATACCCTTATAGTATGAACCCCACAAGGTCCATCCACCGGCAATTTACCGGGATTGAAGATTATCGTCAATTATTGAGCACGACGTTATCTTGGATTAATCTTGTCCATAATTTACGTTGCATGAAGAACGAAATTTAATATTGGTAAGCCCATCATAACATTCCTTGGGAACCCTTGGGAATAATACGCCGATTGATTACTATATGTCCCCAAATGGTGTTTGTTTTTGTTTTTATTTTATAAGGTCTCTTCGAAATCAATTATAAACGGTGGCTCCAACGCACGTATTTATTTGTAAATATAGAAATCAACCATGAAGGTATGTCTGAATACGAGAAATGTTTAAAAGAAGTTATTTTTATAAACATGTATATTTTACTGTATTCTAAGGGTCTTTATTTATTGATATAGGTGACATTTCATCAAGATTGTTGAATAAGTATGTTCACTTCAACTTTTGAGTGATTCCTAAAAGAACCTCAGTATTAGAAATAGGTAGGTCGAGTGAATCTTCTTGCCCAAACAGTATTTATGGATCATGTGGTGGGACGATAGATCACATTATGATGTTTTTTACATTGTATTCGAAGTCATTAGCAATTGGGGATAAAATATGTGAAGTTTGTGAGTTATGACAAGCGGGACTTTTAGGTCATATTTGGCATATATTTTTAAAATATTTTTTAATGTTTTTTAACTTGAATCTTTTAACTTATGTGTACCAAAATTGATTTGTTTGATGTTTACAATTAATTCTAGAAAACTCTGTCCTGAAGAAGGTGAAGAAGTGTTTTTCGCAAACGCCGCGTCGACTTTTAAAGTTTTCTTGCTTGTGTATATAATCTTGTTTTTAATAATCTTGTGGTGTATTATTTTTGCATGAGTTTTAACATGATGTTTTTAATTAAATTGGTGCTAAATATGTATGAAATCCTCTCATTCAAACAAATAAAAGTTTTTATGCTTAAAAGTTTTTATGCTTGAAATTCTGACCTACTATATTGTGTTTATGACTTTATGATGTGTATGTATTTTATCTTGTCCCAATGAATATAGTGCAATTCCTTATTTTCTGTTCTTCCACACATGATCCATAGACTTGAATTAGAGTAAGAGTTGGGATCTTTAGTTATTTCCTTTTGTGTTACCCCGTCCCTTCTCTGAGTAGTAGGGTGTCTCCCTTCGTTTATTTGCAATGTACCAATAAACACTTCTTATATGTAGAATTTAGTACTTCATATCTGAGGGTGCTTCAAATTAATTAAAAACCTAGGTGTTATATCTGCATCCATTTTTTGCTTTCTAAAGCCCCATGTACATCTAAAATGTATTAAAAAGCTCACCTTCAAAAATTGGACAGATTTGTCTCCAACAGGTTATGCCCCCTTGGTTTGTGTACTGTCCCAGGGAGATCTCGAGGAAGAACAATGGGATCCCACATGTGAAGAGAAAGATGGAGTACGGGATGAGGAAGGCCCCTGGAAAAAGAAAAAAGAAAAGGTATCATATGTCTTGGTGCAACTTTCAATCTTTGAATAGTTGAATGATTCTAGAGTAAGGACCAGATGTACTAAAAGACCATTCTTTAATTTTATGATGTAACCATGTACTGTACATGTACTGTTAGGTCATATGGCAACATGCCTTCACGCAGGGCATTGCAGAATGACCTGCAATATGAATATTAATTAGGCAGGTCATTCTATGTGGCCCCTCTGATTGGTCACTAACACAGCAAGCAAGCAGCAACAGACCACAGTACCTATGTTTGCATTCCCAAATGGTATTTTTTCACAGCAGTTCATCTCCCTTAATGGAACCAGTGCTGATTTTGAAACATATGTTTCCCATTTGGGAAAAGGTTGGAGCTGGCCCCAATGCCTGCTCCTCCCAAGGCCTGCAGGCACCTTTCACAAACAAGAAAGAGTCCTCTTAGACTTGCCAGTAACCGAACAATTGATAAATACCATACTGAATCTCAGTTAGAAAGGCATGCTTCTTTCACGCCCCTTCCTACTTGTAATTTGGTATGGGTTGGTTAACACATTTTGGATTCAGAATGGCTTTTTCAACTTGCAATATGAAGTTTAAAACATACCAAAAAGCTATTTTGCAGGCATAAAGCCTGGCATTTGATAATCACAGGGTTTACGATATGAAAATGGCCTTGTGCATATGGCCCATATTTTCATTTTCCCAGAAATAATTTCTCATACATTTGTATATCTGTATGGCAGTGAAGTTTTACAAGTTGTACCTTGAGGTGCAACATTTATGCCTGGACCCAGCTAAGGGGGTGGGTGACTCAATAGCGTGCCGTAACCAATGGGGTAACAATTCCTGTGACCAACCCTGCCCACTTTTTCCGTAGTTCCTGTTTTCCTTACTGAAAACAGGCCCAAAATGCCATGTGTCAGGATATTTTCAAGATGGCGAAAGTCTTTGGCCACACTAAACATGGGCTTTAAAATCTCGGGGTTTGTGTGGGGAGTGTATTATGTTAATCCTAGTGTCCTCATACTAACACTAAAATCAGTTTGAAGCAGAGACACAAGTATCTGCTTCAAACTAGATTCAAAATCAGGATCCTTTAGCAATCAGACATGGGATCCACAAGAAGGGAAACATCCGGAACAACGAGGCAAGAGCCACGAGTTCCGGAAGACCACAAGCCGAACAACAACTTGCCCGAACAACGACTTTGCCTTAACCATGCATGTGCGTGGTTAAGGCAAAGTCGGTCTAGTGTTCGGGATGGGCAGGGAGAGAAGAGCATCGGAAAAAGAACAGGACAGGGTGGTGGGGGGGTTCAGGGTAGTTTTTAGGGGTAGGAGGGGTTCAGAGTGGTTTTTAGGGGGAGGGGGTTCGAGATAGTTTTTAGGGGGTGGGGATGATTCAGGGTAGTTTTAATGCGTGGTAAAGCAGTTCGTGTTTAAGATGCAGTCGTTATAGAGACTGCATTGTAAAGGTAGGCGTTGTAGAGGAACTCGTTGTTTCGACATAAAACCCCACAAGAATTGTCTTGGCACCCTGTTCTCTCCCTTTCAAGTGTGCCCCAAGTGTTGCTTGTAGCTCATCAGACATCCCAAGCAGGATTTGACCTTGTGCTGTCAAAATGAGGCTCACAGCAGCCACCATGCATACTCTGTGGAGTTCAGAGGAGTCATCTCTGCCCATTTAGGTTAGCCTAATCTATTGCTTCTCAGAGACACTATACACCTATTTCCCACCTTTTCAAGGCTGAGCACCGGCTCAGAGCTGGCAGAGACTTTTATTAATTAACCTTCTGACCATTTAGGAAGGTAGGGTAAATGTCTAAAAGTTACATTTCCTTACAATTTATTAAAAATCTAACTTTCCCATTGAATTGGATTACTAGTTTTCAAAACAATTTATTTAATTATGTTCAGAGGTGGTACCATTCCCAAGATACAATACTAGTATATTAATCTGTACTCTGGTTTTCTACATGATAGGACAGCTAGGCCTGTTACAGTGAAATAGCTTTTTGGGACATTGTTACTAATGGGACATGGTAACATTAACATTCTACATGTCCCTCTTTTAAATATCATGTACCCATTCTTGTGGGCTACGAGGCCCACATACAGGTGACTTAGTAATATTTATATGGGAAGTTTTACCTGTCAAAAAGGGTTATTTTACCAGGGTTACACTCCAACAGGCAGGCTACATAGGGTCGGTCTGATACCATGTTTGCACTACGACTATAGTGGATGGCACTGTTGCTTGAACATGAAATACCTTGAAAAAAAAGAGACAATGGGCGTTTGGCAAAACAGGAAGAGTTTGTTTAATTAAACAGTGTGGTCGGGAGGACAGTTATAGGCATAGGGTCTGAGGACTATCTCAACTTACAATTGATCACCCATGGATTTTATCCATTTTGTTGAGTGAAATAAAATAGTTCTGGCAATCCTTTTTTGATAAGGAATGTGAGTTGTTTTCTTTGGAGCCATAAATTGATGGTTCGATGAGGAATCCAGGTGGACCTTGGCCTTTTTTGGACATAATGGGGCCAGTGGGTAACATTTCCAGATGTCCTGCTTGTTGTGCTCATGATCACTGCCTGTACTGTGTGTGCTGTATCTTGTTTGGATATGTGTTCCAAACTTCATGTGGCATCTGACTTCATGTATGTTGTTTTGGGAATGCTTGTACCCCTCCGGCCATGTGTGCTTTATTGGTGCCAATCTTCCTGGACCATTGTGGTGTTGTTGCACTTATCTGGGGGATAGATCTGGAATTTCCTGTTTGCGCTTTTGTCTACCATCTATGTGACACCCCACTTGTGAACTGTCACTCAGTGACATCAGGCCTGAGTCTCTTGTCCTGCCTGACCACGTATTTCTGAGTTGGTATTGGCATGGATTTCATAACGGGCAAATTTGTCAAAAGAGATGCAATTTCGTTCTTGTATATGAATGTATCGTTGTTCATATTTACATCCACTTTCTCAATATTAGCAGCACAATAGGCGCTACAGTCCACCAGCAGCATTTAACTTCAACGCCCCAGGTGCACTTTTTACACCAAAAGCTAGAGACCGATGGGCAAGTTAAATGTGCCAATCAGTAGTACGCCAACTTACTCCTAGTTTAAGGGAGAGCACAGGCAGTTTACTACTTGTTAGCAGGAGTAAAGTTCACAATACACAGAGTTCTAGAGCCATCAAAAATACATGGTCTGGAAAAAGGTGAGTACCTACACAGAAGGAGGAAGGGTAGATATTTGTTTGGAATCCAGCATGGGACTGCATTATTCATAACACCTTGAGCCCCAGGAGGCGGCCCTTTGATTGCTTTCACCTGCCAGCTGCTAAGGCACTTTCAAGAGCAGTGATGAACCCTGCGGGAGGTGCGCGGGTGGGACGTGCCTGGCGAAGAACGGGCCAAGGGTAGGCCTTTCTGAGCTTATCCGCCACCGATCAAAGCTGGGCTGGGCTGCCCCTCTAAGATCTGCCATCATTGAGGAGTGAGTGAACCACCGCATATCTGTGTGGCCTAGATTTTGCCAAGTGTTTGTCGCACCCATCTTTTCTATATCAGGTTGCTTCTTAACTGTGATCAGTAAACTGGAATCAGATTCTTAATTTGACCTGCTGCTGTCACTGGGAACTTCGACTTTGAGCTGTCTGATCGAACTATTTGAATTATCAGACAGTAACTGTTGTATAACTCTTTCGAGTGAAGGGGCGATATTCATCTTATCGTTCTTTAGGGTTGTTATGTTGTTTGGCAATTGGTCTTTAATAATTTAGGCTAACAGTTTTTTTTGTAACACTTCTTTGTACACACCTTAACAAAAATGTGTAATTTCCTTACTGTCTTCCTATAATGCATCTACTTTATATGGGTTTGTTGGGATACTTTCTCAAGAAGCAGACTTTGCTCTTGTACCGAAGTGGGCGGGTAATAGGAAGTGCTATTTTACTGCTTCTTTTGTAAATTTACAAAAGGTAAAGCTCCCTATGATGGGGAGCAGTAACCTTATTATGAATACAATTTAGCTGTAACTTCTTGCCACACATCTAATATACCCTAAGTGCACCTCAAACATTAGGGTCCTGAAGCGCCCATTTTTTGTAGACCTTTGCCAAACTCCATCCAGTTGAACTTTTGTCCTAGTACCCACTTGTTTGTACTCCTGGTCTAGTATCCACACTTTTAGTAGTGGACAAGGATGGGCATGAGGAAAGCCCTAGATAGTCGACCCATATCTGCACCTCCAGCCAAGTCTACCTCTATAGATAAGATGCTCTACAGGGCACTGGGGCTCCTCAGCACGGACATAGAACTTAGTGAATGTCGACTCTCTCTTCGGGCAGGACTATCGGCAGGGCTGAGTAACTCCTCTGTAGTTTGCTCCCCTCCTCATGAGCAATTGACATCCCCCTAAAGCTCCCTCTAGCATGAACCTATAGTCAATACAGAACCTAATTTTGGACCCACAAGTAGTAGCCCAGTTAGAAAGCAAACTGGCCATTTAAATATTGTAAGACTTGCATCACCCCAAACCCACACAGCTGCTTCTTTAAAATCTAGCAAGTCCATACACTCTACTGTGACTCCATTTGAGGTTCATGCTGGTGAAGAGCATATATCTAAGCCAGCGTGAATTGGTCAGATGATTGTAGATTGTATGAGTAATGTTAAAGATCTGCTTAGAGCTGAACTTAGTCCCCTTATTGCCTGACTTGATTCTATAGAGAATGCACTGGTCCTTTTAAAAGATCTAGGTTTTCACCCAGATGCAGGTAGTAATGTAAAAGATCTGTTTAGAGTTGATCTTAGTTCACTTGTTGCCCGACTTGACTCCATAGAGAAAGAACTGTCCATTTAAATGGTCTAGGAGTTCATCCAGCAGTAGATAATTTAAAAGATGCAGGAGACAGTAGGGCTGTTTAAAAAGGGCTGGTAAGTGAAACACAAACCAGCTTTGGTATTGAGGCTCTCTCTAACTCACAGCATTGCAATAGCGTACCCACAATAGCTAATACCCAGCAACTGATACTTCTGGACTTATCGACAGCTTTCGATACCGTCCCACACGACCTCCTCCTGTTGAGACTCCGGGAGTGTGGGTTTGGTGGTACGGTATTCAATTGGTTTACCTCCTTTCTAAAGGACCGCCAGCAAACAGTGTGGGCCCCACCTTTTGCTGCCCCTATCCCCCCTCTTGAGGTGGGTGTGCCCCAGGGCTCCATTTTGAGCCCCTTACTTTTTAATTTGTTTATGACCCCTCTTGCAACTTTGGCTGAAAATCATGGAGCTAAAATAATTTCGTATGCAGACGATACGCAGCTGCTCTTCACCTGTAACAAAGACGCGAACTTTAGGGGAGACATGATTAACAGCTGTCTTACTGAAGTATTCTCTTGGCCTCAGTGTAATCAGCTTAAATGTAATCCTGGTAAATCGGAGATTATCTTCTTTGGCCACCGCCCCAGCGACCTTTGGCGCAGTTGGTGGCCTGCTGACATGTCCCCCCCCCACGTCCCCCGTACAGACAGTGAAGAATCTGGGGGTGAAGCTGGATGAGAATATCTCCATGCAGGCTCAGATTCAATCAGTGACTGGCTCATGCTTTGGCCTGCTCAAAATGCTGAAGCAGTTCCTGCCCCTCCTGTCTATTACCCACAGAAAAACGGTGTTCCAGGCATTAATACTCGCCAGGCTGGACTACGTGAACGTACTTTACCTGGGGCTGCCTGAGTATCTACTGACAAGACTGCAGGTGACTCAGAACGCCGCAGCAAGAGCGATACTCAAGCTTGGTCCCAGAGCTCGTATGTCCACACAGTTGAAATCCTTACACTGGCTCCCTGTCCGAAAAAGGATCCATTTCAAGGCTATGGTTTTGGCTTTTAAGGCTCTCCATAGCATAGGTGCGGGGTACATTATGAAGAGAGTGCAATTTTATTACCCTCACCGTGCACTTAGGTCTGCTGCGCTTCAGCTATCACTGACCCCAGATACCGCCGGGCACGTATCGGGGGTCGCTCCTTTCAGGTGCAAGCAGCAAAACTGTGGAACAATCTACCGGTGGATTTAAGGTTAACTCAGGATCTCCTTGCATTTCGGAAATCATTAAAAACTTGGCTGTTTCAGCTTTAACATCCAGTGCGGGGATCTCACTTTTAGCTAGGCCTCATCCTGCTTCAGCGCCGGGACACTCAATTGAGTAGCTGTGCGCTTTACAAATAGTCATTTAACATAACATTTTAACATAACTACCTGAGCTGCCGGCTCTAACCCTTTTTCCCTTTACCTATCTGCCCCCTCAGGAAACTGTGCAACAGACTAAGGAAGGGGTGAATAGTAAGAGTTCCCTTTACAGGGGAGACCAAGGCACATGTGCTGGGGGATTTAGGCATCCAATGATAAATCTTTGACCAGCATCATTCCCAAATTTTGCAATTTTAAGTAGAGTTCCAAAAATGCATGCTGAGCAGAAAGAGCCTTATGATGTGCTGTTTAATAAAACACTGGACTGGCTTGTAAAGCATAGAGACTTTCCTCTGGGGAGACGACCTTTACATCGCGGTCATCACACAGCGATGCCATTACAATGCGGTTGTTACAACGACCGCGTTGTTACCACACAAAGCCATTACTACGCAAGTCATTACATCGACTTGCAGTAGAAGGCGAGCTAACATTAGGAATAGTATAGTTTACTATTCCAACACCTTCCCTACTGTTACGTAGGCTGGAGTTGGAATAGTAAATTATACATTTCTAATGTCAGCGCGCCATCTACTGCAAGTCGATGTAATGACTTGCATTGTAATGGCATTGCGTGGTAACAACGCGGTCGTTGTAACAACTGTGTTGTAATGCCACGCGATGTAATGACTCGCGTTGTAACGAGTCATATTCTTTCCTCTGTCACAGGCACACAATATCTTGTTCACCCGGAAGATAGCATGGCTGGGACCTGGTAGAGTGGACAGTAAAGGGGGACTGTATTATTATTAATTTCAGGTTTCCTTCTCTGGCCCGCCTGGTATTGTCTGGTAGGGCCAGTAGTAGTTAGGAGTCGATAGCTGTATTGAACCCCTTCCTTTAGGCTATTTTTATAGACCAGCGACCAGCCCCCCCTGTAATCAGTCATCAGCAGTCACAATGGCCTAACCCTCCTCTGTCCGCTCATGTCTCCCTATAGCTAGAGGTGGGGATCCCTACGCAATTCATCATATCAAGCTAATTTCCTAGAATGTGGCATGATTGGGCACTACATTAATGAATCCTGAATGGTGTGCATTCATAAACTAATTTGATATCTGTCTTCTTCAAGAGACCTGGACTTTGATGCCCCTTTTCCTCCTCGAGTCTGTTAATTTCTCTAAGGCAGCGATTTCATCTGGCCTGGGAAGACCATCTGAGGGCCTATCGACATGGGTGAAAACTTCACTGACCGATTATGTGTATACCTCACCATGTCTGATGATTTTACTTTTTATATATATAATATTTATTCTAGATATGTCAGCGCTAATAATGAGTGATTGGTACTTGACAACATGAATGCTCACCTTTCCTCAATTTCACTAGCAGCAAGGCAGGTAGTGGGTGGAGACTTTAATTATCAATATTAATCTTTAAGTACCGATAATTGATCCCTTGTTTTTTAAAAGGGTGCTGGTTGGGATATTCCTGAGACCGGGAGGGCTCCTATTAAAAAAAGGACAACAGTAGCCCTCCAAATTAATACCTTACTGTTAATCATGGGTTGTGTGCTTGCAATGGTAGGACTACTTCTGATTATTCTGGCGCCCATACTTTCAACAGGGTAAATCGCTCTAGCTTGATTGATTACATAATGCTAGACATCAGATCATGGCCAAATCTAATCGATATGTTAGTAGTTCTGCGCTATGATAGCGACCACTATGCCCTGCCACTGTTGCTGAGCACTCCTGCCATAAACAATGGCATTGCCATTGATAGGAATTATGACAGGAGGCTGATTGTTGCAAGTAATAGACGCAGAGTTAAGTAGAGTAGGGTGCAATACTCACAGGAATCGATCAATGGGATATATATAGTCTGGTTGCCGACTGCTTAGTATAGCTGTCATTATTAGATCTAGTTGAGGGCACCAGGTAAGACTTGCTTACAGCAGCGGGGATTAGCACCCAATTACTTGATAATATAAAGTATAAGTTCTTTTATAAGGATGTTAGGGGAGCCAAAGGTGGGAGGCGGTCCCATTCATGGTTTAATTCAAATTGCAAAGACCCCAATAGTAAACTGGTTGAGGCAGTGAAGTCGCAGGATAGAACAGCGATTTTGGTTGCTAGGGACCATTTAAAAAAAGCTCTACTGGATGCAAAATAGGAGGTGAAAGGGAATAATGGGAGGGGCTCCTTGAGGCACCAAGATCTAAAGTCTTTTGTTCCTTTTGGAACATAGTGTCCTCCGGAAACAGGGATGGGTCTTGCTTTATTAAATGTAATATTGCAGCTTGCGATTGGGTTGCACATTTTTCTACCCTTTATACAGATAGTGGGGACAGGAGGTTCTCTCCTTCTGCAAAGTGTTTAATTGAGGCCCTAAATAAGCCGTGTGATGCCAGTGGAAGTGAAGATATAATCTTTGTGGCTGGTCCTCTATTAACCATTTGACAACTACATGATAGGGACCCCCTGGGGTTACAGCCCAGGAACTGTTAAAATCTATCAGAGGGATCATTCCTAATAAAGGCCCTGGCCTTGACAAAATCCCTGGTGATCTGTTCTTGAATGAACCAGGAGTTTGGAGTGTCCATTTCTCAATAGTATTTAATGGCATTATGAAAAGGGGCCCAATCCATCGAACGTGGGCTGGGAATGAAATTATCCCAATATATAAAAAGGTCCACTGGACCCCCCTCTTAATTATCGATCTATAAGCCTATTGACAGCGCACAAAAGCTTTTCAGTAATGTAATCCTGGCTAGATTGTAGGATGTGATGATGACCCATAATGATGTTGTAACCACATTGCAAGCAGGATTCAGGGATTCCGTCAATACTATTGACCAGATATTTAGACTCCGATTGATGTATTGAAAAGTTGCCACCCGGGCATGGGCCGATTTTATGTCATTTATGTTGACCTTTGAATGGCCTTTGACCTAGTACCTTGAAAAACTTTGTGGAGGGTTCTTTCTGAAATGTAGATCCCTGGTTACCTGTTAAATACTATAGAAAGGCTCAATTTCGACAATTATGCGCAGGTGAACTGTGGCAGCATAGGAGAGCTGACTGATCCCATTGTAATGAATAGAGGGGTGAGGCAAAGGTGTGTCCTTGCGCCAACATTTTTTTCATTGTATATCAATGGACTTGTTGATCATCTTGAGTTGTGTGACAATGATGCACCCAAGCTGGCCAACCAGAGGGAACCTGCACTTATGTTTGCAGATGATACCCTATTACTCTCGAAATCTCCAATGAGCCTCCAGAGGCTGTTGGATAGATTTGATATATTTTGTAAAGACAGGGGTCTTGAGATTAACGTGAATAAGACAAAATATATGGTCTTGTTTTCAGGGTGCCTAAATAGGGCAAAACTGAGGCTTGCAGGGACCTCCCTTGAGCAAGTATGTACCATTGGTTTCTTGTGCACGGCTCTAACTGAGCATCTCGAGTGGCATTCGCACCTTAAGTATTGCAGACTCAAACAAGAGCAAGTGGCGGGAGACATAATTAAGATGTTATTACAATCCCAGTTTCACCCTATCCAGCCAGCCCTTGAAATTTACAATTCACAAGCTTTAGGGATGGCAAATTATGGAGATGAATTGTGGGGACACTTTCGTGTAATTCCCCATGCAGCAGTAGAAAATCGTGGCAGTTGATTGGGCTTCCTGTAAGCACTCCCCTGCTTCCGCTCATGCTAGACCTTGGGTTAGACCAGTCAATACCAAGGTAGGTCTGCACACCCTCCTCTATTGGAGAAGAGTCTGGTGCACCTCAGAGCTCACTATATATCGCAAAGACCTGGAGGAAATTCTGTCCATACCTGGTTCAACTGACATCCCATGGATTAGGTATATCAAAGCCACCTTTCAGGAAATGTGGCTTGAGAGTTTGTGGAGTTCACCTTGGGCAGCAATGGCAATTTCATTCTAAGAACCTAGTTAAAACCAAGTACTGGTAATTCAAGACCTCTGTACTGCATTCTCCACCGAGTGGTGGTTCTCTGATAGAAGCTTTTTTTGCTGTGAAAGACTGCTACAGGAAGGAGAGCTTCCTAGATGAAATCCAACTGCCACTAGCCAGGCGATTGTACATGCAGCTTCTGTATGGAAATCTGCCACTTGGCCATTTTACAGCTAAATGGGCTAATCATAAAAAGGATCAGGAATCCCTATGCCTTTTGTGTGGGACCCCTATAGAACCGTCAAGCACGTCCTGTTCTTCTGTACTTTCTACCATAATTGCAGGAAAAGATGTATTGTTCCACTGTGTTAGCACTTGGGAATTAGAGACTATTGGTGGCTGCTAGGATACTGAGATACAATGAAAGTCACCCAATTAGATTTTGAGCAAGCAGATTCTTGTTGGGTATGTAGACAATTGACAGAAAAAGAGGGCAGACACAATGGCAAGTGGATCTGGGGTCACTTTATAAAGTTTATGCTCTTTCTCCCTATCAAATGACATTAGAGCTGTATGAATTAACATTGAGTGTTTTCTGATGGTGTACTGTACTATTTTATTTAAGGGTTGAATTACCTAAGACAGTTGATCAGGCACAAGACACTTTATGATATGAAACCTGATGAATTGTTAATCACCGTAAGTTGACCAAAATAAATGGGAGATGGCATCGCATGATAAAGGCGACAGACTATTCTAAATGTTTTTATTTACTTTCTAAATATTTTGCTTTTATGATGATTGTTTTTAAATTTTTACATATGTATGTGTGTTTTTATCCTGCTTCTATGGCTCTAAGCTGAAATACAGCTTTATTTGACTTACTGACTGATATACAATCGAAAAGAAAAACATACCTTATTACAATGGAGATTAAAGTTTCATTGTGACCAACATGGACAGTTCTCATTGAGTCCACATCAAGTTTGTGAGGTCCACTCCTCTACCTGGTAGATGTACTTTTTCTATGGTTGTCCATTTTAATACAGTCACTGAGAGTTCTGTTTGAAAGAAGTTCTGAACCAAAGGGGCATTTTCTACATAAGATTTTATTTTGCTCTTGAGTTGACTACTCCATTGTTATACCGTCTGTGTATTTGTCCCATGTATAGAAAATTATATGTATACAAAACAGAGATGAATGGACTGTTTGAATTAATCCCAGCCACTGGTATACACTCAGGCCACATCCCAATACAATGTTATTTTGCACACCATGCCACCTCAGTTTGGACCCAGTTATATGCAAATCAGTCTTGACCCTGCTCTAATAGGAACAGTCCAGACCGAACTGCCAAGCCAAATTCTCCCTTAACCATAACAGAAGCAACCCAGGACCTTTTTTGCCCTATTTATGGGCTCATCAGCCGGTCCAGCTTGGTTCTAGCAACACCATGTGCACAGGACCCACGTCTGGGTGTACCCATCCCATTTAGGGTGACACAATATGTATTCAAAACAGTTATGGATGGAATTATTTTTGTTAAAATGAATGAAGGACAAAGGTTTATGGTTAACATCACTGTAATGTAAAACTAAATTGTCACAAGCCCGTGCACAAATTGAACAATCCCACTTTTATAATGGAGGAAACAGATGGCAGTCCCCACGTTTCAGTCATGATTTTTACAATGGGTGTTTCCGTCAAATGTGAGTTGTCTTTCATATTTGTCAAGCACATGTATGTTGAGGCTTCATCTTGCTTTCGAGAATAATTAAAGAACCCTAGCTGCTTTAAAACAATGACAACTAATTTGTTGTTGAAAAACATTTTTAAACCAAAAGTACAGAATATAAGTGTAACTCAAATGGACATTTTTCTATCTTTGGATGCTGTCCTCAAATGAAACTTTTCATTTTAGTTTTGGAGGTTTCCAGCAGAAACTGTCCAGTGGAGCAAAAAGTATGCTGAGGTATATGAAGATTATACTTCCAGGTCAGGAGTTATCTGGATAAGAGCCTTTAGGTCTGTTTGTTTCTTCCTTTGCTTACTGTTATTTGCGCAGGTCATAGATCATTTATCTTAAATCATAGTAAAGCTTATGAGGACCATATTGAACAAAATTTATGAGGGCATCCCCTACCTTCATATACATCTCTCTTACTCTCTAGGCACCATGAATGTCCCAACACTACTCCTCTGTTTTTTGGCTACCCCATTTTTTGGGTGATGTCTCTCCTAGCAACTGCATAGCCCAAGTTGCTTTTGACACCATATAACATGCGGATCCTCCAAGATATCAATTAAATATGTGATTGCTCCAGCTTCAGTTTTGTTTTCATCAATCCCTCTATTTCAAACTGTTGCTTGAACACAAAATACCTAGAAAAAAAAGAGACCAGGGGCATTTTGGCAAAACAGGAACAGTTTGTTTAATTAAACATTGCGGCCGGTAGATCAGTTTCAGGCATAGGGTCTGAGGACTGTCTCAATTTACAATCAATCTGTGGCTCTCTTAAATACTGCTTATCATGAGCAATAAAATGCTTCAGGTGATCCTTGTATGGTGAGCAATGTAAGTTGCTGCCTTTAGAGTCATAAGTAATTGTCTATTCTATAATAATAAAGGCCTCAACCTTGAATGGACACAATGCGGCCAGTGGGTAACATGTGCAGATGTCCGGCATGCTGAAAGCATGATTACTGGATGTGCTGTGTTCTGATTGGTGATCTCTTCATTAGTTATGTGGCATCTAACTTTATGGTGTTTTAGGATCTTGGGTGTGTGTTTTATTGGGGCCAATCTCCTTTGAGCAAAGTAGTGCAGCTGTGCCTATCTGTGGGATTGATCTAAGATTTCCTGCTTGTGCGCTTGTCTGCCGGCTACGTGCCACCCCTCCTGTGACCTTTCAGTCAATAACTTTGGGCCTCAGTCTCAGTACTGGCCTGACTACGTATTTGTGAGTCGGGGCTAATGTATAGTTCACAACAGTCAAATTCGTTAATAGAGACACGATCTGGTTCACATAAATGAATGTATCGTTTTTCATATCAACATTGACTTTTTGCATATTAACATTACCCCCACTAGTTGATTTTTCAACTACACTATCCAACCCATACTTTGTGACTGTTATTTTATTGTTGGACAGTTCTATTTTATGTGTGCTTTCGACAACCACTACTTTCCAAGGGGCATATCAACAAGCGGCAGCGATAATTATCGCTGGCCACTCTTAGCGTGAGGAATTTTATCGCCGGCTATCGCAGATAATTATCGCCATGCTAGCGCTGTATTAACAACGCATAGCGCAATGGCGATAATTATTCCAGTGATAGCAATGTTTTCCATGGAACATCGCTGGTTTTCCAGCGATGTTCCATGGAAAACGGCGATATCCTTGGTGATAGGGCCTGTGGTCTTAGCCACACAATCCACCCCCCATGTTAGGTATGCCTTAGTCAGGAATTTAACAGACGTTAAATTCCTGCGTTAAGGCATACTTAATGTGATTTTAAATATCGCTAACCCTCGTTGTTAATATGAGGAAGCTGGGTTAGCGATATTTACCCAAGGGAGTCTGGTCAGGCACGCCTCCTTTGCATCTCATTAGCGATGCGATGGGAGGCGTGCTGACAAGGGGCGTTAATGCAAGGATACACATGCTAGCGTGTCCTTGTTGATAATGCGATAATATTATCGCCGCTTTTCGCCCGAAAACGGGCTCTAAAGCGGCGATAATATTATCGCCGCACCTTGTTAATATGCCCCCAAGTTACTTGCATTTTTCCCAGTCTAAGGACTGCATTTTTGCAGCAGTTAATGCCCAATTGTACGGATCCGCATAAAAGCAGAGACACAATAAAAACTGGCAACAGCAAAGTGCACAGGCCAGTGATCCACCAGGGGAGCCAGGAGAACCAATTTGAAAACCACTCCTGCTCAGGGGCACCTCCATCCTCACGCATGTCTGTTTGTAAATGGTGCACTGAATGAATGGCAAGTGTCAATGTCCCATTGTCTGCGTCGTTGCCTGGAATGAAAGTGTAGTAGACTGCACAGATTTTGGCACACACCCCTCCCTACATCATGGTCATTAAGTCTAAAACATATCGATACTGCATTACCATGAGGGGGTTGCTTGCAATTCTTCCTTGATTGAATTAAGGCTGAGCTCAGTGTGGTTCATCATTTTAAGCATTTCCCACCTGGTTATTTGCAATCAGCGGGCATTGGCTTTTGTCTGCAGAGTGAAGAAGGGTCTCCACCCTCCTGCCAAAAACTTGTGCATCAGTGAACAGTCTTGTACTGAGCCCAGCCAAAATTGTCGGTAGTTCTTTTCTCGCGAGCCTCAGACAGTAAGGTCGTTTTCTTCCTTAAGGGGTGCTGGTATACGTCTTATAGTTCTTCTCCAGGAATGACCAGGGCTGGGTGAGATTGGTTATGTTGCACTGCCAGCAGAGATCAATCAGCATGGAGGTACCCCATTGAATATCTGGAATGTGCAAGTTTATGCCACAGTTCTCATTCCTACCTAGTGGAAGCATTCCTTTACCTCTGAAACACAAGGAATACAGTGGAGCTTTCCATACAATGAGGGGTTGCCCCTTCCCTTCAAGCAAAGTGTATCCACCCACCTTTTTATCCCAGAGTTCCTGGGGTGGTCATGCTCTCATTCCATCCTCCCCCATGTGACTCACTCCCCTTTCGATTCTTGAGCTGGATGTCCCTACACTAAAATGTCATGTCAGGGGTCCACTGGTTGTTAAAGAAGACTGTCCCATATATGGTAAGTGCCACCCTTTGATGATAAATGGAGGCAGGGGGGTAAGTGTTTGTACATTGAGTTGGGGGCTTTGACACCTCCAAGAATTTATTCTCTGAGTAGTCTCGGGGCCAAACAGTATCTTCCCCAATGGTGCCCTGTAATCCATTCATGATTGGTTTGGATATCACTAGGTTCGGTGAAAAGGTATATAGTCATTGTACTTGTTTCGTGTCGGGTCAGGTTTACTACTAACCTGTGGGGTTCTACCTTGTTGGGTTGGATTTTGGCCCTAATTCTGTATAGGTATAAGTGACGAAGGCATTTTACTTTTTCGGGGGCTACCTCTTGGAACAAGTAACGTCTGTCTGCGCCTACTGCATGCGGTATCAATGAACAGACGTAACATGACCTGGCTGATGTTTGGGACCCCACTGTGGTCATGTTCTGATACAAGGTGTGCCGAAGGGCACTGTGCAGTTCATGTGGAATGCTAGAGTTTGGATTAGTGTAATTGTAGGTGACATGGGAGGGATCCCTACACAAGCGCTGTGACAATTTTTTAACAGACTTTAGTTGACTAGGAAATTCCTCAACAGTGAATGGGTGTAGTAGCACCCATAGTAGACAGAGGGTAAATAACAATGCAATATTAAGGGGCGTGGCTTCGCAGTCAAACGTGATGGCCGCGAGCTAGACTAGCTCCGCAAAGACCGGATTCCTACCAAACATCCGACAAACCTATCCGGAACCCAGGCGGTGGGTGTGAAATCAGAGCTGCTGGTGGAAACACTGGCATTGGAACCGACTCTGGGGGCACCGTGAATCCTGAGATATCGCAGGGCGTGTCACCGGGCCTTTGCAACAGCGGACGCTGAGGGCTCAGGCGCCCTTGCGTAGGGTGTGGCATCGCCGTGTGTCCTGCCTGAGAACTGCACGAGAGTGTAGACGGGGCCTGGTGCGAATATTGGAGGAGGAGTGGCGGCGAGGCAGCCCTGTGCACAGGAGAAAACGCTGATTATCACCGGCGGGGATTGCGGAGCGAGGGCGGACCCCCAGTCGGCTTCGTGGCAAGACCGCAGTGCCCAGAACTCATCGAGCAGATGTCGCGAGCAGAATTCGGCCGTGCTGCCGAGGTCCCGGTGGTCCGACAGAGTCAACCAGCTCTCCCGTGAGTGGTAGAGACGAGCTCAGTCTACATGCGCCTGCTGGGAGCGGGCAAGTGCTCAGAGATGCCCGTGGACCCCCTGAACAGTGAGTGTGGGCCTGGGGGTGCCTAATTTAGACCGCAGGGGATACAGTAGGATGGCTGCCTAGTGCACTAATCCACGCGCTCGGCGGACGCGAAGAGTACCGGGCCGCTCGAGTGAAATCAGAGCCTGGGCAACAGAGGACATCATCGGGGGCAATACTGTGGTGGTCGGGCCGGGGCCTGAGGGCCAAACGTGAAGACTACCTCAGTAGCGCAGCCAATTGGTGCTGCCGGGGGCTAAGACCACAGCCCTAAGATCTTGGCATTGGAACATCGTGACTCCTCGGCCCTGCCCATTCACTACCACTCACATAGCGGCACACTTAGGCCTGAAAGGCGAGGACCTGCTTGGAAGACCAGAGCAGACCCTGGGCCAAGGTGTGCGATGTCGGGTACAAAAGGCGCCAAAGCACTCCCACAGCTAAAGCTGGATAAATATGCCTACACTAAATCCTCTGACTCGGACCACCAGAGTAAGAACAAAACGGCGCCAAGTTCAGAGGGTGAACACCCGGACTTCACGCTAAACAACGTCATGGACGCAATCATGGGAGTTTGTACATCCCTTGAACAAAGAATGGACACTATTACATCTGAGGTGACACTCGTCAGGGCAGTCCTCACTAAAATTGGCGAAAAGGTGAAGCAGATGGAGATCGTCACATCCAGGCTGATGGGGGACACATCCCAGCTACAACAAGACGTCAAAGACTTGCAAGCCTTCCGGAAGTTCGCAGAAGACAAGCTTGACGACTATGAGGGACGCACCAGATGCAACAACGTGCGCATTATAGGGGTGCTGGTAAAAGCGGAGGGACCCCCGGCCGACTTATTCGTGGAGGACCTTATACTTAATCATCTGCAGCCTACAGGCCTATCAAAATTCTTCGTAATCGAGAGGACTCATAGGGTCCCTGGTGGGCGGCCGAGGCCTGGCGCACCCCCCGTCCGATACTGGCGAAACTGTTGAACTTCAGAGATAGAGACGTAATATTGCAGAGCGCCCCGGTGTTGCCGCCCCTGCGGTACGAGAACGCCGAAATCTCCTTCTTTCCAGATTTCACCATCCACGTCCAGAAACAGCGCTGGTCCTTTCTTGAAGTGAAGAAAAAGCTACGGGACAAAGTGGTGAAGTACGCAATGTTGTTTCCAGCCCGGCTGCGTGTAGAAGCGGAGGGAAAGGTCTGGTTCTTCGATCATCCAGAAGCAGCCGCGGACTGGTTGGAGGGTTGGAGAGGGGCAAAAGAACACAACGCCCGGTGAGTAGCAACCTAGAAGTCGAGGATATTGGACTTATGCCGAAGGAGAGGAGAACCATGGACTCATCCTGGTGATTCGATCGTACGGCGCAACGGCCTGGAGGGCATCCATGGATCACCCCAATTGAAGCACGTCAACCTAGCAGCGGACAATTGTACCACCTGGTAAATTAATGTTGTACTCAGCTCCCACTCTGGGTGCTCGAAGTGTCAATGGTTCAAAGGGGGGATACGGGGCGGCGGAGCTCTCCACCCCCATTGTTAACTGCATTTAGTTCCAAGTTGGGTGACAGGCACTCTGCATGTAAGTTCGATGGGCAGTTCTGAGCCCAGAGTGCAGGGGAGCAGGGTGGGGGGTTGTTGGGATGGGGAAGAGTTGTTATTGTATTGTTCAGAGAAAGTGACATTGTTTCTCCGTATACAGGCTGGGGACACATGAATAGCACACATCTCAATGAATACGCACTGGGACAAGAGCCTGAGACTTCTTAGCTGGAACGTCAACGGGCTGGGAGATAAGCTTAAACGCAGCATTGTACTACAATATATCAAACGACATTTCCCGGACGTTGTACTTCTGCATGAGACTCACCTGATCGGCAATTCTTGTAAGGCAATGAATAGATGGGGTTACAGACTAGTAGCACATGCAGGCTTCACCACGGGTTCCAGGGGGGTGGGTATTATGCTAAAAAAACTCTTTCCCGTTCTCGCTGCAGACCACATGGATTGATGAGATGGGTCGCTACGCCACAGTCTCTGGACAATCGGAGGGGAAAACACTCACACTGATGACAGTTTATGTCCCGCTGTGCCTACAGGGCCGTACATTCAAAGATTTAGGCACCATCATGTTGTCGCTCCCAGATGGCTACCTTGTCGCGGGAGGGGACTTCAACGCAGTAGTGTCAGGATCCCTTGACCCCTACCTCCCCAGAGAAATCGGGCCCTCATATAGGTGGCTAACAGACTTTCTGGACGCTCTGGGCCTCGTGGACACATGGAGGAAACCACCCTGACGATACCCAATACACATTTCACTCAGGGGCGCATAACAGTCTCTCCTGCATTGATTACCTTTTGGTCCCAGCATCCCAGATTGAGAATGTTCGAGAAATCACACATATGGCGCGAGGCATCTCGGATCACTCCCCCAAATGGGCAACAATGGCTCTGGGTGAGCGTTGGGTGGGGAGAGTAGCACCAATTAACCCATGGTATCTTCGTAACCCAACGGTCAAAAAATCACACATCCGTGTCATCGACACATACTTTCCTGAAAACGCCGGTTCGGTGTCCTTGTCTCAAACCATATGGGAAGCATTTAAGACCGTGCTAAGGGGACTGGCGCTGTCGGCCGTTGCAGGAGTGCGAAAGGAGAAAGTGAAAGATCTGAGCCGATTGGAGCAGGAAATCCTGCGGTTGGAGGAGGGGGAGGGGGAAGCGGTGACACAAGACAACCAACACAATCTCAAGCTCAAGAGAGACGAGTATAAATCTATAGCGACCTATATGGCTAAAACGCTGGGTAGAGACGAAGACGGCAGGATATACCCTTTGGGAGATAAGGCCGGGAAGTTGCTTGCCTGGTTAGACAAAAAAGAATTGGCGAGCAGACTCGTTCCGGAGTTGTTGGGTGAATTGGGCGAGACAATAAAGGACCCACAGGCGATTGCTGACGAGTTTGCAGCCTACTACAGGTCAATATATCACCCCTCTTCCTCCCTGTGAGAGGAAGACTCACAAGCCCTGCTTTTAGACAGCCAGCTCCCGACCCTGTCAGCAGAGGAAAAGGACACAATAGACGGCGACCTCACGAATGACGAGGTAGCACAAGCCATTAGAAGTCTCCAGGCTGGGAAAGCCTCGTTTCCTAACGGACTACCAATTGAGTTATATAAGATACAGCCGGATAAACTAGCGCCACATCTGTGGGCCATGTTTGAGGAGAGTCGAGAGGTGGGGCATCTGCCCTTGGATCAGAGGGTGGCAACTCTGGTCACTATTCATAAAGATGGCAAACCAAGGTCCCGGTGCTCATCTTATAGGCCCATTTCCCTGCTGAATGCCGAACCCAAGATTTTGGCCAAACTGTTAGCGAACCTTTTGATCCAGGTGATCAATAACCTTGTGCACCCTGGCCAATCAGGCTTTATGCCCCACCGCAATACCGCACTAAACCTGAGACGACTACATGGCGTACTGGGACGCTTAGACACAATCCAGGAACCAGCAATGGTGGTTTCGTTGGATGCCACAAAGGTATTCGATTCTATCGAGTGGCCATACCTGTTTGCGGTTCTGGCTAAGATGGGATTCGGACCCAACTTTATTAAGTGGGTGAGACTCCTTAATACAGCCCCTATGGCACAGGTGGTGGTCAATAACAGAAAGTCCGAGGTGTTCAAGCTGGGCCGAGGGACGCGTCAGGGCTGTCCACTATCGCCCCTGCTTTTTGCCCTCTCCCTGGAGCCCCTGGAGGCATGGATCCATAAAGATCCAATTATCCGGGGACTAAAGTGGACTGCTGACTGGGAGGATCGCATCTCTCTATATGCGGACGATGTTCTCCTCTACCTGGTCTCCCCCAAAGCGTCGCTCAATAGAGTACTCAATATATTCACTAACTTTGGGAACTACTCTGGGTACAAAATAAATTGGAGCAAATCCTTGATGTATGTTCTTAGTGGGGGTCCACCTTCCCCGCCTACAGGGTGCCCTATCCAGGCGGTGGGGGAGGGCTTCCGCTATCTGGGAATCTTCATCACTGCTGACCCGAAAACTCGATATGAACGTAACCTGCTCCCCCCCCCTGCAGCGGCTGAGAAGCGACGTTGCGAGCTGGAAGGCGCTCCCACTCTCCATGTTGGGTAGAGCGGCGCTCTTCAAAATGATGTCTCTACCACGTTTTTTATATGCGTTGCAGAACTACCCAGATCTGGTCGAAGCTAAATACTTTAAGGCGATAGAGGGCCTCCAGAGGGAATTGCTCTGGGACGGTAGACCCCGGATTGCTTTGCAGAAATTAGTCTTGAGCTGGTACGACGGGGGGATTGGCCTTCCTGACATTAAGAAATATTATTGGGCGGCCCAGTTGACTGCTATTAATCACGGCACCTATCGGCGAGCCGATGATCCAGGCTATAGAATGGACAAATGGTTACTGCCAGGAGGGAATTACAATGCAGCCCTATACTCAAGCCTCCGCAGGACCCCATTAACGGGACCAACCAAACACTCAGTGCAGGTGTGGCATGCAGCGAACCGAAGTCTGGGGTGGGAACGAAAACTCACACTAGCTGCCCCCTGGTGGGACGCAGAACAGTTAGGTACTCTGCGGACTTCGAAGGGTTTTGACAAGTGGGACTTGATCAGAATATCAAAGATAGAAGACCTCTGGAAAAATGGGGATGTAGTGACGTTCGACTTCCTGAGGCAAGAATTCGACCTAGCAAACACTGAGTATTTCCGATACCTGCAGGTGCGCCACGCTCTCAGAACAAGCATATCCAAGGGCGACTCTCCCCCAGAATCCTCGCCACTAGAGGACAGACTTCTAGACGGGTATCTGCCCACAAAAGCAATATCTCTAACCTACAAAAAAATGATTAACAACGCACCAGATCCACTCTGGATGGTCAGGGAGTGCTGGGCCAGCGATGGACTCGAACTTGATGACAAGGAATGGCAGGAGGCAGTCGCGTCCCCACGGGAGGTCGCGATTTCCTCCAGACTGCGTTTGGTCCAGCTTAAGGTCCTACATAGGGTTTATGTGTCAGGATCCCGATTAGTCAGCATGGGACGAACTGACGAGGGACAGTGTAGAAGGAACTGTGGGCAACCAGGCACTTTCATGCGTATACTATGGGAATGCATACACATTCAGAAATACTGGGTGGAAATACACAAATGCATAGGGGAGGTCCTGGAATGTATTATTGGTCTTGAGGCCAAAAGATGTCTGTTAAATGTGTGGGAACCCACAGACTTGTCCAGCAAAGACATTATATGGGTCACTCTGGGCCTAATGGTGGCCAAAAGGAACATTGCCCAGCTGTGGGGAGCGGGGCTACCGCCTAAAGTTGCAGCCTGGAAGTTCGATATGGACTGGTGCTTGGCCAGGGAAAAAACAGAATATGTAGCACGAGGGTGCCCCAAAAAATGGTCCGCTATAGGGGATAAATGAAACGCCTACCGAGGATATATATGTGACCCACCTATTGTCCCCCCAAATGAAGAACTTGAGTAACTATATTTCTGTAGCATGCTGATGCTGATCTATGTGTTTCACTGCCTTCACTGATGTAATTCCATGTCAATTTGAATATCCTTCCATTCTCTCGTAAAGTACAATGTCTATTCTCTGTTGTTTAATAAAAAGAATTTAAAAAAAAACAACAATGCAATAATACATACTTGTGATCAGACATCTGTGGTCATCCGGTGACTGTTGTTTCCCTTATTGGGTCTACACAAAATGTTTGTGATGTCTTGATTTGTACACTTCTTATCCATGCTGGGGTATTTGCGGTGACAGAGTGTTGGTGCACTTAGAGATTTGGCAGTCGACCTGTTTGGATAAGAGCTTATTTCATTGTTAACTCAAAATCACATGTGTGACGTACTCTGGGTTCCTGTATTTTCCTAAGGGGTGTATTCTTCGCACTCCAATAGTTGTGTTTTTAGTGAGGCACCAGAAGGTGGCACCGGTCGAGGTATCGTATGATTGCCTTTGAGAAAATGTAATGGTGATTAATGATTACCAGACTGATTAATCTTTTTTTTATGAGCCATTGGGCTTCCCCCTTTGTTTTGCACCTAACTGGATGCTTAGATTAGTGCAAAATATTTATGGAATGGTCTTGTGAGCATAGGGATGTATCACATCATGTTTTAGCAGGGAATCCTTAGGCGCCACCAACTACCTAGGAGCATGTCTCACCTGGTGTGTGCACGAAGGCACCGTTGTTGTGAGTTGCATTTTTTGACCTGCATGTGTGCAGGAATATGCGATGGGGGGTGCTTCGCAATTGCTTGTTGTTGATGGTTGTGACGTGCACTGAGATCATGTGTGTGTGTATCTCCCTGCTCCCAGCATGTGTTGTGTATCTCAACTCTGCCCTTACTCTGAATGCTTCCTTTTGGCCAACATTGGGCTGTTTTCATTGGTTTTGGGCGTCTTCCCTAAGCCTTGTGTGAGCTACTACTTCATTTGTCATGAAGCTGAGGGGGTCAGAGGTTACTCTGTGGCCCCCATACACCCCTGCCTATGTCATCATGTGGTAACCAAGGTTGAGGCCTACTGTTTTTTCTGGATAGCGCATGCAAGGCTTTGAGCGTCTGTTAGTCACTAGGCCTATTATGGGGGCGAGCGCATCCGGTGTCCTACCTTTGCCTGGAGTTTCAGTGAACATTGGTATTCCTCCCTCTCCCAGGCACCCCCCTCTTCGTCAGACCACATCCTGCTGCCTTTCAACACATCTGGGCCTCTGGCTAAGATATCCTAATGAACTGGTATGCTTTTGTCAATACATTGGAGGTGTGTGGCACTGTGGTCAGACACTGGGATTCAAAAAATCAAAAATATAGGGAATATCTTGGAAAACCCAGGGCTTTGACCAGAAATGTTTGACAAAATCTGTCAGGTTAAGATGATGAGCTAAGCCCACCTGGGCAACTCTGGGAAGTCTGGTCATCCTGGTGAACCCTTCAGCTGACTCGATGCCATGTGGAGGCCTTGCCACTTATCCGCTCTTTGAACGTGCGCTTTGGAGTTTTTAGGGTTTCCACCATCCCAGGCGCATGAGAGTCCTGGTTCCCGCTACTGATGACAGCTTCATATTAGAACTGAAATGGGGCCTCCTTTGGACAGAGGCATATAGCTCTTAGGCGGCGCTGTTGGAGCTCCTCGCCATGAAGGACACATTGGTCCTGGCCAGATGCCCGAGAATGGGGTCCTTTTGACTTGGTAATTGGAACCCTTCTGAATTGACTTTGGGCGTGGGGATTTGAGTGTTTGATTTTTAAAAACTTTTTCTGGGAGCTGCCAGACCCCCTTGTTATACGGCCGTCTCCCCGGGGTGTGGTCAGCTAATCCCACCCTGGAGGACCAGCAGCAAAGTGGGGCCTAGGTCCTGGAGGGGCCTCTGATGTCAAACTCTAGTAAGGATACCCATTTGACAGAACAAAATGTAGCGGCCTACAGTTCTTGGACCCCAATATAATCTATGGCTCCCTATTGTTGTAGGTTTGTCTTTTTACTTTTACAGGGGGAGGGGAATATTGGTTGCATCTGCAAGGGCTTTTGTTGGCAGTATCATTATTACTTTTCTAGTCTATTGGGAGTTTTGGTTCTGAGGTTGCATGAGGGTGCTACCTCCCCAGGCAGTTACCCCTCCCAGCCGAGGTTATGACCCCAATCCCTGTTGGACTGAGTTCCCTGTGTGTTAATGTCAAAGATTCACAACGGCGGACGCCCGGTACTGCACCTCACACTAGTTCCAATATATTGTATTCCTGTGCAAGACGCCCCCGCGCCAGCTGTTGCGTGACGCCTCTGTTTTCAGATCCAAGATTGTTTTCAATGAGATGGGGGTGCACCAGGAGAATGAAGTCCAGAAATCATAGAGTAATGTCAATAAAGTTCTTTATTTTCAAATTTCACAGATTGCATCAAAAGTATGTAAGGCTCAGCCAACGCGTTTCATTCCCTCACGGGGAACTTCATCAGGGCTGAAAAGATGGTATACAAAATAGCATCAGAACCCAACATTTAACATATATAAAACACCACTGCACGCGAAAATATTAAAAACACTGCACAGGACTCCCAAGACAAAAGGATCAATGAACAGTGATCTCACATAGTTAAACATGGTGACATACACAAAACAAAGTGACATGAAAGCCCAACAATAAAAACACTGTGACATAAGAAAACAACATAGTGACATATTTAAAACCTACAAATGGATAAAAACTTTATATATAGTCAAAAAGGAGCATATACAGGGTATTATGTAGCCCTGTTCTTGAAGAAGAACCTTTTTTTGTTAAATACTCGTATGTATTATAAAGGCTAGAATCAAAGCCCAAGGTTTATTAGGGGGCATCAGCAGTATTCGTTTTAAAGAATTAAACCAGAAGTTGGTCCCTTTTTAAGACGATAAGTAGTAGTAAAGAGCTATTTATAAAATAAGCTAGAGAGCATGTGTAGCAGAGAGGTCTCTGAATCAAGGGGGTAGTGGCGGTCATATTGTTACATAAAAAGGGGAAACAGGGGGGTATAGCGTAGAATGGGAAGTGGTTAGGAAGAGCGCGTGTATTACCAGTAATTGGCCATTTTGTTCAACAATGTCTGTGTCCCATGTTAGGCTATCTGCGCGTTTGACCACAAGGTCCAATGGTCAATAAGCAAAAAGGAACAGGCTATTCTAAAACAGTGCATACCTCAAAGATAATAAGAGTAAGAATCAGAAGCTCCAAACGGCCCCACTAAGGATTCAGTAGTGGCACACGATATAGGAACTCCCCGTTGTATCTATAAGAACCAAAAGATCCTGAGTTCAAGCACCTAGTAGGTAAAAAAGTCAAATGCCCATGTTTAGTAGTAGGTAGAACAAGTATATTGTCACACTCAAAAAAGTAGAGACTTGAAATCTTCCACACACTGTATAGATCTCAAAAGTTTAGTAAACGGTATTGTTATAACTCGTATACCTGTAGTGTCAATGGGCCGGATTAAGAGATTCATGTGGCCAGTCCAAAAGTCAAAGTCCAGTGTAATATGCTGGAACAATCTGAAAGGCTTGCAGTTAAAATGATTCTTGCATAAGTAAACCTGAGGAAAATAAAGTAACCATTGTGGGAGGCGAAAAAAGCAATAACAGGCCCACCCAAGAAGCTGACACCGATAGCTTAAACCAAGTTCATAGATGGTACAATATATCACGCGTACCTGTAATTTCAAAGAAGCCGAATATAGGAGTTCATACGGTCAGTCCAGACTAGTGTATTAGACTGGAACACTCTGGAGGGTTTGCAGGTATAATAAGTCCTGCACAGTAAGACCTAAAGAATATAAAATAACCATTGTAGGAGGCGAAGAAAGACTGCAAGTCACCCAAGAAAGTAACACCAATAGAGGAACCACAGTATGCCACTGGGGATGTACACTGAAGTATGGTAAAGCGCCCTCTGATTACTCAAAAGTCCATATTCTAATTAATGTGTTTAGAGTAGGTACATATTCATGTAGCCCATAACTTAAATAATCTGTGTAAGCCCTATCATGCGTCACCTAGCCCCATACGACCTTAATTGTAATCGCATACATCCAAGTATAATCCAGCCCTTTATTAGCAAAAGCGATCATCACCTAGTGCCTCATATTAGGACATCAACCAACAAAGTCTACCGGGCGTCTTAGGCAGTCAAATGTATATTGCCATACTTAAACCTAAAACAGGGTTCCCTAATCACATAACTGCCCGTACACCCACGCGCTAAAATTGATTCTCATAGCCACAATAACATATCGTACACCACATGGTATAATCAGACAGTGCCGGTAATTGATTGGTACTAAACACGCACGCGCTCAACTAATTTTCTCACAACCACGATTAGATATCAAGAGACCCATGATGTAATCTGATAGCACCGGTAAACAATAGATCCCATAGCCCCATAGCGTAATGTCAAACACAGAACAAAGCCCGACATCCCCTCTCCATTGGTGCATCTAAATTGTAATGCAGCATTCAGAAAAGCAAGGGTAATATCCAATGGTCCACAATCACAAAGCTTCAACAAGAAAAGGCTATCGGCTAAAAAACCTAGAAATCCGACAAAATGAGCACACAGAGCCCGCAATCTCCTTACCGATATCCAAGTACGTCCGGTCTGCACCCCATCCGTGGCCGAGTGTGTCCCGCCGGCCATTCAAGTATCAGAAGCTCCTCCCTCTAAGTTTCAGGCAACCAATCAGTGAGCCAGGCAAGATAATGTGACCGGAGTGGGTGCACGCAAAGGAAAAGTAGGTGGGAGATGCCGCCGCCATATTGGAAGGGTTGCATTTAAACTCCCAGTAACGTACACACCCTAACATATTGCCATGTTAGGAGGGATTTCCTCCAACAATAGTATTCAAAAAAAGAGAAAAAGTGAGTCGTAAAGAAAAACCGGCATATCAGCTGCAAAGATAATGGGAATTTTTGATAATAAAACCAAAAATATAATAGGGCACCACCCTATTGGAATCCTAGTATAGGATTGCCCACAGCAATTCATTGCCTAATATCCCCATTTAATGGTATGGCGATCGAAAAATTAGAGTGATGTATTAGCATTAAGAAACCAGAACTGGTACACGCAGAAGCAGCATTGCAGGGAGAATGCACCGCCATGTTTAAAAGGTAAATTTGACAGTCAGAACTGTAGTCACCCTTATTTTGTGCAATGTGGTGAGGAGTTTCCCATATCGTTATGACCGAAAAGGAAACATAAATGACAAGAAAACAAGGGGGAACGCCGCCCTATTGAAATGTAAATATAGGAATGTCAGCTCTAATCCGTTGGCGGGTATCCTTAGAAAAACGTCTTATGAAAACCACTTAAACGGCAGAAGATAACAAAGAATACCCGATCCTAAGAGATGCCAAGCGTATACAGAAGTCCATGTGTCTATAGAGCTAATAGGCCACCAAACGGTGACCCATCCAAGAGTTGTTCGAAATGGCTGAAGTGGCTGTAGTAATCAGGGACATGTTAGTAGAAATAAGTTAAAATGTTGATAGCGAGTGTGTGGTTAAGGCCCAGTCGCAGGTATCCACAGTCTAAAGAAGATTTAAATACACAGACCGACTCCTAAGTTAAATTACTTCATCTTATGCATACATGAGATATCTATACGATGGGTATCATCTGCACTATAGCTCATCATGCAATATTAACCTGCCCAAAAACAGATTCCTTCCCTGTGTTACAAACATTTACATATACTTTAGTTGAATCACAGCACCGCTTAATAAACAATGTGTTTCAAGTTGTAATCCATCATAATGAACAGGTTAAGGGCAGGTATATATAAGGCAGAGTGATACCCCATATTCGAAATCATCATGTGTCATCCACTACCCATTTCCCAAAAAGAAGTGCATCTCATTATCAGTGTTGAAACCTTGACTGATACTTCTCAGCTTGCATATCCATTTGGATTCACATTGCCTTAGGCTGAGTTCTCTGTCACCGCCGCTGATTCCCACCTCCACATGGTCAATACCATGAAACCAGAAGCTGGCGTCATCACGGTGGTATGAGCTATAGTGTTCAGCCATCGGGTATCTTAAGTCACCCTTAATGATTGCCCGTCTGTGCTCTTGAATGCGTAGTTTCAGACTCCTTTTTGTGCTACCCACATAAATCTTTCTGCAGGGACAACCAATCACGTAGACCACAAAGGTCGTGTTACAGTTGATGAATTTCGTGATTAGGTAGTTGGCTGACCCATTGTAACAGAAGTTCTTGATCTTATTAATCCCAAAGTTACAGATGTTACAGGAGCTACATATATGGAACCCTTTGGGTTTAGCTGGAAGCCAGGTGGCCCCCTTTTCCTTATCAGTCGTGACATAGCTAGGGCAAAGCTGGTTCCTCAGTGTAGTGCCTCTTCTATATGTGACTGATGGGTTCCTTCTTATAGAGCCCTGAAGACAAGGGATCTCCGAAAATACAGAAAAAACAATTGGAAGGAGTATGCCCCGAGGAGCCAAAGGCTACTACGGGAAGCACGGAAGATGAAGAAATACCCAAGAAAATTTCTTTGGTTTCAAAAAGACCCCTCACTCACCAACCTGGTTGGTGACATGTTTCATCATTGGGGTCCCACCCGAGCAGCCGAATGCCACTCGGGTGTGCTGCAACACCTGATTACAGTGGAGCGGGTTTGGTGAATCAGTGAAGTGGTGATCGTAAAATTATCTTTATTGTACTCCGTTATTTTTATTATGGAGCAATAAGACAAGGTTAAAAATGAATCCACAAGAATATTTCCGAGATGGACCTAATTGTCCACAGGTAAAAAACTGTGGGTGGTGACAAGGTGAAAGGTGAAAAGAGGGTCTACATGTTTCAACCTATAGTGTGTATTACTAGGTTTTCATCAGGACCTAGGACCCGGGCGGTATACACACGCTAAGGTGTACCCAACCCTCGGTCACAATTAAAATGCCATACCGTGTACTCACAGGATGGAAACCCTTTCAGTCTTCATGAAAGGAAACAAAATTCTGGAAAGATAAAAAACATAAAAAGCACATAGATAACACGCAACAAATAAATCATGTATCCATGAGTCAACATATCCGTGCACTACGCACACACGTGGCTCCCGTAGTAAAAACGTGTGTGGCTAGTATCAGTGCCAATCTTGCACCCAAATTGTGTGAGATCGCACTCATAATAGAAACATACAGTACATTGCGGCAAGTGTCTAAGTGCACCCAACCAATGCGCGGTGCCGTACTTCATTTGTCAATGGTGTGCCAGGTGTCTGGGTACGATTAACCTAGTGAATTCAAAATTGGGAACAAAGTTCCTCTGAGTTAAACGTAGTACACACACCCCAATTAAACTAATGAATGGGGAGAGAGATATATCAAGGCAGAGGCTTACACAATGACGATATTACGTCTGGCCTCATGGTTACCGTGGGGATGGATGCTGACTTTAGTCAAACTCTGCGGAGAAGCACAAATCATTAGCGATAATATAACTGTTTTTATTGGGCAGTTTAAGAGCGGAGCCCACCCGCGTACTCACTTCGTCAAGTCATGCCATCCACTACTCAAACCTGCGATGTAGCCCCATCAGGAAACCCGAGGATAGTGAGCCCGGCGTCCTCGCGGTCTATAACAGACCCTGAAGCTTCCGGGTGTGTCACGTGTTAGGGTTAGAGGCGTGCTGCGTGATGATGTCACGCACAAGTACTGGCTCAGGGAAAGCCAAGTGGGCGTGCCAAAGAAATGGCGACCGTCTGTGTTTGGAGACGGGGAGTACAGTTTCTAAGGTAACCAGGGAAAAATTCAACAAAGCAGAATGCTGTTAGAAGCTGTGTATGTACACTAAGCCTGGGCGTAGTTTGCGTAGTAGCACTTCACGTAGCTACGTGAAGTACAGCTTCAACTACACGTAGCTATGCAAATTGCGTAGTGCATAGCTGTGTGCTTGACTGCACTGTACAATAATTACCAAAAGCATCTTGTACAGTACAAGTTAAGATAAAATAAATATTTCTGTCTTTATATGCTAAAAATGCATATAGTCATTTCACTAAAGTGAAAACAAAAAGTTAACAAGCAGTGAGAGAGGTGATGATTTTGGTATCCTCGCTAACTTAGGGAGAGAACCAAGCAGATGTCTTGAAAACAAAAAGCACATCTTATTGAACGATTCGGTGGTGGTCCCATCCTCTTAGGACCACCCCAAGCACAGTTATTGGCAAAAATACAATCCCAACCAAAGGCCCTGCAAAGCATTATGGGACGAGATTAGCAGTGGGCAGTGAATATTATAGTATCCAATATCAAAATAATTCTACAAAGAGCTGCAGTTCCACTAGTCGTTACTAGGTGTCCCTCACGAGTCAAATGCAAAAGCTTCATGAAAGGTTTTCAATACTTTTGCATTTGACTCGTGAGGGACATCTTGTAACGACTAGTGGAACTGCAGCTTGATGTATTAATAATTTCAATGCTTTTGCATTTGACTCGTGAGGGACACCTAGTAACGACTAGTTGAACTGCAGCTCTTTGTAGAATTATTTTGATATTGGACACTATAATATTCACTGCCCACTGCTAATCTCGTCCCATAATGCTTTGCAGAGCCTTTGGTTGGGATTGTATTTTGCCCATAACTGTGCTTGGGGTGGTCCTAGGAGGAAGGGACCACCATTGAATCGTTCACATGATATGCTTTTTGTGTTCAAGGCATCTGCTTGGTCCTCCCCTAGGTTAGGGGGACTCCAAAATCATCACCTCTCTCATTTGCTTGATATTTTATTGTCAAAATTCATTTTTGTGAATTGGTTATATGCTTTTTAGTATAAAAAATTGCTTTATCAAAGCATTTGAAGGAGTTTATTATACTCCTGCTACGCTACGTTGATTAGCACAGTTATTCACTCTGCTACATGCAATTTGCGTAGTGCGTAGTAGCACAAACTTTGCATGCTTCGTGAGCGTAGCAAAGTATTATGCCCAGGGTTAATGTACACGACTAAGGAAAACGGCATGTATTTGTGCCGTGAATGTGCAGAGAGTCATCACAGAATTGTAAAGCAGGGAAAAACATATATTCATGAATGTAAAAAATGGCATATAATCATGCCATAGATGCACAGAGGGTACTCAAGGTGGTACCATCACAGAGTCGCTATGTAGGGAGAGACATACGTTCATGAATGTGAAAAAAAAAAAAGCATATAATCATGCCATGGATGCACGGAGGGTACTCAAGGTGGTACCAAACAGTAAAGCTGGGGGGAAGGAAAGGGGAACTTGATAAGGGTACACTGACATGCCAGTGTAAAACCCAAGCGGAAAAGAAATTACACAGACTGATTACAAATGTCACAAAAGGACATAATGTTTGGGTATCTGGGGCAAACCCCTAGAGGCTCCCGTAGTAAAAACGTGTGTGGCTAGTATCAGTGCCAATCTTGCACCCAAATTGTGTGAGATCGCACTCATAATAGAAACATACAGTACATTGCGGCAAGTGTCTAAGTGCACCCAACCAATGCGCGGTGCCGTACTTCATTTATCAATGGTGTGCCAGGTGTCTGGGTACGATTAACCTAGTGAATTCAAAATTGGGAACAAAGTTCCTCTGAGTTAAACGTAGTACACACACTCCAATTAAACTAATGAATGGGGAGAGAGATATATCAAGGCAGAGGCTTACACAATGACGATATTACGTCTGGCCTCATGGTTACCGTGGGGATGGATGCTGACTTTAGTCAAACTCTGCGGAGAAGCACAAATCATTAGCGATAATATAACTGTTTTTATTGGGCAGTTTAAGAGCGGAGCCCACCCGCGTACTCACTTCGTCAAGTCATGCCATCCACTACTCAAACCTGCGATGTAGCCCCTTCAGGAAACCCGAGGATAGTGAGACCGGCGTCCTCGCGGTCTATAACAGACCCTGAAGCTTCCGGGTGTGTCACGTGTTAGGGTTAGAGGCGTGCTGGGTGATGATGTCACGCACAAGTACTGGCTCAGGGAAAGCCAAGTGGGCGTGCCAAAGAAATGGCGACCGTCTGTGTTTGGAGACGGGGAGTACAGTTTCTATGGTAACCAGGGAAAAATTCGACAAAGCAGAATGCTGTAAGAAGCTGTGTATGTACACGACTAAGGAAAACGGCGTGTATTTGTGCCGTGAATGTGCAGAGAGTCATCACAGAATTGTAAAGCAGGGAAAAACATATATTCATGAATGTAAAAAATGGCATATAATCATGCCATAGATGCACAGAGGGTACTCAAGGTGGTACCATCATGGAGTCGCTATGTAGGGAGAGACATACGTTCATGAATGTGAAAAAAAAAAAGCATATAATCATGCCATGGATGCACGGAGGGTACTCAAGGTGGTACCAAACAGTAAAACAGGGGGGAAGGAAAGGGGAACTTGATAAGGGTACACTGACATGCCAGTGTAAAACCCAAGCGGAAAAGAAATTACACAGACTGATTACAAATGTCACAAAATGAGAGAGGTGATGATTTTGGAGTCCCCCCTAATGCTTTTTGTGTTCAAGACATCTGCTTGGTTCTCTCCCTAAGTTAGCGAGGATACCAAAATCATCACCTCTCTCACTGCTTGTTAACTTTTTGTTTTCACTTTAGTGCAATGACTATATGCATTTTTAGCATATAAAGACAGAAATATTTATTTTATCTTAACTTGTACTGTACAAGATGCTTTTGGTAATTATTGTACAGTGCAGTCAAGCACACAGCTACGCACTACGCAATTTGCATAGCTACGTGTAGTTGAAGCTGTACTTCACGTAGCTACGTGAAGTGCTACTACGCAAACTACGCCCAGGTTTAGTGTACATACACAGCTTCTAACAGCATTCTGCTTTGTTGAATTTTTCCCTGGTTACCTTAGAAACTGTACTCCCCGTCTCCAAACACAGACGGTCGCCATTTCTTTGGCACGCCCACTTGGCTTTCCCTGAGCCAGTACTTGTGCGTGACATCATCACGCAGCACGCCTCTAACCCTAACACGTGACACACCCGGAAGCTTCAGGGTCTGTTATAGACCGCGAGGACGCCGGGCTCACTATCCTCGGGTTTCCTGATGGGGCTACATCGCAGGTTTGAGTAGTGGATGGCATGACTTGACGAAGTGAGTACGCGGGTGGGCTCCGCTCTTAAACTGCCCAATAAAAACAGTTATATTATCGCTAATGATTTGTGCTTCTCCGCAGAGTTTGACTAAAGTCAGCATCCATCCCCACGGTAACCATGAGGCCAGACGTAATATCGTCATTGTGTAAGCCTCTGCCTTGATATATCTCTCTCCCCATTCATTAGTTTAATTGGGGTGTGTGTACTACGTTTAACTCAGAGGAACTTTGTTCCCAATTTTGAATTCACTAGGTTAATCGTACCCAGACACCTGGCACACCATTGACAAATGAAGTACGGCACCGCGCATTGGTTGGGTGCACTTAGACACTTGCCGCAATGTACTGTATGTTTCTATTATGAGTGCGATCTCACACAATTTGGGTGCAAGATTGGCACTGATACTAGCCACACACGTTTTTACTACGGGAGCCATGTGTGTGCGTAGTGCACGGATATGTTGACTCATGGATACATGACTTATTTGTTGCGTGTTATCTATGTGCTTTTTTATGTTTTTTATCTTTCCAGAATTTTGTTTCCTTTCATGAAGACTGAAAGGGTTTCCATCCTGTGAGTACACGGTATGGCATTTTAATTGTGACCGAGGGTTGGGTACACCTTAGCGTGTGTATACCGCCCGGGTCCTAGGTCCTGATGAAAACCTAGTAATACACACTATAGGTTGAAACATGTAGACCCTCTTTTCACCTTTCACCTTGTCACCACCCACAGTTTTTTACCTGTGGACAATTAGGTCCATCTCGGAAATATTCTTGTGGATTCATTTTTAACCTTGTCTTATTGCTCCATAATAAAAATAACGGAGTACAATAAAGATAATTTTACGATCACCACTTCACTGATTCACCAAACCCGCTCCACTGTAATCAGGTGTTGCAGCACACCCGAGTGGCATTCGGCTGCTCGGGTGGGACCCCAATGATGAAGCATGTCACCAACCAGGTTGGTGAGTGAGGGGTCTTTTGAAACCAAAGAAATTTTCTTGGGTATTTCTTCATCTTCTGTGCTTCCTGTAGTAGCCTTTGGCTCCTCGGGGCATACTCCTTCCAATTGTTTTTTCAGTTAACCTTAGGGGACTAGGAGTATCCCCTTTAAAAACCCTCTCTCTCTGATTGTTTAACTTAGACTAGGGATCTCCTCCAGTAAGTGCCAGTATTTCTTGAGTAATCTAAAGATAGCATCTCTATGCGTGGTGTACTGTGTGACAAATCTGATATCTGCAATATTTCCCCTGTTGTTGGTCCTACTACTGTCCGCCAGGGTGGTCTCCCTTGCAAGTGTCTGGACCCTTCTCTCGGCTGCATCTAGGGCCCCCTTGTTGTAACCCCTTTTCAAAAATCTCCTCTTGACATTTTGAATGTTGCTAGAGAAGTTGTCCTCCGCGCTGCAATTGCGTCTAATGCGGACCATCTCCCGTGGGGGATGTTTTTGAGAACAGAGCTGGCGTGTGCATTCTTAGCATGCAGTACCGCATTGCAAGCTGTCTCCTTGCGGTACAACGTGCTCTGCACTGTGCCGTCCCTTACGTAGAATGTTAAGTCCAGAAAGTTAATTTTTTCTCTATGATATTCAATGGTCAACTTCACATTATATGGATTGGCATTCAGATATTGAAAGTATTCCATGAGGGAGTCCACTGTCCCTGACCACAGGCAGATGATATCATCGATGTACCTCCCCCAAAACACAATATGTTCGGTCCAGGGGGAGGCACTTCTATTCCAGGCATACTCCCTCTCGTACCACCCCATAAAGAGGCAGGCATAAGAGGGAGCAAACCTGGATCCCATGGCCGTACCCCTCCTTTGATGGTACCAGATCCCATCGTGCAGGAAGTAGTTCCTAGTGAGGACCAACTCCATCATTTCCAGGATCATTTTGTTATGCTCATAACTTTCAGCCCCTTCTCGGTCTAAGTAGGATCTAGAGGCCATGAGTCCAAATTCATGTTGTATGCAGGTATATAAACTAGTGACGTCCAATGTAGCAAACATTAGTTCTTCAGACCAAGCCAGGTCTTTGAATTTAGACAGTATATCCTTGCTGTCCTGAATGTAGGATGGTAGGTCATGTACATGTCTTTGCAGTTTGATGTCAATGAATTCTGAAAGTCTTTCTGTCGGTGAACTCAGCCCCAAAATGATTGGTCTACCTGGTGGGAAGTCCCCTTTCTTGTGCACCTTAGGGAGGATGTAGATGCATGGGAACCTTGGGTTATCAACCCTAAGGTACTTGTACTCTTGATCATTCAATAAACACACATCCCTCCACTCAGTAAGTTTGAGATTGATGGCCGAGGCCAGCTCCCAGATGGGATTGGAGCCTATCCTCTCATAGCATTGGTCATCATTAAGTTGCCGATCGATTTCCCCAACATAGTCTGATGTATTCATAACCACGACGTTTCCGCCCTTGTCCGCCTCCCTAATCACAATTGTTTTATCACATTTCAATCTGGCTAATGCTCTTCTTTCCCCAGGTGTTAGGTTGTGCGGTGGCTTGTATTTGTATCTGTTAGGTATTTCCATTTTGTACAATCCCTCACTTACTCTTTCTGTGAAGAGGTCAATGTTTCAGTGATATGTGTTGGGGGTGAATTTGGATTTGGGTCACAGACCGCTATCCCCCATAAGATTTTCACTTATGTTCAACTCCTCCATGAGTGATTGCATATCTACATCCTCCCCATTCTCTAGTGATATCAGTCATTGCAAATTCTTGACCTCTGCTATGGTGTATTCACTAGGCTGGATATTATTCATAGAAATTCTTTTGGGCGGTAATTTTTAATTGAAAAAGTCTTTTAATTTTAAAGATCTTACAAATTTAAAGAGATCTACATGCACATTGACAAATTCACCATCCTGTGTGGGGCAAAAGCCCAAACCTTTACACAATAAACTTTTTTCATCTGGGTCAAGTACTCTACTTGAAAGGTTTACAATTTTCAATGCCATACCGTCTGTCTCATCTGTCTGCAAAGCATGATTATCTGAGATCAATGTTAACTCTGTTTGTTCTTGGACCTTACTGATCTCCTCAAGGTATCCTCGGCACCTTCCTCTATGCCTCCCTTTTGACCTGCGGCCCCCTCTCCTTGTCTTTTTGGTGGCATTTTCTTTTCCTGGTTCCCACTGATCCTCAACTTTGCTAGTTCTCTCTGAAAGGCCGTTGTACCCTCCCATAAAGGGTGCTCCCCAGTGGCGTTGCTTGAGGTCGCACTACTTATAGAGGGGATTGAGACAATGCTGGCTGATCTCGTCTCCTCACTCTCTTCCCTCACCCTCTTTCTGTCCTCACTGCCAGTGATGTTGTTGAATTTTTTTGCAAATGTATAAATTCGCCCCTCTCTGTAATCTGTCGTCGCATTTTATCTTGCACATCTTCTTCTCTTTTAAATAGTTTTGATGCCCCTCAATGACTTTCTGGAATATCTCGTACTTTTTATCAATTAAGTCTTTGTTCCCAATGGCCTCAATTTCCTTCTCTACTATCTCTATTTCTGATAGGAGTTTTGTCCCTTTTGGACTGGGTTCCCTGTCTGTGGTTGTTGCTGCCAGGTGTTCGTCCAACCACCTGACCCCTGTTATGGGGGTGGGGCCGATGGCAGACCTCCCTGAGGTTAAGTGTAAGATACATTCTGATTACCCTGGGTTTGGTTTTGTGATGGTGGGTGACCCAGCCCATCAATCTCTGCTTGTGGTAGGCCTTTAACTGGCTTCTGTCTGCTAGGTGACCCAGCCTGTAGCAATAGTAACAATCCCTACGGTCCGGTTGTTGCCAACCTTCCGGGTCTCTATCACCATAGCTGGGTTGGAACCTTCTAGGGTTCTTAGGTGTTATCTCCCTGGCGACTGGTGACGTTTGCGTCCCCTCAAGGGTGGTCCTTTTCAATTTGTGTTTGACAAATTTAGCAGCATCTCTCTAGGCTTGCTCTTGTTTTTCCCTATCTTTTTCTTGTTTCTTTTTGTGGTAATGTAATATGTGGGATTGTATCTCCCGCCAGGGTTTGGTGTCTAACCCACCCACACTGTCCTGTTCATACTGAATCTCAGCAGGGAACCCCTTTTTGAGGATGTTGTAAAATAATGCAATCTGCTGGCCTGTATCGATCCATGGTTGTCCTGTCTTTCATGCCCATTGTTACCTCATCCTAGCCAAAAAATTTGGTATGCTCTCCGCTGGCTTCATAGTCTCTGTCATTATCCCTCCTACATCTGGGCGGTGAGGGAACATATCTCTCAGGGCTGTCCATATCCAGTGCCTGGATGAATTGAATGGAGCCCCGTCATGCTCAGTATCTGTTAACGTGATTGCTGGAATGTGGGCTGGGATGAACACCACGTTGGTCTGTTCCCTAATAAGGCTACTTAACAGGCTCTTAATATCACCTTTCGCTCGGTTGATTCCTGCGATGTTCTTCTCAAAGCACGAGATCCATTTCCCTGCTCCGTCCAGCAATGGCAGTAACTTTGTCATTAACCCTTCTTTATCCATCTGAGCCAGTGGGCCCATATATGGTCCCTGACGTGCCCTTCTGTAGTAATGAGTACATTCTTACTTTGGTTAGCTGTACGGGTTTCTCTCTGACATGGTGTTCACATCTTTTTAGGCACTCCTGCATGTAGGGGAAATTCCCCGTGGGGTCTCCTCCTTCATGCTGAATGCAATCTTCTGCTATGGCCATGTCCTCTGGTGCAAATTAACCTTTACCCTGCCAAGGTCTATTGTATTGGTCCCTTTCCTCAGTCCAGTAGGCTAGTAGATGGGCAATGGGCGTGCAATGTTCTCACCTTCCTCTCTTGCTACTATCTCCCTCGAGGTTAACTCTCCTTTACTGTACACTCATGTGGAGCGGTACACATCCTCGATGCTGCTCCCCTTGTGTGCACACAAAGGTGCTGCCTTATTTTTCCTGCATCTTGGTGGGGTTAGTACCAGGCTGCCTTGGTCTCTTATTTCCTGGTCAGCCCCTCTCCTATATTTATTGAGTAGTGACGCTCTGATCCCGTCCAAAAGCTTCTTGTTTAATTCTTCTCCGAATCTTCCCCGATTGGTGCCCTGTACCTACCCCCGCTTCATTTGTATGAGGAGCGTGCTGCTCTTTGTTCTCACTGTGCTTCCTGGGTGCATGCTCTTTCTCACTCTAGCCGCAGCTCATGCATTTTTTTTCTCATCTTGTCTAGTTTGTCTCCTTAGCTCAGAGCTATGTGCTGTTCTTTTTGACTCAACTTCCCCCTCAAATTCGCTCTCTGTTGTTTAGTCAGCCACCTGGCCAAATCCTGTAGCCTGACCCTCTTCATCGGTTCCCGGGACGAAGACTCCCTTCCTTGCCCCCACTTGCAGTATCACTGTCTAGAACTGCCACAAATCTCCCTGCCACTGGTATATGTTCGCCTGAACCTTTGCAAGTGTGTGTTCTCCATGCTGCTGAGGTTCTATGTGTTGGACATGGTAGACGGGGGTTGAGCTTCTATGGACTTTTTTGAGGGACTTGGGTTGTGCTGGAATTGTCTAGGCATGCTGGCAGGTTAGTTTCTCAGGCTTAGGCAAGCATGCATGCTTGCCTAACTGTTTGTCTTTTGGTTGAGGGGCCCGCTGGCTCCAACTATCGGTGGATTGGAATATCCTAATGCAGGGGGAGCTGATGTGAGCACTTCCATGCCTACATATGGTGGGGGAGGTGCTGATGCCTTGCTTGCTATTGGTGGTGTAGGGTTATCATTCTGGGTCACTTTGAAGATGGCCCATAAGTCTAGTAATGCCTCTCACCTGTCTTTCTTTTGACCTGTGTGTTTGGTTTGTATGTGTGTTCTAGTATTCTCAATTGCGTTAGTGTCAGAAGTTCCCTCCTTAGGGAAATGTGTATATCTTCATGTGTGCGTGCCATTCTTGGCAAAACTTATTATATTTCTTTGCCTGTGTGGGGAACCTGGTTTCCATGTGTTTCAGTGGAGAGTCCATGATAACTCGAGTGGTTTTGTGGACAAATATGATACTCTATTTTTTTGGGAGTCTTTGTTTTGATCTATTCATGGGGACAAACGTACGTGGTGCACTCTTATAGTTTTACATACTATGAGCTCATCACTATCTATAGATGCATCAAACATTTCAATATGAACATTTCCTAAAACATATATGACAAAACATATGAAGCATTGCAACATAGGTGAAATGATGCAATGAAACTGTAAATATGCAGTGTCGGCTTTCCAAAAATACAGTTTCTAATAAATCACAACACCCTCATATGAAGTATTACAACATAGACAACAAAACATTAAAGTTTAGGAAATTAGTGGCATGATATCAACTATATACAATTCACAATGGAATGGTAGTGCCACAATATAATGGACATTACCAATTCATCAAAAAAGCTGACAGAAAAAAAACATTATTGCTTTGTCAAAAATCTCTAAGCCCCCTCCTAGCGCATGTTATCCTGTGACCAAGGGAAGCTCTGCACGGTACACAGTACTAAGTGAGCCTGACAGTCTGCCAATATTTACACCGGGACAAAGGTAATGGTAATAGAAATGGTAAAAGGAATAACTAGAGAACTACAGGCCTCTCTTGGCCACACATGTTACCCCTCATTCCCCAGGTCCAAATCTTTTTCCATAAATGTCTGAATCGCAACCTGCATCACTCCCAGGGGCCAAGCATACCATCTGTGTCATCATGCCCAGTGGCCCAAGCGACCAACACCTCTCACTTCCTTCAGATACCAACGGTGTTAAAAAAAACAGTGGCACCGAGAACCCCTTTTAGACTAAGAAATATGAGATTGAGGTGCCACCTCTGCCCAATCAGAATAGCTCTATCAAAAAAAAAAATGGGGTCCTAAGAGCCTTAATAGGCCATACAATAAATATTCACTTTTCCTAGCATGCTAACTATCGAAAAAGGTGACTTCCGCAGGCTCGCCTCTGAGGACACCTTATGACTACTCAGCTAGGACATATTAAATAGGTAATAGGCCAGATGGTGTATGTCTGGGCTGGGATGATGTATGTATATAAAGGATCCATGCCACACACCCTCAAGACAGGTATCATTATTTATATGACGAAACTTCAGTAGATGATTTCTCACATATTAGGTCCCATTGAGGGTTTTTCATTGCTATAAGCAAAAATTTGCCCTGGTTGCCACCTCTCTCTAAAACACTAAAACTCAGTCCCAGGTTGCCTCCCCGAGGATATCAATGTCCATTTCCTATCTATTTTTCAGTGGTTGTATCGATCTGTTGGTTTAAAAATGTATGTCATGTGGCAGATATAGAATCTATTATTTCTCCCTCTATCAATGACACTTTCTGGAGAGTGGTAAATTGTCCCCTTTTTAGCTGTGACCACCTTTCTAATCAGGCATGTACTATCACATCACAAGCTTGGGTTGATCACCTTAAGGCCATCTATAGTCCGGAGAAAGAGGGAATTAAATTAAAGGACATGAGGAATGATCACTTAATTATTTTCCAGTTGTCTGAGGTCATTGCAGCTATATCTCGACTCCCACCAAAAAAAGCCCCCAGGCCTGAAGGGGCACTAGGGGACATTTTTAAATCTTATTTAGACCTGTGGGCCCCCTTATTAACATTGCATTTAAACTCAGCAGCTAATGGCCCCCTCCCACTAACTTGGTCCCAATCAATAATAGTCCCTGTTTTTAAAAAGGGCCATGGATCTGACCCTGCCTGTTTCAGGCCCATATCTCTGATTGATTCAGAGGTGAAAATTATTGGTCGGATCCTGTTAGATCATCTGTCATATTTAGCAAAGGAGCAAGGTATTTTATTTGATCTTCTGTACGGGATTCAGGTCGGGTAACATTGAGCAAAATCTGCATCTCTAATTACTGATCTGCAACTATACTAAGGTCAAGAAGGGGGCAATTCATTTGGCCTTCATGTACCTCAGCACTGCTTTCAACAGAGTTAACCGTTCCAAACTGTTGACCATGATGGCTCAGATGGGTGTAGAATCTGCACTAATTAACTTGTTGGATGATCTACATAAAGACCTCTCAGCTAGTGTAAGATATGGGCCGAATGGGGAATGCACAGGGCACTTTAAACTGCGGCATGGGGTTCATTAGGGTTGTATTTTAGCACCTTTTTTATTTAGCATTTATATAAATCAATTACAACAAGCTCTGACTGACCCATGTGTGGATGTTCCCAAAGTGGGAGGCCGTTCAATACCGGCCCTGCTCTATGCAGATGAAACAGTTTTAATTGCCCCGACGGCCAAGGGATAACAAAGACTTCTTACCCTTTTTATTGATTTTATGAACAGCCTTGACCTCTCTACCAACTTCTTGAAATCACATCTAATGAAGTTTGGTCTGCCCAAAACAAAAACTATTACATTTATAGTAGATGGACACCATATTAGCCAGGTAGATGAGTTTAGATATCTAGGGGTCCAGCTCGATTCTGGCCTTAACTGGCATCGACTTATAACTCAGAATGTGATGTTTTTTAATAGAGGTATGTTTAGCATAGGTGACTTCTCACACCGGCTTGGGCGCACCTACATAAAATCTGCCCTGGAAATTTTCAAGGCTATGTGCGTCCCAATAGCTAGTTATGGCAGTGGAATATGGGGCTATGGCCTGGTCACCCTAATTCAAATAGCAGAAAATAAATTTCTAAGGGGCTTTCTAGGTGTCGCACAAATTGTACCTTATGAAATTGTTCATGAAGAATTGGGATTAGATGATATCACTGACCAGCTTCGACTCTGTCCTTAAAAACTATGGCTTTCAATCTGGACAAAAGAGGAACCTGGTCTCAATAGATTAATCTAACAAGACTGTTTGAACATGGACAAGCCTTCTCTGATTCCATAGTTGGCTTATATCTCCCATAATATGATGTCTTTAGAGAGGCCGACTTATATGCCAATCCCAGTAGCATAGTTAGATCTGATCACAGATGGGTTGTAGAGGCATTCAGGGACACGATGGCAGTGGTTCGCGAGGACACTGCATTATTGAAACTGTCGGTGTGACATTAGTAAAAACCGTAAGTGACCTAGAACCCTATTTGACCGTAATCTCCGCACCTGACTGGAATCTCCGCACCTGTGCCAGAATCTCCGCCCCCGGGCCGGATGATCATTGTCTTCAATGCTAAGCACCTGTGCAAGTGCTTACCATCCCCCACCATGCTCCAGCTGAAACACTGCAGCCCAACAGAAAAATCCCAGCCCTTTGGCACATATAAAATCAGAGCTGACATACACAAATCTTCCAATATGTCGCTGAATGTGTTTGTTGCTCTGCCCCTTGCCATGCGGCAAGAAGACTTCATGAGGAGGAGGAGAGTAAAGAGGATATTCAGACAAAGGATTAACTTATTTGGGATGTCCTGCCATGATGTCAGGGCCAGATACCGTTTCCCTCCAGATGTCATCTTGGAGATGGTATGTGAGTGAGAGCAGGAGCTTGACTCTGTGACATGTCGCTCCCATGCCATCCCAGCCTATCTCAAGATACTTTCTGCTCTCCATTTCTTCACTACTGTCTCGTTCCAAAGGGTCTCTAGTAACCTTGTGGGCATCTCTCAGGCAAGCCAGTCGCAGTGCTTGCATCAGGTACTGAGCTGCATCAATACGTGAGCACACCTCCACATACGAATTCCCCATACACTGGACAGAAGACAAATGGCAGCTAGGGATTTCTATATAATTTTCCGCTTCCCACGTGTGCTGGGTGCAATTGACTGTACCCATGTGGCTCTGCAGCCACCCCACCGCATTGCGCACATCTTCTGCAACAGACACCGATGGCATTCCATTAATATGCAGGCTGTCTGTGATGCCAGTGGTAGATTAATTGATGTGCATGCAGTGTTTCCAGGCAGTACCCAGGACAGCTTTGTTTTCATCATGTCACCTCTTGCCCGGCTGATGGCTGCCGGAGAATTTGGCAACATATGGCTACTGGGTAAGTACCAAGTACAAAACTTGTGGGATATGTATAAATGAAATGAATGAATGCCATCTCACATTAACAATCATTGTACAATAAAAATCATCATGCCACATACACTGCATGTACCAAAGTGTAGATCATGTTCTGTACAAATGTAAGAGGGAAATGTAACCTATAGCCCTATTTTCCCTCCTCAGGTGATGCTGGGTATGCACTCTCCCCTCAACTCCTCACACCGTACAGACGTGCAACCATTGTACCTCAGCGTAGGTACAATAGGGCACACATACGAACTCGAGCCATCATAGAGCGCATTTTTGCTCTTCTGAAGTTGCGATTCAGATGTTTTGACCATACAGGGGGTGTGCAGATGTACTCCCTCGAAGTAGTGTGCAAAAGCATATTAACCTGTTGTGTTTTGCACAATATAGCTTTAAGTTGTGGCTTACACATACCTCTTGTACCTCAGCTAGCACTGAAACCTGGCAACCGGGCCATTGCACATAACAGATGTTAGGGTATGCAAGTCCGTGATCAGCTGGTTGATGCTTTTTTCACCTGAGAAACCTGTTGTGTTATGGACAAAATGTGGTTTGCAGTCTGTTGTCAATGATGAAAGTTGGATAATTACCACTCAGTCCAAGAATTTCATCCTGAGATTACTTTGCAAGCCACACTAAATGTATGTAAACCACAGCTGTTGACAGGAGTAAAAAAACTGGCCATGCATCAGGTCATGTGCAGATGTCAGCACTCTTTGTTGCGAGAACTGCACGCGCGCCCATGTGCAGTTTTTGCAAGATGTACGTCCAATGCAGGAGAGAGACGGCGAGGAGGAGGAGGGCAGCCCGGGGCCGCCGCAGTACAGGGAAGTGTGTTTTTATTTCTTTTTACATTAATTTGTACATATTTTTTATTAGTGGGTTGTGGAGGCGGGTGGCGAAGCGGAGAGGAGTTCTACGGAGTTTGTTCCCAACTCCGTGGACCTCCGCATAGTCACGCTACGCCAGCTACGCCCGGCCCTAAACATAACGGGCCTTTTTTCGGAAACAGCAAGGAATTAGTTTCGATCTTGGTTCAAGATGGTGTCTAAAATAGAAAATGGTGCCACAAATGCTAACATTCATAGAACAATGCGTAAACATGAATTTTTCTATTCTAACAGACCCTCCTTTTAGCATGAGCTAAACATTTTCTAGTAATAGCACAAAACATATAAATCAATAAACAAAAAGAAATACGTAAACTTCTTAGGAGCACTCTATGTTGTCAACATCAGGAAGAGAGACCGTAAGGAGGGAAGGAGTCTCAAAAATGCCCTCATCTATCTGCATGAGGTCATCGATCTCCTTTTGAACCATAATTGCAGCATTGGTGTCATGAATCGATATTTTCCTCTTAAGAGTGAGAAGAGTGGTGCAATAAGAACAACAGAAGGGAAGGCATTGAACAAGAACACTGCAAGAGACCAAGATCACAATGAAATAATGATCTTAAGTCAGCCTTCGATCTTGTGTCCCGCAGTAAATTATGGTCAGTATTACAGGAGTTGGGGATGCCTCCTGAACTGCTGTCCCTCATTGCCAGACTTCATGAGGGCAATTATGCCCAAATTCGGTGGGGTACTCAGGGTAATGTCACCAACCCCTTTCCCATCTAGAGAGGTGTGCACCAAGGCTGTGTCATGGCTCCCACACTGTTCTCTCTGTTTATTAACGGGATTGCAAAGTTTTTAGAGGCCATTCCCACAGATACCCCGACCCTAGCTGGTGTAAAAATCCCTATTTTAATGTTCGCTGACGACACGTTGATCATATCAAAAACACCGAGCGGTCTTCAGCGAGCATTGAAGCTTTTTGAGGAGTTTTGTCTCCTTCGGGGGTTGGAAATTAACGTGTCTAAAACAAAACTCATGTCGTTTAACCCACACAAGGGATTTAGAGGGGGCATACTCCTGAACGATCGTCCCCTGGAACAAGTCAGCGCCTTCATGTATCTGGGGGTCATGTTACAGAATGACTTGAGGTGGGATCGACAGTTAGACATGGCCACCTTAAAACACCACCAGCTATCAGGAGTTTTACACTCTGAATTCAATACTTCATTGACAAAACCAGTTAGCCCGGTGCTGGAGTTATATAATATGAAGGTGGTCAGCTCCACCTTATATGGAGCGGAACTGTGGGGATTGAGAAGATGCCAAAGTTAACAGTAGCCGAAAACAGATTTTTACGCAAGGCCACGATTCTCCCACAAAGCACTCCAACATGCCCATTGCTTTATGATTTAGGTAGGAAAGCGCTGGCTGACATAGCGAGACTGCGCCCTATATTGTATTGGCGCAGGATTTGGTGCACCCCAGAACTGGCCACCTACGCCGAAGGCCTAAAAGATGTAATTAGTGCAGACTGCTCTTATAAAATCAAATGGTTACGGGAGGTCAGAGCATCCTTAGTAAATATGGGCATGGTAACGCTCTGGGAAAATCCCTCATGTGCTTCTTTTCCCTCCAAGGAGATCCTAAAAGAGAAATATTGGGATCTGGTGTCCCACAATATCTACAGGAATGGTGACGTCTTCACTTATGGGCAGATTCATAGAATAAAAACCATCCCCACGCCTGGAGCAGTATTGGGACACAATAACCAAACAACACGATCGGAAATTATATTTCCAATTCAGGGTGGGTTCTTTACCAGTCAAATCTTACACAGCAAGATGGGTTGCAGAGGGGGATAGCGCATGTCCCATTTGTAAGGCGCAGCAGGAGTCATTGGCCCATTTGTTGTTTGTCTGCTCAGCATACGACGCTCCGCGTCGTTTATGGCTGACGCCAATCTGCAGGACACTGGGCACCAGAAGGAGTGTAGATGCTCAAAGAATATTGCGTACGAATACCTCAGTTCCAATTGCTATCGCGTTAGCGAAATGTTTGGGGTGGGCCTGGGCTATTAGATCGAAGGCACTTTATGCACTTTAAAGATCTTATCAGCTTATTAACACAAATTGGCACACATGTAATATATGTACACGTTTTTATTGTTAATGATAGTATTGCGTGCCTTAGTTCCAATTTATATAATGAATTTTAATATGTTTTATGTCATGGAATTTTTTTGTTGTTTTATCTTGTCCTATTTTTTGAATAAAGCTTGCTGGATTGGATTGGCTAACGTACATAGAACAATGCGTAAACATGAATTTTTCTATTCTAACAGACCCTCCTTTTAGCATGAGCTAAACATTTTCTAGAAATAGCACAAAACATATAAATCAATAAAACAAAAAGACATAGGTAAACTTCTTAGGAGCACTCTATGTTGTCAACATCAGGAAGAGAGACCGTAAGGAGGGAAGGAGTCTCAAAAATGCCCTCATCTATCTGCATGAGGTCATAAAAGTAAAGTAAAGTAAAGTAAGTAAAGTTTTACTTTACTTTACTTTTTTTTACTTTACCTTTTCAAGGATCCAACCCCAGCTGCCAAAAAGAGACCAACTCCAGTTCCCACTTTCCATTCCTTTAACTTTTTCTAAGATTTCTAAAATGTGTTGGGTAATATTCTTTTCCATATTTGTGATCCCGACTACACACTGGTCTTCTACTACCGCGCACATACCACCACTCTTAGCTAGAATGAAATTGACGGCATATCTAGTCTGCTCTGAATATATTCGCATACTTTCCAATTGAGTGGTGATGTCACGCAAAGCTGCTACTGTGGAGGTAGACAATATTTGCAGCTTTCATCCAAAATATTCTCTAGCTTTCTCACCCCTGGCCATAGCAGTACCACCAAATGTAATTATGGAGGATAGAATGTATCCAAAAGTGATACCATTACTATAATTATTGACTTCGAGATCTGTCAATTTTTCACAGAATTCTTTGGTCAATGTCCTTTTAACCCATCCCACTTTAGGCTTCACATGTTTGCAAGGTACACCCAAAGGCTGTACCATCCCAAGTGCCACATCATCCGTACCATTATGGACATTTGAATATCTTGCATTAGATAAAAAGAAAAACCCTGGGTGTGCATACACCGGTCTATCATAATCTACTGCAGAATGCCTGGAATTCCTCCCAAAGGTACTGGGGTCCTTTGTATTTACCAAAGGTTATGTGCCCTTACGCAATACTATCCCTGAACAATTGACATACAATATAGTGTCAATAAAATTGTTAATTGGACAACAAGCAGGGTAATAACCAGATTCTCGGGGTTCTGTCAATTCCTTATACTGGTAACCCACCAGAGTTACATTCTGTTTTTCCATATAGAAGTTGTCGCAATGAGTGTTGTTGTCACACCCCAGATAACCCATGCCTAGTGGTTTTCTATGATATAGACAAGGACCTGGATAGCCAAACCCAAATACTCCTTGCACTTCTATGAAGTCAAGGGGCCAAGAATAGGTATAATTGACAATTGACAATGGATATGCTGTCCATAGACTAGTGACAGATTCAGTGGGGTAACAAGCAGTCCCTTCTCCAAAGAACCTCTTGTGTGTATCTAGAAACACATTGCTTGGTGCCATCCTTTTCTTTCGGACTTGAGGATCAATCTTATCCTTACTATGTAAAAGGTACACTTTGATCACTTTCCAAAACCCATGACACCCCACATAACATTATTAACAGCAAAATCACAAGGGCAATACATGTTAACTTTTGTTTACGGGTCCACACTGCATTGTGGTGGGCAACAAGAATCACTGGCTGCTCTTCCCCAGCAACCATTCTACCAAAGGGATGCATAACGAATGATGAAATGGGGGCAAAATACAAGGAAATATGCAAACTCCCAGTGTCTGTCAGAGCTTCACTGGTACAGGGTCCTATTGCCCATCAATATGTTGGCGCTCTTGAGTACTGGGGGTGGAGCTTGCTCTGTCCTAAGCTCGTATCCCACATCGACCACGGTGGTAGACCTTCGCGGTATACTTCAATCTATCCTGTCCAATGTTCAAGCAATGCACATGACTCCCATCAACCTGAACTAACTCTGTTGGTACTATAACAAAGTATACCCTGACTTACACAGTCCATCCCTAACTAATCTTTCTTCTGCTTTGGTGCACCGTCCCTCAGCCGAGGGCGCAAGTTGTACCTGGCAGCCCGGGGCACAGAATGATCAATGAATAAGGGCTCCTGGATAGCTCGTATTTCCGGAGGAACAGCCACATTCAGCACATTTTCATTCTCTTTATCCGTTTGTGTCCACGTCAGTTGGGCATCGTTGAACTGGACAAACCGAGGCAAAGTCTCACTCTCGCAGTCCCCGATGCCGTCTTTTACCCACTGGTCATAAGGAAAAGGCAGAGGTACCCTGTGACAATGGGTCGCATGGATCCAGTTCTTGCAGCCAGCGACTTTCACTGCGGTGTGACTTGCTCTGGCCCCTTCCACTGTGGCTCCAAACTCTTCTTCGGCTGAAAGTTCTTAATCAATACGATGTCTCCAGGCTGAATATCATGGCCGGGTCCCTCTGGCGTGGATGGCAGGGAATCCCGGACCTGTTGGTGAATAGAACGTAAACATTCTATTAACTGGCCGAGATAATCAAGCAACAGTGGGTACTCAATATCAGAAAACCGCTGAGAGCGCGGGACGCCCCAGATATTTGCCAGGTGCCTAAACACAACCTCATACGGTGACAATCCTGTCCTAGAATGTGCTGTCGTTCTTGTTGACAAAAGAGCTAAAGGTAGAGCATCTGGCCACTTCAACCCTGTGGTCTCCTGAATTTTTGCCAGTTTGAGCTTGAGAGTACCATTGTACTTCTCAACCAAACCTGCTGAATGCAGATAATTGGCAGCATGGAACTTTTGCTTTATGTGTAAACCATCACAAATCAATTGGATCACTTTTGTATTAAAATGACTTTTGTTATCACTCCAAAAATTAAATCAATCAGGGTAAGCCGAAACGAGGAAAGAACCCCTTCAGGAGTACCTTTGCAGTCGTAATGGCTGTATTGTCTTTAGTGGGATAAGCCTCAACCCATTTACTAAATGCACAAACAACTACCAAAACATACTTCAAATTATTGCATCTCTCTAGTTCAATATAGTCCATTTGAAGGACTTCAAAAGGAAAAGGTGGCGGTGCAAAAAACCAGGCGGTGTAGGGGTACCCTTTCCAGGATTGTGCATCATGCACACCATTCAGTACTTCACTAAATGTGCAGCTGTCTTAGGAATATTGTCATTGTGCCATACAGGGTCCAACAACTTGCAAATACCCTTAGCACTAATATGGGCTGGACCATGGGCCATCGTAACCACAGGGAGAACATATGCATCAGGCAACATCCATCTCTGCTTCCCTGACTTATCAATCCAACAACCCTCATCGTGCAATTGTGCTGTACTTTCCTGCCACACTGCTAACTCTTCTACTGTAGCTTCACTTTGTATCTCTTTTACATTCTCCAGGGTGTCCTCAAACATGACAACCTCAGGCACCCACCTAGCCGGACCAACTACAAACATTCTTTTCATCTTTGTCCGAGCCGTTTCCTTAGCTGTCTGATCTGCAAAAGCATTTCCCCTACCTACATCATCGGTGACCTTCTGGTGAGCGTTACACTTCACTATGGCCAATTTCTTGGGAGCGCTAAAGCAGACAAAAGCCTCAATATAAGGTGCCCATGGTGGATTCTGGTGCCATGGGAAGTAAGGAACCCTCTCTCAGCCCATAGTCGCCCAAAATTATGCGCAACCTCAAAGGCATACTGGCTGTCAGTATAAATATTGACAACCAGCCCCTCACTCAATTCGCAAGCTCGAATAATGGCAGGGTGCTCAGCAGCTTGAGCCGACTGATAAGGGACTCGTGATGTCTCTACTACCGTACGCAGTGTGGTGATAGCATAAGCCGCAGTGTAGTGCCATCTGGTAATTTGAAACAAGAGCCATCAACATACAGTTCCCCTTGTGTGTCAGATAAGGGAACGTCAGTCAAGTCTACCCGTCCTTTCGTCTCTTCTTCCATCCGGAAGATACAGTCATGTTTGTTGACTTCATCACTCTCGGAAGGGAGGGGTAGTAACATGGCTGGATTCAGAGTAGCACATATTTTAATTGTAATATGTTTAGCAAACAATGTCAATTCATAGCCAGTAAGACAGGCACTGGTGAGGTGCTGTGTCTTTGTCTTATTCAGAAGTGTATCCACAGCATGGAGTACCTTAACTGTGAGGTCAGTATCCAGTACAAGTCCAGCCAATTATCTAATCGAAGTGGCCGCGGCCGCGACCGCTCTTAGACAACTCGGGAGGGCTCTTACGACTGGATCAAGGACAGCAGAGAAATAAGCACACGGCCGTTGCTTATCTCCAAATTTTTGTGTTAGGACAGAAAGCGCACAACCAGTCATCTCATGCACGTACAACACAAATGGTTTGCCATAATTAGGGGTGCCAAGTACTGGAGCCAAACAGTGCAGTTTTCAATTGCTCAAAAGACTGCTGACATTCAGGTGTCCAAGGCAAAGGCTCATGCACTTCTTTCGTTGTTAAGGCAAGCAAGGGTTTGATTAGTAGGGAGTAGTTAGGTATCCACTGCCGACAGTAGGAAGTGTTACCTATAAAAGCGCGCACATCTTTCTGAGTCTGTGGAATAGGCATTTTAACAATGGTACTGATGCGCTCAGGGGTTAACTTCCTAACCTCCTTTGACAGTAGGTGACCTAAGTAGGTGACCTCCTGTCGACAATACTGAAATTTAGAAAGAGAAACTTTATGTCCATGCTGAGCTAAATGTAGCAATAACTTAACTGTATTGTCTTTACAACCTTGTTCGGTATCGGAAGCAATACGGAGATCGTCAACCTACTGCAATACCTGCGGGAAGCAACAAGGAATCTAACTGACCTTTCAATGCCTGGCTATAAAAGCTCGGACTCTCCGTATAGCCCTGAGGAGCTCGACAGAACCTAAAGCTCCTACCAGCTAGGGTGAACCCAAACAGATATCCGCTATCTGGATGGATAGGAATGCTGAAGATCGCATTTTTCAAATCAATGACGGAAAAGAATTGGGCAGAGGAAGGAATCATTGTCAAAAGTGTGGTAATATCTGGAACCACTGGAAACTGGGGAACCACTATTTTATTAACTTCGCGCAAGTCAATCACAAAACAGTAAACATCTTCAGGATCATCAGGGGAACCCAACGGTGCCCGTTTAAGAATCGGAAGAATGGGACTATTACAAATATTGGCAGACGTCTCTTCAACCACTCCTTTCTTCATCCAATCCTGAATAATTTACAATAAGGCTCGCTCTCCTGCCTGAGGTATTTTATACTGAAGAATACGAGGCAAAATAGCATTGTTTTTGACCTGTATCGAAACTGGCGGTATATGCGACGGCCCTACGTCTGTATCACCTGTCGCCCACAAAGTGGGTGGCACCTCAGCAAATTCAACAGGAAGAGGCATATCCTTGGACAAACACTGTTTAACTCCCACTACATCTGGGCCCATTGTCATATAGACACCTGCCGGGGAACAATAAATAGGGGCATGCAATTTCTTCAACAAATCCAAACCCATCAAATTCTCACCACAATTAGATGTCAGCAAAAATGGAGAATCCACAGTGAAAAGACCAATAGTCAATGCAAGGGGTCTTGAAATGGGGCTCACAACCGGTACACCTGAAAAACCTACTGATACATTATTATGGCCAGACAGAGCCACCCAGGGACCATATTTCGAGAAACAGAACTTTTTGTCGCACCTGTGTCCACCAAAAGTTCCTTAGTCGAACCTTGCAGTTCCGCTGTTACATAAGGACCACGCTGGTCTACCGGTATCGGAACTGGTCTCCCACTCTGTCCCTGGCTGTCCTAGCTGTAAGACATTCCTGTCGCTTCATCCATATCATACTCATCATGGTAGTACTGCCCAGCATGGGGTCATCAAAGTAATTATTAACAGAATGACCCTGTGAGGCTGCAGCGTTCTGAGACCTATCAGCCCCACCAGTTTCACAACCCCGTCCACGAGAACCTCGTCCTCTAGGGACCGCCACCTTCTGCAAAAGCACAGGACACTTGCTATGCCAGTGACCCTCCTCACAATATGCACACTGATTCGGCCCCAAAGGCATCGTATTCGGCTGCCTACTAGTGCATGAAAGCTGTCGGGCAGGACCACCACGTCCTCTACCATTTCCTCAAAATGGCTGTTGCAACAATACATTTGTCTTCAAATCCTTATGCTTTTTCTCCGTCCTCACTTTCTCCTCTTGGTCCCAATGTTCATAATATTGAGCCATATTCAAAATAACAGAAGGGGAAGAGGTGGACCAGGTACTTTCAGAAGCCTGTAAACGAGTCACAATTTCGGGAAGTAAATTAGAAACAAACCTGTTGACAAACAACCGAACACCTCCTTCAATAGACATATTCTGCCCACTGTAATCCAAAAATGTAACCTCAAACGGGGTGAAGATATCAGACACACTTTCATCTTTCTTTTGTCGGCACGCCGTCAACTTCTCCCAACTTACTTTCTTTGGCGGAATAAGAGAGTGCATATATGTAATAAGGCGGCCTGGCAAAGCAAGTATCTCTGCTCGAGGCTTATCACCTAGCTTTCTTTCCTGATCCCATACTTTAATTTGATCCCATGTACCACCCAACTCCACAAAATGATCTTGAGTATGAACCTGCCTCCAGATATCAACCGGAACAAGAAGACCAAAAAACATTTCAATAATATGTCCTCGGGTAACTTTCTCCGGGCTCTGTATGGCGGGAAAAAATATGCGCCTGAGTACACTCCGACCTCTACTACGGTTTCTTTATGGTACGCGGCCACTGTGGCGTTAGGATGGAAAGGTAAGATTACTAAGGTCACCCCACTGCTTGAGTCTCTTCAGCTAGTCATGCTCTCGCGGTTCCCAGGGTTTGACAAATGGGACTTAATTGGCCTTTCGACAGTGGGTGACCTTTGGACTGGGGGGGGAGTTGTCCCGTTTGGTGATTTACAACAGCAATACCATCTTCAGGCGGGGGAAACTTTCCGGTACCTTCAGGTACGTAGTGTATTGCAAAAGGCGCTGCCTAGAGGCTCCGACCCGCCGGTTTCCTCACCATTAGAGGATAGATTATTGGATGATTACCTCCCATAACAAGCGATTTCCCTGACGTACCGTAAGATTCTTAACAATATGCCTGACTCTATGGGTAAATTACGGGCAAAATGGAATGAAGAGGTGGGAGAGCTTGATGACGAAGAGTGGAGGGAGGCCTTGGCATCACCTCGGGAGGTGCTGATCCGTTCTCGTTTTAAATTGATACAACTTAAATTACTTCATAGGGCATACTATACCAGTTCGGCACTAGTTAGGATGGGTCTCTTATCCTCTCCGGATTGTCCCCGGGGCTGCGGACATCCAGGAACTTTCCTACACCAATGATGGGATTGCCCGACCTTCAGAGATACTGGTGGAGAGTGGTTTCCGCGTTGTCCCAAATATGCCATAAACCAATTGATGAATCCCCTCGTCTCTGTCTTTTGAATGTTTGGGAAGCCACGGATCTAACTAGGTTTGAATGTCTCTGGGTCACACTGGGATGTATGATCGCCAAACACAATATTGCTAGAACCTGGAAGGGTGGGGTTGCACTCAGACACGCTGATTGGGCATCGGACATGGACTGGTGCATGCAAGCGGAGAGGGCGGTGTATGAAAGCAGAGGTTGCCTGGGTAAATGGACCAAGGTATGGGGCCCCTGGAACGAAAGTAGAGGTTTTATCTGTACCCCATTTAATGATGCAATTGATGTTGTTGACAACGTAACACCATAGGCTGGCTGTCGCAGGGATTGATGATATAATCGCGTTTTCCTTTGACTCAATGTATTCTTTTGTTTCATTAATATTTTCTGTTGTCCTCAGTAATTGTATTTTGTTTTGAAACTGCACCAGTATTGTTTATATTTGATTTATGTTTATTTTCAATAAACAGAGTTATAAAAAAACAAAAAAAAAACCCATTTCAATATCAGCAAGAGTCATTACCGTCAAAGACGCAGCTTCAGTCAGTTCTTTATAATAAGAAGTAGGATTTTTCCTAGAATGAATCTTAAGGGATAAAACCTCACTTTTTTTCCACGGAGTATAAACCCATTACTCCTGGAAACGGGCCACTGCACCCGCTCGAGTAACCCTACCTCGCTGATCTGTTAACTCAGGTATCTCTGGGTGATATATGAGATGAACTTCTCGCATCGGAAACTGGGATACCGGGGTAGGACTCTTCTCATGCAACCTGCCCCTATAGGCAACCAACGTGGTAATATTCCCAAAAACTTGGCCTGGGTCCAAACCACTGGCATACACGCAATCTCTAATATGGAATCAAATTTGCGGCGCGTCGTCCACAAAATGTTGCTGCCAAAGGCCAATCAACGTAGAGGACATATGTTTAAGAGCATGCTGCTGTATAAAAGGCTCATAATCTTTCATCACACCCCAAACATCCTCCACACTGTAAATGGGCTTACGACCCCACTGCGTAGCCTGATTAGCTACTACCTTCTTCTCTTCGTCCCCCACCGCAGACCGTACAAAAGGGGCCATACGCTCCTTAAATGTCGTCAAATCTCCATCCTCAAATCCACGTGTTGGCGTCTCAGCACCCAATGATGCTGGGAAATGAACCATCAAAGATGGAGAAGCAACATAAGCACCGGGTAGGATAGTCGCAGGTGGGTGCGCCGGGGGAGAGAGAGCTGGAGATAGGGATGCTGAAACAATAGGTGTGCTTGGTATGCTAACAGTCACAGTTGACACAGATGGTAAAGGTAAAGAAGGAGGAGGAGGAACCGAAGCCACGGCCGTCGAGACAACAGCAGTAGATACAGGGACAGTGGGAACAGCTGTAACAGGCGGTTCTGATGGCACAGGGACAGTGGGATATATCCTTTGCGGGGCATATGGGGGCGGGGGCGGGTGTCTAACAATTCTTCCACAAAAGTATCAGTTTCCTCCTGAGCCAAATACGATTTATCAAAATGCAATCGAAATCTCCTATCTTCACATTCAACTCCCTTCTCCTGCTTTTCTCTAACATATGCTACAGCTTTCTGGGTCAGTGTCTGCATCTTCCCTTTCTGTTCCTCCTTCTCCATCTTCAATCATCTTTGCCTAGCTGCTTTCTGCCACGTTCTGAGAGAATCAAACATAGACTGTCTACTTCGTCTCTTGAACAACTGTTCCTTTAAATACCCAATATTTTTTTCATCGAAAGTGCCTGTCAATGGCCACTGCAACTCGGCAATTGTCCCTCGTATATTTGTGCCATAATGTACTAAACATAATAGGGCCAAGCCCATGTTTCACCTACATATCAAAATTAGGAGTGCCTTCTGGAGGCGCCGACTGAGCTTCTTCCAATGGAGAATCTGCAGAACAACAGCGCAGGTACAAAGAAAACAGTTTACTGATACCAGGCATTGTCAAAAGAAAACAAGTTCACTATTTATGCCTGGCAAAGCAATTGCAAATGCTTTTATCCCAAAGACGATCCTCAGACCATACCAAATTCAGACCGAAATGGTACCATATCCACAAAGAACCAAAACAAACTCACCTGATATATGCAGGTTAAGTGAACTAATTTTCCACTGCCGACTCTTCAGACCAAATGGTCAGATCCAAGGGTTTCGCCGTTTAGGACTCCAGTCGGGATGACCGCTGAGCGACGCACCATCCAGCAGGACGGATGGGGCAGCTGCGAGCAATCAATGCTCCTCATGCAGGGTTCTCTGAACCGTCAGTCCAACCTGACGATGGCCTCGACCTCCCCCCCGTCAAGGAAGGGGATGGGTCACTCACCCAAAGGAGTCCCTGTTCGGGTGCCAACTGAAGGAAGTGGCCCGATTGGGGCCACCCGGGTCACTCACGACCACCTCTCAGCCTTTGATACCAAATGAAGTTGGTCAGACAATAGAGAATACAAACCAATATCTGTTTATTCAGGTACACACAGAGTGGAGCCCAGTCTGCCCAGTTGCTAGGAGTGCTGCAGAGGGACTAACTTCAGCAAGCATAAAGATACATTATGTACATTTCAGAACCAATGAAGGCACACCCACCATGGAATTTTCCAGACAGATGCAGCTATACAAAAAAAGTACAGAGAATAAGTTTAGATTCTGGGGCCGGGCACACACTATCTACAACTCAAGGTCGCTCTGCCCGTGCCCGCCACTAGACAAGTGGGAGAAGGCCTCTATCTAGTAGGAAAAATATGCGCTAATAAGTACAGTCCATTCATTAGTGAAGCAAAACCTAACACTGCAGAAACGAAACATAATGGGGACTATTCTCGTAAACAGCAATGAATTAGTTTCGATCTTGGTTCAAGATGGCGTCTAAAATAGAAAATGGTGATGCCAATGCTAATGTACATAGAACAATGCGTAAACATGAATTTTTCTATTCTAACAGGGGCCCCCAACGTGAGTGATGATCTTGGTGAATCAGGCCCTATTTGTATGGGATACACAGCACTGCTTCCCCCGAATTTACCGTAACACAATATTCAACTCTTGAGTTGAGCACAAATTATGGACTACGTGTACCATAATGCAATGGAGCAAACACTCCTGGGATGTGATGTTGTGCCTGGCCACCCCCTTGTCCCAGACCAAACATTATTTAATGGTCTGTTCTAGCTTTTGTTTCATGTCTCTGATGTTCTCCAAATGTGCCATTTTAGGGGTCTCAGCTACAGAACAGTATGGCAGAGGATCTGATCTGTGATGGAGGATGACTCAGAATGAATAGAAAATGGCTGTCAGCAACTTCCTGTGATGTATTTCCTGCCTACAACTTCCTGTATGTCATTTCCTGTATGAAAGAATGGGTTCTGGTCCATTTCCGAATCTTCCGGCACAAATGCATACTCTCCATACACGGAGCGTAGGCCTCATATGCAGAGCAGACGCGCCGCTTACGTAGACTAAGAGGGCCACCATGGCCATCTACTGGCCCTCTCTGCAGGGGTTGACCAAGGATGAGACCGCCAGGTCCACTAGCAGGGGGAGGGTGGCAGGTGGTAGTCTGTGGACAGGAGATTGGTGCTCAGTGGATACCTGCACCACAATAGGGTTGGTACCTCCTTCAGATGGTGGTGAGAATGCCTGGCATGCACTGTATAGGGAGGAGTGTGTAGGGGAACCTCCACGTCTGTCCTGGATGTGAGGGCTGTGACAGAGTTATGTCTGCGTTGGGGTGTGTGTGATCTGTGGCTGGTTAGCTCTATGCTGAGGACAGGCAATCTTGTGTTTTAGAGGCTGAGGCACTTTGCTGGGTGGAGGGTGTGCGGCCTTGCCAAATTTGGCCCATATGATAAATGTTCTGGCCAGGAGGAGGGCCAGATAGTCTCCCTCATCCTCAAATTCAGCAGTCTCCTCAGGTACTTCATCCTCCTTCTCTTGCATAGAGCTTGCAACCGACATTGCTGCTTGCGAGTGAAGTGGATTCTCCCGTTAGATTGCCCGACGCCCAACACTGGTGGAACGTCCATCCTCCTCATCATCATCATCACCTGGAAGACAGAGGTTGCAACAGGATAAGTAATTGACCAAGTGTTAGATGTGGTGCAACACAAGGGTTGGTTATACTGTACTTTTCATCAACAGATGAAGCACATGTGACCTTGTTATGGTACACCTACATGTGACAGCAGACATAATAGCACTGAGGTGTTGAATCGAGATGTACAATGCACAAGCAAACTCACCAGCTCTAGCAACAGCTTTGTGTCCCTTTGCGATCCCCCTTATGTCAACTACTGAACCTGTCTCCTCATAGGTGTAGCTGAGGAAGCGGCCCCCAATCCTGCAGCTGGAGAGTGAAGTGACACCATACTCAATGTTCTGCATTACTAATTTACAAACAGGCACATGTGACACTCACATTTATGAAATGGTATATATGTAACTTTGTAAACACCAACTGCAGATGCTATGCAGAAGGGGATTTGGATCTTTGTAATGATTTTGCAATCCATGACAGGGAAACACTTTATGGCTCACTTACCTGATGGACAGATGTGTGTGGGTTTCACTGCTGCAGCCAGGATGTCTTGCATACCCCGCGATGGTGTTGTCCGCCTCACTGATGGCATCCTGTCAGCAGCTGTTATGAGACATACATGTCCATATTTAAGTACACAGGATGGTAGCTATGAGCTAACATGTATGTGTCATTCTCAATGACCATTGATATGCTATTCCTGGCCAGTATGCGGCATGTTACCTCCTGGACTTTACATATGGGCCCTTGCTCACCAGAAGCAGTTGCCAGCTGTTACCTCCACACAGCACTGACATCAATGAGATGACACATCAACAGACAAACGTGTATGAGACGGTAACTGATATTTGAAGGATGGGGATATGTATTCTGGACGCCTCCGCCTTACTTGAATCACGCCTTCATCATTATGACCATCATGCATCATGAGTATACTGTTGTCTGTTGACAAGTCTAAAGGAGTGTACACCATCAGGCTGACCAGTTTCACATTTACACATCAGATCATACATTGCATTGTAGAGTTGATATGTGAGATGTCCAATAGTCAGGTACTTTTTGTGGCTCATTTGGGCTTCCCTCCCCAGGAAGTCACAACGCTCATTTTAGACTGTGAGATCACACATTTGTTATGTGCAATCTGTGTGTGTCCTTTGTTCCCATAATCCATTTACAACATCACTTATATATGAGAATACGGTAGAAGAGGAGGCAAGCAGAATTCAACATTTGACTAGGATCCCACATTGTGGGAAAGTATAGAAGCTTGGATGGTTGCCACCTACACTGGATTTGCATTGTGCTTTTCAGACACTAGATATGAATATTTTAGTTCCTCAACATCCACCTTAGCAGCCCATACACCCCCCCAAAAGAACACAACTGGCATTAGTGCGACCCTCTTCCACACCAATTTCAATACATTTTGTCCATTGTGAATTTGCTAGAGAGTTTTCATATCATTGAATTACAATCCAGTTGTGGCTACTCCACTTCATATGACACAATATAGTATTTTATGTACATTCTGCACTCACTGGCCATACATTTAGTGTCATCCTTTCACTAGCCACCATGGTGTGATATGGTATGTGGTTAAATACCATATGTAGGCATATTGTGATGAAGGACAACAGTGATGTAGAACACATACAACATACTGCGGACATTAAAGCCACATTTCATGAGCATGAGCATTCAGGTTCATCAGTCTTTTGTTTACTTACCAGGGTCCCGCATCTTCCCAGTGTGTGGTCCCTGACCAGATGTCACAGCCAACCTTGTATCAGATGTCACTGGAGGTACTGGAATCCTGGAAGACATCATTGGACCTACAATGATAAGTGTGTTTGCCACTCAACATTCCAGCTGCACATCTTATGCACTCAATTTCAGACACAAAAGATAAGCACAAGCAGTTAAGCTTGTAAGATAAGCCTTACAGTTGAAGAAGTGTGTCGTACTAAATATCATCAGTGATCCCACCCTCTACTATTAATGGCCTCACTGCCTAGAGGAACAACTATTACATTTACACTACAACAATTCCAAAAGGAAGGTTCACTATATTGTTTTGTTTATGGCCAAAAATCAGGCCATCCAATGTTAACAAATATAAGCAGCTGGGTTGACTGGACAGTTTCATGTATTGAATAAACATTATAAGTTGGTTACTGGACCCATTCTTAATACTCCTGACAATTAAATCTCACTTCTTGTTCATCATTGTTATATTTGTCAACATTGGATTTCCAGATTTTGGGCCGGAAACAAAACAATATAGTGGACGCTTCTCTTTGACTTGTTGTGGCATTTGATTCCAGAGTTGAGTTCACAGTTCTGGAACTGTTGATGGAATACATGTAAAGTGCCCTAATCACGAAGATATATTGTGCCAAAATATCTTATTTTTCGACTTTGGGAATTCGCAAAGGGCAGTTGCTAAACGTAAATGTCCTTTAGGAATACCAAAAGTCGTGAAGTTAGACTTTCATCTCCGGTTACCTTTGTGAATCGATCCCTATATGTCCCTCTGTTGTCTGCTGACAATGTATGCATTTTGTCCCTCTCCTGACCAGTCTAACTTACCAGTTTGTGAGGGTGGTATGCTTTGTACTGGATGATATTGTTTCCTCCCAGCAGATGCAGGGACCTCTGCCACTGTGGTTGACTGTACTCTGGCTGAATGTGTCAATAGGGGAGAACAGAGAAAAGACACCAAATCAAAAATGTACATGTGTAAGTTGTCAGAAATTTCCTCAGAGCTTCTACATGCTAACAGTATTGCTAAGTGCAGCTGTGGCTGGTGCAGGTCGGAGCAGTGGGGAGTTGGGGTGGGGGGCATGGCAGACAGGGTGGAAATAGGCGACAGAATAGAGGAAATAAATGTCTTAAAATAAGGATTCACTCACCTTGTGCTCGGTGATGCGGCAAGCACAAGGCAAGTTATTTTGATTGTTCATTTTGTTTTATTTTCCCTATTACGTTGTCTGTTGATTTTCTCCTGCACGGCCCCGCCACCCCCTGATGTTCCTGACTGCACCGGCCGCGTCTGGCTAAGTGGAAGGGGCACTCTGTCAATTGCTACTTAACAGTGTTAGGTATATACGGTAGCTGTACTGGGCCCAAGTTTTTGATAGTGGGAATGGGATTTGCCATTTCTAACTCAAAGGATTCTGGGACTTGTGATGCAACATACAGAAGGAGACACATGAGTCTCTGACTCACTATACTTTTTTATACATACTTTGGACAACTTCCTTAAACACAATTGGGGTGCAACACAGACAGTCATTTTATATACTTGTTCTTGTCATCGCATTTACCTGGTACCACATTGCGGACACACTCACAGGCAGCCAATGGAGCATGTGGGGGTGGATTGTATTGAGGACATCCTCCTCAAGTGTGATGAGATGGAGGCAGGGTCCGGATTGTACTCCAGGGAGAATTCTGGCCATCTCAATCCTGGCGTACTTCTTCTTCACCCGCCTTTTTTCGTCCTGTCACTTCTTCTTGATGTCATAGACAGTGCGCACATACTCTCCCAATTCTGTGACTGCAGTGGCTAAATGCTGCCATAGAGCTGCCTTCTGTGTGCCACTGGTGCAATAAGAGGGGAAACCATGGAGCCGTTTGTGGTGCCTCACAATGAATTCCAAGATCACGGTGGTCTCCTCATCTGTGTAATTTTTCTTCCTCCTTTGTTGGCGCATTTTCCTGAAGTGATACGTAGAGCATGCAATCAAGAACTGTCTGTGATCAAAACTTGTTTGTGTGCTGCTTTTATATGGTTTGTGGTGCAGGTCTTGCAGGTGGTGTTAATTGACTTCACCTGACCTAAGCAGGGGGGATGGTAAGCACTTGCACAGGTGTTTAGCATTGGAGACAATGATCATCCGACCCGAGCCTGGAGATTCCGGCCTGGGTGCGGAGATTATGACCCAGGTGCGGAGATTCCAGCTCGGATGCGGAACTTCTGGCCCGTGTGTGGAAATTCCCCCCGAGTGCGGAAATTCCGGCGCAAGTGTGGACGTAAAGATATGAGTCGGAAATGACTTTTGTGAATACCAAAAGTCATAAGTGACTTCTGTGAATACCAAAAGTCGTAAAGTTAGACTTTTGACTCAGATTACCTCTGTGAATCGGCCCCATTGTTTTTTTCATATTAGAACATATTAGAAGAACATGCACATGCATCCTGTGAGACTTGTCTTGTAATGATGAAGCAGCACTTTTAAACAACTCCAACTTACAAAGATTATTAGGATGACACTTTTATCCAGCAGCATAGCAGGCACAACATACACCTCAAAGTTTATCTTACCATCTGCTCTTCATACTGTCTGCAGGCCTATTCCAATAATGCCCTGCTACATTCTATTCCCTCTGACACCTCTACATTCCACCCCGCTAACCACAACTAGCATAAACAATAACACATGACATCTTCCCCATTTTGAACACAAATAAGATGAATAAATATAATGCAAAATCAGCATTGCCATGACAAATTATTTATAATGTATAACAGTTCTCAATTAACATTGGCATTTTCTTGAATGTTCTTCTTGACTTCCTGGGAGCACAAATATCACTAACTTCAACATTTACATTTCCTCTGTACTCAGTTAAATACTCATTGTGTATCTTGGTTCTCCATCTCAATATGCTGTTCAGAATCAAGAATAATCTTCTACATAACTAGAATCATTTTGCACCATCACTAAAGTTTCAAACTTTTTGAAATGTGACACATTCCTGGCAAAAGCAAAACTGACAGGTTGCTCATTCCCCTACATAGCACCCAAGACATGGAATGACCTCCCTCAACACATCAGAGCCTCCTCCTCACATCTTGAGTTCCGCAAGAAGCTGAAGACATGGCTCTTCATATAGGCACCTTTGGGACCTCAGACCTACACACCTGCCCAAGCACCTGGATACCCTCTCGGGTGATTAGTGCACTATACGAATCAATTTAGCATAACACAACAAAACACATTGATTGATTTATATCTTAAACTGAGATTGTTGAACCTTTAAGGTTCTTTACCACTAAGGGTGTAGGACAGAGGTTCTTAACTTATGGTCCGGGGACCCATGGGAGTTCCCAAAGCCAATTCAGGGGGTCCGTGGTGACTAAGAAAATTGAATAATATTAAGAGATTAATAAAGTATACATAATAAAGAAGCAAAATGTAAATTTGAAAACTTTAAAACAATCTGTAAGTGTGAAGGCATTTGAAATTGGATGCTAAAAATTAAGTTAGTATCATCCAATTGATTCATGAGAGCAGTGCAAGTGCATCAAACAGTATATAGTTTGGGCAATGAGTCCCTTCAATTGAATTTAGAAAAGCCCCCTTTTGACATTTAGATTTTTATATTCATTTGTGAATCAAATAAAATATTTTGTCATTTGTGTATTTGTTTGGTGAATGCTTATTTCTATGATTTTTTAGTACTGTTTTGCGCTTCAAACACACGAGGGGTCCTCGCATTCCAATAATGATTCAGTGAGGGTGCTCAGGTTCCAGCAATGATTAAGTGGGGGTCCACATAAGTCAAAAGCTTAAGAACCACTGGTGCAGGATTAAACAGTTTGGGTACTTCATACTGATGGCAGGATATCGATGGTATTTAAGAAAGAAGGCTTGATATTGTGAGTACCATTATATGAAAGATTTGCATATAGACAGTAAATATATTGTTTTTCTTTTTGTACCAAAAATATTGAAGATTTAAATATCTATTACTTTAATTTTGTGATTTTCAATATCATTTTAGGTGTTTGATTTTGTTCATAAATGCTTAGTTTCTTGATTGTTGGTTGTTTTTGATAAGTTGTTTAATTATTTGATTTATATTCTTCTATTGGGCTGTTTTTATTGTTTTTATTACTTTTATTTTTAATTTTTATTTTAATGTGTTTAGGTAATATAAGGGTTTGAGTGGGTAGTGTTTTAAATTAGTATTTTAGGGGCCCATTACGATACCCGGCGTAAAAAAATCCGCCAGGCATGGAAGCGGCAAAAATCCGCCCGCACACACCGCCTGAACACCGACCACGCCATTATGAGTACACAAACCGAAAACCGCCATCGGCGGAAAAATCACACAAAATACCGCCCGCCATCGTCCGAGTCGGAGTCAAACCGCCCGCCACGGACGGAAACACGCACGACAACACAAAACCGCCCGCCCACACGGCCGACACACCGCACGTGAAATTACGATCGCACCGCCATGAGCGCGGAAAAACCACAAATATACCGCCCGCCAGCGCAAACAACGCCGATGAGAATCGACACGGCAGAAGCCATGGCGCCCACGTACCTGCACAGAAACCATCCGCACACAAAACCAATAGCACACAACATGGCCAACAAGTCCACACAGCAAGGCACACACACACAAATACACAAGCACAGTACACATCCCGAAAACACCCCCCCGGACAAACAAAAAATACAAAGGCCAGAACCCCAGACACAACACACCTGAAAACAACAGACCATGAGGACACACCCACATAGGTGAGTACAAAAGCAGCACTCCCACAGACCACAACCCCTTGCTACATTGCAAACCAGAGAGGAGAGGAGAGGACACAGTGACACAGCAAGGACAGCAGCACACCACAGAAACGCACACATCACAACCACCACCACCACCACCAAACACCGGCACCACAAACCCCCTGCACATTACACAACACACACCGCACCAGCACCACAAACACCATGGCACCACAAAGGATGCCCAAGTTCACGCCCATGGAGCTGACGGTCATGGTCGACGAGATCATCAAGGTGTACCCACAAATCTATGGGAACATGGTCCAGCACACACCACTAGCCACCAGAAACAGAATGTGGACCCGGATCGTAGACCAGGTCAATGCAGTCGGGACCCTGCCCAGGAACAGAGTCGAGATAAACAAACGTTGGAATGACGTAAAGAGCCTGGTCAAGAAGAAGGAGGGCAAAAACAGAGAGCTGGCTGCCGTCACTGGCGGAGGGAATCCCGCGCTCTTTAAGACCTTCAAAGCGTGGGAGGAGAAGGTGCGAGTCGTAATCCATCCGGAGATCCTCGCCGGATTAGCAGGGGAGTGGAGGCTGGTAAGTACAAACTAATGTATACTAGCACACCGCTATGTACACACATGCGCAACCACCATGCCACAGCTCCCAGGGACAAACACCCCCATGTCCAGCACACAATACACAACACATCACACGCACATGCAACAGACACTACCACACACAGGCCAAACCGAACAACTGTAAGATGCGTGGGGACATGTGTACACTAAGCCAGCCACGTAACCACCAACAGGTCCCCAAATATGCCAGAAGCGCCACAACGAGCACCCACCACACCCATGTGTCCGCCACAGCTGCACTAACCGACAAGTAACAGGTAAGTGGCAGGAACACAAAGTGCAGTGGGTGGGACGGTGGACAGCCCAAGTACAACACACACCAGGCCCCAGTCCCACAGCACAGCAAGGAGGAGCATCCCCCACACCCCACAGCCACGTGTCAGCCACCGCAGTGCACAACGACAGCCGAAAGGCAGACATCACGGTCCACAGCAATCGGTGTCAGTGGGTGTACAGCCACCCCCACGACCCACTACACCCCCCACCCCCACAGACCTGCAACATGGAGCACCCCCGCTTAGAGCCATGTGGCATCCAGTACAGTGCACGCACGAACAACTTGCAGGTGGGAAACTGGACAGGGCTGGATTACTGGAGGCATGAGGACCATAACACCACCAACACATGGGACATGTCACGTAGCACACGAACACGCAGCACCGCCCACCGTCACGAACAAGTGAACAATGTGCACACGGACATGAACAGCAGACTCACACCCCACATGACCCATCACAGACATAGCAACACCCAAGGAGCCACGTCTGCATGCACAAGCCACACTGAATATAGTCCCACACGGCAGCCACTGTGCAACTCATCACACACAACCGAAACACCATTGAAGTCCTGTCCATGTAGCCCCCACTGCCTGTCAACCCCACACCCCACAACTACGCCTATGTAAGACAAACAACACTAGACGCAACAGAGCGGAACAACAGAAATGCACACGAACACCACTGAACCCATCAAACTCACAGACACACCATGCACATACAACATACCATCCATCCCATCCGTCAGCCCCAGTCACATGAAAGGCATGTCATCCGCACATCTGCCACACATACAGCAGTCACGCTAAGACACATGCCCATGACCAACCATGTGCCAGAAGTCAATTAAGCGCACGACACACTGTGAGCAACAACACACAACATGGGCCACACCCCCCCGAGCACTGCAGTGATGCACATGGCACAGGGCAGCACGCACACCAAGGAGATGGGACAACTGCAATAAGTTGGCTGGCACACAACTATCACTCACTCATAACGATGCGTCCAATGCCATGTCCAGTAACCACAACAGACAGCAAATATGCAGGGCATGTCAGGCATGCACACACCTCAGACCATGCACTGTCATGCTGCCACAACACATGTCACGTTCGGCACCCATGGCTCACAGCATGTACCCCAAAAGCATATCCCCTCCCAAATGCGAATCTGGGGCATGGCCCCCATGTTGCCATATGCGTTCCTAAGCGTTCCATTTGAACCCCTAAAGCATATTCCATCCCAAATGCGAATCTGGGGCATGGCCCCCATGTTGCCATATGCGTTCCTAAGCGTTCCATATGAACTCCAAAAGCAAAGTACAAACCAGACCCAGGATGGGCCAGGAGCCCGCATACACCAGAGTCACAATGAGTAGGGGCAAAGCAACACACCCATCGGAATGGCCAATCCGTCCCATGCCACATGTGCACAGCACACAGTCCCATTGCCTAGCACACACAACTACAGATGCCACAGCCACACACTCGCCTCCGGGAAACCCATGTACGAGATTGCACGAACTGCCAATGTCAGACGACTAATACATACTTCGCCAGGTGCAACACAATAACAAATCTCATTTTCTCCACAGGTGACGAACTGCTGGACGCTGGGGATGGAGACAGCAGCCAGCACAGCCAGCCTACAAGCCCCCAACGAGGACACACGGATCTGGAGGATCTGTCCACCTCTTCGGACACGGACCACCAAGCTGGCCCATCTGGCGTGGCAGGGCCCAGCCGCTCCCCAGGACCCCTCCTACCCACCAACCCATCATCCAGGGATGCTGAACAGTCCCAGTCCCCTGCTGCCACTGTCGTTGCGGCCACACCCACGGTCATTGCGGCCACTACCACTGCCGCAACCGCCACCATCGCCGCACCGACCACCACCGCCTCCACCACCACCACGTCTTCGCTGGCACCAGCCCCAGCGCAGGTGGTGGCCCGGCCGACTTGATCCACCCTGGGAGCCACAGCGAGGACCGTGGTGTGCAATGTGGCTAGTGGGCAGGCCGGTGGCAGCAGGACTGGTAGGAGGAGCAGGGTCAGGGAAACGCCAGCCTCCCCTGGGAGCCATGCCCTGCCTCAAATGGCCAGAGTCCTTGGGGCCTATGAAGAGGCCCAAGGACAATGGGCCAGGTCTGCTACTGACACGCGGGAGGTGCTGGGGGTGCTGAGGTCCATGGACGCCCATATGGGCCAATTCGTGTCCCGTATGGACCAACTCGTGGACCTCATGGGCCAGCTGGTGGTGGCGGTGGGGTCACAGGCAAGGCCAGCAACACCACCTCCGCCACCACCTGCTAGGGCGCAGGGTCGGCCAGCAGTGTCCACTTCCCCTGCGTCCACAGCCAGTGAGCACACCTCACCCACCACCAGCAGGTCGCCACCACACACCCCCCTCCCAAACGTGGAAGGGGCCGTCCAAAGAGGAAACAGATCTCCCGGGAGGACTTCGCACGCTCCAGTCGCAAGTGAGGCAGCCAGCCAGCCTTCCACCAGCCTTCCTTGACCAGCCACTGCATTGACTTGCTCTACGATCCCACTCCACACAGCCAGCTGGATGGCATGTGTGTGTTGGACTATGGACATAGAACCAGTGGGTACACCCTGATCATCACGCAGCCATGACCGACAGCTCATTGTCACTGCACGCACCACTTTTGTTATCACCTTACACACAATCACATGTCACAGTTCGTAATAAATGCACCTTATTCACTAACTGCTGTTTGTGCCCTGTGTTTTATTTGTACGGAATACAACGGCCACCTTGGGCGGAAGGGCACCTGATGCGTGGCATGGCAATGGAATCCGGAGGGCCTGTAGGGACCTAGGGGTGGGAGACAGAACAGGAGCACATTCAATGAGTGTGTCACACACCCATCACACAGTACATGTCAACAACTACAAGCAATGTACACACATCGCACAGAGCAATAGGGCACAATGCCACAGTCACCAACAGTGGCATACTACCCTGGCCATGGAGCGTTGACACACTGCACGCAGTGAACATACGGCCACCCTGACACAGCACACACACACCTGCACAGATACAGACACATCATCCGTCGTACATGGACACTCACCGTCAAGTGAAGTAGCGGGCGATGAGCTGCTGGCGCACATTCCCAGCTTCCTCCTCTCCGCTGTCCACCTCACTCGAGCTGTCCTGGTCTGCGGGCTGGGGCCCTGGTTGTTCTCCGTCATCCACAATGAGGGGGATCTGCTTCCGAATGGCCAGATTGTGCAGCATGCAGCACGCCACCACTATCTGGCACACCTTCTGTGGGGAGTACGCCAGTGCACCCCGGTGCGGTCCAGGCACCTGAACCTGGACTTGAGGAGGCCAAAGGTACGCTCGACCACACGTCTGGTCCTCCCATGTGCCTCATTGTATCGATCGTCTGCTGGGGTGCGAGGATTCCTCAATGGACTGAGCAGCCATGCCCCATTCGGATACGCAGAGTCACCTGGGTGTGAGGGACACAGAGAACCGTAGCTATTCCAACTGGACAGGGGACAGCATCGCACAACCAGCACGCTACACCACTCCACATACTCACCGACAATACAGGCACGATCCTGTTGCAGATTGGCCATCAGTCGTGGCAAGATGCTGTTGCGCATTATGTGTGCGTCATGGGCCGAGCCTGGAAACTTTGCACACACGTGGGTGATCACCATGTCCGCAAGGCACACCACTTGCACATTCAGGGAGTGCGTGTGCTTCCTGTTGCGGTACAGGTGCTCAGTGGCCTGTGGTGGAACAAGGCCAACATGAGTGCAGTCAATGGCTCCCACGACGTGTGGGATTCTGCCAAGGGCATAGAATGCACCCTTCACTGCCGCCAATTCACGAGCCCTGGGGAAGCGGATGTACCTGTTCCGGTACAGCATCATGGCTGCCAGTACATCCCTCAGCACCTTGCTGAACATGGGCTGGGACATCCCTCCTCCACTGCCCACTGTGTGCTGGAATGACCCAGTGGCGAAGAAATGCATGGCGGCCATCACCTTAGCCGTGGGGGTGACAGCAGTCGGATACACCCTGCGGGGACGGAGATGGGGCTCTAACATGGCACACAGTCGATGCAGAGTTGGCCTGTCCAGCCGAAACTTCCTGATTACCTCTGTATCGTCCATGTCCGCCAGCAATTGGTATGGGCGGTCAATGTTCGGTCTCCGCCTGGGTTAAATGGCAGAGGACACATGTCAAAGCAACACGGCACATAGCAATTTCGCATACACATCACTGACATGACTGAGCAAGCACATGAGCCACAGCCCAGCTGTCAAGCTGGGACGGCACGGCCACAATACACTTACACAGGTCTCCCAACAATGGCAATGGCAAGTGAGACATACCACTGCCATGTGCATGCACATGGGGATCTAGGCCCCAATGACTTGCGGGGCGTGCTGATGGGGACTGACTGCATATTCGTCAAGCGGCAACGCCACGGCAACATGAGTGTCTGCTGAGCATGGAACTGCTTCCGAGGCTGGATGAGTATGGCACACGACGACGACGATGTGGGCACGGGCTGAGCGGCCAATACAAGTGGGACCTGTGGCACGAGGGGATATGAGACAGTAGTAGGTGTCAGCACTGCACCCTATGTACAGCACTGTACGGATCACAGCTCCCGAAACATTGACTGGTGTCCACATTGACAGCCCCATGCCAAGACGGCTGTGTGCTTGCAGTCACAGGTGAGAGGTTACATTGCACGTGCCAGGTGGCAGACGTACATAGTGGGAGCTGGCATGTGTGTGCATGTGTCTCCTGTTCAGGATCCACCAGATGGGCGCTGACTCTGTACTGACCATTGGACACAGCATGTTCCGTGGAAGGCTTGTGTGTGTGGGATGGTGGCACTGGATGTGCCTCCGTTGGGTGGGGGCCATGCACAGGGCGGGTACGTCGATGATTGCGCATTGTTGGTCACGGTGGGTGCACCAACTAAGATGTGTTGCCCTGTGTTAAATTCCTATGTCCGCATGATGATGGACTGTGGATGTGGGCAGACTACACATTGGTCGATGTGCTGTCTATATGCATGTGCCTTCACACCAGGCACAGCTGCCCCTGCACATGTGACCCCTGCTGGACTCGCTGCTGGGTCTGTGGAGCTGATGCACCTTCTGCGCGTGGGGCGGACAGCTCTCCTCACTTCCCTCATTGCGCATGTCATGTCTTTGCCGCAGGTGACATGGATCATGGAGGGCCCACATGTACGCGTGGGTAGGCTACACATGATTGTTCACTGGTCGCCACCCCCAGTCAGTGTTTCGAATGGGAAGGTTGTCGTGCTGGTGGTATGTTCGATGTGGCGGATGGGCGGGCCTAGGTGCGGGCTTACATTCCGGACATGGGGGTAGTTGGATTGGCGACTAGTTGCAGTACACACGGGACACGTCTCTTCCTTTCCACATCTGGGTCATCCCTTGTACTAACTGACAGTGATACAGTCATCTTCGCCCCAGCCCTCATGTCCTCCCCTCGCCCCCCCAATATGCATGCTCACCTGCGAGGCTAGCGCTTGCACAGGCAGCACCAGAGAGGGCAAGGAGTGAATGTGTGGGTCCAGTTGCACGAGTGGGCTGTCTCAGGGTATGATGTGTGGCGGGACGCCGTCCACCTGCGTGGTGCCCCAAATGGAGACCCGGCCTGCATGGACTATGCATCACAGTCTTCGCCTTCCGGATCCGCCACCTGCGACACCCAGTGGCTGTGGCTGCCCTTGCGGCCAGGCCGCGTCCGTCTGTGGCTGTTGGCCCACACATTCACTCTTTGGCCTCTCTGGGGAGGGCTCGGGGGTGGTGGCGCACGCGCTTGCACTTAGTCGCAATGGCATGTGTCGTGGTTGGTATGATGGGCAATGGATGGGATGGTGCGAGCCACCTCCCGTGACGTCAGTGCTGCTCGTGCTGTGGTGCGTCCCCCCTACACTTCCATGTGACTTGTGCCATGCTAGACGTTGAGGTTCTATTGCCTGCGTGATATGACCAGGAGGAGCGCGAGGAGACCTCTCACACACCATGCTCCACTGCCATCCCGTGCCCTGTATCGCCTGTGCGGATTGACTATGTTGGGGTTACACCTGGTCGACTGGGGCTGTGTGTGCCTTGTCAAGGGGCATGGCGGGCGCACAACAGGATCCAGCTTGTCCACAGAGGGTGGGCTGAGGTGCGCCTGGTACCGCCTTGTACGTGTGCCCGGCTGCTGTGCACACACGTGTTCACTCCCCCCGACAAGTGTCCTCTCACAATGCCCAGGGAAGCGGTGGTGTACTGTTCATGAGCCCTCCCAACACGGCGTGCTCCAACTTGGCATGTGCGCATCTACCCGTCGCACCCACCCACCTGAGCACTGCGTCCATACGACTTCACACGACACATGTGTGTCTTCCACAGTAGTGCTACTCATTTGCGTTGACATCCAATACCAGTGGACTACATGGTCATGTCACGACTGCCGTGTACTTCACATACTCTCATCCTCTCTCATTCGTACTTGTGAAATGAGTCAGCGGAGACAGTTTTGGTTTCAAACATTATATTGAGTCTTCTGTCCTCTGTGATGCAGTATAGTGGACACTACTGGCAGCGGAATACATGTTGAGGATATACTGAGCATGATTACAAATGGGATAGGGTGTGGGGTTACATCTGCTTGGCCAAGGCTGTGCTAATGTACATTTACGTATAGCTGCGGAGCTGCGGACTTTGACACAGACGGTATACATGTAGCCTACCAGACCGCTCGGCATCATGGGCACAGTCCATCTCAGTTCCATGTGACAGGTTTGCTGCGGTTGTTCCTCATGCACGCGTGCATGTGAGATGACATCAGGGCATGTGCTTGCGTGCATGCAGCGGCGTGCCACTTGTTGTTGCACTGTGGTGGTTACTGGACATGTCACAGTCACTGGGGTCGTGTTGTTGTTGTATGCACTTGTCGTCCATGCAAAGGTCCTGGTATGGGATTCCCGGGGCGGGGGTGGGAGGGGTGCAGCACCCACAGACTCCAGGCGACCTATTCATGTCCACTGAGCGGTGTGTGTGTCCATGTGCGCTGGATCCATGTCGTGTCCTGGTTGTTCGTGCAGTTCCGTCCATGTGGGTGCGATGCACAGAGCCCATGCCACTGCCTCCCACGATGCATGCGGTGTTCCTGGATGTGATGGGGAACAGTGTGCATGTCCCGGTCATATCCGATGTCATGGCGATGTCGTTGATGGTGTGGTTACAGTTGCCGGTCGTTTGGTATGGCTGTTGTGGTGGTGACTGGCCAGTCCGTGCGGAAGCTGAGCATGGGTGCGGGGTTGGACTTCATAGGTCACTCGGGGAACCTGCGTTGTGGTCCGACGTATTTACAGGTTGTCAGGTATGCGATGCCGTCCAGCAGGGCTTCCATGTCATTGGTGGTGTACATGTTTGCCAGCCAATGAAGCGGATGGTGGCTGTCAAGGTGTTGTTCGTAGGTTGTCCCTTGGAGGACCATGATGGGGCATGCTGGGTGACATTCGATGTAGCTGTTCTCGATGATCCATCGTGTGGAGGCACAGTGGTTCCATTTCAGTGCGCGTGCGATGTTGGCCACATACGCCATGCCCCCATAGGCAGAGCAGGCCCTGTCGTGTGCGTCCAGAGGGAGGAGTAGTGGTAGCAGGTCCGCCTTCAGACATGCCGGGTTGGAGAGGCATATCTCCACGGGATGCTGGTAGGGACACCTCCGACAGTAGAAGACGGGCATGACGCAGCTGAACAATGTGATGCGGTAAGTCAGTCGGTAACTTACGTTCAGCAGGGACAGGAGATCGCATCCCAATGTATGTATCGTGTTGGTTTGGTACAGCTTGAGCTGTTCGGCGTAGTTGGGTAGGTGTGTTGCGGTTGCCATTTCGCAGCGGTTCGTAGAGGTGGCGTGCTCCGGCTGTGTGTGCAGTCTGCAATGTGCACGCTCCGGGGTTGCTGTGAGCTCTGTGTAGTCGTGGGGAGACAGGACTTGTGTTCTGTTGGCTTGTTTGGAGGACACGGGCCCTCTTCCCACATGCTTCTCAGACAGTTCAAGGTCAGTGCTGTGTGACTCCTTCCAATTAACTTGCATGTGGCCGACATGGGGGAGTGTTTTCTTCTTTCTTCCCCGTCCGTTGTGTGCTTCTGTGATATGCGCTATCTGCCCTGTGGTCGGTCTCCTCGGCATGCCTGTGTTGGTCTATTCTTGGACAATGGCTGTATTCACCGGCTTCTGTCGTAGGGCTGTGGTTTCGGTGTTGGAATGGAAGGTCATTCAGTGCTGTCTGCTCTCCCTTGTGTGGGCGGCAGGCTGCCTTTCCGCTCTGCGTTGGGCCTTGTGTGTGGATGTAATTCTTGGGCCACCTGTTGTCGGTCCCCGGGCTCTTTGGTGTTCCGTTTCATGTGTCTTGTTCATATGTCCAGGGTGGTATGGGTTTTTCAGTGTGGTACTGGCGTTCATCTTCCCGAAGGGGCCCTGCTTCTCCTAGTTGGTGTTGCCGCCGCTGTGTGCTTCGCCATGTTTGTTACACTGGGGTGTGTCCTGCTGTTGCGTGACTTCACTGACATGTGTGCGTCGGTTGTGTGGCGTTGGGTGTTGTCCGTGAATTGGGCGTTGGGGACATGTCTGTGGCCGGCCTGTCACGTGTCATGTGCGTTCGGGGTGGGGCTGATGTGTGTGCTGCTTGGTTGTGTCCCTGTGTCTGTGTGCGACGCATGCATGGCGCTGCGGTTGGCCTCTGCGTTGTGCGCATGTGTGGCGGCGTCATCGGCGCTTTGGGGCCGTGACGGGGTGGTTGGTTCCTAGTCCCAGGTGGTGTGTACACATGTGTTCTGCGATGTTAGGATTTGGCCTGTGTGTCATATGTGGATGCAATGGTGGATGTGTAGTGTGCACGCGCTGGTGGGGGGTTGTCCGCTTTTTCCGCCCTTGCACTGTGTGCGCTGTTTGCGTGCACTTGTTGTGTGTGTGCCTACCTGCGTCTCCGCGGTACGTTGCGTCCTTGGTGGTGCATCAGCAGAAGCATGGGAAGGGCCTGCAGTGCTGGATTCATGCCCGGGGTGCCGCTTCTTCGTTGTCCGTGCTCGGCGTCCGTGTTACCGCTTCGGTTTGTCGTACGGTATCTCTTGGCCGTGGGAGCCGTTTGTTTGCGGCATCGTAATTTATGCGCCGGGCGGGACGTGTTTCGTCGGACGGTGTGTGTCAGTTGTGCTGCGCCGCTACGTGTGCGGGCGCACTTTGATGGCGGACGGTGTTGCTGGCTTGCCGGCGGTGTTTGGCCTGCTTTTCGCATCATAATTGGGCGGGCGTGTGGACTGCTGCGTGCCGGCGGTAACTGGTGGTTTTTGCATCCGCCAGCACGGCGGTTGTGCTTCCGCCCGCCATCGTAATGGGCCCCTTAATTCTTATATTATTTTTTTAGACTCTATTATTGTAATCTTTATTTTGTATTAGATTTTTTTTCAACTCGACACTTTATTAGGGCAATATTTTGAAATCAAAATTATTGTTAATTTAATTATGAGCAGAGGGTTCACAATATTTTAGTAGTCAATACTCTGGGCTCGATATTTTGGTAGGTTGATATCTTTGAGTTGGTATTCATGACTACAACCAGATGAAACATGGTATTGGACTTCATTTGGCCATTGCTTGACTTTCACCATTTCACCAACTTGGTATTGCTGCAGCTGAGCATGTTTTCATCTGTCTGTAAGTCTTCATCCTTTGCTTAACCAATTGATCTCTTTCCCCAAACTCTAAATTATGCTTCACTACTTTTCCAGCCACTTGTGGTATCCATTTCTGCTTGACTTTGTCCAAACATTCGTTTGGAGGGAGAGTTTACTGTTAAACTGTTCGGAGTGTTCCTATAATCTCATAATATTTGACACAAAAATTGATTGATAGCTTCTTGAGCAAATTTAGCTCTTTGTATGGTTCTTTTGATGGTAGTCATTAGTCTCTCTACGATTCCATTTGCTTGTGGCATAATCAGAGTTACATTCCAGTGAACACGGCTTATGGATATCATACATTTCTTAAACTCGTGTGAACCATATGGAGAGCCATTACCTGTTTTCAAAACATCTGGTATTCCTCAAGTCAATAAGATATCATCCAAACTGAGGAAGTACAGCACATGATAAAGTTGTGAAAATTTGTCTTGTCTGCAGAAAACGTGAATATTAATTTATGACTACAAATATGTAATGTCTAAAATCTAATGACCAATACAAATTTGTATCAAACATAGGCCCCGCTGCTCCTGGTAGTCCAGACCTCTTTAATTCTTCAGGAAATGGCTTTCTAGCTGTACATTGATGCAAATGTTAAACTATCGTACCCTCCATTTATCAAGTTTTGAGAATTAAACTTTGTCAGGTATAAATCTTCTGTTGCAGTTACTCCTCTTTTAACCTTCATGCATGATGTATTTTACATGTTGTTGCTCTGCATAAGCAATAATTAATTTTGCTTCTCTTTTTATGATACTAATTGCTACAGACAGCTACTCTTGGATTTTTATGTAGGATAGAATATCCCTCTTTCGTGTTTCATGTAAAAAAAATCACCACATCGTTTATATGCCTCCACCAGGTTCTAGCATTTTTTTACACTCTGTATTGTACTACCAATTGCTAATGTCTCTATCAATTCTATTTCAGAGGTTCTCTCTGAAATTGGAGATTTAATCAAACAATATAAATATTCTTCAGCAATAGAATGTTCACTTTGTTTGTTTTCTGAAGGAGATCTGGACAAGTAATCTGCTGGATTATATTCCTTTCCAGGTTTGTGAACAATTCCAAAGTTGTGGTCCATTAGTCTCATACTTCAACTCACTATGCATGGAAGCAGTTTTACTGTTGGATTTCCAAAAACAGTAACTATGGATTGGTGGTCAGGTACCATTAAAAATGGTTTGCTTTATAAAAAAAGTATGATAGTGCTCACAAGCCGACATGACTTCTAGCCTGCCTTTCTCTGGCTGTAAGTACTTCTTCTTACTGTCTTTTAGGCTTTTACTGCCATAACAAATCACAGCACGAAGCTGTTTTTTCACAATTGGTATTGTACTTGTATTGCTCCTACTCCAACCAGGTTTGCATCTTCAAGTATTTCTGTGCATAACGCGGGGTCAAAATATGCTAGATTTGTTGCAATATATATGCCTTCTCTTATTTTATAAATGCCATTTCACATTTCTCATCCCATTTGAATTGTTTCCTTTCTTGGATAGTTCACACAAAGAAGCATTTGTAGTGGTAGAGTACTTGACGTATCGTCAACAATAGCAGGCCATTCATAAAATTGGTCTCAGTTCAACACATTCTTAGTGAATGACCAAAATATTGTTTTAAAAATATTGTAGTGGAAGAATATTGTGAAAGTAAAAATATCATGGGACAGAATATAGAAGTTAATTATTGTGTTTTTATGTATATATCATTTTTTTAAATATACTTGCATAAAATATCTATTACTATAGCATTAGTATTATTATAATATTTGTTCCAACACATCTCCTCCCAAGAAACCTTCCCCCAGACTGTTGCAGTGGTGGTGCCGTCATCACAGCAGTGGGAAAAAAAACGTCTATAAAATCTAAAATGGGCATTGACAAAGACATTGAAAATGCAGAACACACACAGAAGTGCAGATAGTGAAGTTTATTTGTGGCAGGGACTCATACCACCCCAGGATTTCAGCTCACTGCCTTGATCACAGGTGTGCCAAGTACATGGGGTGCTATTTATCCCTCCATGAATAAACTTTACTATCAGTACTACTGGGAGTGCACTGCATTTTCTGTATCTTCATTGATTTTTGTTTCAGATTATGATAATTGTTTTATACTTTTTAATATACTTTTTATTTTTAATGTGCACTAAAAAGTTTTACATTTAATTAGCAATTCATAATTTAGTAGTCAGTTATTGGGTTTGGTTTAAAATTGGATCTCTAGTTGCCAGAGGTATGCGCTCTGTCCAAGTTGGGACCACAATCCTAGTCAGGGTTAGTAAACCACACACTTAAATTAACCTTTGCTCACCCTATAGAAGCTTGGTGCAGAACAGTCGGGCTTACTCAAGAGGCAATGTGTAAAGCATTTCTGCACACTTAAAACACAGTAAGCCGGTGAAATCACCACAAAAGACTCCACACTGATTTAGAAAAATAGTACTCTTTTTACTATGCAAAACAAGACCAAAATGACATGTTTTCAAAAGCTTAAAACAGTGCTTAACACAATCGCTTGCTGCAGATTAAGGGTCCTATTAAGTGTCTGGCGGTCCGAGGACCGCCAGACTTCTGGTGGCGCAGCAGTGGCAGTTCCAGCCACAGCCGCACCAGTGGTCTGACTACTCGATTATGACCTGGGCAGTCGGACTACCCTGGGACCGCCAGCTCCCCCAGGGAACCGTCATTGCCTGGTGTTGGAGCGGCGGTCTGAGGCCGCAATATGCTTGGAGGGACTGCCACGGTCCCACCACGCATATTACGAGTTTCCTCTCTGCTATGAAAACCCCAGCAGAGAGGAAACAAAGGGGGCACTACAGGGCCCCCCTGTGCCTCAAACATATGTGGATGCACATAGGGGGGCATAACATGCACATAGGTTCCTGCACGGCATGGACGTTCAAGTCAATGCCGTGCAGGAACCTTGTAGTGCGATCCCATTGCGGTGCCTTTTTCAATTGCACCACTGCCTTTAAATAAGGCACCACCATGGGACCGCCATGCCGCCTGCCTGCCAGATTACTTGTTAGTCATAATCTGGTGGGTGGGCGGGAGGAGCGAATTGGGGTGAAGTGGTGGCACAGTTGTTTGCACCGCTGTGCCACGGCTATGCTGCAAAGTCGTAATTAGGCCCTAAATATCACAGATTTAAACAGAGGACCAATAGATCAGTTTCTGCAGAGCTCTTGTGCTGAACAGGGCTCATCAGGCATGAGCAAGTAACAACAGGTATGGGCTGGTCGGCCACAAGCACCCACACAGGTCTGCTGCACACACAGTACCTTTCCTTGGGAGGCGGTGATGTGAGGCAATGAGGCATTGGCCTCAGTCCACTCTAATGAGAAAGTAGGCCACCAGCAATCCCCCTTTGTTGTCAAACCCCAGAAGGGTGGATGCAGTGTGGTGTCCTTGGCCCGTCGTCAGTGAATCCCATAGGGGGAGGGTCTTATATGCGGCATTGCAGGTAAATCCTGGGATTGCCAAGGCAATGCATTGCCGAACCCAGTATGAGCAGGAGATAAGGCTTGTCTTCATAGGCGAGCCCTTGTGTTGCCAAGACAACACGTTGCCGATGAGCCGCGGACCACGCTGGAGTATCTGCCCAGGACACTATGTTGTCTAGTGCAGAAGCAGGGTGCTTGGGCTTTAACATAGTAAAGTGTTCACACTTTTTCCAGGCAGTCAGGCGAGGCCACAGTGAAAGGGCTTCCCTCAGTGCTGCGGCATCATTGGAAGAAGAAGGGTGCTCAGTGTTTATCAAGTGAAGCACTCGTTCATTTCACAAGGCAAGCTCATGATCGGGCATGTGATGATCTTTGTCAAAGGTGTAGCTACCGGACTCCCGAGTGGCAGAGTCCTACAGCAGCGGTAAATAGGTGAAGTCTTTGATGGCCCGAGACTTCATGAACAGGGGGCAAGCCAACAAGCCCGTGGAGTTACTTGGGATTTCCAAAGGTTTGTGAGAGTATGTTCAGTCCTTCTCACTGTAAGAGGCAGCAGGCCAGCACATCACAGCAAGTTTGTAGGGAACTGGGTACTTGTTGCAGTACCCCCCCCAACTCTTTGCCTGCTTTTGTGATACAACCTTGACTAAGGTGTACTGGGTCCCTGCTAACTATGTTCCCCAGTATCAGTTTTCTTTCCTTAAAATTGTACCACAATTGGCACAACTTCAGCAATCCCTGTAAGTCACTAGTAAATGGTATCCCTGGTACCTGGGGCAGTGGGACTGAAGAGGGTAGACTAGGGCTGCAGCACAAATTGTGCCACCCTAGGGGCACCTCATCAAGATCATGCAAACTGCCATTGCAGGCTGTGTGTCTTGGTGAAGAGAAAACTGAAGAGTCAACATGGCACACATCCCTCTGTGCCATGCATGAAGATACTGCATGCAGTATAGGTAAGACACACCTACTGTAGGCCTTAAAACCCTAAGGCAGGGTGCAAGATACTACATGTGAACGCCTAACTGCATGAGCAGATATGCCCCTGTACTAGGAAGTTTGATTACTGCCAGTGCAAGTGAACAAGGAAGCCATATTAAAACATGTGCTGGGCACTGGTGAAAAAGAGTTCTTCAGCTACCCGATGGCTTCACTGAAAATAGGGATGTTTGATATCAAATATCTCGTATTGATGAGCCCACACTTTTTCTAGTGTTGGATATATCAATACATGCATCCAAAGGGCAACTCAGAGGTGCCCCCTGAAACCGTACCAACTGCTGCTGGGCAGACTGACTGGTTTTACTCAGCGTAACACCAGAGACGAATTCCTGACCCCCAAGGGTGAGGTGCTTCACTCTCAGGAGGCCTGAAACCAGGCCAGGTCTGGCAGAGGGTGTCTTCTACCCCCCTCCCATGAGATGACCTGAAGATTAGCCTACCAAGGCAAAGGAGTTTCAAATCAGCTCCTCCGCCTTTGATATGCGACTCTGGTTTCTCTCATAGTAGAGGATGCCAACTCCCCTGTCCTGCTCCACTTTTGGCAGAAGGACAGGCAGAAAATTGGTTAGATTAGGGGGGGTGCCCACATTCAGCCGGTACCACCCCTAGGTTGGGGCAGGTGATGTAAGCCCCTCTCATAACATTCCTCAATATTGTCCTGAAGAGAATTAACCAACCAAGGTCAGGGTTAGGCCCACTTCACAACGGAAGTGGTCATATGAGGGTGTAGTCACCCCAAAGGTAAGTAGCCCTTTTTTAGTAACCTGGCACTCCCTCTAACACCCCTAAATTCAGTAATTTGGGGAGGCCCTGGCAGTAGAGATTCCTGCCGACCTAAGAAGAGGAAGGACTGAAGAGTCACAAAAGCAGAGAAGAGGAGAAGAAGCAGCTTACTTGGCCCCAGCCATCCTGTCTGCATCCCTCATCGAGAACTGCGCCAAAGTCTACTCATCCTTCAGCTGTAACTCCAAAAGCCTGGGATGACAGCCTGCCTTCGAAAAAGAAAGAAACGTTTCCCGTGAAGTAGCAGAGGTGCTACCCTGCATCCTGCAGGCACCCAGGAACTTCTGCTAGGCCTCCGTACTGCCAGGGTCGAAAAAAAAATGCTTAAGCACTCCTCTGAACCCGTCCCTCCTGGGCCCTGCAGAAGAGAACCGAAGGTGCCCCCATTTCCCTGGACATCGCAAGAGTTGAGCCCACTTGCCATTTCAGCTCGACTGGTCCCCCAGTCCAAGCCTGTAGCCTCTTTGTAACCAGACCGATCCTCCATTAAAGTGAATGGGGCACCGACACAGTAATGCACCTCTGCACCTGGACTCCCCAGAGCCTCCCAAAGTGAGCTGTTGGTGCTGCCTTGGACTTTGCCCTGATCCAGCGGTGTACTAACAGCAGATACTCCACTACCATATACTCACCTGGGCCCATACAACTCGCTTCTACTAAACACCAAGTAGACCGCCGGAACTTTTAGTTTATGATGATTCTCATACCTTAAGATCTAGTTATTTCTTCTCCAACTAAACCTTTCATTGATCAAATAGTTCTTTCCTCTGGTCAATGGCCCATTAGGTGGAACTAGTTGTTGGTGATAATTAACATAACTTTATTAAACATTTCTCGATTAAAATGAAATAATCACAGACTCGGGAAGTTTTAAAATCTTTATCTAAATTAGTTGATTGTGAACCATCTCAAGCGTTTCAGTACAAACACCCTCATTCACAAGAGTGTCAATTCAATCAAAAATTCAATAGATATAATAATTCAGATCCACACAACAACTATGCTCAGAAAGAAGAGGACAGAGAGAAAAGAGCATCTATTCAAATACGATATATTTTACCAAGATTGGTGTGAAGACCAAACCCTCTGGCCAAAGGGCTGGTAAGGGTCCCCCGGGATAGATCAGGAGACAAAGACTTCAGGACAGGAATTAGGACAGGATACTTCACCTCTCTAGTTACCGACGAATGTGTTGCACCCCTCTCTGACACTCTCTTCCTCCTCGTGGTTCTTCCGCGATCTTCTTTCTAACCCAATTAAATTAAATAGATGGTTCTGCATTCGGATTCTTCTTTAGCGTCTCACAGCATCAGCACCACCCCCAGCACCGACAGCATCCTGAGCTCTGTATTGTCTCTGCTGCTTCCGCTCCCAACAAGCTCTAGCTAACTAACTAACTAAAACTACCTCAATTATACCTTTCCATAGCCATGTACCACCCATTAATGTTTCAATTTTACAAAAAACTAATCCTGATTGGACAGGCAAGGGGGGATGATCATCACACCATGCTTACATTTCATTTATTTCTTTAAACCATTGTTTCAAAACTCCTCCCCTCAAACTTTATTACCGACTTCATTGCCCATACATCTTCAAACTTTATTAATACAAATGTTGCGATCTCTTGAATAAAGTTCCTTCATATGAACTCTTCACCCTCATGTTCCCAGGGCACATCTTCGCTGACCTTGGACGCGTGTCAAGTCCTTAGTCATCTTTTCGTACTTCATAGCCAGGGCGCATGCGTCGCGCAACGTCAGTCTGCTCGACTCAGACAAATTTAACAGGCCCAAATACGCACTAATAATAAAGTGGAAAGGAAAAAATGTTATTCTCAAAAATAAATGATTTCACTGTATACCACCAACCTCTACTCTAACCCGCTCCATTTATTATTTCCCTTTCTGCATTTGCGTTAGTATAAAACTTATATTCTATTTCAGCTAAGCAGGTGCCATGCATGTGAGCTTTTCAAGCGGCCATTTTATGATTCTTTGCGCAGGTGCCAGAATTTCCCTCCAAGCAATAGTACGTCATACTACGTAGATGCAGTAGACGCATGCGCAGTAAAGATCCTGTGTTAGAATGCATCCTAGTCCTTCGTTCATGTTATTGCAGTTAGTAACCACATAGGCAAGCTTCATTTTCTCCCGTGTGTAAAGGAAATGCGTATTATTAATCACAAAACACGTTGTTAATAATTCGTTAATGAGTTAAACGAGAGGATTGCTTCCGAGCAAGTCTCATTTACGAGTCCTTGCTCCATCAGCCCCATAATCACCTTAAGCCCAGAAGACTGGTCCCGTAAGTCGCTGCTAAGTACCTGGATGCTGCACATGTTTTTCCTGCATAGCTTAACATTACGCGAAAGACTTTCTGTTCAGATTTAAAGTATCATAAATCACTCAAAATCTCCTGATGCTGAAAAACACACCTCTGCACCTGGATGCACAAGTGCCTCCCAAGGTAACTCGTTGGTGCTGCCTTTGACCTTGCGCCATATTAACCTCAAGTCCATGGAAAGGGGCCTTTAAGTCGTTGTTAAGTAACAGTATGCAGCGTATGTTTTCTCCATAGTTTAACATCGCTGCAAAGTGCTTTAATCATGATTGAAAGTATAAAACAGCTGTTTACTTCAAACCTGCTATTTTAAACAGTACTTACCTAAACATTTTTTCTCTGGTGCCTAAACGTATATAAAGATACTGGGTATTTTTTTAAAAAGGTGTGGATCTCCTTATTGAGTCGTGTTGTCATTTATTAATAATTGTGTGTATTTGCAAATGTCTTACACTCCTCTGTGTTAAGCTTAAGGCTGTTTGACCACTCTACCACTACAGACCTTTGGGATTGCATAACAAGGCACTATCCACTTTTAAGGGAACCACTGAACTCTATGCATGGTATGTCAAGTTATTGATATATCACATAAGAGCCAGCGTCCTACAAAGTTGCAAAGTGGCAGTCCCTCCTGGCAGCACAGCAATCAGCAGGTCAACACAGCAAAGAAGTTAGCAGAGTGACAGTCCCTCCTGGCAGCACAGCTCCTTTTCTTAGCAGTCTCCCCTCAGAACCCAAAGGTGGACTGAGTACATGGTGTCAGAGGCATATTTTATGCCCATTTTAGTCTTTGAAGTAGGCAAACTTCAAAGAGACCTTTGAACCTCACAATGTCCCTGCACTTCGATCCCTAGATCCAGATGCAATATAGGGGAGCATGTAGCTCTTTGTGTGGCGACAGGGACAGCCCTATTCAGGTACAAGTGTCAACTCTTCCCTCTCACTCTTGCTCAGGGAGACCCATCAATCTGGTGATGGGCCATCAGGATATTCATGGCACACCTCAGCTCACTTTGTGTGTGACTGTTTTGAGGGAATGCAGAAAGCCCGGCTATCATCCCACCCAGACGTGTATTCAGGCAGGGGTACAGAATAGTTAAAGTAAGAAAATGTCAACTTTCTAAAAGGGGCTTTTTCAAACTTACAATTTAAAATCCAACTTCACCATAAGTTGTGATTTTAAATTGTGGGTCCAGAGACACCAAACTCCAAATTTCTATATGTTCCCAATTGTAAATTCAATTAAAAGATGTTTAAGATGACCCCAATTTGAAACTATGAGAGAGATAGGTCTTGCAGTAGTCAAAAATTAATTTAAGAGTATTTCACTAACAGGACATATAAAACTTAACAGTAAATGTCCTACTTTTTAAATACGCTGCACCCCGCCAATTGGGCCACCTAGGGCCTACCTTAGGGGTGCCTTACATGTAATTATAAATAGTAGGCTAACTTGCCAGTTCGAAATGGTAGTTTAAAACTGCACACACAGGCACTGAATGGTAGGCCTGAGCCATGTTTAAAGGGCTACTGAGTGGGTGGCACAATCAGTGCTGCAGGCCCACTAGTAGCATTAAATTTACAGGCCCTGGGCACAAATAGTGCACTTTAACAGGGACTTATAAGTAAATTAAATAGTCTAATTTGGGATAAGCCAAGGTTACCATGTTTTGAGAACAGAGCATATGCCTTTTAGCACTGGTTAGCAGTGGTACAGTTCCCAGAGTCCTAAATGTAGCAAAATGAAGTAAGCAAAACAGGAGGTCAGAAGGCAAAAAGTCAGGGAAACCACGCCAAGGATGCCAGGTTTAACGGGTTTGTAGGAGATTAGGATAGAAAGATATTCCAATTATATTTTATGTTAATTAAATAATGAAATGGTAATTTTTTATTGTAAATTATTTAATTGATTAATTGTGCTTTTAATTATTTCAGTATAGTTTGTATGTCTTACAGTGTAGTTTACCTTTTAAAGATACCTTTTTAAAGGTATTAATTAGCAATTTTTCATTTAGTAGTGTGATGTTGGGTTTGCAGGGAATTAAGTTGAGAAGTTATTTTAATGATAAATTACTGTTTTTGTTTTAAATGATTTTATTATTTAAATTAAATATTTAATTGGTAATTCAGTGTATACATTATTTAATTAAATCATTTTATCATTCTATTTGAAGTATTTTAATATAGTTCATAATTTGTAAACTATAACTAACTATTTTTGTAATGAATTAGTAATTCTTAATTTAGTAGCAGGTTGGTGGGTTTGGTGGGGTTCAAGGAAGGTAGTTATGCTTGTTATTTATTTAATTGGTTATTATTTATTTATACAAATATTTAAATATATTATTTGATTTCGTATGTGTGATTTAATTTATTTAGGGCCAGATGTACAATGCTTGCATTTTGCGACTCGCAAAGTGCGTTGCTTTGCGACTCGCAATTTACGACTCGCAAAATGCAATGTACATCAGTGTCGAAGACACTGTTTGCAATTCCCAATGTGGTCGCAAATTGCATGCCTCATCAATATTCATGAGGCATGCGCAATTTGCGACCCCATTGGGAATGGCTGGCACTCACAGGGATGGTGGCCTGCTGGGGTCAGCAGACCACCATGTCTGTGACTGCTTTTTCAATAAAGCAGTTACTTTTTTTTTTAACTGCAGCCTTAAAGGAAAACGGCATGCATTTAAAAAAGAAAAATGAAACTTTTCAGGTTCATTTTTTTAGGGCAGGCAATGGTCACTGGGACCACTGCCTGCTCTTAAAAAATATTTACGCACCCATTCACAAAGGGGAAGGGGACCCCTTCCCGTTTGCGAGTGGTTTACCACCTACTTGAAGTAGGTGGTAAACTGCAAGTGTTTTCCGGCTGCAAATGCGGTCGCAAAACAATAGTAAATGGCATTTATTTTTATTTATTTATTTGAAAGGTTTTATATAGCGCTGGCTCAACCCGCGGGTATCAGAGCGCTTTACATGTGATTAAAAAATTACAGGAACAAAGAAACAGTTGTTCAATAGCAGAGCATTCAGACAGGTGAAATTAAAACAAAATGATTAAACAAAAATGGGCAAAGAGCAATATTCATGGAAATGCGCTACAGGGGCTATTTTACAGAGTAACAAGAAGCGCAGGTAAATTTCAGTAAAGAGTGAAGGCGGAAGAAAAAATATTCTGGGCTGGACTGGGGGGAGGCATGATTAGATAGGAATAGGTGGGTAAGAATCAAAATTGGGGAAGAGGAGGTAATGAAGTCAGATTTTTGGAGGAGAGAGGTGAGGGTAGTAGATGGAAGAGAGGGGAGAGAGGGGGTAGGGAGAGAGGGAAACAGGGAGAAAAATAAAAAGCGGGGGGAGAGGTGAGAAGATAGTAATGAGAAAAAGGATAATCATGACGGGGAAGTAGAGTGTAGGATCAGAGGCGGGTATTATGGACCCCAATACTTGATGAAGGTGATGTTTAAGGTCTTTTTTAAAGCTGAGGTAGGAGGGATTACATCGCAGGTCCTTGGGGAGAGCATTCCAGATGTTCGGGGCATTTCCGGAGAAGGAGCGTGATTGTGTGGTATTCTTTTTTAACAAAGGGGGGACAAGGAGGAGAGCATTGGTGCTTCTCATCGGTTTGGAGCAGCCCGCTATTTTGAGTTTGTTTGTGAGGTATGTGGGGTATTTTGGTGGAGAGATTTATGCGTAATGCATGCTGTCTTGTAGGAGGATCTACCTTCAACGGGTAGCCACCTAATGGCCTTCAAGGCTGGGGAGATGTGGTCAAAACGTTTATAGTCGGTGATTAGCCTGGCCGCTAAGTGGAGCACAGATCTGAGAGGGGCTAGGTGTACTTTGGGGGTTCCTGTGAGGATAGCGTTACCATAGTCAATTTTCGAGAGTACTAGTGACTGGACAATCCATTTGAAGTCTTCAGAGGGAATAAAGGGTTTGATTTTTTTGAGATGACGGAGGGTGAAGAGAGCTCCTTTAGCTGAGTTTTTTATGTGGTCGTTGAGAGTTTTTGTTATTGTCAATGGTGATACCAAGTGATTGCACTGAATTGGATAAGGAGAGCGAACAGTTGAGGGCATTATGGTCAGAGATCCAGGATTGAATGGGGAGCCTGTTGTTTTTTGGAGAGAAGATGATGACTTTTGTTTTTTTTGGGTTAAGTTTGAGATGATTAGAGTAGAACCAGGATTGTATCTTGCTCAGAGTATTGTTAAGATGAAGAACGTCAGAGTGGGACCTAATCTTATAGTAAAGTTGGGTGTCATCAGCATAGAGGTGATAATTGATTCCAGCTTGTTTCAGAATGAGGGTAAGGGGTTCCATAAAGAGGTTAAAAAGAGAGGGGGACAGAATAGAGCCTTGAGGGACGCCAAGGGCGACAGGTGAAGGGTTTGAGAGGCAGTCATTAATTTTGATTTGTTGTGTTCTGTGTTGGAGATAAGAGGCGAACCATTTGAAGACAGGACCGTTAAGGCCAAAGCGAGTTTTGAGCAAGTTAAGTGGGGAATTGTGGTTGAAAGTATCAAAGGCTGCAGAGAGGTCGAGGAGAATGAGTAGGCAGGACTCACCATTGTCAAGGGAACAATGGATGTCATCAAATATATTAAGCATGGCGGTTTTAGTGCTGCAGCCTTTTCTGAAGCCGGATTGCAAGGAGTCAAGTAAATTAAAATTGTTAATGTGTTTATCCAATTGTAGCAAAGCACATTTTTCCAGGGCTTTCAAAAGAAGTGGGAGGTTAGAGATAGGGCGGAGATTGTTCGGGTCGTTAGGGTCAGCAGAGAGGTTTTTAGGAATAGGAGTGATTTGTCCGAGTTGGAGTCAGGGACACATCCTGTGGAGAGGGAGGTGTTGATGATAGTAGTCCAGTAGGGGGCAATGATGTGGTTTAGATCTTGGACAAGGTTAGAGGGGAGAAGGTCTTTGGTGTGGGAGGTCGGCTTTAGTTTGGCAATGATGTTAAAGACTTCTAGCTCGGTCACGGGGTGGAAATAAGCATTGTTTTTCACCTGTAAGTTGGGAAGGCTGGATTTAGGAGGGGTTGTAACGTGTCGGTGAGAGGAAGAATCAGGAGGTAGAGTCAACAGGGGAGGAACGTCTAAGGTAATGTCTGCGACAAATGGGGGGTTGGGTGGGACTTGAGTTAGGTGGAAGGATTGGTCTATGTTGGCGATTTTATCCACGAAGAAGTTAGCAATTTCCTCACATCTGTCAGTTGAGGCCGTCAGCTTGAGGGGGCAGAAGATGTTTGATTTCGAACAATGTTAAAGAGTTCTCTGGGTCCATTTTTGGCACGATCGAGTTGAGTTCGGAAGAAGGTTGCTTTTTGATTGAAAATGTGTTTCTTATAAGAAGATCGAGCGGATCGGAGCAGGGCGAGATGGGAGGGAGAGGGGTGTTGTCTCCATGTTTTTTCCGTCATTCTAAGTGAGCGTCTTTCGTTATTGAGATCTGAGTTGAACCAAGATTTGGATGGAATATTTCTTTGTTTTTTTAGCTTGGGAGGGGCTAATAGGTCTACGACATCATTGACGGTCTTGTTGAAAAGCTCGGTGAGTTCTTTGGCATCTTGGGAGAGAGGGGTGAGAAGGAGTTGAGCTTGGAGTTTAGACTCAAGTTCACCAGGGGGGGATTTGATTAAGATTTCTGGTCCATTTCATGGGTTTGCAATTTTTAGAGGGAGGGAGGAGGGGAGTGGTTGCGATCTTGAACAAAATGAGGGGATGGTCCGACCAGTCGATGGTGATGATGCTGGAAAGGGAGGTCAAGTCATTGTTGGAAATGATGGCGTCAAGAGTGGCTCCTTTGGTATGGGTGGGAGTGTGACCTAGTTGAATAAGGTCATTGATCTCAAGAAGATTGGTGAGGTGGCTGACTGTGGGATCATCAGCATTGTTCCAGTGGATGTTAAAATCTCCTAAGAAGAGATTTTTCGAGTTGGAAAGTGAGGATTGTGTAAGTAGGTCAGATAGTTCCTCAGTGAAGGGAAGAGGATCGCCCGGAGGGTGGTAGATGTTATGTAGGCGAATTGTGGAAGAACCCTGCACCGTGAGTTCAGCGCCAAGGTATTCAAAGGTTAAGTGGTCTGTGTTCTTAACAAGGGAGAGTTGAAGTTCATTTTTATGGATGATAGCTAGACCACCCCCTATTCTGTCAGGTCTGTCTTTCCTAATGATAGAGTAACCGGGGGGTGAGTAAGTCGATGATGGCCGTCGAGTCTCACTATTAGGAAGGGACGCCCCTTCCTAATAGCGAGAGTCGCAAACGCTGTTTTGCGAGTCAGTGACTCACAAAATAGCGTTTGTACATGCCATAACCCTTTTTTGCTGTCGCAAACGGGCCGATCTCCCATTTGCGAGTGCAAAAAAGGGTTTTACATCTGGCCCTTAGTGTTTAATTAGTATTTAGTAGTAATTAGTAGTGAGTTGTTGCGCTGTAGGTATTTGTGTGGAAATATATTGAAAATATAAATTATTTTTCTTATTTGTTAAGATTTGTTTAGGTTAATTAAAATATTAGTTGATAATTATGTAAATTACCTCATTGATTGTAATGTAACAATTATGTGTTTTACTATAATCCATTTTTATTTAGCTGATGAGTTAATTAATGAAAGTTTTAAAATTGGTATTATATTTATATTTGTTTTAATTTTAGTTGTTTTCTTGAACTATTAATTTAACAATAGCAATGTTTTATTTTTATTTATTCTATTTTTAATTTGTTTGTGGGATAGAATTGTATTTAGTTTGTTAAATAACTTTTGTAATATAAAAATATATTCCTTCCATTATATTTAATTGTATTTGTTTATAATGCATATATTTTCCTTTTAATATGTTTGAATATGTTTATGTTGTTAGGTATTTAAATGTTTTGATAAAAAATATTTAGGAATTGAAATGTTATACCTGACCCCTCCAAAGTATAACACTTCCTCTACTGTTGCTAAGAATGGAGTGGGATTAATAAAGTCAAACACATACCTGATTTAGCATGTTAGAGTGGGATTAATAAATCTACCACCTTAAAATTCCACCACTTACTCTACTGTTGCTTAGATAGGAGTGGGAGTAGTTGCTGTGAGAATAGTAAATCTAACCTATTCAAACTCCAATACTTGCAATACTTTTGAATGTGTCGTAAAGGGAATAGTAAATTTAAGACTTTCAAAGTCTAGCACTTTACATGCTTTTTGTTGCGTTTGAGTGGGAATAGTACATTTGCTTAAAGTGGAGTGGGAATGGTAAATTTATCCCCTCAGCAATTCAATACTTTTGCTGCTTTTGCTTACGTTGGAGTGGGAATAGTGTAACTAACCCCTCCAAATCCCAACAAGTTCCCTACTTTTGCCTAAGTTAGTGTTAGGATAGTAAATTTGACTACTTTAGAGTCCAATGTTTATGCTAGTGTTTCTTATTTTGGATTATTGTTATTTTTATATTTTATTTTATTTTTAAATTATTTATGATAAACATTTAAACTGTTTCTTTATTAATTGTATTTTAATTTAGTGCAATAAGTTTTGTTTAGATATGTTTTTAATTTTAGTTTGTACGTTAGTCTTAATATTTGTAATGTAATATTGATTTAAATTGTTTAAATATTGAATAATAATTTTTTTATTAATAATTATATTTTATAACTATGTTTGATATAAATTCTTATATATTTTAGTTAATTTAACTGTAAATAAGGGTGATAGGTGTTTTCATATTTTTTTTATTGTATTTATAATTTAAGTCTTAATTTATTATTAATATGCTTCATGTGATATTGTTTTGAATTGTTTACATATTGTTTGTATATGTTTCATAGTATAAACATATGTATATATTAATAATTACAACTATTTGTATACATTTTTAAATACATTTGAGATATGTTTTTCTTATATTTATGTTTGTTAATTTTAACTTTGTGATTGTTAAAATTTGTAATGTAATGATTTTAAACACTGTTTAATTAGCTTTTATAATGTAATTTAGATAAAGCGATTTATTTTTTTATCTATTATTATTCTCTAGGTTAATATATGATATAAGAATATATATCTTAATCTATGCATCTTTTGTGATCATCTTCTTGAAACAATATCTTGGCAGTTTATAAACAAAGTATGTCAACTTGATACTTTTGATAGTTTATACTAACCCTGGGCGTAGTACTACGCTACGCTCACGGAGCATTCGTAGTTTGTGCTACTACGCACTACACAAATTGCACGTAGCACAGTACAAAAACTGTACTAATAGACATAGCATAGCAGTATAACAATCAACACCTACAAATGCTGTGATAAAACAATTTTACATTCTAAAAAGCATATAACCAGTTCACAAAAATGAACTTTGAGAATGAAAATATCAGGCAATGAGAGAGGTGATGATTTTGGGGTCCCCCCTAACCTAGGGGGAGGACCAAGCAGATGCCTTGAACACAAAGAGCATATCATGCTGAAGGATTCAGTGGTGGTCCCTTCCTCCTAGGACCACCCCAAGCACAGTTATGGGCAAAAATACAATCCCAACCAAAGGCCCTGCAAAGCATTATGGGACGTGATTAACAGTGGGCAGTGAATATTATAGTGTCCAATATCAAAATAATTCTACAAAGAGCTGCAGTTCAACTAGTCGTTACTAGATGTCCCTCACGAGTCAAATGCAAAGCATTGAAATTATTAATACATCAAGATGCAGTTCCACTAGTCGTTACTAGATGTCCCTCACGAGTCAAATGCAAAAGCATTGAAACCCTTTCAGGCTGCCTCTCCTCATATCACCAGGTCGCAGCTATGTCTTTAGAAGCCCGTCCGTCGGCTCGGAGCTATGTGAGTCAGTCTGTCGGCACGACCCCCTACACTACCCAAAGACTACCCAAACACCACTGCACTGTTGTAAACTCAAAAACACTACCCCAGCACGATCCCCTACACTACCCAAACACCAGTGCATACCCTAAACCCTAAATCTACCCCCAGCCCGACCCCCTACCCAAACACCACTGCACTACCCTAAACCCTAAAATACTACCCCCAGCACAACCCCCTACACTACCCAAACACCACTGTACTACCCTAAAGCATAAAACAGTAGCAGTCCGTCGGCTTGCAGCTGTGCATCTGCGAGCCGTCGTGTCCCTAGCTGTACATGTCCGAGTGAGTCCGTTAGGTGATAGGTGTGTGTCTGCTAGCAGGGCGGTTGGCCCGTTGGTGTCCCTTTGCGAGTTAGACCGGAGCTCTCCCTCTGCGAGGCAGCACGCTGGTGTGCGTTTGCGAGCCGACGGCCCGTAGCTCACACTGTGCGAGCCGAGCCGACGGCCCGTAGCTCTCCCTGTGCGAGCTGAGCCCACGAGCCGCAGGTGTCCCTCTGCGAGGCTGCTCGGCGGCCCGCAGGTCTCCCTGTGCTAGCCGGATCGCAGCTGTCACTCTGCGAACCGATATTGGGAATATAAGGCAGCTCTAAAAAGAGCCCTTGTGTTTATTAGTTGGAGCTACATATAAGTGCGGATGCACAGCTTCAGGTTATTCAGAAAAACTCGATTTCCCTGATCTGTGAAGTGTACTCCATCACTTCTGTAGATATCAGCCATATGAAAACGTATGTTATTGTTGTAGATCGACCCCATTCTATGGTCTCTGAGGTATGCAGACACAGCTTTGTTGACATTCTTCCTAGATTTTTCAATCTGAGGACAAAATTGGTTTGACCATTTCCACTTCTGTCTTTGGCATATATTGGAATATACAAAGACAGTTTGAGGCAAAAGCAATATCAATTGTCGAAAGGTGTCCTTCATTAGCATTTCCAAACCTACCCCAGTCAATGTGCCTAGGTCGTTTCCACCACAGTGCACAATCATGAGGTCAGGGTGTTGGAGATGCAAACAGGTTTTAACCAAAGGCAACAATTGGTGCCACTTCAATCCTCTTTGTCCAAACCATCATGTCCACATTTTGTAAACCTAGGTCTAAGTCAATACGTCTCTGTTCTGCATACCTCTTGCACCAGAAAACATAGCTATGTCCTACGATCCACACTAGCATTTTGAAGGTATGGCTGGGAGAAATGGATAGATGTCTGTAGCTCATGCAGTCCGTTCGTAGAATAAGAGATATGTTTAAAGATGGGGAACTACTTTTTTTGCCATACAAAACGATACCTGATTGGGAGATGAAAAGCATTGTTTTTTAAAAGTAGGGTGCACATTCGTTTGGTGGAAAAGCATCTTTGTGATTGGTTAAGAAAAAGCAGTTTAAACGTGAGTACATATCATAGGATAAAATTTGCTCAACTCAACCACACCTGCTACTTGCATTTGGAAGGCACTGTTCGAACTTAAAACAATCGTGAACTTTTAACCTGCACGTGCCGTTAAATGTTCGAGAAAATGTTGCAAAAAAATATCGTTAGGTTTAAAACAATTGATGAACTTTTAACCTGCACGTGTTGTAGAATGTTCTAGAAAGTGTGTTGATAGAATACGTTGCACTTCTGACTTCTATGTGTCCTTGAATATTAAAAAAACTGTTTATATGGAAAATTTAAAAAAAAACAATAGAGAGAAGTTTTGAAACCTAAAAGAATCAAGGAACTATTCTAATTTGTTCATTACATGTATTTATGTGTGGAGCAACAAAATTACAGACACAACAGCACCAGGAAGAGGAAGAAGCAGGGAGTGGGCGGACGGGGGAAGATGGCCACAATGGTACACATGCACAATTAAGTACAGCACAACTATAGACAAACCATGGCCAAAATGAAACACACCAACAAGGAGCATAAGTCACACAACCCGCCAACATCACACCACTGAACAAGCATAGAAATGAAAACCACACTGCCGGAAAGGGAGAAGGGTGAACAAAAGCTCACATGTAGGGACATCTCACACACAATGCAGCACACACACATAGGAAGCAGAGTACACCAACATCCAACACAATGTTGTCCAAACACAAAGATTCGCACAATCGAACACAGGACACAAATGCACTCGCCTGAGGCGGATAAGCGTCCAAAAGCGTCAGTACGAAACAGGTACATGAGAACGCATAAGTACAAACCCACAGTCCGGATGGGGTAGCAATTCACATATGGCAGGCAGCCAGAGAGTCTGTGACACACACATTGGCATACAAATGAAGACACTACACATTTGGAGACAAGTGAAAATGTGGAAACTTTATAAAAAAAAGTGTGTGTCAGTACGGCCAAGAGTAGTGCCATGATATGCAGAGAAATACAGCAGCATGGCTGAATACGGAACGTAGGAAAACGTTCATGTTCACCTCGGGGTAGTCCATCACCAACACACGTCAGTGTCAAGCAGCGTTGGTTGTCCGCGCTTCGGACATGATTCGACGCCAATGCAGCCATGTCCACTGTTGTTTTGGGACATGTGACCAGATGTACAACGTGCAATGATGCGGAGGGACACGTGCAATGTGACACATTGAGTCGTGGTTGGAGGTACCTTGTCACTCGTCCATGAACGCGAGTGCAGCTGCGTAAGCCACTATCTCTAATGAGTGATGGTTGGCCACAATATTTGACATGTCGTCGACGTAATCCATCAGCTGACCGGGACAGATGTGCTGACTCCAACCACTGTACCCAATGTGCACCAAAGCAGAATCGGGAAGTGGGTCAATTTGCTCACTGCATACTACGACACGTGCAATCTCCCAGGCCCAGTTCCCAACATGCATGCCAAACATCCATGCATGCCATAAACGGGCATCACCATGACAGTCCTGGTCGTGGGCCAACAGGGGGCGCACACACCTGTCGTAATCCATGTCAGCTACCCACTCGTTGGAGAGGCACACGTCCATGCACCACTCGGATAGGCAGGTGCGACATTGCAATACAGGTTGAACCCAGGTGACGTCCGCAATGCGGAAGCACAGCCGGTAAGTGATCCGCAGTACTGCCAAAGGCAGTGCACCCAGGACATGCAGCAGACGTGCAAGGTATAGGTGGACGTGCATGGAGTCGACCATGTGTTCGGGATGCTCTGCCATGCATCAGTGGCTCTGCTTGTAGCTGCACTGGCTTGCCGTGTGCCAGTATTGTGGATGAAATGGCACAGCTTGGTGCAATGAGCCGGGTCTGTGTGCAATGGGTGTGGTGGGAGTACGTGTGAAGGCCATTTCACGCACGCTAACTACGACGAAGGACTTTTGAGTGTGGGATGTGTACTCGTTGTTCTCAAATCGGGCAGTGCGTAGTGTGGGAGACGGATGCAAATATTATCGTATCTGTCAGGGGGGGCTGGCCACTTGCAAGTTCCTTCTCGGAGCAGCAGATGTGCTACTGCAAGATAGCTCAGACTGCCCTTGTGGCGGCCACACCAGAACACAGAGACACACTTACCGCACTTCCTGAACATGGACATGTCCGAGACACCCCGTTCCCCTTGCCGGATAGGCAGACCCCTGCGCTGACCTGTGTACGCCGGACCAGCACACGCCGCTTGTGCATGCAGGAGGATGCGTGCGTAGCTACATGTCCAGGCTCACTGCCAACGCTGAGGTGACATGGTAACATCCGCTGACACTGTGATGTTGCAGGGCCGGTGCCTATCATGCTAACACAATGACCACACGGACACACTTGCTCAGATGCGGGTTCGGGGGCGTTGGCGGTCCTGGGGTTGTTGCGATGAGTGTTGTGGACCTCATGGGTATCCGTGTATCATGCTCATTGACTGTATGGCACCTGTGGGTGTTTCGGTGTGGCTCTTGGCTGTGTTCCCTTTCATGCTGCAGGTAGTCGTCCTGCTTAACACCAGCAGAAAGCAGGTGTAAAATCCCTGGTGCTAACGCGGCTTATCGCCGGAATTTGTTTCGCATCGCAGTTGTTGTCAAAGTTGTGATGTGGTTTTTTCGTATACAGAAAAATAAACGAACTGGGCAGTGTATCCCGTCAAGATCCAGCACCTGACCCACTATTCCCAATCAATATAAATACAATGACATTTCTTCATTAATTTTGTGTGTACACTGTAAGTGCACCCACTACCACAGTGCAATTCAATACAGGATTTTAGTATTTAGAATAAATTGCAAAGGTGCACCTTGTGTCTTTTTGCATGGGAACGCCTACTCTGCATTTCATTATCAGCACTTTAATTCAACTAAAGTTGAGATAAATATAACACACTATTCAGAAGCTGGTGCAAACTGCAGACATCACCAGTATTCCTGTGATAACTGCCCCAAAATTTAACACCATGGTGGACACCACGAAATAACAGTAATAAGAACGAGAAAGAGTCACACAGCACTTAAGTAACAACCAAAAACGTTATTGAATTTTTTTTTTTTTTATCAAACTTTATTTTTTCGTAAACGTATATATAAAAGATAAACGAAATTTAACAAACTGAACACAAAACAACAAGGCGGAAGACTCCTGTCGGGACCATGAATGTCGACGACACAGCCTGGAAAATAAAGCACAAAATAAGGACGTGTGTAATGCGCATATCAAAGGAGTGAGACACAGAGAAGGAAAAAAAAGCCAGAGAGAAAAAGAGAGGGAAGGAAAGAAAGGGAGTGAGAAAGGGAGAAGGGAGATAGAGAAAGAGAAGAAAAGGAAGGAAGAGAGTGAGAGAGAGTGAAGAGAGGGAAGTGAGAGAGAGAGAGAGAGAGATACTGCCGCCCCTGCGCATCCATGACCAAATAATTACCTGCTGCCACCGAAGTGTCTACCAGTGGGCACTCCACGTGCCCGTCAAAGCTCCGCGGCCCGGCAGATCTCACAGATGTCACTGAGTCCTGAGTCATGAATGGCAGAGACCACATCAGCTTCTCCGCGGCCTGGCAGATCTCACAGATGTCGCTGAGTCCTGAGTCATCAATGGCGGAGACCTCATCAGCTTTTGGTGCCGCTAACCCTCTGCAACTCAAGTCCGCGCCACGTGTTCGAAGGCCCCTGACGGCCACATCAGCTTCGGGTGGCACTAACCCTGTGCAACTCAAGTTCGCGCCACGTGGTGGTAGGCCCCTGACGGCCACATTAGCTTCGGGTGGCAGTAACCCTGTGCAACTGAAGTCCGCGCCACGTGGTGGTAGGCCCGTGACGGCCACATCAGCTTCGGGTGGCAATAACCCTGTGGAACTCAAGTCCGCGCCACGTGGTAGTAGGCCCCTGACGGCAATAGAGCTCAGGGTGCGACTAACCCTCTGCGCAACTTTTCATGAGTCTTTATGATTGCGACCCGTGGAGCGTCCGCCATCCAGTCACCACCAGCAATAAAAAAGATGAGACGTTGTGGATCCATTATATTTGCGTGGTCACATTGCCTGTGACGCATGTGCCAGATGGGTGTGGTGTGTGTGCAAACCTGCCCTCAGGGAATGGCCGTGACATGTTGATAACTAGACCACTGACCTGCACACCAACAGCGAGTACGTCTGCGACAGGTAGCTATGTGGGGGGTGTGAAAACGTGTTTTCTCAATGGATTTTCCATAGGAAACTTTAGACAAGGCTACAGGTCAAACTGCTGAACGGAATTATGCCAAATTTGGCAGGGAGAAAGGTCTTGGTCCAGAAAGGGCGCTTTCTCGCATCGAGTGAAAATATAAAAGAAAGGTCTCGGGGGCAATTTAATATACCGGAGCTCTGTTTCTGCGAGATAACTCTTTCACGCTCCGTCTGCCCAATATCACCACTTCGCAGCTATGCAGTTAGAAGCCAGTCCGTCAGCTCGCAGCTCTCTACGTTTGCGATCTAGTACGCTAATGGGCCTGTACCTGTGCGAGGTACTACGCTGCTGTTCCTTTGGGAGCGGGCGGGTCGTAGTACTGCGTGCGTGAGTCGAGCGGACGGGCTGCAGTTGTCCCTCTGTGAGCCTGTGTGCGAACTGTTCATAACTCACACTACATAAGCATTGAAAAAACATCTTGTGATTCAGTCCGTCAGCTGGCATCTGTCCGAGGCATTTCTGAAAACATATCGGAGTTCTTTCTGTAAGAGATAGCCCTTTCACGCTGCCTCTCCCCACATCAGCAGGTAATGCACCCTCTTCCCACATTACCAACATACCCCCAACAACCTTCTTGGGCCAGGAAGTGTCCCTGTGCGGTTGGACAAACAAGAATCTTAGTCATGTATAGGTTTACATATAAAACATTTTATTTAAAGAAAACAACAACAAATAAAACTGAAGGGAGTCTGGTGCTGTGGTCGCTGCCACGAAGTTGGGGTCACTGCCATTCAGGACTCAGGACACAGTTCCACATGTGGGATCGGCTTGTATTGAACAGGGTTAGTGGCACCACGTGTCGCGCCTTGTGTTGTACAGGGTTAGTGGCACCACGTGTCGCTGGCCTTGCATATGGAAATATGCCTCACTAACCAAAGGGAGTCTGGTGCTGTGGTCGCTGCCACGGACTTGGGGTCACTGCCATTCAGGACTCAGGACACAGTTCCACATGTGGGATCGGCTTGTATTGAACAGGGTTAGTGGCACCACGTGTCGCGCCTTGTGTTGTACAGGGTTAGTGGCACCACGTGTCGCTGGCCTTGCATATGGAAATATGCCTCACTAACCAAAGGGAGTCTGGTGCTGTGGTCGCTGCCACGGACTTGGGGTCACTGCCATTCAGGACTCAGGACACAGTTCCACATGTGGGATTGGCTTGTGTTGAACAGGGTTAGTGGCACCACGTGTCGCCGGCTTGTGTTGAACAGGGTTAGTGGCACCACGTGTCGCGGCTTGTGTTGAACAGGGTTAGTGGTACCATATGTCGCAGGCTTGTGTTGAACAGGGTTAGTGGCACCACGTGTCGCAGCTTGTGTTGAACAGGGTTAGTGGCACCACGTGTCCAAAGTTGGAATTGCGAGCTCTGCTGCCCGCCGTGTAGACTGCTAATGAGTGTTCGTTTGCACTTCAAAATGAATTTGCTGATTGTACTAAAGCTATAACTGATATAAAAAATGTTCTTGAAGAAAGGATACTAAAAGGATATTATGTAGATTTTAGGCCTGTGATAGTTACTTCCCTAGTGGACTCTGTAATTAATGAATCAATACTTAATTTTAATTGTGAGCCCTACTGACCGCAGTGTAGGTGTATCATGAAAAGATGAAATAAGTATAGAATACACTGACGAGGTGTTGTATTTTCTGAGTATAATCTTCTTGTTAGAAATTAGCATTTAAAAATCGAATTGCGAGCTCTGCTGCCCGCAGTGTAGACTGCTATTGAGTGTTCGTTTGCACTTGAAGATGAATTTGGTGATTGTACTAAACTATAACTGATATAAAAAAAGTTCTTGAAGCAAGGATACGAAAAGGATATTATGTAGGGTTTAGGACTGTGATAGTTACTTGCCTACTGGACTCTGTAGTTAATGAATCAAGAAATAATTTTAATTGTGAGCCCTGATGACCACAGTGTAGGCCAGAGGTAGCGGTCAGCAAGGGCCCATAGCCATGTGGCGTTGAGTTGAGGTGCACAGTTAGTGGCAGCAGAAGCATTGAGACTGTATGAGCCTGTGATGATGCTTGGTGCGGACGGGCCACACTGGGAGCAATGTGTCTTGCCTACTGGTCTGCGTCATGTGCAATCGGGACTCTATGTGAATTGTGAGGCCTGCTGACCGTAGTGTAGGCCAGAGGTAGCGGTGAGCAAGGGCCCACAGCCACATGCATAGGTTGGTGGCCCCACCGGCCTGTGTAGTTCAGGTTCAGTGGCACCACGTGTCGCCGGCCTTCCATATGCAAATACCCGTCACTAATCGAAGGGAGTCTGGTGCTGTGGTCGCTGCCACGGGCTTGGGGTCACTGCCATTCAGGACTCAGGACACAGTTACACATGTGGGATCGGCTTGTGTTGAACAGGGTTAGTGGCACCACGTGTTGCCGGCCTTCCATATGGAAATATGCCTCACTGATCGAAGGGAGTCCGGTGCTGTGGTTGCTGCCACGGACTTGGGGTCACTGCCATTCAGGAGTCAGGACACAGTTCCACATGTGGGATCGGCTTGTGTTGAACAGGGTTAGTGGCACCACGTGTCGCCGGCTTGTGTTGAACAGAGTTAATGGCACCACATGTCGCAGCTTGTGTTGAACAGGGTTAGTGGCACCACATGTCCAAAATTCGAATTGCGAGCTCTGTTGCCCGTAGTGTAGACTGCTAATGAGTGTTCGTTTGCACGTGAGGATGAATTTGGTGATTGTACTAAAGCTATAACTGATATAAAAAAAGTTCTTGAAGCAAGGATACTAAAAGGATATTATGTAGATTTTAGGCCTGTGATAGTTACTTGCCTACTGGACTCTGTAATTAATGAATCAAGACTTAATTTAAATTGTGAGCCCTGATGACCGCAGTGTAGGCCAGAGGTAGCGATCAGCAAGGGCCCACAGCCACGTGACGTTGACTTGAGCTGCACAGATTGGGAGCATACAGTCTCCTTAACCGATTATACTCTCTTACACAATTAGCATCGGCACTAATCTTGAATTGTTAGCCCTGCTAACCGCATTGTAGGCCGGAGGCAGCGGTCATCAAGGGCCCACAGCCACGTGGCGTTGACTTGAGCTGCACAGAGTTAGTGGTACTTGAAGCACTTAGCGTGTGCGCAGTCAGCGATGATGCGTGGTCCGGGCTGGCTGCACTGGTAGCAATGTCTGTTGCCTACTGGACTGCGTCATCTGCAATCGCGAGTCGCTCTGAATTGTGAGCCCTACTCACTGCAGTGGAGGCAGGAGGCAGCGGTGAGGAAGGGCCCACAGGCACGTGTTGTTGACTTGAGCAATGTCTCTTGCCTACTGGACTGCGTCATCTGCAATCTTGACTCCATCTGAATTGTGAGCCCTACTGACCACAGTGTAGGCCGGAGGCAGCGGTCAGGAAGGGCCCACAGCCATGTGTTGTTGACTTCAGCAATGTCTCTTGCCTACGGGACTGCGTCACCTGCAATCGCGACTCGATATGAATTGTGAGCCTTGCTGTCCGCAGTGTATATCGAAAGCAGTAGTTTGTACAGACATAAGTCCGCGGTGCTGTGCCGCTGGGGGCCTGTGTGGCGGAAGCCAGCGATCGGCTGAGGAGGCTGGCGGTCATGTTGGCGGCCTCGTGGCAGGGTGAGGGGCGTTGCCCTGGCAGACGCTTTGGCCTTCCCACAAGTGAACCACGCCCAGAGCTCCGGCCTATTTATTCACACTCCTACGCTGAAGTGGCGTACGTCGGACCAGCCCACTCCGGTTACGCTTATGCTTACAGGGGGGGATGACACAGCTACATGACTGAGATCTTCCCTAGTGTTTGACGTAACATGGTTGGGTCCACTGTCCACAACACTACAAGCACCAGTAGTATTTGTGCACATGGAGAGGTGTGTGTTCTGCATACTGAGATGTGTCCAGCACATCACCGCTATACTTTGCATTGTGTGCATTGTTAAACATGGGTGAATTGCTTCCTTCACAAATAGTTTGTTCACACCTGTCCCAATATTCAGCTATTGTGTGGCTGAGGGGCCATGCCGTTTTCGGAAAGTTCGCTGTCTTGTTCTGCGCTGCCTCGGTGGTAGGGGGGGGCCTGGGGGTGGTGGTGGGTGTTGTGGCGTTCTTGGGTGTCGGAGCTGCTTGATCAGTAGGTCTATGTCATGTGTTGGTCTTCAGATGTGGCTCTGGGCTGGGCTCCCTTTCATACTGTATGTAGTTGTTTAATATTTAATAAACAAGAAGACATTATATAGTTTAAATAACAAATTAAAAAAATTACAGTAGGGAGAGGGGTGGTACGGGGGGAGGTCCTGAGGGTTGTGGCAGTGGGTGTTGTGTCCTTCTTGGGTGTCGGAAAAAACTATAGGTTAAATAAACATTATAATTAGAAGTTAGCATTAAAAAACCTTTGAAATTCACTGAAAAAACCATAAGTCTCAGGCACGTTATAGTTAGAAATTGGCATTTAAAAAAACCTTTGAAATTCACTGAAAAAACCATAGGTTTCAGGCACGTTATAGTTAGAAATGAGCATTTCAAAAACCTTAGAAATTCACTGAAAAAACCATAGGTTTCAGGGACGTTATAGTTAGTTGGACATTTCACTCATACAAAACCATAGAAATTTCACCGTTATAGTTAGTTGAGCTAACTATAACTCGCGCCCCCGCAATGCACTGCTGATGACGTCACATATTGCATCATTCATGACATAGTCAGTGACATCACTGATGACATCAACCACGTGAAAATCTGATGCACCTCATCACACCCTAATATAACCCTTGATACACCCACTCTAAAATACGAGTATCATTTTCGAAACTATCAACACACCAATACCAGTTAGTACATATCCACTCACTAATTCCTAGCTCTACACACACATCCACTCATTCACCCATACAGTCACTCATACACACAGTCAGCCATCAATACTGCATTATCATATGCACTCACATATCTATACAGACACTCACACACCGCCTCTCATTCATAGAGTTACTCACACACCTAGTCAGTCATGGAAATAATCAATCGCACTTTCATTTACTCACCTGTACAGTTATACACACACCACCTCACTTATTTAAACATATACTAACACATACTTACACTCTAATACAATAACTAATACAAGCACACACTGATCCATACAGCCACTCTCACAATCACTCACTCTCACATATAGTCATTTATACACTCCAATACTCACATATACTGCCTTTCACATATGCAGTTACTCACACATGTACCACTGAGGCATCCATTCACTCAGCAACACACCCATACACACACTCACCCATCCATACAGCTCTTCACAGATGCACTCTTGAACCTATATACCCAGTGAATCACCCACTCACACATTTATGGACAGTTACACCCGACCCCACCTACCCACACAGACACTCAGGCACCCATAGAGATACTCAAACAACTAATCAATAACCCATATAGATCCTCATTTAGGTACTCACCAACCCATGGAACCGCTTACACACCAACTGACAAACTAAACTGTGTGAATGTCTGTATTAGTCACTAACACATGCATTCAGTAAGACACAATTAATCACTCACTTATACAGTCAATCACACACCTACTAAATCATCCATCCTGACTCTTATACACCCATTCATTCTTCAATACACCTTCGCATATACATAAAACATATTTACATTTTATAGAAACACATAGTCAGTGGATGATGTCATCAGTGATGTCATCAGTGATGTCATTTGAGATGTCATCAGTGATGTCACTGACCATGTCATGAATGATGTAATATGTGACGTCATCAGCAGTGCATTGCGGGGCGCGAGTTATAGTTAGCTCAACTAACTATAACGGTGGAATTTCTATGGTTTTGTATGAGTGAAATGTCCAACTAACTATAACGTCCCTGAAACCTATGGTTTTTTCAGTGAATTTCTAAGGTTTTTGAAATGCTAATTTCTAACTATAACGTGCCTGAAACCTATGGTTTTTTCAGTGAATTTCAAAGGTTTTTTTAAATGCCAATTTCTAACTATAACGTGCCTGAAACTTATGGTGTTTTCAGTGAATATATATATATATATCTATATCTATATCTATATATATATATATATATATAAATATCTATTATACACAAGGTTTGTTGCCACTATTTACATGCCAAACATTTTCAAGGCCTGGCTCGTGCACAAGGTCTTATATATTTTGTGCGTGTGTGTGTTTGTATGTATATATGGAGAAGTGTGGCTCAATGGTTAGAGCGGCAGACCCTGATGCAGAGATCTGCCCGGGACCAGGGTTCAATTCCCGCCTCGGCGGGTTTTGGGCTCAATTTCCTCGGACCTGATAATTCTCGCCTCGGTGCCTATTCTAATCATGGGTCCCACTCTGCAACTCTGGGCAATAGCTTGCTTAATCTCCACAACGGCCCCAACAGCGCTGGGATGCCTGGCTTCACCTTGGGGGTGCCCAGGAGTGGACATTTCACAGGGAAAAGCCAGGAAGGGTTCCACAGCGGTATGCGTACAGCGCCAGGACACCCCTTTGGGGGTATAAGTGCGCTTTACAAGTACAAATTTTAATTTAATTTAATTTTTATATATATATATACAGTCTCCTCAAAATTCAAAGATGTATTTCTTTAACATGGAGAAGCATATCACCTTAGTACACCAGATTATATTATTACTGCATAGAAAGGCATTTATTAAAAGTGTTGGTTTTAAACAAAGACCCAAAAACTTTCATCCCGTCACCCTACCCCCTCAACAGCAATACCATTAGTGAATTAAGAGGCAAGTCAGCTGCCATATATACCCTATATGTGACTTATATTATTATTATAGATTGAGCAATATTATAGTCTACTAAATCAAACATAAGAGGTTTTTGCACAGCACACATCTTTAACTTGTATACATGAAGGTGCTCCCATGCAGTGATACGTGGAGTCTTTGACAGCTAACTTGGGCCATTAGTGTTGTTGCAGCAGGAGGAGTAATGCACAATTAACTTCAGCAATCTTTTTTTAAAAATGTTCCTGGGCTCGTTCTCATGTCAGGGGAGACGCATCAGATATCCCTGTTGTGTGAGCATGGACATGTGATAACTGCAGTGCAAGGTCAATTTTGCTGATGTAGTGTACACCAGCATAAGTTTTTAAAAATAACCATTTCGCATATAACAATAAATTGTAGAACATATGAAAAGGTAAGAAGGGAACAGAGGGCACAGAATGATACAATATAATAGTCAAGCATAAATCCATCACATCTTACTAGAGTGTTGACTCAGGCTTATATTGGCCAAATCGGACAAAATAGCAAAAAGTTTACTGTGAGCCCTGCACTTCATTTTCTATACTTGACCTGACATTCTCTGGTCTTAGCCCTGTAGGTTGTCACCTTCAGATGGCTCAGATAAATTTACATTGAACACCGACTCTGTGCTATTCTCCTCAAAGCTTAGAAGTCATTGAGAGTGGTTCTGTTCCCAAAGGTGGCTCATTTTGTGCTCAGCAGCACATGCGTTTTTGCTATCTGCAAAACCATCACACTAACTGCTTACTGTAGTGCTCCTCTCCTCCCCACTGAGGCACTCTGATAAAAGTAGACCAATCAGTGCGTAGACTCCAGGGTGAGTGATATGAAGTCTCACACAGGTCTTCTCCCTTCAACACCCAAGACTGCATCTATCAGCTGCGCCTCTGCCTGCTCAACTACACCACCCATTGAAGTGAAGCTGAAGGGCTGTACAATGGTAAACTTGACGTCATTACATCAGCCCTGTCACATGACACTGGACCTTCAGGAAGCATCTGGTTGCAGACCTTTGCTACATGTCAGTGTGAGGCAGACTTTATTTTTCATTATATAGTTAATTTGTACTCTCTGTTAGAGTTACACTTTAAAGCTATATAGGAGGTTGCAGAGCAGGTACCAGATCCAGCTCTCCTTCGTGCTGCCAGCCCATCGCTGCTGCTGTGTCATCTCTTGTTGTGCCTCTTGCTTTTCTACTGTTCATCTTTTCTCTGCTGTGCCTTAGATCACTTTTCTGCCATTTTGTTTTCCCTCTGTTGTGCCTAGACTGCTTTTCTGGCAAAACTGCTTTTCTGCCATGTTCTTTCCTCCTCTGTTGTTCCTAGGCACTTCTTTCTTCCTCTGTTGGGCCTAAATTGCTCTCCTGCCATTTCTTTCTTCATCTGTTGTACCTAAGTTACTTTTCTGCCATTTCTTTATTCCTATGTGTGCTTACCTCTGCTGGCCCTTTTCCCTGCCTCTCCCCATGCCCAACCCACTGCCTCCCAGCACCATTCTCTCCTCCCAGGACCAGCTTAATGGAGGCTGCAGCACGAATGCGTAGGGGACGCACGCAGCTGGTGCACTGCCGGTGCACCACCAGTGTGCCAAAGGCAAGCATGCCTGATCCAGTTCATGCCTGGAGCCCTGGCTCCCTGCCCATCTGCAGGTACAACACTGCCTTCCTCTCCATCCTGAACACCGGACGACCCAGCGAACACTGCTGCCACACCACACCACACTCTATGGCAGGAACATTCTCCTGCATCAGATGCACCTACTCCTGCATCAGCACAACTACCGTCACGCCACAAAACACCATGCCGACCTCTCACCACACCACACGCGACCCAACTACACTGCCTACTTCTCTATACGCGCTCTATGTGCAGGCATTCCACTGAATTATGGGACCTCATCACCACCCTCTCACCCAAAATCGTCTTCCTCACCAAGACCTAACTCAACCCTGCATCCACCCCTGACATCCCCACAGCGATCCCCGACAGATATAAAATCACTCACCAGGACCGCACCAACAACACCGTAATCAGAACAGCCATCATCCACAAAGTGACCATACAGTGCACCACCAACAACGCCACCATTTCCATGGAGCACCTCAACTTCAGGACATCCATCAGACGCACCCTCACATTCTGACCCTCAGGACCATGTTGGACTCCATCTTCACCTCCAGCAACAGGTTGTATGATGTAACAATGCATGACATTACCCCGCATGCCGTTGCAACGCAAATCTTTACCCTGACTTGCTGTCTGGGGTGCGCTGGAAGTTGGAATAGTATAATTTACTATTCCAACTCCAGTGTGTGCAACAGTAGAGAAGGTGTTGGAATTAAATCCAACACCTTCTTCCGCCTGCAACAAGCCTTTCGCGTTGCAACAGCATGCGGGGTAATGGAATGTGTTGTAACGTATGCGGTGTAACGGTTGATTCCCCCAGCAACCGCGTCAAATACAGCCACATTCACAGAACTCACATGGACCAATCACTTCATTGTCAACTCCAGCATCTCCAGTCCCCGCACCACAACTTCCAAGCTGACCAGCGACCTCCACCACAGCTGGAGCAAAATTTCAGAAACCAGTTGGACAGACTTCCCAACACCTCCAACCCAGATGCTGCCACCATCCTGGAACACAGTTAAGAACTTCAACTCCTGGATCACCAACTGCACTAACAGTATCACTCCCATCAAGAGCAACAATCAGAGAAGATCCTCCAACATGGCCAGCTGGTACACCCAAGAACTCAGAACAATGAAACATGAAAGCAAACAGCTGGGGAGGAGATGGTGCACCAGCAAGAACACCACCAACAGTGCAGTCTTCAAGACCTCCATCAACCTCTCCACTACCTTCTGAGGGCAACAAAGAAGGCTGCCCAAACGCATCGAAACCAGCACCAACAACAGCAAGGAACTTTCCAGCATTGTTAAGGAATTCTCCATCCTGGAAGCCAATGAAAACAGTATCACACCCTCACAAGAGCTGTGCGCCAACTTCACCGACTTCTTCCAAGACAAGATTGTAACCATATACAGAAACTTCAAACTCCAACCTACTCCTACGGACTTCCTTAACAGATACGCCTCCACTGCAACCATCAACAACCACAGACTGACCACATGGAACCACCTCTCTATCCAGGACACAACCTCCATTATAAAATCCGTCCACTCAGGAGCTGCCGGAGACCCATGCCCACACCACGTCTTCAACCTTGGAAACCAAATTATCAGCCAGAAACTCACCACCCTGCTCAACACCTCAATCACCACTGCTACAAATCCAGATGCCTGGAAGCATGCCAAAGTCAGACCACTGCTCAATAAACCCTCCGCTGACCTCAGCGAACTCAAAAACTACCAGCGAATCTCCTTTCTCCAAATCCCAACCAAAGTACTCGAAAAGACTAACAACAATCAAATCACAACATACCTGGAGCAGAACCAGCTACTCAACGCCTCCCAATCAGGCTTCTGCAGCTATTAAAAGCACCAAGACTGCCCTGATCATAGCCACCAACGGCATCCGAACCTTTCTCAACTGAGGCGAAATAGTGGCCCTGATCCTCCTCAACCTCTTTGCAGCCTATGACATCATATCTCACCAAAAACTGATCGAAAGACTCCACCACATCAGCCTCCAAGGGGACGCACTCAGATGGGTCACACTCATTTCTCATGAGCAGAACACAGAGGGTCCACCTACTACCTTTCACCTCCGAACCCCAGGATATCATCTGTGGTGTCCCCAACACCTCATCCCGCAGCCCCACGCTCTTCAACGCATATATACCCCAGCTGGCCAACATCATCAGATCTCACAGTCTTACATAATATCCTATACAACTACACCCAACTCATCCTCTTATTCACTGATGACCATACCACCACCAATACCAACTTCCACAGATGCATGACAAGCGTTGCTTACTGGAGAACAAATGCCTGAAGCTGAACATTGACAAGACAAAAGTACTGATCTTCAGCAATAACAGCAACCCATGGAACAGCTCCTGGTGGCCACCAGACTTAGGACCCCCAAGCCGGAAGCCCCTGAATCATCATTGATAGCAAGCTCACAATGAAATCCCAGATAACGCTATGTCCTCCACCTGCTTTCTCACATTGTGCATGCAGTGTAAGATCTTCAAGTGGCTAACCTTTCACACGGGATGCATTGTGACACAGGCCCTCATCACCAGCCAACTGGATTATGGCAACGCTCTCCAACGCACACCTCCTACAGAGACTTTAAACCATACAAAACACTACAGCCAGACCCATTCTCAACCTCCCTCGACGAATCCACATCACACCTCACCTCAGGCAACTACACTGGCTGCCCGTACAGAAGAGATGCCAATTCAAGCTGCTGACCCACACATATAAGGCTCTATACAACCAAGAACACACCTACATTAACCACCACTTGAACTTTCACCAAACTTTGAGATCAGGCTCTGCCTCCCTATCATTTGCCCACACCCCTGCATCTATCAAAGTAGAAGTGGAGGACAGTCCTTCTCCTACATCACAGCAAAGACCTGGAACTGCCTCCTCAGGCAGCTCCAGACCATCATCTCAAGGGCCCTCATGACCTGGCTGTTCGAATGAGTCTTAAAGGACCAGCAAGCGCCTGGATACCCTATCAGGTGATCAGCAGCAATCCTGATTGATTGATTGATTGAGAGCAGGTAGGGGAGGGTGGAGTCCCAGAGCTCTAATTCAGACACCACCAATGATAGCATTGCATTGTCGTACTAATGGCAGAATGTGTGTTATATATTTATCATCTAATGGAAAACACTTTACCAATGGATATGAATTTTATTTCAAGCCTTTTCCACCCAAACTTTTAGATTTACTTTGGAAATAGTGGCACATTAGCTCTACAACAACATGCCACACTTGATCACATTCTTTAGTCCTCCTTTTCTAAAAGCTAAAATGCACAAATGTTGAGTGGATTTAAGTTTTAGCACTTTCAAAATTAAGTTAGTGTAAAATTCAGAGTAGTACCCTGTACCTACCACCTCCATTTTTGTAACAGAGATAAGGAAATCTCCAGACAGTGCCTGATCCAATAATTTCCCCGGCAATTGACAACAAAAACTCCAGCTTAGTGTTCCAGTACCCTCGTTCTATTTTCTCTGATTTGCACTGTTCATGTTCCTCAATTTTCACGAGGGGTTGAGCAGGTATGGTATCTCTTTTGGTAACTCTCCCTTCATTTTTGATAGCCATCACACCTAAAAACAGAAATAGGAGGTACATATTATATTGAGCACAGAGACATTTTCAAAAGAAAAGATACTCAGGGAGCATTCTTTATCTCCACCTACAACTCTACTGAGCCTTTCCCTAGCTTCGGGTCCAGGATGGCTCCTAGGAGGTGTTGAGTACAAAGATAGCTGTTAACTTAATGTTTGTAATGTATGGGATTTGCTCTTTCTGTTAGCTTAAAGGCCAAGAGCAAAAATGGGAAGCACATTGTTCTATCTAATAATTTTCAGTATGCGGCTGGGGAGGAGAGTGAGCAAAAGAATGAGTGACTGAGTTGTTAAGTGAATGACTAAGCCAAAGAAAACCAGTCCATGTGTGAGTGAATGCGAATTCATTAGATTGTCATTCGGCTCTAGCCTGTAGGAAGAGTTACTTGAAGGAAAGAGAAGGTCTGGAAAGGTAGAACTTATGACTGGATTTAGTTTTCTGGAAGGTTGTGATCTGCAAATATGACTAGGCAGATCAATCTAGATCACTGCAGAAATATTTGTCTCCCACTAGTGAAAGTTGGTCTCATGGTGAAGGGGTGATAACAGATCAAAGCCTTCTTGTAAGGCAGCAGCAGACTGTTAGGGGCAGATTTACAATTAACTAACGCAGCACGGCGCAGCAAGTCATTTTGCTGCGCCATGCTGCGTTAGTTTGGAAAGCACAGGGATGCGACATATTTACAAGAATATGTCGCATCCTTGTGCTTCCCCCTGCGCTGGCGCACAAACTGCAACCATGCGCCGGCGCAGGCACCCTTGCACCATGGTGCAAGGATGCCTGCGTCGTGGGGAGATTGTTTTTGTGCAGGAAGGGGAACCTTCCTGCACAAAAACAATCACTACAACCATTTTCCTCTTTCAATGCGTGCTGCAGAATGCAGCACACATTGAAAGAGGAAAAAACGAGGAGAAATGAAAACATTTCTCCTCGGTGCGCCTCGCTACGCCACCTCTAGGGTGGAGTAGCTTTCAGACGCATCTCCAGAGTTACGATTTCTCGTAATTCTGGAGATGTGTCTTGTTCCATGGGTGTTGCGTGGGAACACCCACAGCAACACCCATGGAATGCCCCTTCACCGCAAAGTGCTGCGTGTGAATGGGCCGTATTTACAAGGAGAGGAAAAGTCACGCAGGGTGGCTTTTCCTCTCCTTGTAAATATGGAGCAGCCCCCTGCGCCACCAGTACGTCACAAAAAGTGACGTACTGGTGGCGCAGGGGGCTTGTAAATCTGCCCCTTAGTATTTTGGAGCCTTGCTAGAATCACATTGTTGTGAGGCCTTCTTGGGCCCACTTTGGATCCCCATTTTAGTTTTATATAATACACAACATTGTTTTAGCTATATTATTTTTACTTGCACAATATTATTCTGATAAGATACTGTACATGCTGCTTGCTTTTAGAAAGCCTTTCTCACTACATAATATGTACACAATGTTCAAGGCTAGGAACACAGAACAAGGTAGCTTAGCGCTTGTGTTGCCTATCCTGAGACAGCTTCTAACATCTAGACACATCACTGCATCAGAGCTGTACCTCTATCACAGTGATTTTATTATATAAACAGTGCGCTATCCTGCTACAGATCAGAAGATCACTTGGGTCATGACTGTCCTGGAACAAATGCTGTGTTCGACATGCAGCTCTGCTGATGCTGATCTTCCATCCTGCATAGATGGATTGTCAATCCTACTTCAGGCCAACTCCCTGGCCAAGTCATCCAGGTGTGGAGGCTCAGAATAACCTAAGATGTCGGGTAGAGGGTACATCCACTATGCTGTCAGCGTAGGGGTAGTGATAGGTAGGAATACATAGAAATAAGGCTGCAATGGTTGGACTGTTTATTCTTTTCTCCATGCTCATAATACTGTGTACATTTCTTTGTTTTATCTGCCTAATAATTGTAGCTCATACTTTCTATGCAAGACTATCATTGTTTCAATAAATGTGCTGAAAACATTGTTTGTATCTTTCTTGTGTTTACCATGGCCATGCATAAGTAAACAATGGAAGGGGTAAGAGCTGTTTCCACAATTCCTTTGGGAATCAGAGTGTCATGTTCCAGGTTTCCTAAATCACCTGCCATCCCAGGAAGGTTAGAAGTGTGGGTTAGGCATTGTGAGCTACCTAGGAATTGGACCAACAGTCTCTGATGGTGAAGATGGACTCAGATCCTACATTCTGAAGTTCTGTTGTCCTAATACGCAGTCCTACCTTTTTTAGTGTGAACCGTAAAACAACATTTGCGAAGAAATCATAAGCATTTATAGTGAGTCCTATATTAGGATTAACCCAATGGAGTCCCTTCTTGGCTACAATGATGTTCTCCCTCTTCTGAAGTAAGCTATAAAAAGTAAGTGATTGAGCGAGGGATTTTGAACAATCATTTGGCCCGATTCACAAAGCTAAACTGAGAATAAAGTCTAACTTCACAACTTTTGGTATTCACAAACGGCATTTACGAATAGTAAAGTTAAACTTTTGTCTCAGTTAAACTTAAGTTTTGATCTTGAGTTTAACTGAGACCCAAACTGAGACAAAGTCTAACTTTACTAGTCATGAATGCCCTTTGTGCTTACCGAAAGCATAAAGTTAGACTTTCGTCTCAGTTTACCTTTGTGAATCGGGCCCTTTGTGTTTTCCAGAACCAACCAGGGGAACAAACGTGAAATTCTAACTGACTCGGGGCAAAATTGGAATGGTTCAACTAACCAACAGAGCGTCAATTTCCAGAAGCATTTAGGGGCCGATTACGATGTCGGTCGGTGAGCCTCCGACTGCTTGTCGGAAGCTTACCGACCAACATGGTAGGTTTACAGCCCGACCGCCCAATTATAATGTAGGTGGTCAGACTGTAAACCAGCTGGTCTTTCAGACTGGCTTCTGACGGGCTCAAGGAGCCTGTCGGCCAGTCAGAAACCTTTCATAATCCCCTATGGACAGCATTTCCGCTGTCGGGATTATGATATCGATTTCCGACAGGCTTTTCATGTCAGGCTTTCAGACATGAAAAGCCTGTCGAAAAGTGACTTTGGAGCGCCCATCCCTCAGTGGCCTCTGGTTGGGGGCCGGGGGGGCACCAATTGTGCTCTCCTTTTAACCCCTGCACCGTGTGGCACTTTTACTATTAAGGGGCCGATTCCGATTCAGGCCGGAAAACGTACCGACCGACTCGGTACGGGAATTTAGTCCGACCGAAACGTACCGGCGCTGCCCGATCCGCATAGTAAGGATATCCCTTATAAGGACGAATTCCCTCACCCACCAGAGATGGCATGCTTCATCATTGGGAATCTCCTTGTACTATGATTCCTACTCACGGCACAGGCTACAACCCCCTCACTGAAGCATCAGCAATGTTTTGGTGAGTTAACATCTCCAAGTTCATCTTGTTCGATGTTGATGAAACAAATTTATCAAGTTGCACAGGTGTCGAATTTTTGATGCAGGCAAGGTCAATTGTTCCACATACATTATAATATTCATTCGATTCTCTCACATTCTTTGACATATAATTCAAGATAGCTGTCAAAGACCATGAGGCCGATTCCGATTCGGGCCGGAAAACGTACCGACCGACTCGGTACGGAATTTAGTCCGACCGACACATACCGGCGCTGCCCGACCTGCGTAGTACGATGCAATGCATGTGAATAACGACCAACTCGTACGGAACACAAGCCGAATGACCGAACCGCACGGAAACCAGCTATCCGGCCGGAAAACCACGCGAATCGAACTGACCGACACGCACCAGGAATGAACCCGACAGAAACGTACCCGCGAACTCCGACCCGTGCAGTACGATGCAATGCGTGTAAAACCAGACCGAGTCGCACGGAGCCCAAGCCGTACGCCCGACATGCATACAAAACGGAGCCGAAGCAACCCAATACTCCGCGATCGACGCATACGCCGCACATGAAACACAGCAGAAACACAGCTTGAAAGACTCGAGAAGCTCGCACGAGACAACTGCAGCGTCCTACTCGGTCAGAAGAACGTCTCCTACATGCCCAAAAACTACAAAGGAAAAAATACAAAAAAAAGGGCCAAACAAGCAATGACAAAGACAATAAATACTGGGGGGGGGGAAAAATGGAACAAAGACACACCCACAACTCCACCCATATAAAGGCCACAAATCCCTACCATGATCCTTTGCAAATTCAAATGACCTGCCAGCACAGAACACCATCAGACAGCAACCACAGACACACCCACAACTCATCCATCACACAAGCCACACACCATCAGCACCTCCCAAATAGCACCCTCACATACACCCAGCAAAACCTACACACACACACCCTCACCTGCACACCCACACACACATTAATCCCCACCACCACCCATCACCATGCCCCCAAAGAAGAATCCAAAGTTCCTAGACAGTGAATTGGAAGTGCTGGTAGATGAAATCCTCAGGGTAGAGCCACAATTGTTTGGTACATTGGTCCAACAGACCCCCATGTCGCAGAAAACCAAGATGTGGGAGAGGATCGTCGACAGGGTGAACGCACAATCACCATGTTTGCGCACAAAGGAAGACATCCAGAACAGGTGGTATGATGTGCGCAGAAGGGTCAAGGCCCTACTCAAGAAGGATTACACCTTGAGCCATCGCACCGGCAGTGGCCCTCCTGCCAAACCAGTATACCTCAGGCCCTGGGAGGAGAAGGTGCGGGCCATCCTACCACCAGAGAGCGTACATGGACTATCAAACATCCCAGAGCCTGGTGAGTACACAACCAATATACCCAATATCGTGTGACAATACACACACATCACTGTCAAGGGGATAGTGAAACCATGCACCGTTAGCAAAGCCACAGTAACCAAAATCTAATCATCCCAAGATGTGTATGTTAGTTAGACAAACACAATACCTGCCATCCCATAGTGATATGTAACTGTGTCATGACATGTACAAACCCAACAACAAATAGAGCAAGGCAGTGGCACAAATCTAACCAACAAACACTGTCAGACATTTTGCCACCACTAGAACACCACCTCACAGGAAGCTCACTGAAAGGAAGGAATTCTGTGTATGCTGGTGAAGTCAGTGTAGCCAATAGCATGATGGGAGTTGTAGTCACAGATATTGGTCACCCTCACAATTGGCCCATCAACACCACTCTGAACCATGCTCACATCACAGGGAGTGGAAAAGAACTGACAAGATGGCTGACACTGGGTACTGCTGTGGGAGCACAAGCCCCTGCTGGGAACTGTGCACCAACCAACAGCAGGACACCACTGACTGACATCCTGAAAGCAAACTTGCACTCCCTGCAATGGAAGCACGTTCCATGGTGGGATATCTGGCTGGGTGGGAAGGAGGACTGACAGCACTGACCATAGTTACCAGCAGCTTTTCTCACACACACCCTTAACACAAACTCCACACAACTCACCTGGGAGAATGCATTGCATCACACTCGAATTAAATATCCCACAAAGAACCACCACCCTGGGTTATGCTGTGTGAAGCACAGGGACACTTTTGGGACTGGTAGCCAAACTAACGCCAGGACAACCCTGTCAGCCATCTTGTCAGCACATGCACACTACCCCACAGGGAAGCAGAGTCAAAAGGAAGGAAGTATGGGCAAGCTGGGAATGGGGGTGTAGGCAATAGCATGTTGGGAGTGGTAGTCACAGCTCAACATCCCCCACCCACATGGCCCAGCAAGCTCACACTGAAGCATGCACACCTCACAGGGAGTGAAAAGCCACTTCAAAGATGTCTGACACTGGCCTCAGCTGTGGGGAGCACAAGGCACTGCTGGGAACTGGGCACCAACAAACAACAGGACACCACTGTCAGCCATCTTGCCATTGCTGTCACACTCACACACAGTGAAGTCCACTCAAAAGGAAGGAAGTATGGGCATGCTGGGAAGGGGGGTGTAGGCAATAGCATGATGGGAGTGGTAGTCAAAGCTCAACATCCCCCACCCACATGGCCCAGCAAGCTCACACTGAAGCATGCACACCTCACAGGGAGTGAAAAGCCACCTCAAAGATGTCTGACACTGGCCTCAGCTGTGGGGAGCACAAGGCCCTGCTGGGAACTGGGCACCAACAAACAACAGGACCACACTGTCAGCCATCTTGCCATTGCTGTCACACTCACACACAGTGAAGTCCACTCAAAAGGAAGGAAGTATGGGCAAGCTGGGAAGGGGGTGTAGGCAATAGCATGATGGGAGTGGTAGTCACAGCTCAACATCCCCCACCCACATGGCCCAGCAAGCTCACACTGAAGCATGCACACCTCACAGGGAGTGAAAAGCCACTTCTAAGATGTCTGACAATGGTGCTCTGTTGTGGGGAGTACCAGGCCCTGCTGGGAACTGGGCACCAACCAACAGCAGGACACCACTGACTGACATCCTGGGAGTTAACCTACACCCACTGCAAGGGTGGCATGCTTCATGGTGGGATAACTGGGCTGGGGGGAGAAGGAGGGCCGGATGTCAATCAAATACCACCAATGCTGGTCATGCACACACCTCAACATTCACATTGAAATGCTTCAGGTTGGCAGGACAATGTGCTACACCAAAATCAACCTCTGACTGTGACAACTTAGGACAATGCAATGTACAGGCCCGCATCCAGAGGTACAGTCACAACTGTCAGGTGTTTGAACCATTGATGCCTGTAGAAACATAACATACATTGTGTGCCTCTTCCAAAAACAGGTGATGATGGGGACACAGCAGCAGATGATGAGGAGTCCCTGTCCCAGGCTCCGGGGGACCCTGAGCTCTCTGGTGTGGAACAGCCTCTGCCCTCTGCGGATGGCGAAGACCTACCTGGCCCCTCCGGTGTGAGTCATCATGCAGCACCAGCAGGACCACCATCTGCACCCCCTGCACCCACTCCTCCAACATCTGCCAACACACAGACCACCCCCGCCGACACGGACAGACCAAGGACCACCAATAACAACAGCACAGGGACCCTGGCCCACCGTGAAGCAACGGACAACAACCCCAGTACCAACCCCCAAGGGGGCCTAGGGTCACCTGTGCGTGCCACCGCAGGTCCCGCACGTGTGGCCAGGGGTGTTGGGAGGGGTGGTAGGCAGAGGTCGCTGTTTGCAGAGGGGTCTGGACTGCATGATGACCCACAACTGGTACGCATTGCTGATGCGTACCAGAATAGCACCGGAGAGGTCAGCCAGGTAGTGGGGATCCTCAAGGACATTCAACAGCAGCAGGCTGCCCATCATGCCCGATTGGACTCCCACATGTCCCGTGTGGAGACAAACATGTCTGGCATGGAGTCCAAGTGGGACACATTGCAAGAACTGACAGCGTTGCATAGGGACATATTGACATGCCTCCGCCAGATTAGCACCAACATGGCCACACCTCCCTGTGTGCCCACAACATCTGGTGCCGCAACAACTGCAACTGCCACAGGGAGGGAGGATGACTCTGGCGGAGAGTCCTCTGCACCGCAGCGGCCTGCACGTGAGGGTCCCCCCCGAAAGAAGAGGGGTCGTCCGAGGAAGGAAAACTGAGAGGCCGATGGCCATGTACATCCCCCAGGAACCCAACACCTGTTCTGGAAATTCTCCTTTGTGTGCAAACTGTTCACCCTGTCGAATGCAACCCAACTCTCCCACATGACATGGGGAGTTTAAGTTGGACCAATGTATCAGATGACTGTGGACTTTACTCAGGACATTTCTGCTACCAACACTTCCAACTCATCTGGGAACCTTGGATTCCAATCCCAATGTACAGCACCCACCATCCTGTGCACTATCCTCACACATGTATGTAAATAAACTCACTAATACACCATACTTGCCTCTGTTGTGATTCCAACGTTGTTTTTGTTATGGAGATGATGATCTGCTAAATGACACTGTGCATGCTAACTGCTACAGCAAGTTCAACACCGTCATGAGAGTCATGGCGACGTGACACATATGAGGGAGACACACCACTAGGGCTACACAACACATACACACCAGGGCCATCTGACTCATCGCCTACGCTGATGTTGCCAGGAAATACAGTGGAATGCACAGACACCACACCTATTCAGAGTCTGTGTTAACTAGCCCACAGTTGAAGTAAGCAAATGTCAGTCAGATGTGTGACCACAGACAACGCACATCCCAAAGTGAAGCACAGGTTTATTACACATTTGCAACATGTTGTTTCCACTACAGATGCAAGGTAATCCCACGTGGCAGTGGCCACACAGTCACCAAGTGTAGAGGAAATAAAGTCCAGGGGTGTGTGGCACATCACCTGCAGGGAAACGACTGCTTCCACCCTGGAAGTTGAATCATGGTGTCGGGGGATCCGAGTGGACCAAACAACTCTGAAAGTACCCTGTAAAGGACAGACATGACACACAGTCAAAAGCACTGAAGAACAGGACAGAACTGCAATACTCATGCCCAATACATGTCACAAGACACCTACACAAAACCAAGTTAGCATGTCAACACTGTTGGGGAGTACAGACTACCTGTAAGGACACATTGCTGCACGAATACAGTCAAGTAGCACATGGCCACACTCAAACAGCAACAGAGCACCACCAACACATATCATGCAAACTCAAATCATTGACATACCAACTCTGTATACTCACATTCAGCTGAAGAAGTTGGTGATGAGCTGTGTGCGGACATCCCCCTCATCATCATCATCATCACTGGCATCATGGCCCAGGCCAGGATCCTCCACAGGTGGCGGATGTTGGTCAACGTCATCCAGGGTGAGAGGCAACTCCTTCCGCACTGCCAGGTTGTGTAGCATGCAGCAGACGATGAAAATCTTGCACACCTTTGCAGAGGCATATGGGAGGGCCCCTCCTGTCTTGTCCAGGCAGCGAAAGCGGCTCTTCAGGAGACCAAATGTCCGCTCAATCACTCTCCTGGTCCGACCATGTGCCTCATTGTAGCGCATCTGGGCTGGTGTCACAGGGTTCCTGAGGGGTGTCAGCAACCACGGCATGCTGGGGTATCCGGAGTCACCTACATACAGACAATTGCACATTAGCTGACTTGGAAAAGAGGGTGGAATACTACATTGCAGAACACACACAATGGTACAAAGTCAGCACACACCGACAAGCCAGGCACGCTGGTTCTGCATCTGTGACATCATCCTCGGGATGCGACTTCTCCTCATTACGTAGGCATCGTGTGCAGAACCGGGGAAACATGCACACACATGTGAGATGCTCATATCTGCAAGACATACCACCAGGGCATTGATAGAATGGTAATGTTTCCTGTTCCTGTATGCCTGCTCATGTGCCTGTGGTGGTACCAAAGCCACATGTGTCCCATCAATGGAGCCAGGGCATAGAAGTCACTCTTGACGTCAGTGAGTTGTTGACGTTTAGGGAAATAGATGTACTGGTTCAAGTATCTCAACATCGCCTCCAAAACATCGCGTAGCACAAGGCTGAACATGGTCTGTGACATCCCACCAGCAGACGCCACAGTGTGTTGAAAGATACCGGTGGCAAAGAAGTGTAGGGCTGCCATCACCTTCACCTTGGGGGTCAGCGCTGCAGGGTATGGCCGGCCAGGTTGCAAATGTGGGGCCAACTGCACCGCCAATTCCTCAATAAGCGGCCTGTTGAAGCGGTACCGTCGGATGCAGTCACGTTCAACCATGGTTGCAAGGTCAGCGAATGGTCTATGGACAGCTGGTGCCCTGCAGTGCATAGGTGAACAAAGAAAGATTGTCAGTCACCCCACATATGTGGCATTGACCATACTTAATATCACATGATACATCATTACGAGACACAAGTACTTGATGTGTGTGCCGTTCTGTATGGACATATATGGCACCTACATGGCCAACATCTAACATCTCAGTTCAACATGTGTTGACAACAAGTTCCAGGTTGTGCTATGGGAATTCATTCGGCTGTGTCACAGTACCCATGTACTGCTGTCACGTTCCAAACACACACCACAGTGACAAGTGAGGACAGATGTGCCCCAGGCATCACAGCTCTTTGAGAGGTAGATTCCCAGGGACCCTGTATTGCCACATGGACACTGGCATGACATGGCGTATCATGTACATGCCAGCAAAACAACCATGACTCCCACAGGTAGTGGCCCCTGTTGCCTCTGCAGGACAGACATGGACGTCTGTGACACACACATGCACAACATCAAAGTCGATGCACAAACAACGTGGATGTGGAGACTGTCTCACATTGTGTACATGTAATCCAAGACATCTGAAACACAACATGCACACAGACTGTGGAGGGCCATCACAATTGTGGCAATGGGTCACCCTGTGACGTACATACCATCCCACATGGGACTCAGGGTGTATGTGACATAACATACACATACACAACCTGGAGATGTGACCGTGCCACATGCTCTGAACTGAATAGTTGCACATCACAGTGGTCATGTGCACAACACACAAGGATTCTGTCCCCATGAACACGTGCACAGCCTGGAAGTGGCTGCCCCCAAGTGCCACCCAACAAACCACATGTTGACCCCCATACACACACAGGTAATGCAGCCTTACATGCCTTAGGATACAGTGTGGACAGGCTGTGGTGTTGTAGGTGTGCCCCTGAGTCCCTGGCAAGTAATTGTGGCTGGCATACGTGCACCAGTGACAACCATGGTGACATATGCGAGTGACTTGTACAGGGACGCGTCGCATAGCAATGGACCGATCGGTGTGCACGCATTGGCCATTGCTTATGATGTGGACGGATGCGTGTCGTTTCCCGAAATACGCGTTGTACAGCAATGGACCGATCGGTGCGCACGCATTGGCCATTGCATATGATGTGGACGGATGCGTGTCGTTTCCCGAAATATGCGTTGTACAGCAATGGACTGATCGGTGCGCACGCATTGGCCATTGCATATGATGTGGAAGGATGCGTGTCGTTTCCCGAAATACTCGTTGTACAGCAATGGACCGATCGGTGCGCACGCATTGGCCATTGCATATGATGTGGACGGATGTGTGTCATTTCCCGAAATACGCGTTGTACAGCAATGGACCGATTGGTGCGCACGCATTGGCCATTGCATATGATGTGGACGGATGCGTGTCGTTTCCCGAAATATGCGTTGTACAGCAATGGACTGATCGGTGCGCACGCATTGGCCATTGCATATGATGTGGAAGAATGCGTGTCGTTTCCCGAAATACTCGTTGTACAGCAATGGACCGATCGGTGCGCACGCATTGGCCATTGCATATGATGTGGACGGATGTGTGTCGTTTCCCGAAATACGCGTTGTACAGCAATGGACCGATCGGTGCGCACGCATTGGCCATTGCATATGATGTGGACGGATGCGTGTCGTTTCCCGAAATACGCGTTGTACAGCAATGGACCGATCGGTGCGCACGCATTGGCCATTGCATATGATGTGGACGGATGCGTGTCGTTTCCCGAAATACGCGTTGTACAGCAATGGACCGATCGGTGCGCACGCATTGGCCATTGCATATGATGTGGACGGATGTGTGTCGTTTCCCGAAATACGCCTTGTACAGCAATGGTCCGATCGGTGCGCACGCATTGGCCATTGCATATGATGTGGACGGATGCGTGTCGTTTCCCGAAATACGCGTTGTACAGCAATGGACCGATCGGTGCGCACGCATTGGCCATTGCATATGATGTGGACGGATGCGTGTTGTTTTTCGAAATACGCGTTGTACAGCAATGGACCGATCGGTGCGCACGCATTGGCTATGGACTGACATGGTAATGGACGCGTTTTCGAAGCCTTTACGAGTCGGATGCAGTGAATTCAGTTGGCCACCCACAACAATGTTGCAAATTCATGGGTGTCATGAAGTTGAACTTTTGAAGGATGCTGTGGGCATGTATAAGTGGTGCAATTCCATGGATTGGCCAGGGGAGCAGGTGAGTGTGCTGTCCACTGCCTTACTAATTGTGCATGTTGTCTGACTAGCAAGACTTACAGTGTGTACACCAGTGGCTAGCATGCTCACTGAGTAGTTGTCACCCCCCAAAGTGTGTAGTTACATGCACTGGACAGGTATAGTGCAGTAACAGTGCATTCCAACAAGGTTTTACTTCCCAGGCAATGATACCATTTATTAACTGCTGGACAACTGTTCATAGCCATAGTTGCACTACCTGTGTACATCACATGCCCCTGTGATTGAGACATGTATATCCAACTGTGTGATGCACGGATATGTTGCATGTGTAGTAATGGCCTTTTCACTTTGTCATCCTCACAGGTTGATGCCCACCAGAAGCAGGACATCTGGCTGACCATCGTCCGGGCAGTAAGATCTGTGGGGGTCTACAGGCGCAGGATCCGCAACTGCCAGAAGAGGTGGCAGGACCTTCGTGGCTGGACCCGTAGGATCTCAAGGGTCCAGCTGAAGCTGTCGCCTCCTCGCAGGAGGGGCAGACACCGGACACTGACCCCCCACATGCTCCAGATTCTGGCGGTGGTCTTCCCTGACCTGGATGGGCAGCTGAAGGCCAGACAGCAGCAAGGAGGGGGTAAGTGCTAGCCTTTTCTGTGTACTATGACTAACATGCTCTATGCACTCCTTTAGCCTGGTTCCACTTCCACAGTATAACTGTCTTGTCGTCCTGGACTCATGTCCCTCACTTGTGTCATGCCCCCTCCTCATCTGATACACAGGTGTGGCCCTTACAGTCTGTGACTTAGGTCACTTGGGTACTGTGTACTTGCAGTTATCTGTGGTTCAAGTTGGGGACAGCATCAGTTACAGGAACTTTGTTGTGGGCTGCATGGGTGGTACAATTGCTCACACAATGCCTGTGATCTGACATGTACTCTGGGTATGGCTTCACAATGTGTTCCAATTGCTGCTCTGACTCACCACATGTCTGGGGTATGTGCCACACACCCATGCTGCAGCAAGACCAAGGGGGGAGCCTCAGAAGTATGTACATCATGTGTGTGACACATGCATAGCCACCTGCCTAGTGTTCAGGGCAATACCATGTTGCACATGGACCATGACTGTAATGCCTACTCCGTACATCGAAGGCACTCTGTTCTCCCACTCCCGTGTGTCAGCATACATATTGGGCATTGTGAAGGGTGCACTCAGGTGTCTGCCTCTGTGTCACCATGGTGTGGCCTTGCTTTTTTGACTCCTGGAGTGTTTAACAATTTGGGGTGGCCAGCCATCTGAGTTGTGACTATGGGATCTGCACATTGGTTAATGCATAGGTCTTTGATCCCTTGACTGTGCACAAAGGTGTATGAAACATTGAGGTGCAGGCAGCTTTGGTTCATTCTCATCAGACGGTGAAGTGCCCATGTGTATGGATTTGTGTTTGCAGTCACTCAAATGTCTCATTTGATTGACGTGGGATCATCTTAGTCCTCATGATGTGGGTGGCCAGGGGTGCACATGTGTACCTGTACCTGTCAGCTACAGGGCTTGCATACCCAAAACTTCCATGATTGTGACACAGTGTAGACTGGTGTTGTGTGTGTGCACTGCCCCTGTGACAGGAGACAGTTATGACTGACTTGCCAGACAGGCCTGTGCCATGACATTCAACTCACAAAGGGTGATCCAGCAGTAGTGTGATATGTCCTGCAAGCACACCATTGTCGCATTGTCTATCAGGACATGAGGACATCATTGTGTCTGGTGATGGAAGCAAAACCCGCATATCGACAGAGACTCTGCCCATCACCTTTCCTGACACATGTACTGAGTCAGTGGCAGGAGATGGCATGTGTTTGGAGTGACACATTTCTACATGTTCTCTTGGATGTCCAACAACTGTGTATGTGGTGCATGTGTGCACATATGATTAGTCGCATACAACAGGCACCAGACAGATGGGTGCATGGACAGGTAGGATATGTGTGGCATGAATTACTGTCAGGCAGACAATGGGCTTCTTCAAATCAGTGTCAGCACTTATTGCAATGTCTAGCAAATGATGGTAGGGCTTGCTCTGTGATGTGCTGTACTTACTGTGGCGTGTGTGGTCAGTACAGGTGACTAATGTTGCTCTGTTTATCCTTATTCTTTGCAGATACATCCACGGCCACAGGAGGAGACAGCTCCACGGACCAGGAGGAGCGGCAGAGCCAGACTGGGTCCACTGCAGGGGAGACCGAGGGACCCAGTGGCATGGAGGGTGAGGGGAGCCCCACTGAGGAGACCTCAGCTACGACCACCTCGGCTGGGGACCAGAGCACTTCCAGTGAGGACTCCCTTGTGGAGGTGGGTGTCAGCAGACCAGAGACAAAATCAAGCAAGTCTGCCCCCGCCACCACCACCATCTCCACCCTCCCATCTGCTCCCATCCCACATGTCCATGGAGGCTCCCGTGTAGGGGAGCGTGCCTCCTTCATGCCAGGCACCGCACCCCCTGCCTCTGTCTCCCCTGCTGCCCTGAGTGTGGAGTCTGTGGACTTGCTCAAACAGATCCATGTAGGGCATACATCAATGCTGAGTGTCCTCCATGCACACACGGGTCTGTTGACCCAACTGGTGTCATTCATGGAGGGCATGTCATCTGGCATGTCTGCCCTATATCGGACCAATCAGTCCATGGCCTCCTCACTGACAGCAGCAGTGTCCCTCCTGCAACAGTCCCTCACCCCTCCTACCTCTGCCCCGTCCACAATCCCCAGCATCCTGCCTGTCCCAAGCACACACACACCAGCACAGTCACCCACCAGCACAGACACAAGCAGCACACAGACACACACGCCAAAATCCAGACGCACACGCACGCACAGTCAGGGGACTGATACCTCACTCACAGGGGATGGGGCCCAGGAACACACACACGCATCCATGAGCACTGTGCAGTCCTCAGATACCTCTCCATCCAAAACCCCTTCCCTTGCCTCACCTGCAACACCCCCCTCCCAGAAGCTCTTCCTCTGTGAGCTTGGCCTCTTCCCCACAAATCCATCTGAGCCAACGCACAGGCGGAAGAGGCGACCACCACACACAGAGGGGAGTGCCCCTCACACCGGACACCCTCCCCCAGGCACAGGCAGACTGAGGACCCCATTCGGAAGTCCCCCCGGACCAGGAAGGGCAAGACCCCACCACCACCACAACGCAGCTCCACCACACAGTCTCTCTCCTCCATCCCCCAGGCCACCACTACACCGGTTCCCCCGCCACACCCTGCCCCAGGTTCCCCCACACACCCATACCGCATCCCCAAAGTGCTTAGGCCCTCCCCCCTAACACTTGCTCTTCCACCCCAACCTAGACGCTCAGCCTGTTTGTGCCACTGGTGTGGAGACCGGGTCCCCCCTCTGTCCTGCCCACCTCATCTGCCCCCCTTCCACTCCCTTGGAGTTATGCACTGCAGTGGAGTCCACAACAACCCCGTCTGACTTGGGCACTGAAGTGGGGACCCAGTCCACTGCATCTGACCGGCCCACTGCAGTGGTGCCAGCACCCACACCATCTGACTTGTGCCCTACAGTGGTGCCGGCCCCCACTGAGTCAGACACCTCCACTGCAGTTGCCGGTGATACTCCTGCACCCACCCCCCTTCACTGCCTCCTTCTGGCATCCCCTGATCCTGTCCCTGCGGTGCCTGGCCTGCCCCTTGTATGCCCCTCCGAGGGGGATGTCCCCTGTCCGTACCAGTGCAGGCAAGCAATGGGTGACAAGTTGTCACATATCACCCTGTTCGGACTGTGTATATGGACTGGCCATTGGCCTTAGTTTCTTTTGGACTTCTAATTTTTATTTCAAATTTGCTGAATAAAGCCTCTTTTTGTTTACTAGTGGTTTTTCTTTTGATGTACATGATGTAGATGAGTATCATCATGCATTTGCTGTTGTAATAGTGTTCAGATCAGGTAAATGAAGTGTTGCTGTGATGGACTCCATGTGGTCCATGGGATATGTGTCCTAATCTAGTCTGGATCCATAGCATCCTTTGCTGCAGTCTGAGGGTGTAATGTTCTGCATTTGACACAGGGATGTACGTTTTGCATTTGTAAATTGACATCTGTGGCTTACACTGATGCACATCTGGTGGGCTTACCACTGTTCAATGTTTCTATTTCCCTGACTGTGTGCCCATCTCCACTGGACATGCAGTTTAGCACATCAATGTTGGAGGACTCATCTGTGTGTACAGTGCAACTTGCTTGACACGTGTTTTGGGTATATGCAGATGACTGACGTGACACTCCCGTACCCAGGCTGATGTGAGCAGAACCTTCAGTGTGTTGTGATTGTTGACTCACTGACCGAGTGTTTTGCTGACATGTTTGAGTGGTGCACAGACAAGGTTTGGCACAGCGGACCTTCCACAGGAGTGGAGTGCCCTCATGGCAGTGTGTAATCCCGTGACATTGCCTGGGCCCGTGTTGTGTGTTGTGTAAGCATGTCTGTGTGTGTTCCCTTCCCTTTTCCTACACCGGCTGTGTCCCTATGGATGTTCCTGTTTGTGATGCTTGCTGAGTTGTCCTGTGTTCATCCAGCATCTTGTACCTGGTTTCTCCATGATGTGGGTGCATGGCAAACTAATGTTCATCAGGTTGTCATCCCTAGTTGTCTTTGTTGTCAGGGCTGGGGATGTGGGCAAACGCAGATGAGACACAGTCAGGATTCCCCTTGGCACTTGTTGGTTACACAAGTCATGTAATTTACAGTTTGTGGTAGCTTTCAGTGATTGTGACACATTGTGTGTGTGACTGCTGCCACTCCTCAGGGTCAGAGCTGCAATGTTGGAAGTTGTCTACGTGTGTTCTTTGTGGGTGACCTTGGCTTCTTCATTGGTGTGTGACTGTGCCGGGATCCCATTGATTGGGGTGGATTTCACGTCATGCCCATGTACGGCGTACTGTGCAGTGTGTCAGACATTCACGAGTCTTGTTGACTGGCCAGGTGTGATGGGTTTCTGCACCTTAGTTCCCACAACCACCCCTGGGATTGTCATGGGTGCATGTGCAATGTCACCTGTCCATGTGAGCTTCACTGCTGCACATTGGTGGAAATCAAGGTGTGTGGTGTTGAGTGTGTGCAAATGTGAGTTGTTGCACAGCTAGACCCCTACCTCCATATTGGCCTTGGCTGACAGGCCGTGCTGATTGATTTGTGCTTGTGTAGGTGTGATGGTAGTTTGTTTCTCAGGAGACATGGCTGTGGTTCAGTGTGAACGACATCTGCCTTTGTCATCACAGTGGGATTATCATGCAGGCTAGTGTCACCACAATGTGGGGTCTCTGGGGGTAGTGCTGTGGTGGGTCTGTGTCTTGCTGTGTTAGTTGCTGTTCCTACAAGCTTGTGTGATATGTGTAATTTGGGCTCCCTCTCATCTAACAATGCCTGATTGCCCACATAGGGGAATCCGATCCATGAGTTACTTTTGTATGGCACTGTATACACATCTGTGTAATTGGAATTCAGGCCTCCTCATGTGTTGTGTGGTTGCCTGGGGACACTGGCACACCCCCCCATCACCTGTTGTGTTTGATATGCAGTGTGAGGCTGCCTGTTTGTGTTTGTGCATCTGCACCACTGCATTGGCATATCTTTGGTGTGCCATTGCCTGTATGTTGTTAGTAGGATTTCCCATGCTGTCCCTGGGACTCCTAGGTCATCAGTCAGCAGAATAATCATGGTTCGTATGTCCCATTGCTGCCATGGTATGGTATTTGTTCACCTCACATCTACAGTCTCCCCAGGATATCTACATTTGTGTGTCCATTAGTGCAGATATGTGGGTCTGCATTATGATGGTCACTTCTGGCATTGTGTAATTGATTAATGGAGACAATGTCAGTCCCCATGGGTGATGTTTGTCTGCACATGGCCAAAGGTATGTTTTATTTGCACTTCACTGTTTGCCTCACCCAATCTATGTTGCTATGGGACACAACCACTACTTTGCCACTGATGTGTTTGTTGTTCTGTGACCAGGAATCATCCATGCTGTTTGGCAGTTGCAGCTTTTTCCATGACAACACTTACCTTTTGGTCACTGTGATGTTGGGGGTTTGGACCCCATTGCCACAATGTTCAAAATGTGCTTCAGCTATGGACCCCACGCTTACCTTTTGGTCACTGTGATGATGGGGGTTTGGACCCCATTGCCACTATGTTCAAAATGTGCTTCAGCTATGGGCCCCACACTTACCTTTTGGTCACTGTGATGATGGGGGTTTGGACCCCATTGCCACTATGTTCAAAATGTGCTTCAGCTATGGGCCCCACACTTACCTTTTGGTCACTGTGATGATGGGGATTGGACCCCATTGCCACAATGTTCAAAATGTGCTTCAGCTATGGGCCCCACACTTACCTTTTGGTCACTGTGATGATGGGGGTTTGGACCCCATTGCCACAATGTTCAAAATGTGCTTCAGCTATGGACCCCACGCTTACCTTTTGGTCACTGTGATGATGGGGGTTTAGACCCCATTCCCACAGTGGTCATGGTCTGCTTGCATTGTGAAGGCCACACACATTGTTGTGTGACACATGTGATAGGGGGTCACATTGTATGTTCAATGTCATGTTCAGTGTTGTAGGCATTTGACACAGACTACACACTCTTGTCATGATGTTGGGGGGATGTCTTTTGCTGACATTCCTTATGTTGGAGTATGCTGGTTGTGTCTTTCATTACACGTCCTATGAGTGGGGATGGTAGTTGTGACAGGCATCCAGCCTACCCTGAGTAGGGGTGTTGGTAGTGGTAGTCATCAATTCCCCTATGTGTGGGGATGGTAGTAGTGACAGGCATCCAGCACCCCATGAGCAGGGGTGGTGGTAGTGGTAGGCATCCAGCCCCCCCTGAGTAGGGGTGGTGGTAGTGGTAGGCATCCAGCCCCCATGAGTAGGGGTGGTGGTGGTGGTAGGCATCCAGCCCCCCCTGAGTAGGGGTGGTGGTAGTGGTAGGCATCAAGCCCCCCCTGAGTAGGGGTGGTGGTGGTGGTAGGTGTCCAGCCCCCCATGAGTACGGGTGGTGGTAGTGGTAGGCATCCAGCCCCCCCTGAGTAGGGGTGGTGGTAGTGGTAGTCATCAATTCCCCTATGAGTGGGGATGGTAGTAGTGACAGGCATCCATCCCCCCATGAGTAGGGGTGGTGGCAGTGGTAGGCATCCAGCCCCCCCTGAGTAGGGGTGGTGGTAGTGGTAGCCATCCAGCCCCCCCTGAGTAGGGGTGGTGGTGGTGGTAGGTGTCCAGCCCCCCATGAGTAGGGGTGGTGGTAGTGGTAGGCATCAATTCCCCTATGTGTGGGGATGGTAGTAGTGACAGGCATCCAGCACCCCATGAGTAGGGGTGGTGGAAGTGGTAGGCATCCAGCCCCCCCTGAGTAGGGGTGGTGGTAGTGGTAGGCATCCAGCCCCCCCTGAGTAGGGGTGGTGGTGGTGGTAGGTGTCCAGCCCCCCATGAGTAGTGGTGGTGGTAGTGGTAGGCATCAATTCCCCTATGTGTGGGGATGGTAGTAATGACAGGCATCCAGCACCCCCTGAGTAGGGGTGATGGTAGTGGTAGGCATCCAGCCCCCCCTGAGTTGGGGTGGTGGTGGTAGGTGTCCAGCCCCCCATGGGTAGGGGTGGTGGTAGTGGTAGGCAGCCAGCCCCCCCTGAGTAGGGGTGGTGGTAGTGGTAGGCATCCAACCCCCCCTGAGTAGGGGTGGTGGTAGTGGTAGGCATCAATTCCCCCATGAGTGGGGATGGTAGTAGTGACAGGCATCCAGCCCCCCCTGAGTAGGGGTGGTGGTGGTGGTAGGTGTCCAGCCCCCCATGAGTAGGGGTGGTGGTATTGGTAGGCATCCAGCCCCCCCTGAGTAGGGGTGGTGGAGGTGGTAGGTATCCAGGCCCCCATGAGTAGGGGTGGTGGTAGTGGTAGGCATCAATTCCCCTATGTGTGGGGATGGTAGTAGTGACAGGCATCCAGCTCCCCATGAGTAGGGGTGGTGGTAGTGGTAGGCAGCCAGCCCCCCGAGTAGGGGTGGTGGTAGTGGTAGGCATCAATTCCCCTATGAGTGGGGATGGTAGTAGTGACAGGCATCCAGCCCCCCATGAGTAGGGGTGGTGGTAGTGGTAGGCATCCAGCCCCCCCTGAGTAGGGGTGGTGTTAGTGGTAGGCATCCAGGCCCCTATGGGTGTGTATGGCATTGGTGATAGCCATCCTGCCCCTATGGTTCTGCTGTTGCTAGTGTACGTCATTTCAGCATCCCTATGTGTGTGTGACATATGTCGGGTACGTGTCGTTTGTTTGTGTAGTGGGTGTCTGACTTACCGTCTGCGCCGTACGCGTCTGTACCGGTTCCGGTAATAGATGTAGAGTATTGGTAGGACCTGCACGATGGGATTCATAGTTGGTTCGTCTCGTTCGGGTTTCTCGTGGCTTCGACTCGTACTCGTAGCTGGCTTGTTCGTCTCGTAGCCGTGGATCGTCTTGTGGCGCGAATCGGAGCTTATGTGTGGCTCTCCCGGATGCTCTGACGTGCCGGACGTAGCGACCAGTTCGGCGCGTACGGATTGCGCATCGTACTAGTCCGGCCGGAAAGTGCTGTCTATTTACTTCCGTGCGACTCGAATCAGCGTTTCAGGATCCAGCTCGGTCGGGGAACTGGAGATGGAATGGGTACGTACGGCTCGTTCGGAATTTTAGCAGTAATGCGCAGCTTACTTGCTCGCTCGGACGACTGTTCGAATCGTTCGGGAAAAACGCTTCCGGTCGGGATCGGAATCGACCCCTAAGTCTTTGCACTTTTACTAGTAGAGAGTTATACATTTTGGCCCAATTCAAGAAGGCAAAAAAGACTATGTAAAATGGTACGTGTATAGTACTACTTCCTGGAACACTAAGGGCATCATTGGAAAGGGGAGAGTTTCTGCTTTCCAGTGATGCCTTTTGCAAACCAAATCCTGCTCGTGGATCGCAGGCGCACCAGGATCCATGAGCAGGAATAGCACTAGACTCCTGGGATTTATTTGGAGGGATCAACCCCCCGGTACTCGGGCCAACCCCTCCCAACGATGCAGCACTCTGCATCGCAAGCCCTGCAGCTTCTTTGGAATCAGCCACCATGTGATGTATCTGTGATGCATAACTTCGAAATGCAAGCTCCTCGTCTACTGCATCGTCGACGTCCACACAGAACCTCACATCTTAGCCTCGCAACTCCTAGAATGCGCTGCTGTACTGCACATCCTCGAAGTGGGACTCTGAATTGTACCTCAACCAGGATTTAAGGTACTCTCATTCAGCGGGCCTAACAGTGGTCCCTGTATCTTGCCCGCCCACCATCGCAGTCAGCCTAAACTTATGACTTTTTCCCGTTCCAGCACAACTGGATAACCACATTTGGTGCTTTGTGTTTTTTGGTGCTATTTTCACTTAAATTTCTGAAATTGCATATCTGTGGTTCTACTGATTTGATTTTTGTTCTTTTGGTCCTAAATGATTTATTCTATTTTACTCTATTTTTCTATATTGGTGTGGTATTTTTCTTGTGTTGTGTTTCATTTTATTACTGTTGAAGTGCTGCATAAATACTTTACTCATTGACTCTAAGTTAACCTTGACTGCTCTGTGCCAATCTACCAAAGGGTTGAGCAGAGGTTAATTTGGGGTTTACTTGAGACTTCACCCTAACAAGGATTGTGGTTGCTGCTGAGGTAGGGTTTTACCCCCCAAACAGAAACCAAATTTCATAACCGGGTATTTTAGTTTTATCTAAGACCTTTGGTTTTCCTTGAGGGGCAAAAGAACACTTATATATAAATGATTGAGTGGGGGTTGGCCCTTTCTGCATATAGGCCAACCCATGAAGGGCATATCTTTGTGGCCATGGAGATGTTTGCTTTCCTCTGGGGGGTGGTATTACGCTCCCCTTGGGAAAGAAAACATCTACATGGACACAAAAATTAAAATCCCCTTTTGTAGTGTAAGTGGTGGTCATGTATAGGGCACCAATACCCTTGCGTCGTGTTTGCTCTATATAAAGCTTTGAAGGAAATAAAAGCAGTATAGTGTATGGGTGTTGGCCCTTCTAACATAGGGACTGACACCCCTCCCCGGGGCATATAGATTTATATTTTTAATTTGTGTTTCACCCTGAGAAAACACACATTCCCAAACAGATGTTAGGGGGTCTGCCCTCCTGACACACTGGTCAACTCACTTTGGGCCCATAGGCTTCCCCAACAATGAGGTTTTGCATATGCCATGACAAATAAACTCTGGCAAGTAGGTCTGTTGATAACTGCCAGCTTTATGACTTTGCAAATAGTTGCTTACATATCTGATTTGCTGCTGGGGCACACCTATTGTTCTGCCCAATCCTATTTTTTGGCCCTGTCCGAGATATGTTTTTATTTAGTTGTCTCTCACCTAAAACATTCTCTTCTGCAAGTCAGTGCTATAGGAAATGAACAGCAGTTGGAGTGGGCTCACTGCTTTCACTATGAAATGTGCTGTGGTATTCATGTATGTGGCAAGGTGAAGTAATACTTTGTTGGTTTTTTTACACTCTTTGGGGAAGCTGCATCAATCGTATGAGTGTTTCTGTTTCTTTAATGTCCCACACATCTCATAGTCACACACAGCTGCCGATTGATAAGTGCTTTTACACTTTGTCACACACATCTCGCAGATGCACACACTCACAGGCTTATTTAGAATCATCTTTCTGTCTTCTATGCAGGACAAACCTTTTATAAAAAAAGGCTTTGGAAAGTCAGCAGAGATTACGTCTCAGTGGATGATAGCTGTCCAGGCCCTAACTCAAGTTATGGAGGGCAGCTCTGAGGTAGGATCAGACACTAAGACAGCATCTGAGGGAGAGCAGAATTTGAAAGTGATTTTTCAGTCAGTTGAGTTCCATCTGACAACTCATCTTCTAGCGATTCTGAAGGGCATGATGATGGAAATCATGCTGTCCCCTTCGCAAGCATAGTCTGTGTAGTGGAGTGACTGTAGCAGGCAGCAGGCATGTGCTGTGGCAAGCAGAGACAGAGTGCTCTTCTGGTAGCCCTAAATTCTGCAGTTGACTGGCGACACCGGATGTAAAGTCGTAACAGTGGATTTTTTGAAAATTGACTTTGTCTATCTCTGTATGAATGTTGACTTCCTTGAGCAAATTGTAGAACAAACAAATTTGCATGCAGAACAATTTCTGAGGCAGCATGGAGGCACTCTAGGACCTCGTTCTATGGTACACTAGTGGACTCCCACTTCACTCGAGGAGTTGAAGAAATTTTTTAGCCTTATGCTTAAAATGGGGCTAGTACACAAACCAAGCTTGTATTCCTGTACATGAGCAGAGATCAGTTTTTGCCATTACAGTGTAAGCTGCATTTCACTGATAGTTCTGATTGCATTGGCAGGTTGTTCAAAATTCAGCCTGTTTTGGAAGATTTATCTGCCAGGTTTCCAGAGATTTATAGCCCTGAAAGGAATATAGCTATTTGAGTCTTTGATCTTGTAAAAGGGCATCTTTTGTTCAGGCATTGCATTGCCAGCAAAAGAGCTCACTATAGCATCAAGTTGTACATGCTGTATAAGAGCTCTACTGGCTATTTATACAGTTTGAGAGTGTATACAGGGAAAGACTCCGCTCTAAAACCTTTAGGTTGCCCTCCCACACTAGGAGTCAGGGGAAAGTTTAAATAGGAGCTTGTCCATCCACTCGTTCATAAAGGTTATAACCTTAATGTGGACAACTTCTACATGGGAGTAAAGCTGTACAGCAAGCTATACAAAGCTGCCACTATGGTATGCGGTACAGATCGTTGTCACCGCAAGGATTCCTGCAGGAGCTTGTTGGTAAGAAGTGCCAAAAATCCCAGAGCACTGTGTTGCATTCCAACAAAATACTCGCCGTCAAGTTCTCTGATAGGCTCACACAATTCATGATGAGAGCACTTCCTAATCATGGTTTGGGGACAGATGGCCAGAGTTCACAAACCCACCTGCAATGAAGAAGTAGATACGTGGAGTGGACAAGAATGACCAGGTTCTTCAGCCATACACTGAGAGTCGTAAATTTTGCACTTGGTATAAGAAGCTGTTTACCCACCTAATCCTGATGGCAACATACAATGCATATGTTGTTTATAGTCAGACTTACATGAGAAGAGTCATATCTTTTTTTGACTTTCAGTTGACTGCCATTGAAAGTCTTACTGCTACAGAAGCAGCAGTCTCCACTTCATATGCTCTGGAGGACGTGGCAAGGCTGCAGGATCAACACTTTGCCGACCACATTCCTGCGACAGCTAAAAAGACGCCACCATGTTGTCATTGCAGAGTCTGTTCTAAGCATGGAAAGAGGCAGGAGAGTCATTGTTACTGTCTCTAGTGACCATCTCATTTACTAATGTAAATGTTTATATAACATTGTCTCTGAACCAGTCAAAAAATTGTTCCTCGTGGTCATCTACAGGTACAATGGAAACATTATGTAGACCAACACAAACTCCTAGAATCCATTCCACCCTACCCGGAAGAAAATGTAAGAAGTTGCACTTTTATTATACTTCACTACAGAACACCATATACAATCCTTCCTTGTGCAACGGGCTCATGCTGCACTAGATTGAAACATCTAGCAGTATGAACTCTTCAAATGTTCGCCTCTTCTACAGTCACCTATAGTATGGCACAGAGTCTAGCACATTGCTAAAAACTTTAATATGTCTAAATGAAGCTTAAATACTCTGATTTTATGTGTTCTTGTTTGTCTGTGCCTCTCATAAGCAGTAGGGTGGCACAGTGAGTTAAATGTTTCCCACTGAGATATATCCAACAAGGGCAATTCAGACATTTAACCTTCAAAGGTTGGCAATTTGAATACTTTTAAACAAGGATTCAGTAAAACCTGGTATTTGCAATGCTTAGATGATTGAGAAGTGTACAATAGAGTACTACATAAAAAGTTAATATTTCAGTACAATGAATTAAACTGGGAGCCGAACCCCAATAATCGCCTAATCCTCAATATTTACAAACATTTTTGTAATTGATCTAGCAGTTAGAGACTGCACTCCTCATCAGGATAAACACAAATTAGAAGAGCTGAACAGAATAAAAATATCAGACACATAAAGGACTGAGGTCCAGATGTACAAAGAGTAGAGTTATCGATTTCCAAATAGCGACTTTATACAAATCGCTATTTGGAAATCGCTATTCCTTAAGTATGAAGCATTTGTTACATAGTTGCGATTCCTAGTTGGTCACAAATCAACCTAAATCATTAATATTAATGAGGTAAGTCACAGTTTGCGACCCATTAGGAATGCCTGCCATCAAAGGGATGGTGGCTTGATGAGGTCAGCAGACCACCATGTCTTTGATTACCTTTGAATAAAGATTTTTTTTAATTTGTTGAAATGCTACCCATTTTCCTTGAAGGAAAACAGGATGCGTTTCAACAATACAAAACTTAAACGTTTAGTTTAGTTTTCGTTTTTCAAACATTCACAAAGCGGAAGGGGTCCCAAAGGGACCCTTTCCAATTTGCAAATGCATTACAACCAACTTTGAGTTGGTGGTAAAATATCAAGGTTTTGCGACCTCATTTCGTTCGCAAAACCTTCATACATAACACAGGAAATCGCTATTTAGAAGAGATGCCCTAAACACACCCCTTCCAAATAGCGATTTCTACACCCAAACTGTGATTCTGGAAAATCGCAGTTTGGGTGTTTGTACATCAGGAAAAGCATTTATGCCATCGCAAACGGCCCGATTTTGCGATTTAGGTCGTTTGCGATGGCAAAAATGCTTTGTAAATATGGCCCTGAGTTCTAGATCGAAACTAATCAGAAAGGATTTTATTACAGGAAAATTATAAGCAGTACAAAGAAGAATAAAGTGCATCAGAATGCTATAAAGGTCCAGCAGAACTTCAGAATAAATGCAAATTCATTAACCCTCTAGCTTGGCGTTTGCTCTAAGCAAAATTCTAAGGGGCCGATTCCGATCTGGGTTGGAAAAGTCTCCGTCCGAGCCGGATCCGGAGAGATTTCCGACCGAGCCGGAGTCTTGCAGTCCGACCGAGCGAGTATGATGCGGCCGCATGCTGCCGGACTCGAGTCGGTCGGACTCCCATTGAAGTCAATGGGAGCCGGTCGTGCAATGGGTACATGGGCTCCCATTGACTCAATGGTTACGACGCACACAAGTGCGCCCCCTACATTGTGTATGCGTTGGGGCGACTCGCACCGCACATGCATGTTTAGGGGGGACCCTTGGGTCCCCCCTGTGTGCGACTCACGAGGCTACGGGTGAAGGGGAGTCCGACACGGACCCCCGAAGTACGGCTCCGACAGTCTTCCTGAGCCGGACGGTACGAGTCGGTCGGGCTGTTCGAAGCGCGCATCGTACTGGCTCGGTCGGGGAACGTCTCCATTGCGTGGTGCGATTCGTGTCCGTATGAGTCGGTCGGTGCGGTTGGGATCTGGACACGAGTCGGTCGGTGCGGTCGGGATCCGGAAACGAGTCAGTCGGATACAACTCGCACACTCGCATCGTACTAGCTTGTTTGGACAGCTGTACGAGTAGGTCGGAGAAAACGCGCACAGCTCGTGTTTTTCCCGGCCGAATCCCGTTCGGTGGCGATCCGCCCGAGATCGGAATCGGCCCCTAAGTGTCAGACTCATAAATAGCACTGACAGCATAACAGGACATCTACAAGAAACATTGCAAAGTATCCCCATCAATGACAAAAAAGGAAAAAGGGTAAACCCAAAACCAAAAGCCCAAAGACCCAAGAAACACCGAACCCAGAGGTTTTATAGCAAATCACTGAAGCTATTTATAGATTCTGCAAATTCAGCATGGTATGATCAGGGGCATATTTGGCAAATCAGGAACAACAATGTAATAATAAAAAATCACACAAATATTTAAGCACTAACCCATTTCTTAAGGTAAGAGAAATCTTGCATTGAGTCCTCAGCAACTGCACTCCAACGATGTATAAAACAAATAAATCATTTCTTTAACAATGGCTCATTGAATTCACACGTCTTCAGCGGAACCTCCATTGGAACTTCTTGAAAATGATACTTTGGGTACATCCTTGAAGGCTCATTCATAATACACACTTTCTAACGAGAGATTACCCAATATTAATACATTGATGTCTTCTCCTTGATTCTTCGTGGAGCAAGAGGAGAGACAACTTTTCAACGACACACCGATTTGGGAGGGGTAATGAGCAGGAGAGATTGAACAGAACACAAGAAACAGTATACATTTAAAAAATAATAGCGCACCACACGGAACTATTCATGGCATCATCAAGACTTCTAAACATTCTAGATATCTTGTTCTAGGTGCAACTTTATTAGTTCATTGGTTACGACGTTATGCATCATTAAAACTTAAGCTTTTTCTAAAATAATTTTTCATCCATTATTTGCAAATGTTACATATTTTGAAAAACGGTTTAACTGAGTGCTACATAAAAAGTTGATATTGTAGTACACTGAATTATCTATAATCATCGTGCAACCATTAACAGTTAAAAGCTCTAACAACTATAGCATGGGCAATAACTTCTGTGGTGCACTATGACTTGAACCCCAGCAATATTTCAACTGAGCAAACCAAGGTCCTGGCCCCTTCATAGTAACAGAAGTGCCATCAGCAAGGTTTTACTTTCATCTTCTCAATTCAGAGTTCAGTTCCTAATTTTGCTGCTACAAAACGTGACTAGAGGAGGGGTGGGGTTTGCAGGTGGTGCTATGATATTGGGCCAAGGCACAATGAGGGCTCAGAATGTGGTAGGCATTACAGTTGTTAGAAACGCCTGTTGTTTTACTGATGTGTAAATGCTGGCACATTAATGCTGCAATTCTAAAATCAGCAGTTGATTTGGCATACCTGCCAACTAGCTCTTTTACTGATTTTCCTTTACTTCCAAGAATAAAAGGAAAACATTGCAAACTAAAACTTGTTTTTGTAAATGTTATACATAGTTGGCGGTGGCCCATTTTCTTGTGCGACACCTTGTCGCTTGGCATGTGAAGGAGGACTAGAAGACACCTTATTTACTCTTGGCAGCTTTTATCTTAGCTTTGTTAATATGTAATGAATTAGCTGGTAAAGTCTTCTAATTTTGTCTTCTTCGCTTCTCCTTTTCGGTTCCTACAAGGTAATGGGCCCACTGGCATCCTTGGAGAGAGGGAGAGATGCAGGTATGTGCTGTTTCTTCCTTGTTTCTAATATAGAGGGTTAGTGTATGGGTATTGTGAGCCCGTCACCAGGTTATTGCCTACATTCACCCGGACGTGTAGGGGTAGGTACCCCAAGTAAATAACTCTGAGAGGGTCTCTATGTTCAGGGATATAGTTAAAGAAGAAATTACAGACATAAACACAACCTCAGCCTGAGTTGAAACATCAAACAGAAAAATTATTATTGAGAGAACACTCCTAAGTCAGAGTGTTCTCTACTCGGGGCCGATTCCGATTCGGGCCGGAAAACGTACCGACCGACTCGGTACGGGAATTTAGTCCGAACGACACGTACCGGCGCCGTCCGTCCCAGGTAGTACGATGAAATGCATGGGAAACACGACCGACTCGTACGGAACTCAAGGCGAACGACCGACCCGGACGGAAACAAGCTATCCGGCCGGGAAACCATGCGAATCGAACCGACCGACACGCACCAGGAAATAACCCGAACAAAACGTACCCGCGAACTCCGACCCGCGCAGTACGATGCAACGGGTGCAAATTCAGACCGATTCGCACGGAGCCCAAGCCGTACGACCGACACGCATACAAAAGCCAGCCGAACAAACACAATACTCCGCGACCGACGCGTACGCCGCGTATGAAACTGAGCTGAAACACAGCGGGAACGACTCGGAGAGGCACGCACGAGACAACTGCAACGTCCTACTCGGTCAGAAGAACGACTCCTACATGCACAATAATCACAAATGAAAACATACAAAAAAAGGGCCAAACAAGCAATGACAAAGCCAATAAATACAGGGGGTGAAAAAAATGGAACAAGGACACACCCCCAACTCCAGCTACATAAAGGCCACAAATCCCTACCATGATCCTTTGCAAATTCCACTGAACTGCCAGCAGAGAACACCATCACACAGCAAACACAGACACACACACAGCTCATCCAACACAAAAGCCACACACCATTAGCACCTCAACAAATAGCACCCTCACACACACCCAGCAAAACCTACACTCACACACCCTCACTTGCACACACACACCAATCACCACCACCACCCATCACCATGCCCCTAAAGAAGAATCCAAAGTTCCTAGATAGTGAATTGGAAGTCATGGTAGACGAGATCCTGAGGGTAGAGCCACAGTTGTTTGGCACATTGGTCCAACAGACCCCCATGTCGCAGAAAACCAAGATGTGGGCGAGGATCGTCGACAGGGTGAACGCACAATCACCATGTCTGCGCACAAAGGAAGACATCCAGAACAGGTGGTATGATGTGTGCAGGAGGGTCAGGGACCTACTGAAGAAGGATTACCTCCTGAGCCAGCACACCGGCAGTGGCCCTCCTGCCAAACCAGTATACCTCATGCCCTGGGAGGAGAAGGTGCGGGCCATCCTACCACCAGTGAGCGTATATGGACTAACAAACATCCCAGAGCCTGGTGAGTACACAACTAATATACACAATATTGTGTGCCAATACACACACATCACTGTCAAGGGGACAGTCAAACCATGCACCCCTAGCAAATCAACAGCAACCAAAAGATAATCATCCCAAGAAGTGTATGTTAGTCAGATAAACACAATACATGCCATGTCATAGTGATATGTAACTGTGTCATGACATGTACAAATCCAATACCAAATTGAGCTAGGCAGTGGCACAAATCTAACCAACAAACACTGTCAGATATTTAGCCACCACTAGAACACCACCTCACAGGGAAGCTCACAGAAAGGAAGGAATCCTGTGTATGCTGGTGAAGTCAGTGTAACCAAGAGCATGATGGGACTCGTAGTACCAGATAATGGGCAGCCTCACATTTGGACCATCAACACCACTCTGAACCATGCTCACATCACAGGGAGTGGACAAGGACTGACAAGATGGCTGACACTGGGTACTGCTGTGGGACTGGGCACCAACAAACAGCAGAACACCACTGCCTGACATCCTGAAAGCCAACTTTCACTCCCTGCAATGCAAGCACGTTGCATGGTGGGATATCTGGCTGGGTGGGAAGGAGGACTCACAGCACTGACCATAGTTACAAGCAGCTCACCTCACACACACCCTCAACACAAACTCCACAAAACCCACCTGGGAGAATGCAATGCCTCACATACCAAATGAAGATCCCACAAAGAACCACCACCCTGGGTAATGCTGTGTGAAGCACAGGGACACTCTTGGGACTTGTAGCCAAACAAACGCAAGGACAACACTGTCAGCCTTTCTGTCAGCACAGGCACACTACCCCACAGGGAAGCAGAGTCAAAAGGAAGGAAGTACGGGCACACTCGAGAATACGGCGCTGATGTGGGGACCTACACGTCCTTCTTACGTGCTCTAGGTTTGGCTCATGACGAAGATCCACGGTTAAATGCGACGTGGACATCGGAACATAGATTTTTAATTTTCCAGTGGGATGGAATTATCACCACTGATAAAGGAACATTTTGGACTCTTGTAAGCCTTGAGAAAGTCGCGGGACAAAATTCCTTTGTACGACGAAACACGTGTTGGCTGATGCAAGAACAAAGAGAATAAAGAAAAGAAACCAAGCTCGAAAATTTCTCTGTATCATTTATGCTTGACTAAAACAAATTGGATAATTGCATATTACTTAAAAGACGTGTGCTGAGGATTGTGTTTATGTTTATGTTGGTTTCGACCACGTGTTTGGGGAGACTGGTGGTTCTTCTCACCTTTCAGCACCGTCCATATAAATTTCTCAGAAATCTAAATAGAGTGTAAGTGCTACTCATTCTTGGAGCGCCATTTTACCTATAACCATACCACTGCACCGTCGTGAAGTAGTCACAGATACTGCTCACCCTCACAATTGGCCCATCAACACCACTCTGAACCATGCTCACCTCACAGGGAGTGGATAAGGACTGACAAGATGGCTGAAACTGGGTACTGCTGTGGGGTGCACAAGGCCCTGCTGGGAACTGTGCAACAACCAACAGCAGGACACCACTGTCAGCCATCTTACCATTGCTGTCACACTCACAAACAGTGAAGTCCACTCAAAAGGAAGGAAGTATGGGCATGCTGGGAAGGGGGGTTTAGGCAATAGCATGATGGGAGTTGTAGTCACAGATACTGCTCACTCTCACAATTGGCCCATCAACACCACTCTGAACCATGCTCACATCACAGGGAGTGGATAAGGACTGACAAGATGGCTGAAACTGGGTACTGCTGTGGGGTGCAGAAGGCCCTGCTGGGAACTGTGCAACAACCAACAGCAGGACACCACTGTCAGCAATCTTGCCATTGCTGTCACACTCACACACAGTGAAGTCCACTCAAAAGGAAGGAAGTATGGGCATGCTGGGAAGGGGGTGTAGGCAATAGCATGATGGGAGTTGTAGTCACAGATACTGCTCACCCTTACAATTGGCCCATCAACACCACTCTGAACCATGCCCACATCACAGGGAGTGGATAAGGACTGACAAGATGGCTGACACTGGGTACTGCTGTGGGGTGCACAAGGCCCTGCTGGGAACTGTGCAACAACCAACAGCAGGACACCACTGTCAGCCATCTTGCCATTGCTGTCACACTCACACACAGTGAAGTCCACTCAAAAGGAAGGAAGTATGGGCATGCTGGGAAGGGGGGTGTAGGCAATAGCATGATGGGAGTTGTAGTCACAGATACTGCTCACCCTCACAATTGGCCCATCAACACCACTCTGAACCATGCCCACATCACAGGGAGTAGATAAGGACTGACAAGATGGCTGACACTGGGTACTGCTGTGGGGTGCACAAGGCCCTGCTGGGAACTGTGCAACAACCAACAGCAAGACACCACTGAATGACATCCTGAGAGTCAACCTGAACCCACTGCAAGGGTGGCATGCTTCATGGTGGGATAACTGGGCTAGGTGGAGAAGGATGGCCGGATGTCCTCCAAATACAACCAATGCTGGCCATGCACACACCTCAACATTCACATTGAAATGCCCCAGGTATGCATGACAATGTGCTACACCAATATCAACCTCTTACTGTGACAACTTAGGACAATGCAATGTACATCCCTGCATCCAGAGGTACAGTCACAACTGTCCGGTGTGTGAACCATTGATGCCTGTAGAAACATAACATACAATGTGTGTCTCTTCCAAATACAGGTGATGATGATGGGGACACAGCAGCAGGCGAGGAGGAGTCCCTGTCCGAGGCTCCGGGGGACACAGAGCTCACTGGTGTGGAACAGCCTCTGCCCTCCTCGGATGGCGAAGACCTACCTGGCACCTCTGGTGTGAATCATCATGCAGCACCAGCTGGAACAACATCTGCGCCCCCTGCACCCACCCCTCCAACAACTGCCAACACACAGACCAGCCCCGCCGACACGGACAGACCAAGGACCACCGATGACAACAGCACAGGGTCCCAGGCCCACCGTGGAGCAACGGACGACAACACCACTAACAACCCCCAAGGGGGCCTCGGGTCACCTGTGCGTGCCATCGCAGGTCCTGCACGTGTCACCAGGGGTGGTGGGAGGGGTGGTAGACATAGGTCACTGCTTGCAGAGGGGTCTGGACTGCATGATGACCCACAACTGGCACGCATCGCTGATGCGTACCAGGATAGCACCGGAGAGGTCAGACAGGCAGTGGGGATCCTCAAGGACATACAACAGCAGCAGGCTGCCCATCATGCCCGCTTGGACTCCCACATGTCCCATGTGGAGACACACATGTCCCGTGTGGAGACACACATGTCTGGCATGGAGTCCAAGTGGGACACATTGCAAGAACTCACAGCGGTGCATAGGGACATATTGACATGCCTCCGCCAGATTAGCACCAACATGGCCACACCTCCCTGTGTGCCCACAACATCTGGTGCTGCAACAACTGACACCGCCACAGGGAGGGAGGAGGACTCTGGCGGAGACTCCCCTGCACCGCAGCAGCCTGCACGTGAGGGTCCCCCCCCAAAGAAGAGGGGTCATCCGAGGAAGGAAAACTGAGAGGTTGATGGCCACGTACATCCCCCAGGAAGCCAACACCTGTTCCGGAAATTCTCCTTTGTGTGCAAACGTTTCACCCTGTCGAATGCAACACTACTCTCCCACATGACATGGGGAGTTCAAGTTGGACTAATGTATCATATGACTGTGGACTTCACTCAGGACATTTCTGCTACCAAGACTTCCAACTCATCTGGGAACTTTGGATCACAATCCCAATGTACAGCACCCACCATCCTGTGCAATATACACACACACACATGTCTGTAAATAAAATCACTAGTACACCATACTTGCCTCTGTTGTTATTCAAATGTGGATACTGTTATGGTGATGATGATCTGCTAAATTACACTGTGTATGCTAACTGCCACAGCAAGTACAACACCGTCGTGTGAGTCATGGTGACGTGACACATATGAGGGAGACACACCACTAGGGCTACACGACACAGAGACACCAGGGCCATCGGACTCATCGCCCACAGTGATGTTGCCAGGAAATACAGTGGAATGCACAGACACCACACCTATTCAGAGTCTGTGGCAACTAGCCCACAGGTGCAGTAAGCAAATGTCGGTCAGATGTGTGACCACAGACAACGCACATCCCAAAGTGAAGCACAGGTTTATTACACATTTGCAACATGTTGTTTCCACTACAAATGCAAGGTTTACCCACGTGGCAGTGGCCACACAGTCAACAAGTGCAGAAGATATGAAGTCCAGGGGTGTGTGGCACATCACTTGTAGGCAAACTACTGCTGCCACCCTGAAAGCTGAATCATGGTGTCGGGGGATCCAAGTTGACCAAAGTACTCAGTAAGCACCCTGTGAAGGACAGACATGACACACAGTTAAAACCACTGAAGAACAGGACAGAACTGCAATACTCATGCCCAATACATGTCACAAGACAACTACACAAAACCAAGTTAGCATGTCAAAACTGTTGGGGAGTACAGACTACCTGTAAGGACACATTGCTGCACGCATCCAGTCAAGTAGCACATGGCCACACTCAAACAGCACCAGAGCACCACCCACACATATCATGCAAACTCACATCATTCACATTACATCTCCCTGGATACTCACATTCAGCTGAAGTAGTTGGTGATGAGCTGTGTGCGGACATCACCATCATCATCATCACTGGCATCGTGGTCCAGGCCAGGATCCTCCACAGGTGGCGTACGTAGGTCATCGTCATCCAGGATGAGAGGCAACTCCTTCCGCACTGCCAGGTTGTGTAGCATGCAGCAGACGATGACAATCTTGCACACCTTTGCTGGGGCATATGGGAGGGCCCCTCCTGTCTTGTCCAGGCAGCAGAAGCGGCTCTTCAGGAGACCAAAGGTCTGCTCAATCACTCTCCTGGTCCGACCATGTGCCTCATTGTAGCGCATCTGGGCTGGTGTCACAGGGTTCCTGAGGGGTGTCAGCAACCATGGCATGTTGGGGTATCCGGAGTCACCTATGGACAGACAAGTGCACATTAGCTGAGTTGGAAAAGTGGGTGGAATACTACAGATCAGAACACACACAATGGTACAAAGTCAGTACACACCGACAAGCCAGGCACGCTGGTTCTGCATCTGTGCCATCATCCTCGGGATGCGACTACTCCTCATCACGTAGGTATTGTGTGCTGAACCAGGGAAACGGGCACACACATGTGTGATGCTCATATCTGCAAGACATACCACCAGAGCATTGATCGAATGGTAATGTTTACGGTTCCGGTATGCCTGCTCATGTGCCTGTGGTGGTATCAAAGCCACATGTGTCCCATCAATGGAGCCAATGACATGTGGCATCCTCCCCAGGGCATAGAAGTCACTCTTGATGTCAGTGAGTTGTTGACGTGTAGGGAAATAGATGTACTGGTTCAGGCATCTCAACATTGCCTCCAAAACATCGCGTAGCACACGGCTGAACATAGTCTGTGACATCCCACCGGCAGTCGCCACAGTGTGTTGAAAGGTACCGGTGGCAAAGAAGTGTAGGGCTGCCATCACCTTCACCTTAGGGGTCAGCGCTGCAGGGTATGGCCGGCCAGGTTGCAAATGTGGGGCCAACTACACCGCCAATTCCTCAATAAGCGGCCTGTTGAAGCGGTACCGTCGGATGCAGTCACGTTCAACCATGGTTGCAAGGTCAGGGAATGGTCTATGGACAGCTGGAGCCCTGCAGTGCATAGGTTGAAGAAAGAAAGATTGTCAGTCACCCCACATATGTGCCATTCACCATACTCAATTTCACATGATACATCATTACGAGACACAAGTACTTGATGTGTGTGCCGTTCTGTTCGGACATAACTCGCACCTACATGCCCATCATCTAACTTCTCAGTACAACATGTGTGCACAACTGGTACCAGGTTGTGCTATGGGAAACCATTAGGCTGTGTCACAGTACCCATTTACTGCTGTCACGTTCCACACACACACCACAGTGACATGTCTGGACAGATGCGCCACAGGCATCACAGCTCATTGACAGGTAGATTCCCAGTGACCCTGTCTTGCCACATGGACACTGGCATGACATGGCGTATAATGTACACGTCAGAAAAACAAACATGACTCCCACAGGTAGTGGCCCCTGTCGCCTCCGCAGGACAGACATGGACGCCAGTGACGCACAACATCAAAGTCCATGCACAAACAACGTTGATGTGGAGACTGTCTCCCATTGTGCACATGGGATCAGAGACATCGGAAACACAACATGCACACAGACTGTGGAGGGACATCACTATTGTGGCAATGGGTCATCCTGTGACGTACATGCCTTCCCCATGGGACCCTGGGGGTATGTGACATGTCACACACATACACAACCTGGAAATGTGACCATGCCACATGCTCCGAAATGAACTGTTGCACATCACAGTGGTCATGTGCACAACACACAAAGGACCCTGTCCCCATGAACACATGCACAGCCTGGGTGTGGCTGCCCACAAGTGCCACCACAGAAACCACATGTTACCCCCCATACACAGAAAAGGTAATGCAGCCTTACATGCCTTAGGAAACAGTGTGGACTGGGTGTGGTGTTGTAGGTGTGCCCCTGGGTCTCTGGCAGGTATATGTGGCTGGCATACGTTCACCAGTGACGAGCATGGTGACATATGCGACTGGCCTGGACAGGTACGCGTTGTACAGCAATGGACCGATCGGTGTGCCCGGCCGGCCCATTGCATCTGTTGTGAGCGGGTACGCGTTGCATCCCGAAATACGCGTTGTACAGCAATGGACCGATCGGTGTGCCCGGCCGGCCCATTGCATCTGTCGTGAGCGGGTACGCGTTGTACAGCAATGGACCGATCGGTGTGCCCGGCCGGCCCATTGCATCTGTCATGAGTGGGTACGCGTTGTACAGCAATGGACCGATCGGTGTGCCCGGCCGGCCCATTGCATCTGTTGTGAGCGGGTACGCATTGCATCCCAAAATACGCGTTGTACAGCAATGGACCGATCGGTGTGCCCGGCCGGCCCATTGCATCTGTCGTGAGCGGGTACACGTTGTACAGCAATGGACCGATCGGTGTGCCCGGCCGGCCCATTGCATCCATTGTGAGCGGGTACGCGTTGCATCCCGAAATACGCGTTGTACAGCAATGGACCGATCGGTGCGCCCAGCCGGCCCATTGCATCTGTCGTGAGTGGGTACGCGTTGTACAGCAATGGACCGATCGGTGTGCCCGGCCGGCCCATTGCATCTGTTGTGAGCGGGTACGCGTTGCATCCCGAAATACGCGTTGTACAGAAATGGACCGATCGGTGTGCCCGGCCGGCCCATTGCATCTGTCGTGAGCGGGTACGCGTTGTACAGCAATGGACTGATCGGTGTGCCCGGCTGGCCCATTGCATCCGTTGTGAGTGGGTACGCGTTGCATCCCGAAATACGCGTTGTACAGCAATGGACCGATCGGTGTGCCCGGCCGGCCCATTGCATCTGTTGTGAGCGGGTACGCGTTGCATTCCGAAATACGCGTTGTACAGCAATGGACCAATCAGTGTGCCCGGCCGGCCCATTGCATCTGTTGTGAGCGGGTACGCGTTGTACAGCAATGGACCGATCGGTGTGCCCGGCCGGCCCATTGCATCTGTTGTGAGCGGGTACGCGTTGCATCCTGAAATACGCGTTGTACAGCAATGGACCGATCGGTGTGCCCGGCCGGCCCATTGCATCTGTCGTGAGCGGGTACGCGTTGTACAGCAATGGACCGATCGGTGTGCCCGGCCGGCCCATTGCATCTGTTGTGAGCGGGTACGCGTTGCATCCCGAAATACGCGTTGTACAGCAATGGACCGATCGGTGTGCCCGGCCGGCCCATTGCATCTGTTGTGAGCGGGTACGCGTTGCATCCCGAAATACGCGTTGTACAGCAATGGACCGATCGGTGTGCCCAGCCGGCCCATTGCATCTGTCGTGAGTGGGTACGCGTTGTACAGCAATGGACCGATCGGTGTGCCCGGCCGGCCCATTGCATCTGTTGTAAGCGGGTACGCGTTGTATCCCGAAATACGCGTTGTACTGCAATGGACAGATCGGTGCGCACGCATTGGCTGGGGCCTGGCATGGCAACGGACGTGTTTTCGAAGCTCCAACGAGTCTGATGCAGTGAATTCAGTTGGCCAGCCACAACAATGTTGCAAAATCATGGGGGTCATGAAGTTGAAGACTTGAAGGATGCTGTGGGCATGTATTAGTGCTGCTATTCCATGGATTGGTCAGATTCAGAAGATGCAAACGACTTGGACCTATCACTTTGGACACATGGGACAGTATCTGCCTCTGCAGCACACATATAATGCTGGCTGTTCCCCTGAGAGCTCACTTGCCTGCACTATATGCTCCAGGACGACATCTGCCACCAACACTGCTGCTGTCTCTGCATCCTCTGGCTACTGCAATGGCACGTACTGTGGAGAGAGCCCCAGCCTTCAGCCTTGAGGAGAACCAGGCCCTGCTGGACAACCTCCTTCCACATTACAGCAAGCTGTATGGGAAAGCAGGGGAGCAGGTGAGTGTGCTGTCCACTGCCTTACTAATTGTGCATGTTGTCTGACTAGCAGGACTTACAGTGTGCACACCACTGGCTAGCATGCTCACTGAGTAGTTGTCACACCCCAAAGTGTGTAGTTACATGCACTGAACAGGTACAGTGCAGTAACAGTGCTTTCCAACAAGGTTTACTTCCCATGCAATGATACCATGTAGTGACTGCTGGCAAACTGTTCATACCCATTGTTGCACTGCCTATGTACATCATATGCCCCTGTGATTGAGACATGTATCTCCAACTGTGTGATGCACGTATATGTTGCATGTGTAGTAATGGCCTTTTCACTTTGTCATCCTCACAGGTTGATGCCCACCAGAAGCAGGAAATCTGGCTGACCATCGCCCGGGCAGTAAGATCCATCTACAGGCGCAGGATCCGCAACTGCCAGAAGAGGTGGCAGGACCTTCAGGGCTGGACCCGGAGGATCGCAAGGGTCCAGCTGAAGCTGTCGCCTCCTCGCAGGAGGGGCGGACACCGGACCCTGACCCCCCACATGCTCCGGATCCTGGCGCTGGTCTTCCCTGACCTGGATGGGCAGCTGAAGGCCAGACAGCAGCAAGGAGGGGGTGAGTCCATGACTGCACTGTGCACTTTGTCTGACATGCTATGTGCCCTCCTCTGGCCTGGTTAAACTTCCACGGTACATCAGTCATGTGGTCCAGGAGCCATGTCCCTCATTTGTGACATGCCCACTTCTCCTCTGATACGCATATGTGTGACCCTTACAGTCAGGAAATTGTGTCACTTGGGGACTGTGTCATTGCATTTAGCTTCGCTCAAGGTGGGGGACAGCATTTGTTCCCGTAACTATGTTGTGCGATTCATGGGTGGGTCAATTGCTTACACAATGCCTAAGTTCTGACATGTAATCTGGGTGTAACTTTGATATGTGATCCACTTGCTGATCTGAATCACCACATGTCCCTGGGGAATTTGGCACACACCCATGCTGCAGGTGGGAACAATGTTTGGGCCTCAGGAGTATGTGTATCAAGTGTGTCACACATGCTTAGCCACCTGCCTACTGTCCATGACTCATCCCTCTTACAGGTGGAGCTGGACAGTCATGCCTAGTCCAGGGCATACAATACACTCTGTACTCCCACTCCCGTGTATCATCTGGCATGTTGTGATCAGTGAAATGTACCCTCAGGTGTCTGCCTCTGTCTCATTGTGCTGTGTCTTCGTTGTCAGGACTACTGGTATGTTTATCGGTTAGGGCTCAGCATGCCATCGGAGATGTGACCATGATAGATGATACTTCTGTGACTTATAGGTGTCTGATCACTTGACTGTGCACACAGGTGTTTGCGACTGTGACTTTCAGGCAGCTGTTTTTCATTCACAGCACACTGTGAGGTGCTCATGTTCAGAGAGTTGTGTTTCATGTCCCCCAAATGTCCAATTGGTATGACGTAGACAAATAGTAGTTCTGATGATGTGGTTTTTGGGGGATGGACATGTGCACTTGTCAGTTACATAACTTGCATTCCCCATGTCCTAGGATTGTGACACAGTGCAGACTGTTGTTGGCTGGCTGCCATGGCCATGTGACTGGAGACAGTGATGTATGACTTTGCACGCATGCCTGTGTCATGGCATTAAACTTCCTAAGAGTGATCCTGCAGGGGAGTGACATGTGCAACATGCACCCCATTGTGGCATTGACTATCCAGACATGGGTGCATCATGGTGTCTGGTGCTGGTATGCATCACATGCATTTCTATTTAGACTCTGGCCATCCCTTTATCCGGACACCTGCACTGACTCAGTGGCAAGAGATGTGATGTGTTCATGTTCACATACTTCACCGTGTTCCCTGCAATGTCCAACAACTGTGTAGGTGGTGCATGTGTCCACACTGGGGTCTTACCGTCAGACAGGCACCAGACAGATGGGTGCAAGGGCAGGAGGGGTGTGAGTCCCATGGTTGACCATCAGACTGACAATTGGCTTCCCCGAATCTGTGTGAGGACTTTAGGCAATGTTCAACTAAGGATGCCGGGGCTTGCTCTGTGATGTGCTGTACTTACTGTGGTGTGTGCGGTCAGTGCAGGTGACTGATGTTTGTCTGTTTCCCTAATTGTTTGCAGATACATCCACGGCCACAGGAGGGGACAGCTCCACGGACCAGGAGGAGCAGCGGAGCCAGACTGGGTCAGCATCCGACGAGTGGTCAGAGGGACCCAGTGGCACAGAGGGCGAGGGGAGCCACACCGAGCAGTCCTCAGCACCATCAACCTCATCTGAGGACCACAGCAGTTCGGAGGATGACTCCCTTGTGGAGGCGGGTCTCAGCAGCCACCAAAGGCCAGCTAGTCTGTCTGGCCCCGCCACCACCACCACCACCACCACCGCCCTCCCATTGGCTACCATTCCTGAGGTCCGTGGAGGCTCCCGTGCTCGGGAGCGTGTCTCCTTCGTGCCAGGCACTGCGCCCCCTGCCCCTGTGTCCCCTGCTGTCCTGAGTGAGGAGTCTGTGTACCTCCTTCGGCAGCTCCATGTAGGGCAGACAGCAATGCTGAGTGTCCTCCATGCACACACCACTCTGTTGACACAGCTGGTGTCGTTCATGGAGGGCATCTCGACGGGTATGTCTGCCCTATGTCTGTCCCTCCTCCAACAGTCCCTCACCCCTCCCACCTCTGCCCCATCCACACTTCCTGCCACCCTACCTGTCCAAAGCACATGCACACCTGCACAATCACCCAAACACACAGACACGAGCAGCACAGACACACCCAAGAGAAAGGCAAGACGTGCACACAAGCATCCTCAGGGGACTGATACCACACACACAGGGGGTGGGGAACAGACACACACACAGGCATCCACAGTCACTCCGCAGTCCTCCAAATCCTCTCCCTCCAAGACCCCTTCCCTTGCCTCACCTGCTACCCCACCTACACAGCAGATCTTCCTCTGTGACCTCGGCCTCTTCCCCTCCGATCCTGCTGATCCAGCATACCGGGGCAAGAGGAAGTCCACCCACACAGAGGGGAGTGCCCCTCGCCCCCGGACACCCTCCCCCAGGCGCAGGCAGACACAGGACCCCATTCGGAAGTCCCCCCGGACCAGGAAGAGCAAGACCCCACCACCACCACCATGCAGCTCCACCACCCAGTCTCTCTCCTCCATCAACCAGGCCACCACTCCACAGGTTCCCCCGCCACACCCTGCCCCAGGTTCCCCCACACACCGATACCGCATCCCCAGACTGCTTAGGCCCTCCCCCCTGCCACTTGCTCTTCCACCCCCAACCCAGACGCTCTGCCTGTCAGTGCCACTGGTGTGGAGACCGGGTTCCCTCCCTCTGTCCTGCCGACCTCATCAGCCCACCCTTCCACTCCCTTGGAGTCATGCACTGCAGTGGAGTCCACAACCACCCGGTCTGACTCGGGCACTGCAGTGGGGACCCAGTCCACTACATCAGACCAGCCCACTGCAGTGGTTGCAGCACCCACACCAACTGACTTGTGTACCACAGTGGTGCCGGCCCCCCCTGAGTCAAACACCTCCACTGCAGTTTCCGGTGACTCTCCTGCACCCACCACCCCTTCACTGCCTCACTCTGCCATCCCCTGATCCTGTCCCTGTGGTGCCTGGCCTGCCCCTTGTATGCCCCTCCAAGGGGGATGTCCCCTGTCCGTACCAGTGCAGGCAAGCAATGGGTGACCAGTTGTCACTTATCACCCTGTTGGGACTGTGATTTTGGACTGGTCATTGGCCTTAGTTTCTTTTGGACTTCAGAGTTTTCCTTGACATTTGCTGAATAAAGCCTCTTTTTGTTTAATTGTGGGTTTTCTTTTGATGTACATGATGTGGATGAGTAGCATCCTGCATTTGCAGTTGTAATAGTGTTCATATCAGGAAAATGAAGTGTTGCTGTGATGGACTCCATGTGGTCCATGGGATATGTGTCCTGTTGTAATCTGGATATATGGCATCCTTTGCTGCAGTCTGAGGGTGTAATGTTCAGCATTTGACACAGGGATGTACGTTTTGCATTTGTAAATGTACATCTTTGTCTTACACTGATGCACATCTGGTGGGCTTACCACTGTTCAATGTTCCGATTTCCCTGACTGTGTGCCCAGCTCCACTGGACATGCAGTTTTGCACATCAATGTCGAAGGACTCATCTGTGTATACAGTGCAACTTGCTTGACACGTGTTTTGGGTGTATGCAGATGACTGACTTGACACTCCCGTACTCCAGGCTGATGTGAGCAGAGCCTTCTGTGTGTTGTAGTTGTTGACTCACTGACGGAGTGTTCTGCTGACATGTTTGGGTCGTGCACAGACAAGGTTTGGCACAGCGGACCTTCCACAGGAGTGGAGTGCCCTCATGGGAGTGTGTAATCCGGTGACATTGCGTGGGCCTGTGTTGTGTGTTGTGTAAGCATGTCTGTGCGTGTTCCCTTCCCTTTTCCTACACAGGCTGTGCCCCTAGGGATGTTCCTGTTTGTGATGCTTGCTAAGTTGTTCTGTGTTCATCCAGCATTTTGGACCTGGTTTCTCCGTGATGTGGGTGCATGGCAAACTAATGTTCATGAGGTTGTCATCCCAGGTTGTCTTTGTTGTCAGGGCTGGGGATGTGGTCAAACGCAGATGGGACACATTCAGGATTCCCCTTGTCATTTGTTGTTTACACAAGTCATGTGATTTACAGTTTGTGGTAGCTTTCAGTGATTGTGACACGTTGTGTGTGTGACTGCTGCCACTCCTCAGGGTCAGAGCTGCAATGTTGGAAGTTGTGTACGTGTGTTCTTAGTGTGTCACCTTGGCTTCTTCGTTGGTGTGTGACTATGGCCAGGATCCCATTGATTGTGGTGGATTTCACATCATGCCCATGTACGGCGTACTGTGCTGTGTGTCAGACATTGACGAGTCTTGTTGACTGGCCATGTGTGATGGGTTTCTGCACCTTAGTTCCCACCACCACCCCTGGTATTGTCATGGGTGCATGTGCAATGTCACCAGTCCATGTGAGCTTCACTGCTGCACATTGGTGGAGATCAGGGTGTGTGGTGTTGAGTGTGTGCAAATGTGAGTTGTTGCACGGCTAGACCCCTACCTCCATATTGGCCTTGGCTGGCAGGCCGTGCTGATTGATTAGAGCTTGTGTAGGTGTGATGGTAGTTTGTTGCTCAGGACACATGGCTGTGGTTCACAGTGTGAACGACATCTACCTTTGTCATCACAGTGGGATTATCATGCAGGCTAGTGTCAGCACAATGTGGGGTCCCTGGGGGTAGTGCTGTGGTGGGTCTGTCTCTTGCTGTGTTAGTTGCTGTTCCTACAAGCTTGTGTGACATGTGTAATTTGGGCTCCCTCTCATCTAACGATGCCTGATTGCCCACATAGGGGTATCCGATCCATAAGTAACTTTTGTATGGCACTGTATACACATCTGTGTGGTTGGAATTCAGGCCTCCTCATGTGTTGTGTGGTTGCCTGGGGACACTGGCACACACCCCCATCACCTGTTGTGTTTGATATGCAGTGTGAGTCTGCCTGTTTGTGTTTGTGCCTTTGCACCACTGCATTGGCATATCTTGAGTGTGCCATTGGCTGTATGTTGTTTGGTGGGTTTCCCCAGCTGTCCCTGGGACTCCTAGGTCATCAATCAGCACAATAATCATGGTTTGTATGTCCCATTGCTGCCATGGTATGGTATTTGTTCACCTGACATCTACAGTCTCCACAGGATATCTACATTTGTGTGTCCATTTGTAGTGGTGAGCCTCAACAAGGCCTACCAGTGCTTAGGGGTTCTCCCTTCCTTGCACAGAGTCCTCAGACCAATAGGAAGAAGTTGGCACAGAAACTGGAATAGAAAAGACAGAGTTTATTAAACCTCATGAGGTGGAGCTACATTCACACAGCATCCTTCGGTAATGCATGAAGTAGCACACTGAATGGAAGGACCTTGGTCCTTTTATACCCACACAGGGGCTCAAATGAAGGCGGTACAAACACAAATGCTGGTTTTAGGTACATATAAGGTCATACAAGAAATGCACAGTGGACAAGTGGGTGGAGCTAACAGTTTCTACTTCTAGTAGACACATCCTGACATTTATAAACTCGGAACAGCTGCATGGACAGCTGCGAGCTCAACTGAGCATGTGCAAAGCAAAAGAAACTAAATATAACTCGTCTCTAGGCAGATTTCAAGAGCAGTTAACAGGAAGGTAGGACAGAGCACATGGCGAGCACATGGCAGCACATGGCAACCAAAATGGCTGCCAGAAATACAAAATGGATTCCACAAAGCGGACAATTTAGCCTCTGAATACAGGATGTCTTCGGCTAATGCTTAACTTAAGTGCTGCCAAATTACAACAGACGACCCTTTCAGCATTAGCTGAAGACATTCGTTTATCTGGGGTAATCTAAATATTCATCCCGTACATCTATTAACATTATTTCGGCCACCTCTTTATTCAACATTTGTTGGGCCTTTGTTTCAGCAACGTTCCCTTTGGCAGGTATACAAGCAGAGATGCAAATGGAGCAAAGCATTGGACCACATTGGATACATACACAGCATGTAAAAAGTATCATAATCATTACACACAGGATAGTCAGTAGCTTCCAGCCCCAAGCAGAAACAAGAGTCCAAAACCATCCAGTAAAAGTCCAATTACCGGTCTCTGGATGAATTTCTGCAGCAATCTTATGCAGTTTTGATATTGCGCCATATAGTGAAGGTTAGTGATCCGGTATGAATACGCAACAGCTGCTACCGATGATGCGACATGCACCACCTCGATCAGCCAAAATCACGTCTAACACCATCCTATTCTGGAGTGCTACAATCCTTGCAATCTGTAGTTCCTCTGTAATGTTCCCAAGTGCCATAGCTGTCTGATTGGTAACAGCTTCCACAACACGAGTCAATCGCCTGATCTTTCTGCTGTTTAATGCAGCACCCACAAAGAAAAATAAGCCCAAGTTGAAATCAACATATTGTTGTAGGGTAGTGTCGGTTTGGTCAACTTCGTCCATACTTATTGTCCTCTTATTTCTGTTTTTGGAAATATCATTGTACAGTTTAAAATCACGGTGATATAATGCAGGTGCCAGAAACACAGGAGGCAACAGAAAAGATACATAGCAGATTCCTGACCACCCAACAGGTAATTGATAATATCCGTTATTTCCACACACAAAATACGTATTATGCGAGGCTGTGAAAGTGCTGTCATTGGCACCTTCAATGGTCAGGATTACAGTACACTCGCTCCTCCCCACTGGAATTCTTCCAACCCTACAAATACACAAATCTGCTTTAGCTTTTGTCACAGAAATCACAAAAGGTCCAATGTTCTTCTTTATTCTCACATTTGTGAAGACATATGGTGTTGAAATATTGTCCGGTTGATACTCTTCCCATTCCCATTTAGTCCCTTTGGCTTGTGGATAACCTTCTTTATTTTGATAACACACTTTATTAAGTTGAAAAATAATCCCACCTACTGAAGGCTTTCCAGATGCAAACAAAAGCGCATACCAAGCTTGACAAGAACCATTGTGAGAAAATGGAAGAGGAATAAAAGGTGTTCCTCCTTTCTTTTGATGTGCAGGTATCATCCCCACACCCAACAGTTGGTAGTATTTGTAGCATTGTGAGTATGGTGCAACATCTGGATAAAGGTATTGTTTAGATAGGATTGTCGATGCTTCTGCTCACGGTAGGGAAGAGTAAAGTAGTGGTGTTCCACTGGTACTGGCATAGTGGCAAAAAAAAGCTGTCGAACAGGAGCCACCTTCTCGATGTACCACGTAATTGCTGCCATAGCCACCATAGCAACAACAAACCCTACAGCACAAATGATTCTTTTGATATTCATTTCAGCAACAGTAATGATTGATCTTTCTAAAAACTTGTTGAAAACAATCGTTGGAGCTCTTCTCCCTGGGCAGCCGTTGATTTCTTCACCATGGGCCAAGGCGGGTGTCACTACACTAATGCAGGGCTGATCCCCCTCAAAAATGGGACGATCAAAGGGGTACATTACTAACAAAAAAAGAGTCCTTGGGAAATTGTAGCCGCTGTACAACCAGCCAGAGGGGAGTCTTCCCTGTGTCCGTTTGAGCCTCACAGGCAGGCTCTTGTTGTTCCCACGGTGGAGCTGCACAACTCGCAACTTCAAGAATCACGGCCCAGTTTGTGAAGAAAAGTCTTTCAACGATCCTGTCCAGTGTCTCAGGCAGTGCATCAGTTTTCTTCACTTTAATCTAACAGGCACCAAGGGCCCAGCACCTGTACCCTAAACTCAAGTCCTTCCTTAACTCCTGTATTGCTCGCTGGCGCACTGCTCTTTTGTTGGGGCCACAGAGTGTAGCCAGTATGCCCAGGCATCCCTTGATCAACAAACAGAGGCGCAGACTTGCATTCACTTTGGGACCAGGACTCAAGGCCTGAAGCAACCCTTGTTTCAAAGGGGTCACCTCAAGCAAAAGCCTCCTTGCCGTCCTTATCGGTCTGTGACTCTCTCAGCTGGGCATCAAAAACTGGATCCACAGAAAGATTTCTTCATCCTGATTTGTGACCCCGTCTTTCGCCCAAGACAGTGGCAGGGGTACACACTTCACGTCCCAGTGCTTCCGGCCTTCACTGAGGTCCTAGTTGCCAGCAACGCCTGTACTGGTTCCCGTGGAGAGGTGTGGTGCAGCGGCCAGGGCAGCTGACTTCGGAGCACAGGGTTCACGGTTCGATCCCCGGCTCCGGCGGCAGCTCAGCTCAGTACCATGTGACTCTGGGCAATAGCTCACTTAATTTCACGACGGCCCCCAGCACCTTGAGACCCGTAAGGGTGAGTAGTTCGCGCTTTACAAATACGGATTTACATTTTTTTTTACATTTACTTTATCTTGACTCCAAGCTGGACTGGTGCTGACTCCCACGCTGGATCTGATGTCCGGGCCCCTCTGGCAATGGTTGTAGGGCAGCAAATATCTATTGGTGGGCAGAACAAAAGGTCTTTAGACAAGGCACAAAAATAATCTATCAACAGAGAGGATAGTCTCAGAATACTTCCTTAGTCTTGGGATGCCCCATTCATTAGCAAGGCACCCAAGAACCACTTCATCTATCTGAGAATAAAAAAAACACCCTAGACCTATTGGCAAGTATAAAAGGAACTTTTTGGTGAACTGACAAGAGTAATACGTCACCCAATCCCAAGCAACCAAGGAAAGTCTGTGTTCATTTACTAAATTCTGAGGAAAAAAGAAAAACAATACAGACATACTCCAAATCCTTACATTTGTGCATTCCTATATTATTCATCTGAAGAACCTCAAGAAAAAGGAACTTTTCCTACACTTCTACTTATGAACCTTGCATTACTTGTACAGGACTGCAGACACTTCTAAAATACTTTCTCTTACGTAAAGACACCTACATTTTATGCCTAGGACCATGCTTTCATGTTATAGGCGCAGCGGAAAATCTAAAACTGCTAATTTAACAGGGATTCTTATTTCATAAATAACTTTTTAAAAAACTCAAGATAGTGGGTACATAAATTTCTCCAGCAGAACATGTTGTGACAAACAAACTCCTATAAAACAATATTTTCCTTCAAAATGTTTGCTAAGGATCACATGGGCGTCTTTCCTGCATTCTACTTTTCACGATCCGGACTATGCAACATCATTTTCAAAAGGAAAAAACCCTATCTCCAGCTCCAATAAGGGCTGTCAGCTCAAATACACAGACTAGCTAATAAAAGACTAGCAATGCCCTTGCAAAACTGTATAGAACATGAGAATAACATAAACAATAATGGTATTGCCACCTGAGATTTTTGAACAGAAACCCCCACCTAACAGTTCCCTTTAAAGATCAAATAAGGGAACATCAATCTGTTCTACTCATTCTTTCATACAGGATGGGCAGTAACATAGTATATTTTTCATCATTTTATTAATTCTAACAATTTTAAAACAGTATTACTGAATAGCCAATTAAATGTCTCATGGCCATTTCCTAGACAGCTTAGACAGACTCATGAGAGAGTGAGAAAAAGAAGAGAGAAAACATAAATTTGCCTACCCTTAATTTGCCCAGGAGCTAACCTCCTTCCCCATTTTGACAGTAGGAAAACCTGAAAACAGGTTTACCTTCTGGCAACACTATCTACCCCTATTTGTGGCAACTGGGCACAAACAAACTTGTAGGAGATATCTTAGAAAGTGGCTATTTTCTGATTCAGCCTAACACAAGCACATTGAGTTAACTTTAGAAAGCGTTAATAACCAATTACCAATTCCTTCAGCAATGGTGCTAGATTAACATGAGGGCGCATGAATGCAAACTAAAATCCATTGCCTCCTTATCTCAGCCCTTGCACAGTAATCTTTAAACTAAAACCATTATTTTTATATACATGGCAGAGCTATGCTCTACTCAGGGCCCACATACGTCACTGCTTTTCCTTCTTTTCATATGACTGCGCAAAACTTGCGTTTACCAAAAATAGGAAGCAAAGCTTTTCTTCCTCTCTCTGCGCTGTCATCTCTTCTTTCAAAAACTGTTCGGAGGTCAAAATGTCCAAGCAAACCTTCCCCTTAGCCCTGCTAGGTAGCTAAATGCAGAACTCCGACCTTTAACCCTTTCACCAGCTGTCCATTTTTGTGCAAGGCTTTCCATGCGGTCTTTGCAATTCAAAGCAACTCTGGAGAATCACAGCTGAAAGGCAGTCCTGTCCGCCTAATAATTTTAAAGGTAGGATCTAACTTCTGCTGTGTTTTTTTTCTTCAATACTTGTCTCTATCTGTGTGCAGTGTATGGTGTGCATTCTAGCAGGTTAGAGGTCAGCTATTTGTGTTATACTTAAATGTGTGCATTTACTGAAGCCTAAGAGCAGTGTGAAAGCTGCTCTGCTTGACAGAACTACTTTTAAATAGTGAATTTGTCCCAATTTCGACTTTGGTGGTAGGGGCACTTAAAAATGAGTAACCTACAATATTGCGGCATATTAGGGATCCCCAGGGTGTCCTCTAGATATCCCAGAGATGGGGGATCAGAAATGTATAAGGTACACCCTTAAAAAAACGTTTTTATATGCCTGGATAAAGTGAAATTTCACATTGCACTCCCCACATCATGGTAAAGTGCTACTTAAATCCAACTTTGATGCTAGGAGCTATATATTATTCACAGTATGATTATCAGACATTACAAAAGATCAAAAACAATTTTAGGGCAATTATTTTTAATAAACATTTTTTTTCTTCATATAATCAAAATTCTCCTTTTTTTTTTTTTTTTTTAATAATGATCACAAACCCTTTTGATGGTTTCACATATGAAAAGCAAGCCTCATTCCTTTCCTATCACCTTTAAATGTATTTATTTATAATACGAAGCACAAAAGCCTTACTGAAACATGAAAAGTCTGCGTCACTTTTAAAGGACAGTAATCATTTAACATCAGAACCACAGATGTGCTTGTTAAAAAGGCATTAAGAAAGGAAATCCCTTTAATCTTTTCTCTGTTATCCAAAATAATGAAACTGTCTTTTCTGACTTATAAAATCAGCAGTTTTTAATGCACGTTTTCAAACCATGTTTGCACTAACTTAAAATCTAGTTGACTCGGCAGTTTCCTTATGGCTTGGGACCAAGAATAGCCATGTGTTGTTGACACAGCTGTGTTCTGACCAGCAGGCGTCAACATCTCACGCCTTTCAAGCCAGCACAAATCTATCGTTCTGTAATGTGGTGTTTATTTCAGCAACAACCAATTCACTCAGATGATGTGAATGCCTTTCAATATTAATATATAAGGATAATACTGTAACATTTTTCATTTTAGTCCTAATTGTGTGAAAGCACACAAATTCGTTTTTTCCTACCTTTCTATGAGGCCTATTTTATTCCTATTGAATGTAAATTCTGATTTATCTGTACCAGTGTGGCAATTTGCACATATCTATAGTTTCTTACTTTATCAATTTTAATGGTAGCGTGCAGCTATTTAGCATATATTACATTATTCATTCCCTGAATTTAAAAAAATGTAGTTTTTTAAATGACATTTGCAAAACAGAATGACAACAAAAACCAAATTTAGCTCATTCCAGACATTTTCAGAAGGGGGTCATACACTCATAACACACAACACAGCGCGCTTAAGGCTAGCCATTCTTACACAAAAACATAGTCTACTTTACTGAAACAAGTACTTTCAAGCAAGTCAGTCCAGAACCACATACAACAAAAAAAACAATTAACCCACAAATCAACACTTAGGGCAAAAACAAGAGACAGCCTACAGACTGTACGCAAAACCAAACTATTTGTAAATACTAATTGTAAGTCATATTTACAAGAAGAGCTCTCAAAAGTAGTCCAAAAGTCTGCACCAAAACAGCCCAAAAGACTGCTCCATGTTCAAGAAGCCAAAATACACCAAATTCGCCAGTTTTGGCTGGTAGAACACTCAAAAGCGCTCTGCATATCACCACTTATGGATGTTACTAAGTGCACAGATCAGGATCCGTTTTATGTACATATTTAGTTCCATGGGTTACTTAGTCACCAAGAAAGAAATATCTTTTTACTATACCTAAACCTATTTAGGTATCCCCTCTGAGGGAGTCAGCTGAGTACTTACTAAATCCATATTGGTACCTCCAAAACAGCAACACTTTCTACAAAGTGTGCTAGAAGCAGGCATGCCAAAAATATTATAGCATATATAATATTATACTCCAAGTGACACTTAACACAATGTGTGCCGTTCAAGTTTTCAAAGTTAGAGAAAAATCTCCTCATTACCTGCCTATATGTATTGCAATACATATATAATTACAAAACAGATTCCAAAATTGGCCAATCATACAAACAAAGCCACAGTTAGGGGCCGATTCCGATTCCGGCCGGAAATCTCTCAGACCGAGCAGGACCCGGAGAGAATTCCGACCGAATCGGACCCCAGCAGTCCGACCGGACGAGTACGATGCATTCGCATGCTATCGGACTCGATTCGGTCGGGACTCCCATTGAAGTCAATGGGAGCCGGTCGTACGACGCGTACGCGGGCTCCCATTGACTCAATGGGTGCGAGGCGAACAAGGGCGCCCCCTACAGTGGGTACGCATCCATGCGCATCGCGGCGTACATGCACAGGTAGGGGGACCCATGGGTCCCCCTGTGTGCGACTCGCGCGCCTACGCGTTCAGGGGGTCCGACGCAGACCCCCAAAGTCCGGCTCCGACAGCTCTTTCGAGCCGGACGGCGCGAGTCGGTCGGACTGCTTGCGGCGCGCATCGTACTTACCCGGCCGGGAACGTCTCCATAGCGCGGTGCGAGTCATGTCCGTGTGAGTCGGTCGGAGCGTGTTGAAGCCGCGTACGAGTCGGTCGGCGATTTCGCGGGAGCATGCATCGTACTCGCTCGGTCGGACCCGCGTACGATTCGATCGGGAAACAGGGCTCCGAATCGGATCCGGTAAATCCGAATCCGATTCGGAGCACTACCGGCCGAGATCGGAATCGGCCCCTAAGTGTTACTAAACTACCTTACCAATCAAAGGCATCAAACCAACAGCAAGTGCCGCAAAACGGCTCTTACCAATCAAATGGTGTCCAGGTTCCAACTGCCAAGTTCTCAAATTGACCAAATGGTCACTGCACGGCGAATCAACAGAAGAGATCTCAGTCGAGGACCGGCGCCGCCGGGATGGTCAGATCAGAAAGAAAGGAAAACGCCATGGGTGCCAAGACTCGGGTCTCCTCAGGCAGCGATCGCGTCCAAAAGCGAGATTCCAATCCTTCGTCTCGACCAGTCCTTCGGGCATCCGAGTCGCCGATGAGCCCCACGTTGGAAGCGCCAATTTGTAGTGGTGAGCCTCAACAAGGCCTACCAGTGCTTAGGGTTCTCCCTTCCTTGCACAGAGTCCTCAGACCAATAGGAAGAAGTTGGCACAGAAACTGGAATAGAAAAGACAGAGTTTATTAAACCTCATGAGGTGGAGCTACATTCACACAGCACCCTTCGGTAATGCATGAAGTAGCACACTGAATGGAAGGACCTTGGTCCTTTTATACCCACACAGGGGCTCAAATGAAGGCGGTACAAACACAAATGCTGGTTTTAGGTACATATAAGGTCATACAAGAAATGCACAGTCGACAAGTGGGTGGAGCTAACAGTTTATACTTCTAGTAGACACATCCTGACATTTATAAACTCGGAACAGCTGCATGGACAGCTGGGAGCTCAACTGAGCATGTGCAAAGCAAAAAGGCTAAATATAACTCGTCTCTAGGCAGATTTCAAGAGCAGTTAACAGGAAGGTAGGACAGAGCACATGGCGAGCACATGGCAGCACATGGCAACCAAAATGGCTGCCAGAAATTCAAAATGGATTCCACAAAGCGGACAATTTAGCCTCTGAATACAGGATGTCTTCGGCTAATGCTTAACTTAAGTGCTGCCAAATTACAACATATCAAAATACTAATATTCCCTTCATCTATTGCTTACTCCCAAATAAAACCCAAACTACCTATCTAGAAATTCTCAACCAAATAAAAAACGAAAACACTAATTATTTTCCACAGAAAATAATCATCGATTTCGAGCAAGCAATGATTAACGCAATACTAAAAACGTACCCTCATACAGCTATCCAAGGGTGCTACTATCATTTTAACCAGTGTCTGTGGAGACATCTCCAAAAGTCAACACTAAGGGGGTCATTACGATAGCGAGCGGATCGCCACCGCCAGCATGGCGGTGGCGATCAGCCCGCTATTTCTCACCGCCCGCATACAATTTCCCCCGCCATATTGCGATGGCGGGGGGGACCCCGGCGGACGGAAAGACCATCTGCCGGTTTTCCGCCAGTCTAACAGGAGACCAGGCGGAAAAGGGCTCTGATATGGTGGCGGTGTCTGCAAGACACTGCCATCCATATTAGCATGCAGGCGGAGATGTGCCTTCCCATGGAGGCATGTGGTCTTTGCCTTTGGGGGCCCGTAGCGGGCCCCCATATAGTTGGGCGGGTGGGGGGTGCACATGGGGGGTACCTATGCATTGGCAAGGACAAAGTGGCAGGCACCGCGCGGTGCCTGTCACCTTGTGCATGCCAATGCACGACGTCTATTCCCAGCATTGTGGCGGGCGGTGCTGTGAGCACCGCCCGCCACAATGCTGGGAATAGGGCTTGCCACCGCCAAAGTGGCGGTGGCATCCTAATATCATGTGCGGGACCGCCGCACCCCTTGCGGACGGTCCCGCATTCCGTTGCGGTGGCGGGCGGACTTTGTCCGCCTGCTATCGTAATGACCCCCTAAGGGGCTCATTACAATGGTGGGCGGACAAAGTCCGCCCGCCACTGCAACGGAATGCGGGACCGTCCACAAGGGTGCGGCGGTCCCGCCATGGGTATAAGATGCCACCGCCACGGTGGCGGTGGCATCCCGTATTGTTCGTATTGCAGCGGGCGGTGCTGTCAGCAGCACCCGCTGCAATGCGAAAAACGCATGTTGTGCATTTGAATGCATAACATGACAGGCACCGCGCGGTGCCTGCCACCTTGTGCAGTCAAATGTTACCATAGGTACCCCCCATGTGCATCCCCCACCCCCAGAATCCTGGGGGCCCGCAACGGGCCCCCAGAAGCAAAGATCACATGCCTTTCCATGGCGGCAACACCGCCATGGAAAGGCAGCTTTCCGCCAACATCCTAATATGGATGGCGGTGTCTTGCAGACACCGCCACCATATTAGGGTCCTTTACCGCCCGGTCCCCTGTCAGACTGGCGGACGGTCTTTCCGTCCGCCGGGCTCCCCCCCGCCATATTACTATGGCATGTGGGCGGTGGGAAATGGTGGGCGGATCGCCCGTCATTGTAATGACCCCCTAAGTGTTCAATATGCAACAGACAGTACCTTAGCATATCAAATTAAAATACTTGTAGCCCTAACCTATGTGCCTGTGACTGATGTAGCAGAGCACTATAACCTGCTAATAGAGAGCCCCTACTGCAAAAGAAATGAGGAGAAATTAAGCCCACTACTGGATTACTTTGAGGATACATGGGTAGGTAGACTACATAGATCAGGGCACAGAAGATTACCTAAGTTCCACATTCCGTGGTGGAATGTGTACCTTAGTACCCTAAACAAGCAAAGCAAAACTAACAACGCTGTTGAAGGATGGCATAATGCCTTACGGGCAACAACAGGCAGAGGGACACCTACACTTCACAAATTACTACAATCTATCCAAAAAGAGCAAAGTTACCAACAACTTAGAATAGAACAATCCGTTACACTAATTGGACCAAAACTAACTAAACAAACTAAAAAAATGTCTGAGCTTCTACAAAGTCAAGTTACACTCTTCCCAACAACTAGAGGCCTAGAATACTTATCCCTAATAGCAAAAAGCATACTTTAAATCTAAAGTAAACAGTAATTAATACATTTTCTTCTAAAACACAACATATACATGTATATATATATTATTTTTATAAAACATTAATAAATTGTCATATATATATTTTATAATAATATAAATATATATTGACAGCTTAATAATATTTTACAAAATATAATACATATTAAAATATAATAAAACAACATTTCCCTCCCACATAAAATATTAAAAATTACTTACAGTTGTTGTAGCTCCAAAGCTAACTTTACACATCTTCTACATCCATCCAGGTGTCGGTTTCTCCAAATTAATTTAAAATAAACCCCCAAAAAATGCAAAAATGCAAATATCTGCAAAAACAAATCCTCTCTCGATAAATCCAATTGGCAAATACCATAAAAAACCCGAAAAAATAGTATAGTAAAAAAACGCTCCATGAAAACGCGAAAAATTAAAAGGGTGTTGAATAAATATTAGTTTACAAAACTAATACACACCTCTTAGAAAAAAAACGGCAATGTTCTCCAAAACGCAACGTCGTAAAACTAAATTCTGTAAAAAAAAAAGTAAAGCATACCCACCCACACAAAAATACACATATACAACTGCAATATACTGTTAATAACTGTTTAAAAATAATACACATAAAGTTATAGACATATTATAGACTCTAAACACTAGGCCTCAAACACCAATTCTAGTCAAAACTAAAAAAATCGAACATACACCTAAAACACACCAAAAACACAACTAGCTATCAGTAAATACACTATACACCACCTAACTACATCCAAATTAAAGTAATAACTTAGTTTAAATAAAGAAAATTAGTCTTACCTGTCTCAACGCGAAGCAGCTCCCAACCACGATATGATCCCCGGCGAAATGACCCAAAACAACAGGTAGCGGTTACAAAATTAGTCCCCCTAAACAAAAATGGCTGGTTAAATATTATTATTAATCTTAAATAATATGAAAACATGCAATAAAATTATAAATGAATAACAAATATATTTTTAAAAAATGTAACAAATGTTTATATACATTTAAAAAATATTGTAAAATTTTTTTCAACATTGATAATTTATTATAATAAATAATATATTATATATATTAATTATTATTATAAAATATTTATTTGTATTACTTACTATACTTTATAAATAAATGCATAAAATATATGCAAATGTTAAATAAATACATACCTTTTTTTTAAATAATAGAAACTTAAACAATGTAATTATTAATATTATTAATTATATACACATTAATAATATTAATGAAAAATATATCTTGTGTAAATGGAAAAAATGTTCTGTAAAAATAATATTATGTTTTGTTAAATACAAGTATATTATAATGCAATATTCTTTTTCAACAAATTATATTTTATATTATAAAATGTGAAACATGGAAAAATAAACTGATAAGTAATATACCAATATTATTTTGTATAAAAAAATGTTTGTCACAAACATGCAAAATACTATTTTATGTTACTAATTAAAAATACATGTATTATAAAACATAACAATGTATCAATTATATATGTTAAAAAATATATATTGTAAACATTGTAATGTGTTCAAAAATGTTATGCAAAAAAATTAAATATGTAAATATTTTCACCATATGTCTTCATCTATATAACATTTTCAAAAAAAATATGTTTTTCATCTAACTATATCCTAATAAAAATAAAATGTTTGTTTACCCTATTTGAAAGTCTGATTATTTTGCAATGTATGTTATTTTATTATATGTTTATTAAAAATGCATATATTTTACAAAAATAGTGTTGTACATCAATAACAATTTAAATATGTATTATAATATTTATTAAACAAGAGACAATTAATATTATAATACATACTTATAACAACTGTATTTTTTTAAATATATCAAATTCACATATATACAAATATATTTAATTTAAATTATCTACAACAAATACTATTAATGCAAATAACTTAATAAACTCTACACATATATAATTTATTACTCCCACTACATTGATTATTAATGAATAAAAGCTTAAATATACTAAATAAATATAATATACTAGTCCCACTCCACTTACTATTAAATCAGGGAAGGTGTTGCTCAGTAAATAAATATCATTTACTATTCCCACTCCAGTTAGTATTAAATCAAGGAAGGTGCTGGATAGTAAATCAATATAATGAACTATTCCCACTCCACTTAGGGGTCGATTCCGATCTCGGCCGGAAGCGCACCCAACACTATTCGTCCGGAAAAAAACCAAGCCGAACGCGTGTTTCCCGACCGATTCGAACATTCGTCCGAACGAGCAAGTACGATGCGCATAACTGCCCAGATCCCGACCCAGCCGTACGTACCCATTCCAGTTCCTGTTCCCCACCCGAGCCGGATCCGTAAACGCAGAATCGAGTCGCACGGAAGCACATATACAGCACCTTCCGGCCGGACTAGTACGATGCGCCTTCTGTACGCGCCGAACCCGTCGCTACGTACGGCACGTCAGAGCATCCGGGAGAGCTGCACATAAGCTCTGATTCGCGCCACAAGACGATCCACGGCTATGAGACGAACAAGCCAGCGACGAGTACGAGTCGAAGCCACGAGAAACACGAAGGAGACGACCCAACCATGAATCCCATCGCGCAGGTCATACCAATACTCTACATATTTACCGGAACTGGTACGGACGCGTACGGCGCACACGGTAAGTCAAACACCCACAACACAAACAAACGACACGTACCCGACATAAGACACACACACATAGGGATACAGAAATGACGTACACCAGCAACAGCAGAACCATAGGGGCGGGATGGCTATCACCAATGCCATACACACCCATAGGGGCCTGATGGCCACCACTACCACCATCCCCACTCATGGGGGCTGGATGCTTACCACTACCACCACCCCTACTCAGGGGGCCTGGATGCCTGTCACTACTACCATCCCCACTCATAGGGGATGGATGCCTACCACTACCACCACCCCTACTCAGGGGGCCTGGATGCCTGTCACTACTACCATCCCCACTCATAGGGGATGCATGCCTACCACCAACACCACCCCTATTCTGGGGGCCTGGATGCCTACCACTAACACCACCCCTACTCATGTGGGCCTGGATGCCTGTCACTACTACCATCCCCACTCATAGGGGGATGGATGCCTACCACTACCACCACCCCTACTCATGTTGGCCTGGATGCCTGTCACTACTACCATCCCCACTCATAGGGGGATGGATGCCTACCACTACCACCACCCCTACTCTGGGGGGCCTGGATGCCTACCACTAACACCACCCCTACTCATGTGGGCCTGCATGCCTACCACCAACACCACCCCTACTCATGGGGGCCTGGATGCCTACCACTACTACCATCCCCACCCATAGGGGAATTGATGCCTACCACTAACACCACCCCTACTCAGGGGGGGCTGGATGCCTACCACTACCACCACCCCTACTCATGTGGGCTGGATGCTTACCACTACCACCACCCCTACTCATGGGGGCCTGGATGCCTACCACTAACACCACCCCTACTCATGTGGGCCTGGATGCCTACCACCAACACCTCCCTACTCATGGGGGCCTGGATGCCTACCACTACTACCATCCCCACCCATAGGGGAATTGATGCCTACCTCTACCACCACCCCTTCTCAGGGGGGGCTGGATGCCTACCACTACCACCACCCCTACTCATGTGGGCCTGGATGCCTGTCACTCCTACCATCCCCACTCATAGGGGGATGGATGCCTACCACTACCACCACCCCTACTCATGGGGGGCTGGATGCCTACCACTACCACCACCCCTACTCATGTGGGCCTGGATGCCTACCACCAACACCACCCCTACTCATGGGGGCCTGGATGCCTACCACTACTACCATCCCCACCCATAGGGGAATTGATGCCTACCACTACCACCACCCCTACTCAGGGGGGCTGGATGCCTACCACTGCCACCACCCCTACTCATGTGGGCCTGGATGCCTGTCACTACTACCATCCGCACTCATAGGGGGATGGATGCCTACCACCAACACCACCCCTACTCATGTGTGCCTGGATGCCTGTCACTACTACCATCCCCACTCATAGGGGGATGGATGTCTACCACTACCACCACCCCTACTCAGGGGGCTGGATGCCTACCACTACCACCACCCCTACTCATGTGGGCCTGGATGCCTGTCACTACTACCATCCCCACTCATAGGGGGATGGATGCCTACCACTACCACCACCCCTACTCAGGGGGCTGGATGCCTACCACTAACACCACCCCTACTCATGTGGGCCTGGATGCCTGTCACTACTACCATCCCCACTCATAGGGGGATGGATGCCTACCACTAACACCACCCCTACTCAGGGGGCCTGGATGCCTGTCACTACTACCATCCCCACTCATAGGGGGATGGATGCCTACCACCAACACCACCCCTACTCTGAGGGGCCTGGATGCCTACCACTAACACCACCACATCTCATGTGGGCCTGGATGCCTGTCACTACTACCATCCCCACTGATAGGGGGATGGAGGCCTACCACTACCACCACCCCTACTCAGGGGGGCCTGGATGCCTGTCACTACTACCATCCCCACTCATAGGGGGGTGGATGCCTACCACCAACACCACCCCTACTCTGGGGGGCCTGGATGCCTACCACTAACACCACCCCTACTCATGTGGGCCTGGATGCCTGTCACTACTACCATCCCCACTTATAGGGGGATGGATGCCTACCACTAACACCACCCCTACTCAGGGGGGCCTGGATGCCTGTCACTACTACCATCCCCACTCATAGGGGGGTGGATGCCTACCACCAACACCACCCCTACTCATGTGTGCCTGGATGCCTGTCACTACTACCATCCCCACTCATAGGGGGATGGATGCCTACCACTACCACCACCCCTACTCTGGGGGGCCTGGATGCCTACCACTACCACCACCCCTACTCATGGGGGCCTGGATGCCTACCACCAACACCACCCCTACTCATGTGGGCCTGGATGCCTACCACCAACACCACCCCATCTCATGTGGGCCTGGATGCCTACCACCAACACCACCCCTACTCATGTGGGCCTGGATGCCTACCACCAACACCACCCCTACTCATGTGGGCCTGGATGCCTACCACCAACACCACCCCTACTCATGGGGGCCTGGATGCCTACCACTACTACCATCCCCACCCATAGGGGAATTGATGCCTACCACTACCACCACCCCTACTCAGGGGGGGCTGGATGCCTACCACTACCACCACCCCTACTCATAGGACGGGTAATGCATGACACAACCAACATACTCCAACATAAGGAATGTCAGAAAAAGACATCCCCCAACACCATGATAAGCGTGTGTAGTCTGTGTCAAATGCCTACAACACTGAACATGACATTGAACATACAATGTGACCCCCTATCACATGTGTCACACAAAAATGTGTGTGGCCTCCACAATGCAAGCAGACCATGACCACTGTGGCAATGGGGTGTAAACCCCCATCATCACAGTGACCAAAAGGTAAGTGTGAGGTCCATAGCTGAAGCACATTTTGAACATTGTGGCAATGGGGTCTAAACCCCCATCATCACAGTGACCAAAATGTAAGTGTGGGGTCCATAGCTGAAGCACATTTTGAACATTGTGGCAATGGGGTCTAAACCCCCATCATCACAGTGACCAAAAGGTAAGTGTGGGGTCCATAGCTGAAGCACATTTTGAACATTGTGGCAATGGGGTCTAAACCCCATCATCACAGTGACCAAAATGTAAGTGTGGGGTCCATAGCGGAAGCAAATTTTGAACATTGTGGCAATGGGGTCTAAACCCCCATCATCACAGTGACCAAAATGTAAGTGTTGTCATGGAAAAAGCTGCAAATGCCAAACAGCACGGATGATTCCTGGTCACAGAACAACAAACACATCAGTGGCAAAGTAGTGCTTGTGTCCCATAGCAACATAGATTGGGTGAGGCAAACAGTGCAGTGCAAATAAGACATACCTTTGGCCATATGCAGACAAACATCACCCATGGGGGCTGACATTGTCAACATTCATCAATTACACAATGACAGAAGTGACCATCATAATGCAGACCCACATATCTGCACCAATGGACACACAAATGTAGATATCCTGTGGAGACTGTAGATGTGAGGTGAACAAATACCATACCATGGCAGCAATGGGACATACAAACCATGATCACTGTGCTGACTGATGACCTAAGAGTCCCAGGGACAGCAGAGGAAACCCACCAAACAACATACAGCCAATGGCACACTAAAGATATGCCAATGCAGTGGTGCAGATGCACAAACACAAACAGGCAGCCTCACACTGCATATCAAACACAACAGGTGATGGGGGGTGTGCCAGTGTCCCCAGGCAACCACACAACACATGAGGAGGCCTGAATCCCAATTACACAGATGTGTATACAGTGCCACACAAAAGTAACTAATGGATCTGATTCCCCTATGTGGGCAATCAGGCATTGTTAGATGAGAGGGAGCCCAAATTACACATGTCACACAAGCTTTTAGGAACAGCAACTAACACAGCAAGAGACAGACCCACCACAGCACTACCCCCAGGGACCCCACATTGTGGTGACACTGGCCTGCAAGATAATCCCACTGTGATGACAAAGCTAGATGTCATTCACACTGTGAACCACAGCCATGTGTCCTGAGCAACAAACTACCATCACACCTACACAAGCACAAATCAATCAGCACGGCCTGTCAGCCAAGGCCAATATGGAGGTAGGGGTCTAGCCGTGCAACAACTCTCATTTGCACACACTCAACACCACAACACCTTGATCTCCACCAATGTGCAGCAGTGAAGCTCACATGGACTGGTGACATTGCACATGCACCCATGACAATCCCAGGGGTGGTGGTGGGAACTAAGGTGCAGAAACCCATCACACATGGCCAGTCAAGAAGACTCGTGAATGTCTGACACACTGCACAGTACGCCGTACATGGGCATGACGTGAAATCCACCCCAATCAATGGGATCCCGGCCACAGTCACACACCAATGAAGAAGCCAAGGTGACCCACAAAGAACACACGTAGACAACTTCCAACATTGCAGCTCTGACCCTGAGGAGTGGCAGCAGTCACACACACAACGTGTCACAATCACTGAAAGCTACCACAAACTGTAAATTACATGACTTGTGTAACCAACAAGTGCCAAGGGGAATCCTGACTGTGTCCCATCTGCGTTTGCCCACATCCCCAGACCTGACAACAAAAACAACTAGGGATGCCAACCTGATGAACATTAGTTTGCCATGCACCCACATCCCAGAGAAACCAGGTCCAAGATGCTGGATGAACACAGGACAACTCAGCAAGCATCACAAACAAGAACATCCCTAGGGACACAGCCTGTGTAGGAAAAGGGAAGGGAACACACACAGACATGCTCACACAACACACAACACGGGCCCAGCTAATGTCACGGGATTACACACTGCCATGAGGGCACTCCACTCCTGTGGAAGGTCCGCTGTGCCAAACCTTGTCTGTGCACGACTCAAACATGTCAGCAGAACACTCGGTCAGTGAGTCAACGACTACAACACACTGAAGGCTCTGCTCACATCAGCCTGGGTACGGGAGTGTCACGTCAGTCATCTGCATACACCCGAAACACGTGTCAAGCAAGTTGCACTGTATACACAGATGAGTCCTTCAACATTGATGTGCTAAACTGCATGTCCAGTGGAGATGGGCACACAGTCAGGGAAATAGAAACATTGAACAGTGGTAAGCCCACCAGATGTGCATCAGTGTAAGCCAAAGATGTTAATTTACAAATGCAAAACGTACATCCCTGTGTCAAATGCAGAATATTACACCCTCAGACTGCAGCAAAGGATGCTATAGATCCAGACTACATTAGGACATATATCCCATGGACCACATGGAGTCCATCACAGCAACACTTCATTTCATGATCTGAACATTATTACAACTGCAAATGCATGATGATACTCATCTACATCATGTACATCCAAAGAAAATCAACAAGTAAACAAAAAGAGGCTTTATTCAGCAAATGTTAAACTAAAAATTCAAGTCCAAAAGAAACTAAGGCCAATGGCCAGTCCAAATACACAGTCCCAACAGGGTGATATGTGAAAATTGTCACCCATTGCTTGCCTGCACTGGTACGGACAGGGGACATCCCCCTCGGAGGGGCATACAAGGGGCAGGCCAGGCACCGCAGGGACAGGATCAGGGGATGCCAGAAGGAGGCAGTGAAGGGGTGGTGGGTGCAGTAGTGTCACCGGCAACTGCAGTGGAGGTGTCTGACTCAGTAGGGGCCGGCACCACTGTAGTGCACAAGTCAGATGGTGTGGGTGCTGCAACCACTGCAGTGGGCCGGTCAGATGGAGTGGACTGGGTCCCCAGTGCAGTGCCCGAGTCAGACGGGGTGGTTGTGGACTCCACTGCAGTGCATAACTCCAAGGGAGTGGAAGGTGGGGCAGATGAGGTGGGCAGGACAGAGGGGGGTGACCCGGTCTCTACACACTAGGCAGAGCGTCTGGGTTGGGGGTGGAAGAGCAAGTGGTGGGGGGAGGGCCTAAGCAGTTTGGGGATGCGGTATCGGTGTGTGGGGGAACCTGGGGCAGGGTGTGGCGGTGGAACCTGTGGAGTGGTGGGCTGGGGGATGGAGGAAAGAGACTGTGTGGTGGAGCTGCGTGGTGGTGGTGGTGGGGCCTTGCCCTTCCTGGTCCGGGGGGACTTTCGAATGGGGTCCTCAGCCTGCCTGTGCCTGGGGGAGGGTGTCCGGGTGTGAGGGACACTCCCCTCTGTGTGTGGTGGTCGCCTCTTCCGCCTGGACTTCGTGTCAGGTGTATCTGTGGGGAAGAGGCCAAGCTCACAGAGGAAGAGCTTCTGGGAGGGGGGGTTGCAGGTGAGGCAAGGGAAGGGGTTTTGGAGAGAGAGGCATCTGAGGACTGCGGAGTGCTCGTGGATGCGTGTGTGTCTGGGCCCATCCCCTGTGGGTGAGATATCAGTCCCCTAACTGTGCGTGCGTGTGCGTCTGGATTTTGGCGTGTGTGTCTGTGTGGTGCTTGTGTCTGTGTTGGTGTGTGCCGGTGCCAGTGTGTGTGTGCTTGGGACAGGTAGGGTGTTGGGGATTGAGGATGGGGCAGAGGTAGGAGGCGTGAGGGACTGTTGCAGGAGGGACACTGCTGCCATCAGTGAGGAGGCCATAGACTGATTGGTCCGATGTAGGGCAGACATGCCAGATGACATGCCCTCCATGAATGACACCAGTTGTGTCAAAAGACCCGTGTGTGCATGGAGGACACTCAGCATTGATGTCTGCCCTACATGGATCTGTTTCAGCAAGTCCACAGACTCCACACTTAGGGCAGCAGGGGGGACAGAAGCAGGGGGTACGGTGCCTGGCATGAAGGAGACTCGCTCCCCTACACGGGAGCCTCCACGGACATGTGGGATGGGAGCAGATGGGAGGGTGGAGATGGTGGTGGAGGCGGGACAGACTTGCTTGGCGTTGCCTCTGGTCTGCTGACACCCGCCTCCACAAGGGAGTCCTCACTGGAAGTGCTGTTTTCCCCAGCCGAGGTGGTCGTAGCTGAGGTCTCCTCAGTGTGGCTCCCTCACCCTCCGTGCCACTGGGTCCCTCGGTCTCCCTGCAGTGGACCCAGTCTGGCTCTGCCGCTCCTCTTGGTCCGTGTAGCTGTCTCCTCCTGTGGCCATGGATGTATCTGCAAACAATCAGGATAAACAGAGCAACATTAGTCACCTGTACGGACCACACACACCACAGTAAGTACAGCACATCACAGAGCAAGCCCTGCCATCATTTGCTAGACATTGCAATAAGTGCTGACACTGATTTCAAGAAGCCCATTGTCTGCCTGACAGTCAGTCATGCCACACATATCCTACCTGTCCATGCACCCATCTGTCTGCTGCCTATTGTATGCGACTAATCATATGTGCACACATGCACCACATACACAGTTTTTTGACATCCAAGAGAACATATGGAAATGTGTCACTCCAAACACATGCCATCTCCTGCCACTGACTCAGTACATGTGTCAGGAGAAGTGATGGGCAAAGTCTCTGTTGATATGCGGGTTTTGGTTCCATCACCAGACACAATGATGTCCTCATGTCCTGATAGACAATGCAACAATGGTGTGCATGCAGGACATGTCACATCACTGCTGGATCACCCTTTGCAACTGGAATGTCATGGCACAGGCCTGTATGGCAAGTCAGTCATAACTGTCTCCTGTCACAGGGGCAGTGCATACACACAACACCAGTCTGCACTGTGTCACAATCATGGAAGTTTCTGAAACGTAAGCCCTGTAGCTGACAGGTGCACATGTGCACCCCTGGCCAGCCACATCATGAGGACTGAGATGATCCCACGTCAATCAAATGAGACATTTGAGTGACTGCAAACACAAATCCAAACACATGAGCACTTCAACGTTTGATGAGAATGAGCCAAAGCTGCCTGCACCCCAATGTCTCATACAAAATTGTGCACAGTCAAGGGATCAGAGACCTATGCATTGACCTATGTGCAGATCCCATAGTCATAACTCAGATGGCTGGCCTCCCCAAATTGTGAAACACTCCAGGAGTCCAAATAGCAAGGCCACACCACGGTGACACAGAGGCATACACCTGAGTGCCCTCTTCACAATGCCCAATATGTATGCTGACACACGGGAGTGGGAGAACAGAGTGCCTTCGATGTCCGGAGTAGGCATTACAGTCCTGGTCCATGTGCAACATGGTATTACCCTGAACACTAGGCAGGTGGCTATGCATGTGTCACACACATGATGTACATACTACTGAGGCTCCTAACTTGGTCTCAGCAGCAGCATGGGTGTGTGGCACATACCCCAGACATGTGGTGAGTCAGAGCAGCAATTGGAACACATGTTGAAGCCATACCCAGAGTACATGTCAGATCACAGGCATTGTGAGCAATTGTACCACCCATGCAGCCCACCACAAAGTTCCTGGAACTGATGCTGACCCCAACTTGAACCACAGGTAACTGCAAGTACACAGTACCCAAGTGACCTAAGTCACAGACTGTAAGGGCCACACCTGTGTATCAGATGAGGAGGGGGCATGACACAAGTGAGGGACATGAGTCCAGGACGACATGACAGTTGTATTGTGGAAGTGGAACCAGGCTAAAGGAGTGCATAGAGCATGTCCGTCATAGTACACAGTTGAGGCTAGCACTTACCCCCTCCTTGCTGCTGTCTGGCCTTCAGCTGCCCATCCAGGTCAGGGAAGACCACCGCCAGGATCCGGAGCATGTGGGGGGTCAGGGTCCGGTGTCTGCCCCTCCTGCGAGGAGGCAACAGCTTCAGCTGGACCCTTGCGATCCTCTGGGTCCAGCCACAAAGGTCCTGCCACCTCTTCTGGCAGTTGCGGATCCTGCGCCTGTAGACCCCCACCGATCGTACTGCCCGGACGATGGTCAGCCAGATGTCCTGCTTCTGGTGGGCATCAACCTGTGAGGATGACAAAGTGAAAAGGCCATTACTACACATGCAACATTTCCGTGCATCACACAGTTGGATATACATGTCTCAATCACAGGGGCATATGATGTACACAGGCAGTGCAACTATGGCTATGAACAGTTTGCCAGCAGTTACCAAATGGTATTATTGCCTGGGAAGTCAAACCTTGTTGGAATGCACTGTTACTGCACTATACCTGTTCAGTGCATGTAACTACACACTTTGGGGGGTGCCAAGTACTCAGTGAGCATGCTAGCCAGTGGTGTGCACACTGTAAGTCTTGCTAGTCAGACAACATGATCATTTAGTAAGGCAGTGGACAGCACACTCACCTGCTCCCCTGGTTTCCCATACAGCTTGCTGTACTGTGGAAGGAGGCTGTCCAGCACTCTCCTCAGTGCTGAAGGCTGGGGCTCTCTCCACAGTACGTGCCATTGCAGTAGCCAGAGGATGCAGAGACAGCAGCAGTGGTGGTGGCAGATGTCGTCCTGGAGCATGTAGTGCAGGCAAGTGAGCTCTCAGGGGAACAGCCAGCATTATATGTGTGCTGCAGAGGCAGATACTGTCCCATGTGTCCAAAGTGATAAGTCCAAGTCGTTTGCATCTTCTGAATCTGGCCAATACATGGAATTGCACCACTTATACATGCCCACAGCATCCTTCAAAAGTTCAACTTCATGACACCCATGAATTTGCAACATTGTTGTGGGTGGCCAACTGAATTCACTGCATCAGACTCGTTAAAGCTTCGAAAATGCGTCCGTTGGCATGTCAGGCCATAGCCAATGCGTGCGCACCGATCGGACCATTGCTGTACGACGCGTATTTCGAAAAACAACACGCATCCGTCCACATCAAATGCAATGGCCAATGCGTGCACACCGATCGGTCCATTGCTGTACAACACGTATTTCAGATGACAACACGCATCCGTCCACATCATATGCAATGGCCAATGCGTGCGCACCGATCGGTCCATTGCTGTACAACGTGTATTTCGGATGACAACACGCATCCGTCCACATCAAATGCAATGGCCAATGCGTGCGCACCGATCGGTCCATTGCTGTACAATGCGTATTTCAAAAAACAACACGCATCCGTCCACATCATATGCAATGGCCAATGCGTGCACACCGATCGGTCCATTGCTGTACAACACGTATTTCAGATGACAACACGCATCCGTCCACATCATATGCAATGGCCAATGCGTGCGCACCGATCGGTCCATTGCTGTACAACGTGTATTTCGGATGACAACACGCATCCGTCCACATCAAATGCAATGGCCAATGCGTGCGCACCGATCGGTCCATTGCTGTACAATGCGTATTTCGGATAACAACACGCATCCGTCCACATCATATGCAATGGCCAATGCGTGCGCACTGATCGGTCCATTGCTGTACAACGCGTATTTCGGATGACCACACGCATCCGTCCACATCAAATGCAATGGCCAATGCATGGGCACCGATCGGTCCATTGCTGTACAACGCGTATTTCGGATGACAACACGCATCCGTCCACATCATATGCAATGGCCAATGCGTGCGCACCGATCGGTCCATTGCTGTACAACGCGTCCCTGTACAAGTCACTCGCATATGTCACCATGGTTGTCACTGGCGAACGTATGCCAGCCACAATTACTTGCCAGGGACTCAGGGGCACACCTACGACACCACAGCCTGTCCACACTGTATCCTAAGGCATGTAAGGCTGCATTACCTGTGTGTGTATGGGGGTCAACATGTGGTTTTTCGGTAGCACTTGGGGGCAGCCACTCCCAGGCTGTGCATGTGTTCATGGGGACAGAATCCTTTGTGTGTTGTGCACATGACCACTGTGATATGCAACTGTTCAGTTCAGGGCATGTGGCATGGTCACATTTCCAGGTTGTGTATGTGTATGTCATGTCACATACACCCTGAGTCCCGTGTGGGAAGGTATGTACGTCACAGCTTCACCCATTGCCACAATAGTGATGGCCCTCCACAGTCTGTGTGCATGTTGTGTTTCAGATGTCTCTGATTCAATGTGCACAATGGGAGACAGTCTCCACATCCACGTTGTTTGTGCATATACTTTGATGTTGTGCGAGTGTATGTCACAGACGTCCATGTCTGTCCTGCAGAGGCAACAGGGGCCACTACCTCTGGGAGTCATGGTTGTATTGCTGACGTGTACATGATACGCCATGTCATGCCAATGTCGATGTGCCAATACAGGGTCCCTGGGAATCTACTGGTCAATGAGCTGTGATGCCTGTGGCACATCTGTCCTCACTTGTCACTGTGGTTTGTGTTTGGAACGTGACGGCAGTACATGGGTACTGTGACACAGCCGAATGATTTCCCATAGCACAACCTGGAACTTGTTGTCAACACATGTTGAACTGAGATGTTAGATGTTGGCCATGTAGGTGCCATATATGTCCATACAGAATGGCACACACATCAAGTACTTGTTTCTCGTAATGATGTATCATGTGATATTGAGTATGGTCAATGCCACATATGTGGGGTGACTGACAATCTTTCTTTGTTCACCTATGCACTGCAGGGCACCAGCTGTCCATAGACCATTCCCTGACCTTGCAACCATGGTTGAACGTGACTGCATCCGACGGTACCGCTTCAACAGGCCGCTTATTGAGGAATTGGCGGTGTAGTTGGCCCCACATTTGCAACCTGGCCGGCCATTCCCTGCAGCGCTGACCCCCAAGGTGAAGGTGATGGCAGCCCTACACTTCTTTGCCACCAGTACCTTTCATCACACTGTGGCGTCTGCTGGTGGGATGTCACAGACCATGTTCAGCCGTGTGCTACGCGATGTTTTGGATGCGATGTTGAGATACTTGAACCAGTACATCTATTTCCCTAAACGTCAACAACTCACTGACGTGAAGAGTGACTTCTATGCCCTGGGGAGGATGCCACATGTCATCGGCTCCATTGATGGGACACATGTGGCTTTGGTACCACCACAGGCACATGAGCAGGCATACAGGAACAGGAAACATTACCATTCTATCAATGCCCTGGTGGTATGTCTTGCAGATATGAGCATCTCACATGTGTGTGCACGATTCCCCGGTTCTGCACACGATGCCTACGTGATGAGGAGTAGTCGCATCCCGAGGATGATGTCACAGATGCAAAACCAGCATGCCTGGCTTGTTGGTGTGTACTGACTTTGTACCATTGTGTGTGTTCTGCAATGTTGTATTCCACCCTCTTTTCCAACTCAGCTAATGTGCAATTGTCTGTATGTAGGTGACTCCGGATACCCCAACATGCCGTGGTTGCTGACACCCCTCAGGAACCCTGTGACACCAGCCCAGATGTGCTACAATGAGGCACATGGTCGGACCAGGAGAGTGATCGAGCGGACATTTGGTCTCCTGAAGAGCCGCTTTCGCTGCCTGGACAAGACAGGAGGGGCCCTCCCATATGCCCCTGCAAAGGTGTGCAAGATTTTCATCGTCTGCTGCATGCTACACAACCTGGCAGTGCGGAAGGAGTTGCCTCTCATCCTGGATGACGATGACCAACATCCGCCACCTGTGGAGGATCCTGGCCTTGGCCACGATACCAGTGATGATGATGATGATGAGGGGGATGTCCGCACAAAGCTCATCACCAACTTCTTCAGCTGAATGTGAGTATACAGAGTTGGTATGTCAATGATTTGAGTTTGCATGATATTTGTTGGTGGTGATCTGTTGCTGTTTGAATGTGGCCATGTGCTACTTGACTGTATGCGTGCAGCGATGTGTCCTTACAGGTAGTCTGTACTCCCCAACAGTGTTGACATGCTAACTTGGTTTTGTGTAGGTATCTTGTGACATGTATTGGGCATAAGTATTGCAGTTCTGTCCTGTTCTTCAGTGCTTTTGACTGTGTGTCATGTCTGTCCTTCACAGGGTACTTTCAGAGTTGTTTGGTCAACTGTGATCCCCCGACACCATGATTCAACTTCCAGGGTGGGAGCAGTCGTTTCCCTGCAGGTGATGTGCCACACACCCCTGGACTTTATTTCCTCTACACTTGGTGACTGTGTGGCCACTGCCACGTGGGATTGCCTTGCATCTGTAGTGGAAACAACATGTTGCAAATGTGTAATAAACCTGTGCTTCACTTTGGGATGTGCGTTGTCTGTGGTCACACATCTGACTGACATTAGCTTACTTCACCTGTGGGCTAGTTAACACAGACTCTGAATATGTGTGGTGTCTGTGCATTCCACTGTATTTCCTGGCAACATCAGTGTAGGCGATGAGTCAGATGGCCCTGGTGTGTATGTGTTGTGTAGCCCTAGTGGTGTGTCTCCCTCATATGTGTCACGTCGCCATGACTCACATGACGGTGTTGAACTTGCTGTAGCAGTTAGCATGCACAGTGTCATTTAGCAGATCATCATCTCCATGACAAAAACAACGTTGGAATCACAACAGAGGCAAGTATGGTTTATTAGTGAGTTTATTTACATACATGTGTGAGGATAGTGCACAGGATGGTGGGTGCTGTACATTGAGATTTGAATCCAAAGTTCCCAGATGAGTTGGAAGTGTTGGTAGAAGAAATGTCCTGAGTAAAGTCCACAGTCATCTGATACATTGGTCCAACTTAAACTCCCCATGTCATGTGGGAGAGTTGGGTTGCATTCGACAGGGTGAACAGTTTGCACACAAAGGTGGATTTCCAGAACAGGTGTTGGGTTCCTACGGGATGTACATGGCCATCGGCCTCTCAGTTCTCCTTCCTCGGACGACCCCTCTTCTTTCGGGGGGGACCCTCACGTGCAGGCTGCTGCGGTGCAGAGGACTCTCCGCCAGAGTCATCCTCCCTCCTGTGGCAGTTGCAGTTGTTGCGGCACCAGATGTTGTGGGCACACAGGGAGGTGTGGCCATGTTGGTGCTAATCTGGCGGAGGCATGTCAATATGTCCCTATGCACCGCTGTCAGTTCTTGCAATGTGTCCCAGTTGGACTCCATGCGAGACATGTGTGTCTCCACATGGGACATGTGTGAGTCCAAGCGGGCATGATGGGCAGCCTGCTGCTGTTGAATGTCCTTGAGGATCCCCACTACCTGGCTGACCTCTCCGGTGCTATTCTGGTACGCATCAGCAATGCGTACCAGTTGTGGGTCATCATGCAGTCCAGACCCCTCTGCAAACAGCGACCTCTGCCTACCACCCCTCCCAACACCCCTGGCCACACGTGCGGGACCTGCGGTGGCACGCACAGGTGACCCTAGGCCCCCTTGGGGGTTGGTACTGGGGTTGTTGTTCGTTGCTCCACGGTGGGTGGGGTCCCTGTGCTGTTGTCATTGGTGGTCCTTGGTCTGTCCGTGTCGGCGGGGGTGGTCTGTGTGTTGGCAGATGTTGGAGGAGTGGGTGCAGATGGTGGTCCTGCTGGTGCTGCATGATGACTCACACCGGAGGGGCCAGGTAGGTCTTCGCCATCCGAGGAGGGCAGAGGCTGTTCCACACCAGAGAGCTCAGGGTCCCCCGGAGCCTGGGACAGGGACTCCTCATCATCTGCTGCTGTGTCCCCATCATCACCTGTTTTTGGAAGAGACACACAATGTATGTTATGTTTCTACAGGCATCAATGGTTCAAACACCTGACAGTTGTGACTGTACCTCTGGATGCGGGCCTGAACATTGCATTGTCCTAAGTTGTCACAGTCAGAGGTTGATATTGGTGTAGCACATTGTCCTGCCAACCTGAAGCATTTCAATGTGAATGTTGAGGTGTGTGCATGACCAGCATTGGTGGTATTTGGTTGACATCCGGCCCTCCTTCTCCCCCCAGCCCAGTTATCCCACCATGAAGCATGCCACCCTTGCAGTGGGTATAGGTTAACTCCCAGGATGTCAGTCAGTGGTGTCCTGCTGTTGGTTGGTGCCCAGTTCCCAGCAGGGCCTGGTACACCCACAACAGAGCACCATTGTCAGACATCTTAGAAGTGGCTTTTCACTCCCTGTGAGGTGTGCATGCTTCAGTGTGAGCTTGCTGGGCCATGTGGGTGGGGGATGTTGAGCTGTGACTACTACTCCCATCATGCTATTGCCTACACCCCCTTCCCAGCATGCCCATACTTCCTTCCTTTTGAGTGGACTTCACTGTGTGTGAGTGTGACAGCAATGGCAAGATGGCTGACAGTGGTGTCCTGTTGTTTGTTCGTGCCCAGTTCCCAGCAGGGCCTTGTGCTCCCCACAGCTGAGGCCAGTGTCAGACATCTTTGAAGTGGCTTTTCACTCCCTGTGAGGTGTGCATGCTTCAGTGTGAGCTTGCTGGGCCATGCGGGTGGGGGATGTTGAGCTGTGACTACCACTCCCATCATGCTATTGCCTACACCCCCTTCCCAGCATGCCCATACTTCCTTCCGTTGGAGTGGACTTCACTGTGTGTGAGTGTGACAGCAATGGCAAGATGGCTGACAGTGGTGTCCTGTTGTTTGTTGGTGCCCAGTTCCCAGCAGGTCCTTGTGCTCCCCACAACAGAGCACCAGTGTCAGACATCTTTGAAGTGGCTTTTCACTCCCTGTGAGGTGTGCATGCTTCAGTGTGAGCTTGCTGGGCCATGCGGGTGGGGGATGTTGAGCTGTGACTACCACTCCCATCATACTATTGCCTACACCCCCCTTCCCAGCATGCCCATACTTCCTTCCTTTTGACTCTGCTTCCCTGTGGGGTAGTGTGCCTGTGCTGACAGGATGGCTGACAGTGTTGTCCTGGCGTTAGTTTGGCTACAAGTCCCAAAAGTGTCCCTGTGCTTCACACAGTATAACCCAGGGTGGTGGTTCTTTGTGGGATATTTAATTAGAGTGTGAGGCAATGCATTCTCCAAGGTGAGTTGTGTGGAGTTTGTGTTAAGGCTGTGTGTGAGAACAGCTGCTGGTAACTATGGTCAGTGCTGTCAGTCCTCCTTCTCACCAAGCCAGATATCCCACCATGGAACGTGCTTCCATTGCAGGGAGTGCAAGTTTGCTTTCAGGATGTCAGTCAGTGGTGTCCTGCTGTTGGTTGGTGCACAGTTCCCAGCAGGGCCTTGTGCTCCCCACAGCAGTACCCAGTGTCAGCCATCTTGTTAGTTTATTTCCACTCCCTGTGATGTGAGCATGGTTCAGAGTGGTGTTGATGGGCCAATTGTGAGGGTGACCAATATCTGTGACTACAACTCCCATCATGCTATTGGCTACACTGACTTCACCAGCATACACAGAATTCCTTCCTTTCAGTGAGCTTCCCTGTGAGGTGGTGTTCTAGTGGTGGCAAAATGTCTGACAGTGTTTGTTGGTTAGATTTGTGCCACTGCCTTGCTCTATTTGTTGTTGGGTTTGTACATGTCATGACACAGTTACATATCACTATGGGATGGCAGGTCTTGTGTTTGTCTAACTAACATACACATCTTGTGATGATTATGTTTTGGTTACTGTGGCTTTGCTAACGGTGCATGGTTTGACTATCCCCTTGACAGTGATGTGTGTGTATTGTCACACGATATTGGGTATATTGGTTGTGTACTCACCAGGCTCTGGGATGTTTGATAGTCCATGTATGCTCTCTGGTGGTAGGATGGCCCGCACCTTCTCCTCCCAGGGCCTGAGGTATACTGGTTTGGCAGGAGGGCCACTGCCGGTGCGATGGCTCAAGGTGTAATCCTTCTTGAGTAGGGCCTTGACCCTCCTGCGCACATCATACAACCTGTTCTGGATGTCTTCCTTTGTGCGCAAACATGGTGATTGTGCGTTCACCCTGTCGACGATCCTCTCCCACATCTTGGTTTTCTGCGACATGGGGTTCTGTTGGACCAATGTACCAAACAAGTGTGGCTCTACCCTGAAGATTTTATCTACCAGCACTTCCAATTCACTATCTAGGAACTTTGGATTCTTCTTTGGGGGCATGGTGATGGGTGGTGGTGGGGATTAATGTGTGTGTGTGTGTGCAGGTGAGGGTGTGTGTGTGTAGGATTTGCTGGGTGTATGTGAGGGTGCTATTTGGGAGGTGCTAATGGTGTGTGGCTTGTGTGATGGATGAGTTGTGGGTGTGTCTGTGGTTGCTGTCTAATGGGGTTCTGTGGTGGCAGGTCAGTAGAATTTGCAAAGGATCATGGTAGGGATTTGTGGCCTTTATATGGGTGGAGTTGTGGGTGTGTCTTTGTTCTATTTCCCCCCAGTATTTATTGCCTTTGTCATTGCTTGTTTGGCCCTTTTTTTTGTATTTTTTCATTTGTAGTTTTTGGGCATGTAGGAGACGTTCTTATGACCGAGTAGGACGCTGCAGTTGGCTCGTGCGTGCTTCTCCGAGTCTTTCAAGCTGTGTTTCTGCTGTGTTTCATGTGCGGCGTACGCTTCGGTCGCGGAGTATTGGCTTGCTTCGGCTCCGTTTTGTATGCGTGTCGGTCGTACGGTTTGAGCTCCGTGAGACTGGGTCTGGTTTTCCATGCATTGCATCGTACTTCGCGTGTCGGAGTTCGCGGATACGTTTCGTTCTGGTTCATTCCTGGTGCGTGTCGGTCGGTTCGATTCGCGTGGTTTCCCGGCCGGATAGCTGGTTTCCTTGCGGGTCGGTCATTCGACTTGTGTTCCGTACGAGTCGGTCGTAATTCACATGCATTGCATCGTACTATGCGGATCGGGCAGCGCCGGTACGTGTCGGTCGGACTAAATTCCCGTACCGAGTCGGTCGGTACGTTTTCCGGCCCGAATCGGAATCGGCCCCTTAGTATTAAATCAGGGAAGGTGTTGGATAGTAAATAAATATAATTTACTATTCCCACTCCAGTTAGTATTAAATAAAGGAAGGTGCTGGATAGTAAATCAATACAATTAACTATTCGCACTCCACTTAGTATTAAATCAGGGAAGGTGCTGGATAGTTAATAAATATAATTTACTATTCCCACTCCAGTTAATATTAAATCAGGGAAGGTGCTGGATAGTAAATAATATTAATTTACTATTCCCACTCCAGTTAGTATTAAATCAAGGAAGGTGCTGGATAGTAAATCAATACAATTAACTATTCGCACTCCACTTAGTATTAAATCAGGGAAGGTGCTGGATAGTAAATAAATATAATTAAATATTCCCACTCAAATTAATATTAAATAAGGGAAGGTGCTGGATATTAAATCAATAAAATTTACTATTCCCACTCCAGTTAGTATTAAATAAGGGAAGGTGCTGGATAGTAAATAATATTAATTTACTATTCCCACTCCAGTTAGTATTAAATCAGGGAAGGTGCTGGATAGTAAATAAATATAATTTACTATTCCCACTCCAGTTAATATTAAATAAGGGAAGGTGCTGGATAGTAAATCAATATAATTTACTATTCCCACTCCAGTTAGGGGCCGATTCCGATCTCGCTCGGCAGCCCTCCGAGAGCCGTCCGTAGCCTTACCTTGCGACCGACTCGTACTGGGAGCCGGACCGTCCGGGCGATGAAGTACGATGCGCAAAAGTGCCACAATTCCAAACGACACGTAGGCTTCGATTCCAGCAACATTTCCCGTACGAGCCGCATATCCAAACGCCCATCCGAGTCGCCCGGAAGCAGTTTCCACAATAATTTCCGGCCGGACAAGTACGATGCGCAAATCCTACGCGACGAACGGGTCGCCACTAGCAGCACGTCACAGCATCCGGGAGAGATGAATAGCAGGTCCGATTCGCGCCACAACACGATCCACTGCTACGAAACGGACCAACTCACAATGTGTACGAGACGGAGCAACAATCAGCAAGTACGAGACGAACCAATGATGAATTCCATCGCGCAGGTCATCCCAGTACTGTATATCTATGACCGGATCATGAACAGATGCCTACATCGCAGACGGTAAGTCAGACACCCACACAAACAAATGTCACGAACACACAAAATGCTACACACACATAGGGGGGACATGCCTTCCACCAGTAAAAGCAAAACCACAGGGGTAGCATGGTCCACACCACCAGCAGTGCCCACACCTAGGGGGGGGTGCCCAGCACTACTAACATCCCCACTCATAGGGGGCTGGATACCCATCAATACCAGTACCCCCCACTCATAGGGGGCTGGATGCCCTGCACCACTACCATCCCCACTCATAGGGGGCTGGATGCCCTGCACCACTACCATCTCCACTCATAGGGGGCTGGATGCCCATCAATACCACTACCATCCCCACTCATAGGGGGCTGGATGCCCTGCACCACTACCATCCCCACTCATAGGGGGCTGGATGCCCATCAATACCAGTACCCCCCACTCATAGGGGGCTGGATGCCCTGCACCACTACCATCCCCACTCATAGGGGGCTGGATGTCCTGCACCACTAACATCCCCACTCATAGGGGGATGGATGCCCTGCACCACTACCATCCCCCCTCATAGGGGGCTGGATGCCCTGCACCACTAACATCCCCACTCATAGAGGGCTGGATGCCCTGCACCACTACCATCCCCACTCATAGAGGGCTGGATGCCCTGCACCACTAACATCCCCACTCATAGAGGGCTGGATGCCCTGAACCACCAGCATTCACACGCATAGGGTGACTAAGCAAACCCCCACCCCTACCATCTTTGCAAGATTCCATGTATGTGTGTGCCAAATGCCCACAACACTGATTCTGATAGTGAACATACAATGTGACTCCCATCACATGTGTGCCCAAAAGATGACTGTGGGGTCCAAAACTCCAGCATCTCAGGAACATTGTGGTAATGGGTTCCAAAGCCCACATCACTACAGTGACCAGAAGGTGAGTGTGGACAAAATAATAGCAGCATCACCAGACCAGAATCTGTGCCCACTGGTCCCAAATCCCCAACTAATGTAGTGGCAATGTGGTGGTTATGTCACATACAAACATAGATTTGAGAGGCAAAGATTGCTGTGTATCACAAGAACTCCCTCTGCCATGTGCAGACAAGCATTGGCCATGAGCCCTGACAATGCCCACAGTGTCCAATTAGACTATGGGGCCGATTCCGATTCGGGCCGGAAATCTCTCCGACCGAGCCGGACCCGGAGAGATTTCTGACCGAATCGGACCCGTGCAGCCCGACCGAACGAGTACGGTGCGTCCGTATGCTATCGTACTCGAGTTGGTCGGACTCCCATTGAAGTCAATGGGAGCAGGTCGTACAACGCGTACGCGGGCTCCCATTGCCTCAATGGGTGCGAGGCAAACAAGGGCGCCCCCTACAACGGGTACGCGGTGAAGCAACATGCGCCATACACGCACAGGTAGGGGGGACCCATGGGTCCCCCCTGTGTGCGACTCACGCGGCTACGCATACAGGGGGGTCCGACACGGACCCCCGAAGTACGGCTCCGACTGCTCTTTCGAGCCGGACGGCGCATGACGGTCGGACTGCTCGCGGCGCGCATCGTACTTACCCGTACGGGGAACGTCTCCATTGCGCGGTGCGAGGCGTGTCCGAGCGAGTCGGTGCGGTTCGACCCGGGAACGAGTCGGTCGGAGCGGTTGGGACGCCCGAACGAGTCGGTCGGCAAATTCGCATCGTACTCGCTCGTCCGGACGTGCGTACGAATCGGTCGGGAAATAGGGCTCCGAATCGGATCCGGTTATGCCGAATCCGATTCGGAGCCCTACCGGCCGAGATCGGAATCGGCCCCCAAGTGAAAAGTGAGCATCATGATGCATACACACATAGCTCTATGAACACCCACACAAACTGAGGAATCCTGTGGAGACTGTCGATGTTAGGTGACAAAGTCCCATACCATGGCAGCAATGGGACATACCAAACATGAGCAATGTGCAGGATGATGAGCTACAAGATGCATGGACATTAGGGAAAAACCTCCAAACTACATCCACACAATGGAACGCAAAAGCAATACCAATGCAGAGGTGCAGATGCACAAACACAGACAGGCAGACCCACACTGCATATCATACACAACACGTATGTGTCTCAGTGTCCCCAGGCTAGTACACAACACATGACGGTGGGATGAACTCCAATCACACAGATGTGTCCACAGTGCCATACAAAAAGTAACTAATGAACTGGGCACCCCTTTGTGGTCAGCATACATTGTCAGATGAGTGGTATAGCAACGGATTCATGTGACACAAGCTGGGTTGAACAGCAACCAACACAGCAAGAGACAGACCCACTACAGCACTACCCTCAGGGACCCTAATTTGTGGTGACAGTAGCCTGTACGCCAATCCCACTGTGATGACAAAGGTCTGTTTTGCCTATACTGTGGAGCACAGTCAGCTGTGCATACTGGGTCATGTGTCCAGAACAACAAACTCACATCACACCTCCATAAACACAAATCACTGGCCATGTCCTGCAACCAATGTGCAAAATGTAGGTAGGGGCCTAGACATGAAACAACTCACATGTGGCCACCCTCAACACCACACACCCTGATCTGCAACAATGTGCATCAGCTAGGCACACAGGGACTGTTGACATTGCTCAAGCACCCATTACAATCCCAGGGGTGGTGGGGGGGATCTAAGGTACACAAAAATCAACACACATGGCCTGTCAACAACACCTGTGAATGTCTGCCACAGTGCACAGTATGCGGAACATGGGCATAATGTGAAGACAACACGATTCATTTCGAACCCTGCCACACACCTACACCAATGAGGAACCAAAGGAGACCCACAAAGAACACATGTTGACACCTTCCAACATTGCGGCAATGAGCCTGATGAGTGGGAGTAGTCATACACACATACGAGTGAGCCTCACACTGACAGATATCACATAGGGAAAACAACATGATGTTGGAATCACATAAGTGCCAATGGGAATCCTGAATGTGTCCCATGTGCGTTTGACAACATGCCCTGAAATTACAACTAAAACAGCCAGGGATGACAACCTAATGACCAGTAGTCTGCCATGCACCTACATCCCAGTAAACCCAGGGAAAAGAAGTCTGATGAACACAGGACAACTCAGCAAGTGCACATAACAGGAACATCTGCATGGAACACAGGCTGAGTCAAAAAAAGGGAAGGGAACACACACAGACATGCTCACACAACACACACCATGTGCACAGGCAATGCCACGGAATGACACAATGCCATGAGGGGTCTCCACTCCTGGGGAATGTCAGCTCTGAAAAATGTTGTTTGTGCCGGGTCCTGTCATGCCAGCACACCACTTGCACAGTGAGCCAACAATTACAACACAATGAAAGCTCTGGTCACAGCAACATGTGTACGTGAGTGTCCCTTCAGTCATCTGCACATACGCAATACACATGTAGAGATAGTTGCACTGATGACACAGATGACTTGTGTACCATGGATGCACAAACCTGCCTGTCCAGTGTAGATGGGCCCAGTCAGGGAATCTTACCATGTGCCCAAATGTAAGTACAACATATGTGCAACAGTGTATGCCAAAGATGTGAAGTAGCAAACCCAAAGAGATAATCCTGGTTACAACATTTTGCAATCATTACACCCTGTAAATGCAGCAAAGGATTTCATGGATACATAGCAGAAAAGTACACATATCCCATGGACCACATGGAGTCCATCACATCAACAAATCATCCTGTTGTACCTTTAAAACACAAGTACAACATCAAGTCCATGATACTCATCATCAACATCATGTACATTAGATGCAACAACAATGGATAACAACAATTTGCTTTATTAAAAAATAAAACTCCTCAAAACTGGTAATTCGAAGTCCACAATGTCAAAAGGCCAATGGCCAGTCCATTTCTTAATTCAACTAGGGTGACATGTGACAAGTTGTCACCCATTGCTTGCCTGCACTGCTACGACCAGGGGACATCTCCCCTTGGAGGGGCATACATGGGGCAGGCCAGGCACCGCAGGGACAGGATCAGGGGACAGCAGAATGGGACAGGGGAGGGGTGGTGGGTGCTGGAGTGTCACTGGCAACTGCAGCCGGAGGTGTCTGACACAGTGGGCACCGTCACAACTGCAGGGATGAAGTCAGATGGGGTGGTTGCCGGCACCATAGCAGTGGGCAGGTCAGATGGTGTGGACGTGGTCTCCACTGCAGTGCCAAAGTCAGACAGGGTGGATGAGCTCTCCACTGCAGTGCCAACATCCAAAGTAGTGTCATGGGGTCCAGGTGAGGTGGGCAGGACAGAGGGGGGAGACACGGACTCCACACCAGTGGTCGGAACAGGCTGAGCGTGTGAGGTGGGGGTGGAAGTGCATGTGGTAGGGGGGAGGGCCTAATCATTTTGGGGATGCGGTATCGGTGTGTGGGTGAACCAGGGGCAGGGTGTGGCTGGGGGACCTGTGGAGTGGTGGCCTGGGGGCTGCAGAACGGAGACTGTGTGGTGGAGCTGCGGGATTGTGGTGGGGTCTTGCTCTTCCTAGTCCAGGGGGACTTGCGGATGGGGGCCTCAGTGTCCGTGCGCCTGGGGGAGGGTGTCCGTGTGGCAGGGGAACTCCCCCCTGTGCGTGGTGACTTCCTCTTCCCCTTGTGAGTTGGAGGAGATGGATCAGTGGGGAAAAGGCCAAGGTCACAGAGGAACAGCTGCTGGGAAGGGGGGGTTGCAGGTGATGCAAGGGAAGGGGTTTTGGAGGGAGAGGCATCTGAGGACTGCGGAGTGCTTGTGGATGTCTGTTTATGCGTCTGTGACCCAACCCCTGTGTGTGTGCCATCAGTCCCCAGAGTGGGCGTGCCTGTGGCTCTGGATTTTGGCTTGCGTGCCTGTGTGCTGCTTGTGTCTGTTGTGGTGCGTGCCAGTGCTGGTGTGTGTGTGCGTTGGACAGGTAGGGCAGTGGGGATTGTGGATGTGGCAGAGGTAGGAGGGGTGAGTGACTGTTGGAGGAGGGACACTGCTGACGTCTGTGTGGAGGCCATGGCCTGAACAGTCCGATGTAGGGCAGACATGTTTGATGAGATGCCCTCCATGAAGGACACCAGTTGTGTCAACAGACTGGTGTGGGAATGGAGGACACTCAGCATCGCTGTCTGCCCTACATGGAGCTGCTTCAGCAAGTCCACAGACTCCACACTCAGGGCAGCATGGGAGACAGGGGCAGGGGGTGCGGTGCCTGGCACAAAGGAGACATGCTCCCTTACACGGGGCCTCCACGGACCTCTGGGATCGGAGCAGATGGGAGGGTGGAGATGGTGGTGGTGGCGGGGACAGACTCGCTCGGTGTTGTCTGGGGTCTGCTGACACCCGCCTCCACAAGGGAGTCCTCACTGGAGATGCTGTGTTCCTCAGCCGAGGTGGTTGTAGCTGAGGTCTCCTCAGTGTGGCTCCCCTCACCCTCTGTGCCACTGGGTCCCTCCAACTCCTCTCCAGCAGACCCAGTCTTGCTCTGCGGCTCCTCTTGGTCCGTGGAGCTGTCTCCTCCAGTAGCCGAAGATGTTTCTGCAAACAATCAGGATAAACAGATACACATCAGTCACGTGTTTCACCTGAGACATCACAGTCATTACAGCACATCACAGATGACGCATTTGCCGCTTTTGCTAAATATTGCTGGGAGTGCTGGCACATATTGAAAAAGACACCTGTCATTCTGCCAGTCAACCATGCCACTCATACACTTCCCCTCCATGGACCCATCTGTCTGGTGCATGTAGTATGCCACTACTTATATGTGCACACATGCACCACATAGACATATCTCAGAACATCTTAAATTGTGAATGAAATGTGTCAGTACACACATATCCCATCTCCTGCCACTGACATGTGCCGGATAAGGGATGGCCAAACTCATTGTCAGTAAAATGGATATGCTTCCTTCACAAGACACCATGATGCGCCCATGTATTGATGGTCAATGCCACAATAGAGTGTATGCTGTACAACTGACATAACGGCAGGATACACATTAGCAAGTGGGATACCATGCCACGGGCCAGTCTGGCTAATCAGTCATCACTGGATAAAGTCACAGGGGCAGTACATCCATAAATAAAAAAGTCTGCACTGTGTCAAAATCATTATCATTTTGGGGCATGTAAGCCCTGCAGCTGTCAAGTGCACATGTTCCACTACTGCTACACACATCTTAAGGCATATGATGATCCCACGTAATACAAATGCGACAGTTGAGTGACTGCAAGCACCAATCTGTGAACATGATAACATCACAGTCTGATGAGAACGAATTGAGGCTGCCTGCAGTATTATGTATAATACATCATTATGCACCGTCAAGTGATCACACACCTATGTTTTTCCCCATTGCGATGATCCATTAGCCACACCTCAGCTAGCTGCCAAAACCAAAATGCACAACACCAAAGGAGTCTAAGAAGCTAGGCCACTCCAGAATGACACCGAGGCAGACACCATATTGCATATTTCACAATGAACTAAATGTAGGCTGACACACAGGAGTAGGAGCACAGAGTGTTCCTCATGTACGGAGTAGGCATACCTGTCCAGTTCCATGTGCAACATGGGATTACCCTGAACACTAGGCATGTGTCCATGCATGTGTGACACACATGATGTACATTATTATGAGGCCCCAACATTGTCTTACCTGCTGCATGGCTGTGTGGTAAATACCCGAGACACATATGGTGAGCCAAAGCATCAATTGGAACACATATCATTTGCCCACATAGAGTACATGTCTGATTTCTGGCAATGTGCAGACACATGGCAATAAATTGCCTCACTCATGAGGACAAAACAATGCACCGGTAGCAGATCCTGTTTACAACCTTAATTTTGGACAAGAGCAGGGACACACAACACAAGTGACACAAGTCACAGACTGAAAGGGCCACACCTGTGTATCAGATGAGGATGGGCCATGAACTAATTTAGGAACATGACTCCTGTTCAAGCAGACAGGAGATCTGTGGGAGTGTAACCAGGATGAAGGAGTGCAAAGAGCATGTGAGACATAGTTCACAGAAAAGGCATGCACTTACCCCCTCCTTGCTGCTGTCTGGCCTTTAACTGCCCATCCAGGTCAGGGAAGACCACCGCCAGAATCCGGTGCATGCGGGGGGTCAGTGTCCATCGTCTGCCCCTTCTGCAAGGAGGCGACAGCTTCAGCTGGACTCTGGCGATCCTCCGGGTCCAGCCACGAAGGTCCTGCCACCTCTTCTGGCAGTTGCGGATGCGGCGTCTGTAGACCCGCACAGATCGAACAGCCCAGGCAATGGTCAGCCATATCTCCTGCTTCTGATGGGCATCAACCTGTGAGGATGACAAGGATAAAAGTCCATTACCAGACATGCAACATGTTTGTGCAACACACAGTTGGATATACATGTCTTCATCACAAGGGCATATGATGTACACAGGTAGTGCAACTATGGTGATTAACAGTTGTCCTGCATTTACAAAATTGAAACATTGCCTGAGTATAATAACTGTGTTAAAATGCACTTTTCATGCACAGTACCTGTCCACTACAGGTACATACACACTTTGGGGGTAACAACTACTCAGTGAGCATGCTAGCCACTGGTGTACAGAATGCCATTAGTGCCAGTCAGACAACATGCACAATGAAAAAGAGATGTGGACTGCACACTCACCTGCTCCCCTGGTGTCCCATACAGCTTGCTGTACTGTGGAAGGAGGCTGTCCAGCAGGGCCTTGTTCTCCTCCTCTGTGAAGGATGGGGCCCTCTCCACAGTACGTGCCATTCTTGGAGCCAGAGGATGCAGAGACAGCAGCAGTGGTAGCAGAGGTGTCAATCTGGAGCATGTAGTGCAGGCAAGTGAGCTCTCAGGGGAACAGACAGCCTTATATCTGTGCTGCAGAGGCAGATTCTGTCCCATGCGTCCAAAGCGATAGGTCCAACAAGTTTGCATCCTATGAATCTGGCCAATCCATCGCATTGCACGGCTCGTACACGCCTTCCGCATCGTTCAAATATTTCAAACCCATTATCCCAACGAGTCTGATACATTGTTGTAGGGAGCCAACTGATTTTTCAGAACACGAATCGTACAAGGGCCAAATCCACGTCAGTCCCCATTGCAGGCAATGTGCAAGGCGTGTGTGCAAGGCGTGCGCTCGCCTCGTTCCCTAGGTGTCCGATGCGTCTTTTGAATTGGTCACCCGCGTCAGTCCCCATTGCAGGCAATGTGCAAGGCGTGTGTGCAAGGCGTGCGCTCGCCTCGTTCCCTAGGTGTCCGACGCGTCTTTTGAATTGGTCACCCGCGTCAGTCCCCATTGCAGTCAATGTGCTAAGTATTCTACCCACAATAGCTTTCCATGGACACATTGGCACACCAACAACAATACAGGCTGTGACACAGTATATCAAGGGGCATGGCAGGCTGCATTACCTGTGTGTGCATATGTGGGTAAACATGTGATTTGGTATGTGTCACTTAGTGGCACCCACTCCCAGGCAGGGCAAGGTGTCATGGGGACAGATACCTTTGTGTGTTGGACACATAACCACTGTGATTGACGACTGTACAGTTCAGGGCATGAGGCATGTACACAGTTCCCGGGGTACATTGTGTATGACATGTGACATACACCCTGACTCTTAGGTGGAATGGGATGGGTGTCACAGGGTGTCCCAGTGCCACAATTGTGATGTTCATCCACAGTATGTGTGCATTTAGCTACGGAGATTACTCTGATTTCATGTGCTCAATGTCAAACGGTCACCACATCCATGTGTATTGTCAATGTGAGTTGATGTGGCATCTGTGTGTCACAGACACCATGTGTGAGATGCAAAAAAATGTTGTGGCACTTCATGTGTGTGTCATGTGTGCGTTGTGTTGTGTATATGAGACGCTGCATCATGATGGTGTCCTTGTGGCGACACAAGGTCCCTGTGTGTGTCTGTCAAAAACCTGTGATGTGTGGTAGACATCTGTCCTCACTAGTGACTGTGGTGTGTGTCTGGTATGTGACACTCATACTGATGTACTGTGGCAGAGCCCATAGATTGGTCACAGCACAACATGGACCTTGTTGTGTGGACCTGTAGAGCTGAGATTTCAGATGATGGGCATGTATCTGACATGTGTGCACATACACTACAGCACATACATCATGTCTTTGTGTCCTGTTGTTTCATGTGCTATTTAGCATGTACACTGGCACCTAGATAGGGGAACTGACAAACTGTCTTTGCTCATCTATGTACTGCAGGAGACCAGCTGTCCACAGACCGTTCCCTGACCTTGCCACCATGATTGAACGTGACTGCATGCGATGGTACCGCTTCACTAGGCCACTGATTGAAGAATTGGCGGAGCAGTTGGCACCACACTTGCAACCTGGCCGGACATACCCTACTTCGCTGACCCCCAAGGTGAAGGTGATGGCAACATTACACTTCTTTGCCACTGGTACCTTCCAACACACAGTTGCTACTGCTGGTGGGATGTCACAGACCATGTTCAGCCGTGTGCTACGAGATGTGTTGGAGGCGATGTTGCATTTCCTCAACCACTACATCCATTTCCCAACACCACAACGACTCTCTGACATCAAGGGTGACTTCTATGCCCTGGGAAGGATGCCACATGTTATTGGCTCCATTGATAGGACACATGTGGCTTTGGTACCACCACAGGCACATAAGCAGACATACCGGAATAGGAAACATTTCCACTCTATCAATGCTCTGGTGGTATGTCTGGCCGACATGACCATTTCACATGTTTGTGCACGTTTCCCAGGTTCAGCGCACGACGCTTACATCATGCGGAGTAGTCGCATCCCAACGATTATGTCACAGATGCAGCACCAGCGTGCCTGGCTTGTCGGTGTGTACTGACTGTTTACTGTTGTGTGATTTTGCTAAAGTTTATTTACACCCTCTTTTAAGACTCATCTAATGTGCTATTGTCTTTATGTAGGTGACTCCGGATACCCCAACATGCCGTGGTTGCTGACACCCCTCAGTAACCCTGTGACACCGGCGGAGATGCGCTACAATGAGGCACATGGTCAGAGCAGGAGAGTAATCGAGCGGACATTTGGACTCCTGAAAAGCAGATTCCGCTGCCTGGACAAGACAGGAGGGGCCCTCCCATATGCACCTGCTAAGGTGTGCAGAATCATCATAGTGTGCTGCATGCTACACAACCTGGCAGTGATGAAGAAGTTGCCTCTCATCCAAGATGACGATGACCAACCTCCACCAGCCGTGGAGGATCCTGCCCTGGGGCATGATGCCAGTGATGATGAGGGTGAGGATGATGTTCATAGCCAGCTGATCCTCAACTTCTTCACATGAATGTGAGTATACACTGATGTGTCTTCAAAGTATTGTGTTTGCCTGATATTTGTTGGTGGTGCACTTGTGCTGCTTGAGTGCGACTGTGTGCTACTTGTCAGGATGATTGCTGTGATGTGTCCTTTCAGGTAGTCTGTACTCCCAAACAGTGTTTAGCTGATTGATATGTTGTGTGTACGTAGTTTTCTTACATTTATGGGCATGTATATTGTTGTTGTATGCTGTAATTCAAGGTTTTTGATTGTGTTTTCTGGCTGTCATTCACAGGGTACTTTGGCTGCTGTATGGTGAGGTCTGAACCCCAAAACTCAGATCCTTGTTCCAGAGTGCAAGTAGTCATTGTCCCAACCAATGATGTGCCACACACCCCTGGACTTTCCTTGTTTACAACTTGTTTAATGTTTGCTCACTGTTACGTGAGGTTAACTTGCATCAGTTGCGGGATTTTCACGTTGTGAATCTTTAATAAACCTGTGCTTCACTTTGGGATGTGCTCCGTGTGTATCTACACATCAGACAGTCATTAGCATCCTGTACCTGTGGAATGCTTGCCACTGACCCAGGACGGGTGTGGTGTATGTGCATTCCACTGTATTTCTTGTTGACATCACTTATGAGGATGAGTTAGCTGGACATGGTGAGTATGTCTTGTGTTGCCCTAGTGGTGTGTCTCCCTCATATGTGTCACATTACCATGACTCACATAACGGTGTTCACATTGCTGTGGTAGTTTGCATGCACAGTGTTCCTTATCAGATCATCATCGCCATGACACAGACAAAGTATAAATCACGACAGAGGCAAGTGTTGTGTGAATGTAATTTTATTTACAGACATGTGTAAGGATGGTGAACGGAATTTGAAGTGCTGTACAATGTGATGGTAATCCAAGTTCACAGGTGAGTTGGTAGTCTTAAGAGATGAAATGTCCAGAGTAGAATCCACAGTCATTTGCTGCATTGTCACAACTTTGACCCTCCATGTCAAGTGGGAGATTTGTGTGTCAGTCGACATGGTTAATTGGTTTGCACACAAGGGACGACATACAGAACAGGTGTTGAGTTCCTGGGGGATATGCATGGCCATCAGCATCTCAATTCCCCTTCTTTGGACGACCCCTCTTCTTTCTCGGGGGACCCTCATGTGCAGGCCACTGCGGTGCAGAGGACTCTCCGCCAGAGTCCTCCTCCCTCCCTGTGGCAGTTGCGGATGTTGTGGCAACAGATGTTGTGGGCGCACAGGGAGGTGTGGACATGTTGGTGCTGATCTTGCGGAGGCATGTCAGTATGTCCCTATGCACCGCTGTTAGTTCATCCAATTTGTCCCACTTGGACTCCATCCGGGACATGTGGGAGTCCAAGCGGGCATGATGTGCAGCCTGCTGTTCTTTGATGTCCTTGAGGATCCCCACTACCTGTCCAAATAATCCAGTGCTTTCCTGGTACGCATCTATGATGCGTCCCAGGTGTGGCTCATCATGCAGTCCAGCCCCCTCTGCAGGCCGTGTTCTCTGCCTGCCCACCCTCCTACCGCCCCTACCCACACGGGCAGGACCTGCCATGGCCGACACAGGCAACACTGGGACCACTTGAGTGTTTGCGACGGTGGTGTTGTCCCTTGCTTCCAGGGTGCCCTGTGTACCTGTTCCGTTGTTGTTCAGTGGCCTCGGCCTGTCCGTGTTGGCAGAGGTACTCGCTGTGGTATCAGATGTGGCAGGTGTGGTTGCAGGGGGTGCTGATGTTACTGCTGCTGGGGCTGCACGATGAGTCACACGGGAAGTGCCAGGTTGTTCAGGGTCGTCGTCCGAAGAGGACAGGGACTGATCCACACCGGTGAGCTCAGGGTCCGCCATAGTCTGGGACTGGGACTCTTCTTCAGGTCGTGCTGTGTCCCCAGCATCCCCTGTGTTTGGAGGAGACACACAATGTATGTTATGTTTCTACCAACATCAACGTTTCACACACATGACATTTGCCACTGGACATCATTATGAGAGTCTGTACATTGCATTGTCAAAAGTTGTGATAGACTGAGGTTGATATTGTTGAAGCACTTTGTCATGGCAACCTGAAGCATTTCGATGTGCACGTCAAGCTGTGTGCATGACCAGCTCATGTATTGATCAATTGTCTGTCCATGTCCATTGCTACTCAGGTTCCATCATATGCCTTACACAGCTGTATCATCCCTGTCCACATTTGTGCTATAACGATGACATACGTACAATTCCACTTAGGGTATGTATCAAGCTTGGTGCATGTGTGGTGGAATTTGTTGCGTTGCTCTGTGCGTCACATTGGTGTGTCTGTGCAACATGGTCACAGTCCGGTATGCCTGTGATCCAATGTGAGATACTTTCTGGTTATCTGTGTTCCTAGTTCACATCTCATTTCAAACAAGTCATGGTGTTACCGTGCCTAATGATGTTGGTGCAGAGTTTTGTTTGTGCTAACGTCTTTTATCTTGTCTATTTCCTCCACAGTGAGAGGGATTGGGCACAGCAGCACTCTTTCTTTTCCATGCTCATGACAGTGATGGGCAGAGGTGTGTGTGTTACAGTTCTGCTGCTGTGAGTTGCATGCGTCATGCGATGCAGTCCAGGATAGTCATTGTGTTTGGATTGTCCATGACAGTGAGTGATGTGTTGTGTGAATGATGCGTACAACGCAGACCGATGTGGTATTGAAATGCAGCTCACAAATGCACATTTTGTGTATGACACCATGCTACAGTGTCAGCTATATGTGTGTGTCCATTGTAGTCACTGTCAGGTGTCCACTGTCAATGATGTATATGTGACATTGTGTGTGCTTGGTGCTATGTACTATGTCTGCATCTCCCCAATTGTCATCTACGAAACACACCTTCACAGGAAGGTCAGGGGACACCCCAGGGACACTGAATCTCCAGACAGTGGGAGGATACCTACAGTTCCAATGGCTGTGAGTGTAAATGTCTTTGAGTTGGCCAGTGCGTAGGTGTGACTTGCAGCCAATTCATACATCAGGACCATGTGTCAGACATCTTGCCAAGGCATTTACTTTTGGAAGGACTGGTCCCAGGGTGCAATTTGTTCGAGCAGAGAAGGTGTGTTTTGATGCGGCATTGATGGCATTTGGAGTCATTGCAGGACCTCCTTCACCCACAGTGGCCAGGTAATCCCCCATGTGGCATGCTTCCATTGCAGGGAGTCACAATTTACGTTCAGGCTGTCAGTCAGTAGTTTCCTGTTGTTTGTTTGAGCAAAAGTCCCAGCAGGGCCTTGTGCTCCCCACAGCAGAGGCCATTGTCTGTGTTCTTGGTAGAGACTTTTCACTCACTCTCTTGTGGAGCATAATTCTAGGTGTGTATTTTGGTGTTGGTGGGAGGGGTGTGTGTGTGCAAGTACCTGCTGGTAGATGTGGTCAGAGCAGGCAGTACTCCTCCCCCAGTCCAGTTATCCCACCATGCAGCATGCTTCCATTGCAGGGAGTGTAAGTTACCTTTCAGGCTGTCAGGCATTGGTGTCCTGTTGTTTGTTTGAGCCCAAGTCCCAGCAGGGCCTTGTGCTCCCCACAGCAGGGCCTAGTGTCAGCCATCTTGGCAGTGCTTTTGCACTCCCTGTGAGGTGAGCATGGTTCAGTGGGAGCTTGCTGGGACATGTGGGTGGGGACTGTTGGCTGTGACTTCAACTCCCATCATGCTTTTCGCTACACCCACCTTCCCACAATACCTGACCTTACTTCCTGTGAAGCTTTTTCCCTATGTGGTGGTGTGCCTGTGTTGACAAGTTGGCAGGCAGTGTTGTCCTGGTGTTTGTTTGCACAGAAGTACCAACAAGCCCATGTGCTTCACACTGCAGAACCCAGTGTGTTAAATCTTTGTGGGATATTTAAATGGATTCTGAGGGAATGCTTTATACCAGGTGGGTTGTGTTGCGTTTGTGTTAAGGGGTGTGTGTGTGCAAGTACCTGCTGGTGGATGTGGTCAGAGCAGGCAGTACTCCTCCCCCAGTCCAGTTATCCCACCATGCAGCATGCTTCCATTGCCGGGAGTGTAAGTTACCTTTCAGGCTGTCAGGCATTGGTGTCCTGTTGTTTGTTTGAGCCCAAGTCCCAGCAGGGCCTTGTGCTCCCCACAGCAGGGCCTAGTGTCAGCCATCTTGGCAGTGCTTTTGCACTCCCTGTGAGGTGAGCATGGTTCAGTGGGAGCTTGCTGGGACATGTGGGTGGGGACTGTTGGCTGTGACTTCAACTCCCATCATGCTATTGGCTACACCCACCTTCCCACAATACCTGACCTTACTTCCTGTGAAGCTTTTTCCCTATGTGGTGGTGTGCCTGTGTTCACAAGTTGGCAGGCAGTGTTGTCCTGGTGTTTGTTTGCACAGAAGTACCAACAAGCCCATGTGCTTCACACTGCAGAACCCAGTGTGTTAAATCTTTGTGGGATATTTAAATGGATTCTGAGGGAATGCATTATACCAGGTGGGTTGTGTTGCGTTTGTGTTAAGGGGTGTGTGTGTGCAAGTACCTGCTGGTAGATGTGGTCAGAGCAGGCAGTACTCCTCCCCCAGTCCAGTTATCCCACCATGCAGCATGCTTCCATTGCAGGGAGTGTAAATTACCTTTCAGGCTGTCAGGCATTGGTGTCCTGTTGTTTGTTTGAGCCCAAGTCCCAGCAGGGCCTTGTGCTCCCCACAGCAGGGCCTTGTGTCAGCCATCTTGGCAGTGCTTTTTCACTCCCTGTGAGGTGAGCATGGGTCAGTGGGAGCTTGCTGGGACATGTGGGTGGGGACTGTTGGCTGTGACTTCAACTCCCATCATGCTTTTGGCTACACCCACCTTCCCACAATACCTGACCTTACTTCCTGTGAAGCTTTTTCCCTATGTGGTGGTGTGCCTGTGTTGACAAGTTGGCAGGCAGTGTTGTCCTGGTGTTTGTTTGCACAGAAGAACCAACAAGCCCATGTGCTTCACACTGCAGAACCCAGTGTGTTAAATCTTTGTGGGATATTTAAATGGATTCTGATGGAATGCATTATACCAGGTGGGTTGTGTTGCGTTTGTGTTAAAGGGTGTGTGTGTACAAGTACCTGCTGGTAGATGTGGTCAGAGCAGGCAGTACTCCTCCCCCAGTCCAGTTATCCCACCATGCAGCATGCTTCCATTGCAGGGAGTGTAAGTTACCTTTCAGGCTGTCAGGCATTGGTGTCCTGTTGTTTGTTTGAGCCCAAGTCCCAGCAGGGCCTTGTGCTCCCCACAGCAGGGCCTAGTGTCAGCCATCTTGGCAGTGCTTTTGCACTCCCTGTGAGGTGAGCATGGTTCAGTGGGAGCTTGCTGGGACATGTGGGTGGGGACTGTTGGCAGTGACTTCAACTCCCATCATGCTTTTGGCTACACCCACCTTCCCACAATACCTGACCTTACTTCCTGTGAAGCTTTTTCCCTATGTGGTGGTGTGCATGTGTTGACAAGTTGGCAGGCAGTGTTGTCCTGGTGTTTGTTTGCACAAAAGTACCAACAAGCCCCTGTGCTTCACACTGCTGAACCCAGTGTGTTAAATCTTTGTGGGATATGTAAATGGATTCTGAGGGAATGCATTATACCAGGTGAGTTGTGTTGCGTTTGTGTTAAGGGGTGTGTGTGCAAGTACCTGCTGGTAGATGTGGTCAGAGCAGGCAGTAATCCTCCCCCAGTCCAGTTATCCCACCGTGCAGCATGCTTCCATTGCAGGGAGTGTAAGTTACCTTTCAGGCTGTCAGGCATTGGTGTCCTGTTGTTTGTTTGAGCCCAAGTCCCAGCAGGGCCTTGTGCTCCCCACAGCAGGGCCTAGTGTCAGCCATCTTGGCAGTGCTTTTGCACTCCCTGTGAGGTGAGCATGGTTCAGTGTGAGCTTGCTGAGACGGGGGGACTGTTGGCTGTGACTGCAACTCCCATCATGCTTTCTGCTACATGCACATTCCCAGCAGCCCAACCTTCCTTCATTTTGACTCAGCTTTCCTGTGTGGTGGTGTGATGTTGTTGGCATAATGGATGACTGTGTTTGTTGGTGATTTATGCTAATGCCTTGCAGTATTTGTCGTTAGGTTTGTACATGTTATGTCGTAGTTCCATTTTACTGTGGGATGGCAGGTATTGTGTTTGGGTAACTGGCATACACATCACAGGATACTTGCCTTTATGTTGCTATGGCTTTGCTGGCAGGAATTGGTTTAACAGTCCCCTTGAGAGTGATATATGTGTATTGCCACACAAAATTGAGTATATTGTTTGTGTACTCACCATGCTCTGGTATTCCTGTTAATCCATGGATGCTCTCCGGTGGTAGGATGGCCCGCACCTTCTCCTCCCAGGTCCTGAAGTACGTTGGTCTGGCAGGAGGGCCACCGCCGGTGTCTGTGCTTAAGGCGTGCTCCCTGTTGATGAGCTTCTTGACCCTCCTGCGCACATCATAGTATCTATTCTGTATGTCGTCCTTTGTGCGCCGACAAGGAGCTTGTGCGTTAACCTTGTCGACAATCCTCTCCCACATCTTGGTTTTCTGTGACATGGGGGTCTGTTGGACCAATGTGCCAAACAACTGTGGCTCTACCCTGAGGATTTCGTCTATCATGACTTCCAACTCACTATCTGTGAACTTTGGATTCTTCTTGGGGGGCATGGTGCTGGGTAGTTGTGGTGATTGATGTGTGTGTGAGGGTGTAAGTGAGTATGGTGGGTGTGAGTTTGTCAGTGAATATGTGATTTGGTTTTTGAGTGGTGCAAATGGTGTAGTTGTTGTGTGTTGTGTTAGTTGTGGTATGTCTCTGCAGTGTGGCGGGGTTGTCTGCTGTCCTATGCCTGTAGTTTGCAAAGGATCATGGTAGGGATTTCTGGCCTTTATATAGTTGGAGTTATGGGTGTGTCTTTGTTCCTTTTTTTAAAAATTTATTTATAAATTGGCTGTGTCATTGCTTTTTAAAAAAAATTTTTTGTCTTAATTCCTTTGCTTTTGTTGTGCATGATGGAGACGTTCGTTTGACCGGGTCGGACGCTGCCTGCGGCTCGCGCGGGGTGACCCGAGTCTGTCACACTGACAATATGCTGTGTTTCGACGTTGGTGTACGCCTCGGACACAAAGGGCTCTATTGTTTGCTAGTCACTATTTGCTGTACGTTTCGGTTTTCATGCTCGTGCTCCGTGCGAGTCAGTCGCGTTTCACACGTATTGCATCGTACTATGCGGCTCGTGCATCGCGGGTACGTTTCGCTCGCGTCAATTCCTAAAGTGTGTCGGTCGGTACGATTCCCGGTCAGTTTACGGGCGAATCAATGATTTCCCAACGGTTTGGTCGTGCGGATTGTGTTCCGTGCGGGTGGGTTGTAATTCACACACAAGGCATCGTACTGCGCGGGTCGTACGGCGCAGGTCCGTGTCGGTCGGTCTCCATTCCAGGTCTGAGTCGGTCGGTACGGTTTACTACCGGAATCGGAATCGGCCCCTTAGTATTAAATCAGGGAAGGTGCTGGATCGTAAATAAATATAATTTACTATTCCCACTCCAGTTAGTATTAAATAAGGGAAGGTGCTGGATATTAAATAAATATAGGGGCATATTATCAAGGAATAGCGATATTTATCGCGAACCGCGCTTAGCGCGACTTTGGTTAACGCCGCCTATCGCTGGAAAATATCGCTGAGATAACACCCTATTAGTAAGGTTTATCTCCATAGCGATATTATTTCCAGCGATAGCGGCAAAAAGCGAGAATATCGCTGGGATACCAGCGATATTCTCGCATTAACGCTAAGGTGGATTCAGCATTAGAATCCACCTCCTATACTTTAAACAGGTAAGTCGTCCTCACTAGCAGGTGTTAGAATCTAGCGATAAACGCGCTTAGCGCAAATTATTATATCGCTTCGCTTGCCTTGCTAATATGGGGTAGTGGGATTAGCGACTGTTTTCAGTCGCTTTTAGTAGGGAACGCCTTCCTTGCATGTCATTAGCGATAATTATCGCTGACATGCAAGGCGATGGTAAACGCGGCCTCTAACGCCTGAAAGCTGTCGCTAACGCCTGTTAGTGACAGCTTGCTAATAGGGCGATAAAATTATCGCCGCTTTAGCGGCAAAAAGTGCCGCTAAAGCGGCGATAAAGCCCTTGATAATATGCCCCTCAATTTACTATTCCCACTCCAGTTAGTATTAAATCAGGGAAGGTGCTGGATAGTAAATAAATATAATTTACTATTCCCACTCCAGTTACTATTAAATCAGGGAAGGTGCTGGATATTAAATAAATATAAATTACTATTACCACTCCAATTATTATTAAATAAGGGAAGGCGCCGGATATTAAATCAATATAATTTACTATTACCACTCCAGTTAGAATTAAATCAGGGAAGGTGCTAAATAGTAAATAAATATATTTTACTATTCCCACTCCAATTAGTATTAAATAAAACAAAATATTGGTCAGTAAATGAATCTAAATAATTATTCCCACTCCAGTTAATATTAAATCAGTGAAGGTGTTGGTTAGTAAATAAATATAATTTACTATCCCCACTCCACTTTAACTTAACTTATATTAAAGTTTGAGAGTAAACAAGTATATTATGAAATTCACACTATAGTTAAAATTCAAAAATTAAAAACTATTTATAAAATTTACATTTCATCTACAATTTTTATTACAATAAATATATCTTAAATAATAATGCTACCTACTAAACATTTATTAATTTTTGTTCAAAATACAAACAAAATTTTAAAAAAAGAGTTAAAACACTCTTTATTATAATATTCCCACATATTATAGTTATAAATATATTAATTTCAAGTCAAGTCAATATATTAATTTAATATTTATAAATTATAATACAATTAATTTGTAAACATTTATACATATGTCATTATTAATTTACTACAATTTTAATCCCTTATTAAATATTACATTTTAAATAATTTTTTACATTAAATATTATTACACAACATTTATAAATATTTAATGATAATACATTTATCAAATATTAATTTATATTAATTTTTTATTACATATATTATCATATTACTCACAAATGTATTATAAATAATGTATTATATATACTCCATTACATTATATTTAAATACCATACCTTATTACATCTATAATTCTCTGTAGTATTATATATTTATAAATTATAAATAATATTTTAAATTATTAATATTTGCTCAATACATATATATTGAATATATTTTTGTGGGTATTAAATTTTAAAATTTGTAAATTATAAATTATGAGATCTAAATATATTTTATAATTTTTATATTTAATTTTTTATATAACCCACACTATACATTTCTACCAAAATATACTATCATAATTATACTATTAATATTAATGATATATATTTTTTTGTAACATTCCTAATTTTTAAATTTAATTAATTAATTATAAATACAACAAGACCTATCAGTACAAATAAAATATTTTTTAAACAAATTAGATTACATGTAAAAATAAATTTTATATTAATATTTTAAAATAAATTAAATATTTATTTTAAAAATATTTCAAAATTTTAACCTCAAAATTTAATATTCATTCATAAATAATTATTTACTCTCAACAAAATTTATTTTTAATTTAAATTTTATAAATCTATATTTTTTAAAACACTATGTATTTTCTATATATTTATATTTCATTTTCTATATTTTTAAAACACTCCCCACCCTTATCCCCTAATAACCCAACATCCCGCTCCTAAAATTTATGTTACAAATAATTTTTTTATAAATGTTAACTAATATTATTTACTACTTTTTTACATTTCTTATTATTAAATTAATAACATTTCGATATTTTAACATTTCGATATTTTTAACACTCTGGGGCTGATTCCGATTCAGGCCGGAAATCTCTCTGACCGAGCCGGACCCGGAGAGATTTCCGACCGAATCGGACCCTAGCAGCCCGACCGAACGAGTACGATGCGTACGCATGCTATCGGACTCGATTCGGTCGGACTCCCATTGAAGTCAATGGGAGCCGGTCGTACAACACGTACGCGGGCTCCCATTGACTCAATGGGTGCGAGGCGAACAAGGGCACCCCCTACAGCGTGTACGCGGCGAAGCGACTCGTGCCGTACACGCACAGGTAGGGGGGACCCCTGGGTCCCCCCTGTGTGTGACTCGTGCGGCTACGCGTACAGGGGGGTCCGACACGGACCCCCGAAGTATGGCCCCGACTGCTTCTTGGAGCCGGACGGCACGAGTCGGTCGGACTGCTCGCGGCGCGCATCGTACTTGCCTGGCCGGGGATCGTCTCCATCGCGCGGTGCGAGTCATGTCCGTGCGAGTCGGTCGGTGCGGTTGGGACGCGCGTACGAGTCGGTCGGCGATTTCGCGTGCGCTCGCATCGTACTCGCTCGCCCGGACGCACGTACGACTCGGTCGGAAAAGAGGGCTCCGAATCGGATCCGGGTCAGCCGAATCCGATTCGGTGCCCTACCGGCCGAGATCGGAATCGACCCCTCTATATTATCATTTTCAATATTTCTTACCTTTACAATTTAAAGATATTTTGTAATGACGATATTTTGAACTCGATATTTTGATATTCGATATTTAAAAAAAACAAAAAAAAAACGATATTTTGACATTCGATATACATAACATCGATATTTTAGTATATTCGATATACTAAACTCGATATTATGTCATTTCGATATTTAAAATTCGATATTATGTCCGTTTACCAAAATAAACATATAAGAAATATTACATAAACGTAAACAATAATAAATGTATAGTAAACTTTGTAAAAAAAATAGACATATTATTACCACTGTAGTCTGTGCAACAGTAGTGAAAGCACTGGACTTCAAAGGGGTTAAATTGACTATTCCCACTCCAATCTGTGCAACAGTAAGGAGAGCGTTGGACACCGATGGGGTAAAATTTGCTATTTCCACTCCAGTCTGTGCAACAGTAGGGAAATTGTTGGACGCCGGAGTGCAAAATTTAGTATTCCTACTCCAGTCTGTGCAACTGTAGGGAATACGTTAGACTACAGAGAAGTAACATTTAATATTCCCACTCCAGTCTGTGCAATGATTATGCCCCCTTTATTGTGGCAAATACATAAAAAGAGCTCTGTATGTGGCTGATGCCAAAGTCCAGCACTCCTACATGAAAGAAATTCTGCCTGTGTTATGAAGAGACACAACTACTTCTTCAAAAATGATAACCCCCCGCAACAGGAACACTATTGATGAAGAGTGATTGTAGTCCTCAGAACCGAATGCACGTAAAGATGCAAGCTACAGTGTCACAGGCTTGGATGAGGAACTGATCAGAGGTTATCAAATATCTATATTAATGAATTACCATAACTGATTCTCTTATTATGGGCTCCACAAGCAGCGGTACCTCCAGCAACAAAACACCATCCATCCAAAATGATTTTGCTGAAATGGAAGACGTAGAAGAATTTTTAATAGCTCTTATCTCACCGTTATAGGAAAATATGGGATTTTTTAACAAACTGACCCCTGTTGGGGTTGTCCTTCAAGAATCGTGCGCAAACTCTGATGAAAGTTATGAGTTGATGGATCTAAACAAATCTCAAGATATCAGAATAGTTTCTGAACCCACACAATGTTCAGTGGTCAGTAAAGATATTTAATACTGATTTATGTTGTAAATATGTACAGGTTAAAAATTTTAACTAATAGATTGTGGGCCAAATTTATTAAAGAGTTGTGTCACCATTGTGCCACGCAACAGGGTGCAAAAGCGATGCAATTCTTAAGTTAGATTTATCAAGCCAACCAAGGCCAACGTGCGTGGCCCTGAGTGTCTTGATAAATCTCGAGTAACACAATGAAGAGCAAATCGCAGTATTGTGTTACACTGCCCCAGAGAGGAGTTCCATGGATGGAGCATCGGTGTTCCCACGCAACCATCCATGGATTTTGGTGCATCCACAGATTTTATCCACCACAAAGAGGGAGGGTCAGAGGAGATTTAGAGACCTGCGAGAGTAGACTCCCCGTCTGATAGTTATACCACAATCAAGAAACCCTTGAGTCTAAGAAACAAGCAACTGCTACAAAAAAAGACCTAGCAAAAAAGGGGATATCCCTTATAAGGACGAATTCCCTCACCCACCAGAGATGGCATGCTTCATCATTGGGAATCTCCTTGTACTATGATTCCTACTCACGGCACAGGCTACAACCCCCTCACTGAAGCATCAGCAATGTTTTGGTGAGTTAACATCTCCAAGTTCATCTTGTTCGATGTTGATGAAACAAATTTATCAAGTTGCACAGGTGTCGAATTTTTGATGCAGGCAAGGTCAATTGTTCCACTTGTAGATATTCATTCGATTCTCTCACATTCTTTGACATATAATTCAAGATAGCTGTCAAAGACCATGAGGCCGATTCCGATTCGGGCCGGAAAACGTACCGACCGACTCGGTACGGAATTTAGTCCGACCGACACGTACCGGCGCTGCCCGACCTGCGTAGTACGATGCAATGCATGTGAATCACGACCGACTCGTACGGAACACAAGCCGAACGACCCAACCGCACGGAAAACAGCTATCCGGACGGGAAACCACGCAAATCAAACCGACCGACACGCACCAGGAATGAACCCGAACGAAACGTACCCGCGAACTTCGACCCGCGCAGTACGATGCAATGCGTGGAAAACCAGCCCGAAACGCACGGAGCCCAAGCCGTACGACCGACACGCATACAAAATCGAGCCGGAGCAACCCAATACCCCGCGACCGACGCGTACGCCGCACATGAAACACAGCAGAAACACAGCGTGAACGACTCGGAGAAGCTCGCACGAGACAACTGCAGCGTCCTACTCGGTCAGAAGAACGTCTCCTACATGCACAAAAACTACAAAGGAAAAATACAAAAAAAAGGGCCAAACAAGCAATTACAAAGCCAATAAATACTTGGGGTGGAAACATGGAACAAAGACACACCCACAACTCCACCCATATAAAGCCCACAAATCCTGACCATGATCCTTTGCAAATTCAACTGACCTGCCAGCACAGAACACCATCAGACAGCAACCACAGACACACTCACAGCTCATCCATCACACAAGCCACACACCATCAGCACCTCAACAAATAGCACACTCACATACACCCAGCAAAACTGACACTCACACACCCTCACTTGCACACCCACACATACATCAATCACCACCACCACCGATCACCATGACCCCAAAGAAGAATCCAAAGTTCCTAGACAGTGAATTGGAAGTCCTGGTAGATGAGATCCTCAAGGTAGAGCCACAGTTGTTTGGTATATTGGTACAACAGACCCCCATGTCGCAGAAAACCAAGATGTGGGAGAGGATCGTCGACAGGGTGAACGCACAATCACCATGTTTGCGCACAAAGGAAGACATCCAGAACAGGTGGTATGATGTGCGCAGGAGGGTCAAGGACCTACTCAAGAAGGACTACGCCTTGAGCCAATACACCGGTAGTGGCCCTCCTGCCAAACCAGTATACCTCAGGCCCTGGGAGGAGAAGGTGCGGGCCATCCTACCACCAGTGAGCGTATATGGACTATCAGACATCCCAGAGCCTGGTGAGTACACAACAAATATACACAATATTGTGTGACAATACACACACATCACTGTCAAGGGGATAGTCAAACCATGCACCCTTAGCAAATCCACACCAACCAAAAGATAATCATCCCAAGATGTGTATGTCAGTCAGATAAACACAATACATGCCATCTCATAGTGATATGTAACTGTGTCATGACATGTACAAACCTAACAACAAATACAGCTAGGCAGTGGCACAAATCTAACCAACAAACACAGTCAGATATGTAGCCACCACCAGAACACCACCTCACAGGGAAGCACACTGAAAGGAAGGAATTCTGTGTATGCTGGTCAAGTCAGTGTAGCCAATAACATGATGGGAGTTGTAGTCACAGATATTGCTCACCCTCACAAGTGGCCCATCAACACCACTCTGAACCATGCTCACATCACAGGGAGTGGAAAACAACTGACAAGATGGCTGACACTGGGTACTGCTGTGGGGAGCACAAGGCCCTGCTGGGAACTGTGCACCAACCAACAGCAGGACACCACTGACTGACATCCTGAAAGACAACTTGCACTCCCTGCAATGGAAGCACGTTCCATGGTGGGATATCTGGCCGGGTGGGAAGGAGGACTGACAGCACTGACCATAGTTACAAGCAGCTTTTCTCACACACACCCTCAACACAAACTCCACACAACTCACCTGGGAGAATGCAATGCCTCACACTCTAATTAAATATCCCACAAAGAACCACCACCCTGGGACATGCTGTGTGAAGCACAGGGACACTTTTGGGACATGTAGCCAAACTAACGCCAGGACAACACTCTCAGCCATCCTGTCAGCACAGGCACACTACCCCACAGGGAAGCAGAGTCAAAAGGAAGGAAGTATGGGCATGCTGGGAAGGGGGGTGTCGGCAATGGCATGATGGGAGATGTAGGCACAGATATTGCTCACCTTCACATTTGGCCCATCAACACCACTCTGAACCATGCTCACATCACAGGGAGTGGAAAACAACTGACAAGATGGCTGACACTGGGTACTGCTGTGGGGAGCACAAGGCCCTGTTGGGAACTGTGCACCAACCAACAGCAGGACACCACTGACTGACATCCTGAAAGACAACTTGCACTCCCTACAATGGAAGCACGTTCCATGGTGGGATATCTGGCTGGGTGGGAAGGAGGACTGACAGCACTGACCATAGTTACAAGCAGCTTTTCTCACACACACCCTCAACACAAATTCCACACAACTCACCTGGGAGAATGCAATGCCTCACACTCTAATTAAATATCCCACAAAGAACCACCACCCTGGGACATGCTGTGTGAAGCACAGGGGCCCTTTTGGGACATGTAGCCAAACTAACGCCAGGACAACACTCTCAGCCATCCTGTCAGCACAGGCACACTACCCCACAGGGAAGCAGAGTCAAAAGGAAGGAAGTATGGGCATGCTGGGAAGGGGGGTGTCGGCAATGGCATGATGGGAGTTGTAGGCACAGATATTGCTCACCTTCACATTTGGCCCATCAACACCACTCTGAACCATGCTCACATCACAGGGAGTGGAAAACAACTGACAAGATGGCTGACACTGGGTACTGCTGTGGGGAGCACAAGGCCCTGTTGGGAACTGTGCACCAACCAACAGCAGGACACCACTGACTGACATCCTGAAAGACAACTTGCACTCCCTACAATGGAAGCACGTTCCATGGTGGGATATCTGGCTGGGTGGGAAGGAGGACTGACAGCACTGACCATAGTTACAAGCAGCTTTTCTCACACACACCCTCAACACAAATTCCACACAACTCACCTGGGAGAATGCAATGCCTCACACTCTAATTAAATATCCCACAAAGAACCACCACCCTGGGACATGCTGTGTGAAGCACAGGGGCCCTTTTGGGACATGTAGCCAAACTAACGCCAGGACAACACTCTCAGCCATCCTGTCAGCACAGGCACACTACCCCACAGGGAAGCAGAGTCAAAAGGAAGGAAGTATGGGCATGCTGGGAAGGGGGTGTAGGCAATGGCATGATGGGAGTTGTAGGCACAGATATTGCTCACCTTCACAATTGGCCCATCAACACCACTCTGAACCATGCTCACATCACAGGGACTGGAAAACAACTGAGAAGATGGCTGACACTGGGTACTGCTGTGGGGAGCACAAGGCCCTGTTGGGAACTGTGCACCAACCAACAGCAGGACACCACTGACTGACATCCTGAAAGACAACTTGCACTCCCTGCAATGGAAGCACGTTCCATGGTGGGATATCTGGATGGGTGGGAAGGAGGACTGACAGCACTGACCATAGTTACAAGCAGCTTTTCTCACACACATCCTCAACACAAACTCCACACAACTCACCTGGGAGAATGCAATGCCTCACACTCTAATTAAATATCCCACAAAGAACCACCACCCTGGCACATGCTGTGTGAAGCACAGGGACACTTTTGGGACATGTAGCCAAACTAACGCCAGGACAACACTCTCAGCCATCCTGTCAGCACAGGCACACTACCCCACAGGGAAGCAGAGTCAAAAGGAAGGAAGTATGGGCATGCTGGGAAGGGGGGTGTAGGCAATAGCATGATGGGAGTGGTAGTCACAGCTCAACATCCCCCACCCGCATGGCCCGGCAAGCTCACACTGAAGCATGCACACCTCACAGGTAGTGAAAAGCCACTTCTAAGATGTCTGACAATGGTCCTATGTTGCGGGGAGTACCAGGCCCTGCTGGGAACTGTGCACCAACCAACAGCAGGACACCACTGACTGACATCCTGAGAGTCAACCTGCACACTCTGCAAGGGTGGCATGCTTCATGATGGGATAACTGGGCTGGGGGGAGAAGGAGGGCCGGATGTCCACCAAATACAACCAATGCTGGCCATGCACACAACTCAACATTCACATTGAAATGCTTCAGGTTGGCAGGACAATGTGCAACCCCAATATCAACCTCTGACTCTGACAACTTAGGACAATGCAATGTACAGGCCCGCATCCAGAGGTACAGTCACATCTGTCAGGTGTGTGAACCATTGATGCCTGTAGAAACATAACATACATCGTGTGTCTCTTCCAAAAACAGGTGATGATGGGGACACAGCAGCAGACGAGGAGGAGTCCCTGTCCCAGGCTCCGGGGGACACTGAGCTCACTGGTGTGGAACAGCCTCTGCCCACCTCGGATGGGGAAGAACTACCTGGCCCCTCCGGTGAGAGTCATCATGCAGCACCAGCAGGACCAACATCTGCACCCCCTGCACCCACCCCTCCAACAACTGCCAACACACAGACCACCCCGCCCACACGGACAGACCAAGGTGCACCGATGACAACAGCACAGGGACCCAGGCCCACCGCGGAGCAACAGACAACAACACCAGTAACAACCGCCAAGGGGGTCTAGGGTCACCTGTGCGTGCCACCGCAGGTCCTGCACGTGTTGCCAGGGGTGGTGGGAGGGGTGGTAGACATAGGTCGCTGTTTGCAGAGGGGTCTGGACTGCATGATGACCCACAACTGGCACGCATTGCTGATGTGTACCAGACTAGCACCGGAGAGGTCAGCCAGGTAGTGGGGATCCTCAAGGACATACAACAGCAGCAGGCTGCCCATCATGCCCACTTGGACTCCCACATGTCACGTGTGGAGACACACATTTCCCATGTGGAGACACACATGTCTGGCATGGAGTCCAAGTGGGACACATTTCAAGAACTGACAGCGGTGCATAGGGACATATTGACATGCCTCCGCCAGATGAGCACCAACATGGCCACACATCCCTGTGTGCCCACAATATCTGGTGCTGCAACAACTGACACTGCCACAGGGAGGGAGGATGACTCTGGTGGAGAGTCCTCTGCACCGCAGCAGCCTGCACGTGAGGGTCACCCACCAAAGAAGAGGGGTCGTCCGAGGAAGGAAAACTGAGAGGCCAATGGCCAAACACATCCCCCAGGAACCCAACACCTGTTCTGGACATTCTCCTTTGTGTGCAAACTGTTCACCCTGTTGAATGCAACCCAAATCTCCCACATTACATGGGGAGTTTAAGTTGGACCAATGTATCACATGACTGTTGACTTTACTCAGGACATTTCTGCTACCAAGACTTCCAACTCATCTGGGAACTTTGGATTACAATCCCAATGTACAGTACCCACCATCCTGTGCACTATACTCACACATGTATGTAAATAAACTCACCAATACACCATACTTGCCTCTCTTGTCATTCCAACGTGGTTTCTGTCATGGAGATGATGATCTGCTAAATGACACTGTGCATGCTAACAGCTACAGCAAGTACAACACCATCATGTGAGTCATGGCGACGTGACACATATGAGGGAGACACACCACTAGGGCTACACAACACATACACACAAGGGCCATCTGACTCATCGCCTACACTGATGTTCCCAGGAAATACAGTGCAATGCACAGACACCACACCTATTCACAGTCAGTGTCAACTAGCCCACAGGTGCAGTGAGCAAATGTCAGTCAGATGTGTGACCACAGACAACGCACATCCCAAAGTGAAGCACAGGTTTATTACACATTTGCAACATGTTGTTTCCACCACAGATGCAAGCTAATCCCACGTGGCAGTGGCCACACAGTCAACAAGTGTAGAAGAAAGAAGGTCCAGGGGTGTGTGGCACATCACCTGTAGGGCAACGACAGCTTCCACCCTGGAAGTTGAATCACGGTGTCGGGGGATCACAGTTGACCAAACAACTCTGAAAGTACCCTGTGAAGGACAGACATGACACACAGTCAAAAGCACTGAAGAACAGGACAGAACTGCAAAACTCATGCCCAATACATGTCACAAGATACTTACACAAAACCAAGTTAGCATGTCAACACTGTTGGGGAGTACAGACTACCTGTAAGGACACATCGCTGCACGCATACAGTCAAGTAGCACATGGCCACACTCAAACAGCACCAGAGCACCACCAACATATATCACGCAAACCCACATCATTGACATGACATCTCTGGATACTCACATTCAGCTGAAGAAGTTGGTGATGAGCTGTGTGCGGACATCACCCTCATCATCATCATCATCACTGGCATCATGGCCCAGGCCAGGATCCTCCACAGGTGGCGGATGTTGGTCATCGTCATCCAGGATGAGAGGCAACTCCTTCCGCACTGCCAGGTTGTGTAGCATGCAGCAGACAATGACAATCTTACACACTTTTGCTGGGGCATATGGGAGGGCCCCTCCTATCTTGTCCAGGCAGCGAAAGCGGCTCTTCAGGAGACCAAATGTCCGCTCGATCACTCTCCTGGTCCGACCATGTGCCTCATTGAAGCGCATCTGGGCTGGTGTCACAGGGTTCCTGAGGGGCATCAGCAACCACGGCATGTTGGGGTATCCGGAGTCACCTACATACAGACAATTGCACATTAGCTGAGTTGGAAAAGAGGTTGGAATACTACATTGCAGAAGACACACAATGGTACAAAGTCACTACACACCGACAAGCCAGGCACGCTGGTTCCGCATCTGTGACATCATCCTCGGGATGCGACTACTCCTCATCACGTAGGCATCGTGTGCAGAACCGGGGAAACGGGCACACACGTGTGAGATGCACATATCTGCAAGACATACCACCAGAGCATTGACCGAATGGTAATGTTTCCGGTTCCTGTATGCCTGCTCATGTGCCTGTGGTGGTACCAAAGCCACATGTGTCCCATCAATGGAGCCAATGACATGCAGCATCCTCCCCAGGGCATAGAAGTCACTCTTGACGTCAGTGAGTTGTTGATGTTTAGGGAAATAGATGTACTGTTTCAGGTATCTCAACATAGCCTCCAAAACATCGCATAGCACACGGCTGAACATGGTCTGTGACATCCCACCAGCAGACGCCACAGTGTGTTGAAAGGTACCGGTGGCAAAGAAGTATAGGGCTGCCATCACCTTCACCTTGGGGGTCAGCGCTGTAGGGTATGTCCGGCCAGGTTGCAAATGTGGGGCCAACCGCACCGTCAATTCCTCAATCAGCGGACTGGTGAAGCGGTACCGTCGGATGCAGGCCCGTTCAACCATGGTTGCAAGGTCAAGGAATGGTCTATGGACAGCTGGTGCCCTGCAGTGCATAGGTGAAGAAAGAAAGATTGTCAGTCACCCCACATATGTGGCATAGACAATACTCAATATCACATGATACATCATTACGAGACACAAGTACATGATGTGTGTGGCGTTCTGTAAGGACATGTATGGCACCTACATGGCAGACATCTAACATCACAGTTCAACATGTGTTGTCAACAAGTCCCAGGTTGTACTATGGGATATCATTAGGCTGTGTCACAGTACCCATGTACTGCTGTCACGTTCCAAACAGACACCACAGTGACATGTGAGGACAGATGTGCCCTAGGCATCACAGCTCATTGACAGGTAGATTCCCAGGGACCCTGTATTGCCACATGGACACTGGCATGACATGGCGTATCATGAATACACCACAGCAAAACAACCATGACCCCCACAGGTAGTGGTCCCTGTTGCCTCTGCACGACAGACATGGACGTCTGTGACACACACACACGCACAACATCAAAGTCCGTGCACAAACAACGTGGATGTGGAGACTGTCTCCCATTGTGCACATGGAATCAGAGACATCTGAAACACAACATGCACAGAGACTGTGGAGGGCCATCACTATCGTGGCAATGGGCCACCCTGTGACGTACATACCATCCAACATGGGACTCAGGGGATATGTGACATGACATACACATACACAACCTGGAAATGTGACCATGCCACATGCTCTGAATTGAACAGTTGCACATCACAGTGGTCATGTGCACAACACACCAATGATTCTGTCCCCATGAACACGTGCACAGCCTGGGAGTGGCTGCCCCCAAGTCCCACCCAAACAAACACATGTTGACCCCCATACACAGAGATTGTAATGCAGCCTTACATGCCTTAGGATACAGTGTGGACAGGCTGTGGTGTTGTAGGTGTGCCCCTGAGTCCCTGGAAAGTAAATGTGGCTGGCATACGTTCACCTGTGACAGGCATGGTGACATATGCGAGTGACTTGTACAGGGACGCGTTGTACAGCAATGGACCGATCGGTGCGCACGCATTGGCCATTGCATATGATGCGGACCGAAATACGCGTTGTACAGCAATGGACCGATCGGTGCGCACGGCTTGGCCATTGCATATGATGTGAGCGGGTGTTGGTTGTACAGCAATGGACTGATCGGTGCGCACGCCTTGGCCATTGCATATGATGTGGACCGAAATACGCGTTGTACAGCAATGGACCGATCGGTGCGCACGGCTTGGCCATTGCATATGATGTGAGCGGGTACGCGTTGTACAGCAATGGACCGATCGGTGCGCACGCATTGGCCATTGCATATGATGTGAGCGGGTACGCGTTGTTTTTCGAAATACGCGTTGTACAGCAATGGACCGATCGGTGCGCATGCATTGGCTATGGCCTGGCATGGCAACGGACGCGTTTTCAAACCATTAACGAGTCTGATGCTGTGAATTCAGTTGGCCACCCACAACAATGTTGCAAAATCATGGGTCTCATGAAGTTGAACTTTTGACGGATGCTGTGGGCGTGTGTAAGTGGTGCAATTCCATGGATTGGCCAGATTCAGAATATGCAAACGACTTCGACCTATCACTTTGGACACATGGGACAGTAACTGCCTAATGCTGGCTGTACCCCAGAGAGCTCACTTGCCTGCACTACATGCTCCAGGACGACATCTGCCACCACCACTGCTGCTGTCTCTGCATCCTCTGGATCCTGCAATGGCATGTACTGTGGAGAGAGCCCCAGCCTTCAGCACTGAGGAGAACCAGGCCCTGCTGGACAGCCTCCTTCCACAGTACAGCAAGCTGTATGGGAAAGCAGGGGAGCAGGTGAGAATGCTGTCCACTGCCTTACTGAATGTGCATGTTGTCTGACTAGCAAGACTTACAGTGTGCACGCCACTGGCTAGCATGCTCACTGAGTAGTTGTCACCCCCCCCATAGTGTGTAGTTACATGCACTGAACAGGTATAGTGCATTAACAGTGCATTCCAACAAGGTTTTACTTCCCAGGCAATGATACCATGTAGTAACTGCTGGAAAACTGTTCATAGCCATCGCTGCACTGCCTGTGTACATCATGTGCCCCTGTGATTGAGACATGTATATCCAAATGTGTGATGCACGGATATGTTGCATGTGTAGTGAAGTCCTTTACACTTTGTCATCCTCACAGGTTGATGCCCACCAGAAGCAGGAAATCTGGCTGGACATCGCCCGGGCAGTGAGATCCGTGGGGGTCTACAAACGCCAGATCTGCAACTGCCAGAAGAGGTGGCAGGACCTTCAGGGCTGGACCCGGAGGATCGCAAGGGTCCAGCTGAAGCTGTCGCCTCCTCGCAGGAGGGGCGGACACCGGACCCTGACCCCCCACATGCTCAGGATCCTGGCGGTGGTCTTCCCTGATCTGGATGGGTAGCTGAAGGCCAGACAGCAGCAAGGAGGGGGTGAGTCCATGACTGCACTGTGAACTTTGTCTGACATGCTATGTGCCCTCCTCTGGCCTGGTTAACCTTCCACAGTACATCAGTCAACACAAAAAAAGAAGCTACTAACAGCACACCATTGAAACATATGTATTATCCAGAAATAGTACTGGTCCAAAATCGAGTCAACTTACACGTGTGTGTACGGACGGGTTTCTCGCCCTTGAAGGGGTTACTTATCAAGGTTGTACCCCATGGTATCCAGGATCTATGGAGATACTTTGGACTTCAGCTACACTCTATTAGCGTTTGCCACGTTTTGCAGTGTGCACCAATATCATATGGTCTTCGACGTTTCCACTTGATTTATTGGAGCTCACCCTACGGATATATCAGTGCTTTTACAGCTTCGTTTTCTTGGGATCTCTTATATAGACGGATTTCAAGTGTGGTAGAGATACGTATTTTTGTGTCTTCCTTAGTATTTGTTGTGACATCTTCACTTGGATACCTACTTCTTACAGTGGATGTGTTGGAGGGACGCATTCGTTCTCTGACTTCAGATTGTCAAGATTCCCAAATTTGCCTTGAAAAAGTCTTAGTTAAGACGAAACACGTGTCGGCTATCGTGTGCTGGGACATTTTTAACCTTTGGACAATAATAAAGGATATGAAATCTCGACTGACGATCTCACTGGATTGATTTGCTTATATTGGATATTCTCTTATCGTCCACATTATACATGAGCAATTCCATTATCAGTTGACTCGATTTTGGACCAGTACTATTTCTGGATAATACATATGTTTCAATGGTGTGCTGTTAGTAGCTTCTTTTTTTGTGTTGAGTTATATGCATGTTATAGTCTTAATGTGCAGTTGACACCTCTAGGTAGTAGGTGTGTGAAGCTGATTTAGCACCTGGTTGCCAATTTAGCAACATTTAACGAATATTTCACGCCAATTATTGATGCTTTGAAATACGTGTACTTAGTGGATGTGCAGTTCTTTCCCTCAAAGGGAACACTACTACCTGTTTTTTGCGTTGAACACAGTACATCAGTCTTGTGGTCCAGGACCCATGTCCCTCAATTGTGACATGCCCACTCCTCATCTGATACCCAGGTGTGGCCCTTACAGTCAGGAAGTTGTGTCACTTGGGTACTGTGTCCTTGCATTTTGCTTAGTTCAAGGTGGGGGTCAGCATTTGTTCCCGTAACTTTGTTGTGGGCTTCATGGGTGGTCCATTGCTTACACAATGCCTGAGTTATGACATGTAATCTGCATGTAACTTTGATATGTGGTCCAATTGCTGATCTGATTCACCACATGTGCCTGGGGTATTTGGCACACACCCATGCTGCAGGTGGGAACAATGTTTGGGCCTCAGGAGTATGTATATCAAGTGTGTCACACATACTTAGCTACCTGCCTACTGTCCAGGGCTCATCCCTCTTTCACGTGGAGCAGGACAGTCATGCCTACTCCAGGCCATACAATACACTCTGTACTCCCACTCCCGTGTATCAGCTGACACGTTGTTCCCAGTGAAATGTTCCCTCAGGTGTCTGCCTCTGTGTCATTGTGCTGTGGCTTCGTTGTCAGGACTACTGGGGTGTTTATCGGTTAGGGCTCAGCATGCCACCGGAGATGTGACCATATGAGACGATACTTGTGTGACATATAGGTGTTTGATCACTTGACTGTGCAGACTGGGGTATGCAAATGTGAAGTCCAGGCAGCTGTTTCCCATTCACAGCAGATTGTGAGGTGCTCAGGTTCCGAGGGTTGTGTTTCATGTCTCCCATATGTCCAATTGGTATGACGTGGCCAAATAAGAGTTCAGATGATGTGGTTTGTGGGGGATGGACATGTGCACTTGTCAGCTACAGGACTTGCATTCCCCATGGCCTAGGATTGTGACACAGTGCAGACTGTTGTTGGCTGGCTGCCATGCCCATGTGACTAGAGACAGTGATGTATGACTTTGCAGGCATGCCTGTGCCATGGCATTAAACTTCCTAAGAGGGACCATGCAGGGGAGTGACATGTGCTACATGCACCCCATTGTGGCATTGACTATCAGGACATGGGTGCATCATGGTGTCTGGTGCTGGAATGCATCACATGCATTTCAATTTAGACTCTGGCCATCCCTTTATCCGGACACCTGTACTGACTCAGTGGCAAGAGTTGTGATGTGTGCATGTTCACATACTTCACCGTGTTCTCTGCACTGTCCAACTACTGTGTAGGTGGTGCATGTGTCCACACTGGGGTATTGCCATCCGACAGACACCAGACAGATGGGTGCAAGGCCAGGAGGGATGTGAGTGCCATGGTTGACCATCAGACTGACAATTGGCTTCTCCTACTCTGTGTTGGCACTTTTGGCAATGTTCAACTAAGGATGCCAGGGCTTGCTCTGTAATGTGCTGTACTTACTGTGGTGTGTGCGGTCAGTGCAGGTGACTGATGTTTGTCTGTTTCCCTACTTGTTTGCAGATACATCCACGGCCACAGGAGGGGACAGCTCCACGGACCAGGAGGAGCCGCAGAGCCAGACTGGGTCAGCAGCCGATGAGTGGTCGGTGGGACCCAGTGGCACGGAGGGCGAGGGGAGCCACACCGAGGAGTTCTCAGCAGCATCCACCTCAGCTGAGGACCACAGCAGCTCGGAGGATGACTCCCTTGTGGAGGCGGGTGTCAGCAGCCACCACTCCCCAGCTAGTGTTGCTGTCCCTGCCACCACCACCACCACAACCACCGCCCTCCCATCGGCTCCCATTCCAGAGGTCCGTGGACGCTCCTGTGCGGAAGCATGTCTCCTTCGTGCCAGGCACCGCACCCCCTGACCATGTGTCCCCTGCTGCCCTGAGTGAGGAGTCTGTGTACCTACTTCGCCAACTCCATGTAGGGCAGACAGCAATGCTGAGTGTCCTCCATGCCCACACCACTCTGTTGACTCAGCTGGTGTCGTTCATGGAGGGCATCTCATCGGGCATGTCTGCCCTACAGAGGAGCAATAGGTGCATGGACTCCTCACTGACGGCAGCAGTGTCCCTCCTCCAACAGTCCCTCACCCCTCCTACCTCTGCCCCATCCACACTTCCTTCCACCCTACCTGTCCCAAGCACATGCACACCTGCACAATCACCTAAACACACAGACACGAGCAGCACAGACACACCCACTACAAAGACAAAATGTGCACGCAGGCATCCTCAGGGGACTGATAGCACACCCACAGGGGATGGGGAACAGACACACACACAGGCATCCACAGTCACTCCGCAGTCCTCAGATACCTCTCCCTCCAAGGCCCCTTCCCTTGCCTCACCTGCAACCCTACCTACAAAGCAGCTCTACCTCTGTGACCTCGGCCTCTTCCCCTCCGATCCAGCTGATCCAGCATACAGGGGGAAGCGGGGGTCCACCCACACAGAGGGGAGTGCCCCTCACCCCCGGACACCCTCCCCCAGGCGCAGACAGACTGAGGCCCCCATCCGCAAGTCCCCCCGGAGCCGGAAGAGCAAGACCCCGCCGCCGCCCTGCAGCTCAACCACCAAGTCTCCTTCCTCCATCCCTCAGGCCCCCACTCCACAGGTTCCCCCACCACACCCTGCCCCAGGTTCCCCCACCCACAGATACACCATCCCCAAAATGATCCGGCCTTCTCCCCTACCACTTGCTCTTCCAGCACCACCCCCCGCTGCGCATGTTTGTGCCGCTGGTGTGGAGGCCGTGTCCTCCCCCTCTGTCCTGCCCACCTTACCTGAATCCCATTCTACTCCCCTGGAGATAGGCACTGCAGTGGAGTCCACTACCACCCTGTCTGACTTGGGCACTGCAGTGGGGAACCTGTCCACTCCATCTGCACGGCCCACTGCAGTTGTGCCAGCACCCACACCATCTGATTCATGCCCCCCAGTTGTGCCGGCACACACCATGTCAGACACCTCCACTGCAGTTGTCAGTGACTCTCCAGCACCCACCACCCCTTCCCTGCCTCCTTCTGGTGAGCCCTGATCCTGTCCCTGCGGTGCCTGGCCTGCCCCCCAATATGCCCCTCCGAGGGGAATGTCCCTGGTGTGTAGCAGAGCAGGCATGCAAAGGGTGACATCTGCCACTGTCACCCTGTTTGGACTTTGTAATGGACTGGCCATTGGCCTTTGTTATCTTTCTGGACTTTCACATTTTCACACACATATCCTGAATAAAGCTACTTTCTGTTCTCTAGTGGTTTTGCTTCAGATGTACATGATGTTGATGATGCTAACCATGCCCTTGCTGCAGTGATGGTGATTTTTGATCACAGGAAAATGAAGTGTTACTGTGCAGGACCCCATGTGGTCCAGGGGGAATGTGACCTATCCTGGTGTGTATCCATGTCATCCTATGCAGCAATATGGGGGTGTCATGTTTTCAAGATTTGGCAATGGGATTTACTACTTTTATTTGCAATATCACATCTGTGGCTTACACCCCTGCACATCTGTTGTGCTTGCCATTGTTCAATTTGTCTATTTCCCTGACCGTGTGACCATCTCCACTGGACATGCAAGTTTGGGCATCAATGGGGAAGGACTCATCTGTGTTATCAGTGCAACTTGCTATACATGTGTGTTGAATCTGTGCTGATGATTTCGGTGACACTCCCATGACCAGGCTGATATGACGGGAGCCTTCATTTTGTGCTAATTGTTGACTGAGTGACCAAGTGTTCTGCTGACATGATAGAGCCCTACTGAGACAACGTATGGCACAGCTTTCCTTACACAGGAGTGGAGTCCCCTCATGGCAGTGTGTAATTCTGTGACATTGCCTGAGCACAAGGTGTGTGTTGTGTGAGCATGTCTGTGTGTGTTCACTTCCATTTTGCTAGGCAGGCTGGGATCCCTAGTGATGTTCCTGTTTGTGATGCTTGCTGAGTTGACCTATGTTCCCCCAAAGTCTTCTCTGGGATGTGGGTGCATGGCACATTACTGGTCATCAGGGTGACACCCATAGGTGTGTTTGCTGTCAGGGCTGAGTTTGTGGGCAAACGCAGATGAGACACAGTCAGGATTCCCCTTGGCACTTGTTGGTTACACCTGTCATGTAATTTCCAGTTTGTGTTAGCTTTCAGTGATTGTGACACGTTGTGTGTGTGACTGCTGCCACTCCTCAGGGTCAGAGCTGCAATGTTGGAAGTTGTCTATGTGTGTTCTTTGTGGGTGACCTTGGCTTCTTCATTGGTGTGTGACTGTGGCCGGGATCCCATTGGTTGGTGTGGTATTGACGTCATGCCCATGTACGGCGTACTGTGCAGTGTGTCAGACATTCACGAGTCTTGTTGACTGGCCATGTGTGATGGGTTTCTGCACCTTAGTTCCCACCACCACCCCTGGGATTGTCATGGGTGCATGTGCAATTTCACCAGTGCATGTGAGCTTCACTGCTGCACATTGGTGGAGATCAAGATGTGTGGTGTTGAGTGTGTGCAGATGAGAGTTGTTTCACGGCTAGACCCCTGCCTCCATATTGGCCTTGGCTGACAGGCCGTGCTGATTGATTTGTGCTTGTGTAGGTGTGATGGTAGTTTGTTGCTCAGGACACATGACTGTGGTTCACAGTGTGAACGACATCACAGTGGGATTATCATGCAGGCCAGTGTCGCCATAATGTGGGGACCCTGGGGGTAGTGCTGTGGTGGGTCTGTGTCTTGCTGTGTTAGTTGCTGTTCCTACAAGCTTGTGTGACATGTGTAATTTGGGCTCCCTCTCATCTAACAATGCCTGATTGCCCACATAGGGGATTCGGATCCATGAGTTACTTTTGTGTGGCACTGTATGCACATCTGTGTAATTGGGATTCAGGCCTCCTCATGTGTTGTGTGATTGCCTGGGGACACTGGCACACACCCCCCCCTCACCTGTGGTGTTTGATATGCAGTGTGGGGCTGCCTGTTTGTGTTTGTGCATCTGCACCACTGCATTGGCATATCTTTAGTGTGGCATTGGCTGTATGTTGTTTGGTGGGTTTCCCCTGCTGTCCCTGGGACTCCTAGGTCATCAGTCAGCACAGTGATCATGGTTTGTATGTCCCATTGCTGCCATGGTATGGTATTTGTTCAGCTCACATCTACAGTCTCCACAGGATATCTACATTTGTGTGCCCATTGGTGCAGATATGTGGTTCTGCATTATGATGGTCACTTCTGTCATTGTGTTATTGATGAATGTTGACAGTGTCAGCCCCCATGGGTGATGTTTGTCTGCACATGGCCAAAGGTATGTCTTATTTGCACTGCACTGTTTGCCTCACCCAATCTATGTTGCTATGGGACACAAGCACTACTATGTCACTGATGTGTTTGTTGGTCTGTGACCTGGGATAATCGATGCTGTTTGGCATTTCCAGCTTTTGCCACTACAACACCTACAATTTGGTCACTGTGATGATGGGGTGTTAGGCCCCATTGCCACAATGTTCAGAATGTGCTACAGCTATGGGCCCCACACTTGCCTTGTGGTCACTGTGATGATGGGGGGTTAGGCCCCATTGTCACAATGTTCAAAATGTGCTTCAGCTATGGGCCCCACACTTGCCTTTTGGTCACTGTGATGATGGGGGGTTAGGCCCCATTGTCACAATGTTCAAAATGTGCTTCAGCTATGGGCCCCACACTTGCCTTTTGGTCACTGTGATGATGGGGGTTAGGCCCCATTGTCACAATGTTCAAAATGTGCTTCAGCTATGGGCCCCACACTTGCCTTTTGGTCACTGTGATTATGGGGGGTTAGGCCCCATTGTCACAATGTTCAGAATGTGCTTCAGCTATGGGCCCTACACTTGCCTTTTGGTCACTGTGATGATGGGGGGTTAGGCCCCATTGTCACAATGTTCAGAATGTGCTTCAGCTATGGGCCCCACACTTGCCTTTTGGTCACTGTGATGATGGGGGGTTAGGCCCCATTGCCACAATGTTCAAAATGTGCTTCAGCTATGGACCCCACACTTACCTTTTGGTCACTGTGATGATGGGGTGTTAGACCCCATTGCCACAGTGGTCATGGTCTGCTTGCATTGTGGATACCACACACATTTATGTGTGACACGTGTGATAGGGGTCACATTGTATGTTCAATTTCATGTTCAGTGTTGTAGGCATATGACACAGTCTACACACGCTTGTCATGGTGTTGGGGGATGTGTTTTTCTTACATTCCTTATGATGCAGTATGCTGGTTGTGTCATGCATTACCCATCCTATGAGTAGGGGTGGTGGTAGTGGTAGGTAACCAGCCCCCCTGAGTAGGGGTGGTGGTAGTGGTAGGCATCCAGCCCCCATGAGTAGGGGTGGTGGTAGTGGTAGGCATCCAGCCCCCTGAGTAGGGGTGGTGGTAGTGGTCGGCATCCAGCCCCCATGAGTAGGGGTGGTGTTGGTGGTAGGCATCCAGCCCCCATGAGTATGGGTGGTGGTAGTGGTAGGCATCCAGCCCCCCATGAGTAGGGGTGGTGGTACTGGTAGGCATCCAGCCCCCCTGAGTAGGGGTGGTGGTAGTGGTAGGCATCCATCCCCCTATGAGTGGGGATGGTAGTAGTGACAGGCAAATGAACGTGGTGCCGTTAAATCAATAACAGTATCCCAACCAGCACTCCTTTGAGACGACTGTCTCTAGAAATCTTACACCCTTTTAATTGTAGAAATATATTCACAAGTCTCGTGAATCCTTCGAAAATAGTGTTTATTCCGTTTTTAACATCATCATTGTTGCATCACAATGGTTTCAGTAACCTCTGCAGTATTCAACTATTCATCTTTAGATAAACATCCGTACATAGGTCAAATAAGGAATCCATTTAGTTTTGGCATGCAATTCCCTATGCATTTTGGGACTGGGCCCTTCGTCAGGGTAAATGTCGAAATCTGAGAAAGCAAAGTATGAGCTATTAAAATCCAAGGAGGTCTAGCGGTCCGCAGCTAGATGCTAATAATTGGTGTGTAAATATCGTACTAGGGAAAGTGAAGGAAGTGTTCATGCTTCTATGATGAGGTGCGATAGACGCCGATGTGCTATCTTGAAAAAACCCAAAGTGTGTGAGTTGTATAACAAAGAAAGACGATGCGCGTGATTAAATAATATGTCCAGTGTGAAAAATGACAAATGTCGGTGATAGGATCATATGCAATCTTAACGATGGTGTGTTAGTGATATACTCCGGAAAAGAAACGGTAACCATGGCCGTACTGTGTTAGTATGAGACAGTTCGTGGAGTCACCACAAACTGCAACATTATATCACAAGGTGATGACATGCTGGTAAAACCCGTAAACCCTGTCGGTAAGAACCCGGAGGTAATACCCGCGTATTATGAACAGTATAATCTCTTACCGTTTTCCGATGTTGTGAAAGGTCGTGCGTATCGCGTTTCTTTCAAGTTAGTAGTGTGAACAAACCAATACTTATTCTTAATGGAACGCGAGTGAAAGTTTACCGGAAATGAGGGTTATGATAAACATTGAAAAGGGGTTGTGATGCATGTCTGTATAGGAGTCAGCCATCTTGTAGTGTGCGAATCATACACAGTTAGATAACTTCGTATGAAAAGAAACAAAACACTACATCCATATATCGCAAGATAAAACGAAATAAAACAGAGTAGAAAATGAACAATGTGATAAAATATACATATATGGTAGACAATGTTGTTCATAGGTTAGAAATCTATCCGTCATGGTAATAAATTGTGGAGAATAAATAATATATGAGTGCTGTATGCGTCAAAAGTGTAATATGTACAGAAACATGAAGATCTTAAATGACTGATAACAATAAGTTATATGAAGCAACTATACTCCAAACGTTCATTGAGTCCCTTTGGGTGACATGAATCCAATTTTTATCCAGTACATTTCGCGTTGAGACAATTTTTTCTTGTTGTCAACACCCTCTTTCACAGGAACTGTCTCCAAAATCAAAAAGCGTAATTGACTAACGTTATGTCTGTGAGTGGAAAAATTAGCTGCTACAGGAGCTTTCATCACGTGGTTTCTGATTGTACTTTTGTGTTCCGTTAACCGTACTTTTATTTTGCGCTCAGTCTTTCCTACGTAAGGAAGCCCGCACGGGCATTTCAATAAGTAGATCAGGTTTTTGTATCACATGTAGCGTTGGTAAACAATTTAATGTTAACGCCTGTATTGGGGTGGCTTATGTTGGTGCCCGAATAATGTTATTACAATGTCCACAATTCGAGCATGGTATTGTCCCTTTGTATGTGATTCCTTTAGGAAATGGTGTGCCTTCCAATAGATCTTTGATGTTTCTCGAACGTTGATAGGCAAACAGTGGTGTGCTGTTAAAAATTCCTTTGAAATCAGGTTCGTGTTTAATCATAGACCAGTTGCTCAGGATAATCTTTTTCATTTGGTGACTTCTAGTGGAGAACTTTGAGACAAAAACCGGTCTGTTGCTGTTGGTTTCTCTATGATGTGGAATCAATAAGTCCATCCTATCTTTAGTCGCTGCCCTCTCAGTTGCTATCTTCAGAACAGTGTCAGGATATTTTCTTTCTTTAAACCTGTTTAAGATTTTTCTTGGTTGATGGTATATAATTCAGGTTGAGAAGAAATCCGTTTCATCCTGAGTAGTTGCGAGTATGGCAAGTGTTTCTTTAGGGATGCTGGGTGACAGCTGTTAAAATGTAAGGAATTGTTTCTGTCAGTAGTTTTGGTGAAAACGTCGGTTTCAATCCTATTATCTTTGAGTGTGACCACGACGTCAAGGAATGTAATGCTTTCCATGCTCATTGAGTGGGTAAATTGAATGTGATCGTCTATGGCATTTATAAAATCCATAAATTCTCTTATTTCATCAGGTGGACCCTTCCACATCAGGAAAATGTCGTCGATGTACCGCCAATATTTGAAAATCTTGTTATGCCATCTGGGATTGTTCAAAATGTTATCCAGTTCCAGACGATACATGAACAGATTTGCGTAGCTAGGAGCTGCACAATTGCCCATAGAAGTGCCGGCTAATTGTAGGAAAAATTTGTCCTTCCATTGAAAGTAGCTATGGTACAGTGTTTATTGTAGTAATTCTAACAGAAAGATTTTCAGTTCCTGTTTGATGTCATGGTTAATCAAAAATGATTCAATAGCTTCAATCCCCCTATTGTGGGGTATGGATGTGTAAAGTGCACATACATCTATTGTGCACAGAGTGATTATCATATTTGAGTTCAAAGTTATGTCACTGAGTTTGTTTAAAAAATCCATCGTATCGCGTAGATACGTTGTCATTTGTTTGACGATTGGTTGAAGGTGTCTGTCTAGATATTTGCCCGTTGGTTCATGAATGGATCTCTTGGTTGAAACAATTGGACGAAACGGAGGTTTATGCAAGTTCTTATGAATCTTTGGAAGCATGTGTAAACTAGGACTTTTTGGGTATTCCTGTATTAGGAATTTTTTATCCTTCTCTGTAATAACTCCATTGTCGCATGTGTTTTCAATGATGACCTTCAAGATCTTTGCAAATTTTTCGGTGGGATTCATATGTAGTTTCATATAAAGATCTGTGTTATGTACATGGTCATGAACACTTTGGTGATAAAACGCAGAGTCCATTACAACAAGTGCACCACCCTTGTCAGCTTTACAACATACGATGTCTTGATTGTTAATGATTTGACTGATGGCTTGTTTCTCTTCAACTGTGAAATTTGTGCTTTTTGAATTTGCCCTCTTAAACAACTCTTTGATCTCATTCATTGTAATGGTTTCATAAGAGTCAAAAATTTTGTGGCTGATGGGTGCCAAAAACGAGCTTTTGCTTCTTAAACCCATTAAAGTATCTTCGGTGGCTATATTTGTCTGGGGAACTACATTGTTGAAGAAGTGTTTCAAACGAAGGTTTCTCATGAACTTGAAAAAACTCACTTCCATTTCAAGTTCGTTGGAATGGTATGTTGGTACGAATGATATACCTTTCTGTAGTGTAGCTGCTTGAAGGTTAGACAAAGTACTGTTGGAAATGTTGACAATCAAAGTTTTTGGCTCCTCGTTGATTTTGCTATGGGTAAGCTTGAGTCTTTGGTTGCCCTTACCCCTCCGGGTTCGGCGTCTGAAGTGTGGCCTCTCTCTAAAAAATGTGCTCCAGTGGTGGTGTTTGTTGGTATGTTGGATGAGAATTCTGCTCTTGCCTGGGGGTCTCTTTTTTGTCCATTATACCTGGGACCGCCTTTTTGTGAAAAATCATTAGAATTCGTGCTCCCTTCATCTGAGGAAGGATTGTTAAAAGGTCTTTGTTGCCTTCGTTGGGCGTATACTTCCGCCCAATTGTAAACCTCGCCCAACTTGTAGTCAACTGTATCTCGTTTATATTTTCTGATTTTTCTTTCGTTAATCTCTTTGGCGTATTTATCCAGTTGTATATTAATGTCATTCAAAGCCTTGTCTAGTTCATCTTTGGGCAAGTTGCTCTTCAAATTTTCTTGTAATTGTTTAACTTCCTTGTCTAGGTCTTCTATCACTTTAGACAGCTCCTCTACTATCAACAGTATTAGATCCAAGGAACATTTGTTCAGAATTGCATACCAACGCTCGTTGAATTTGGGATTATTCCTGCATAGTGTGGGTTTCAATGCAATACGTAATCCTCTCGGGATCCTCTGATCTTTGTGGTACCGGATAAGGGTGCCTGCATGTAGACGTTGATTAATTTCACGTTTAGAGATATATAAAAGTTGCTTCAACATGCTTTGTGTAGAAAAAGTACTGGTCGTGGAGGGATCGACCTCTTGGATAAGTGCTGGATGGTAGTAGTGACAGGCATCCAGGCCCCCTGAGTAGGGGTGGTGTTAGTGGTAGGCATCCATCCCCCTAAGAGTGGGGATGGTAGTAGTGGTAAGCCTCCAGCCCCCCCTGAGTAGGGGTGGTGGTAGTGGTAGGCATCCAGGCCCCCCTGAGTAGGGGTGGTGGTAGTGGTAGGCATCCATCCCCCTATGAGTGGGGATGGTAGTAGTGACAGGGATCCAGGCCCCCCTGAGTAGGGGTGGTGTTAGTGGTAGGCATCCATCCCCCTATGAGTGGGGATGGTAGTAGTGGTAAGCCTCCAGCCCCCCCTGAGTAGGGGTGGTGGTAGTGGTAGGCATCCAGCCCCCCCTGAGTAGGGGTGGTGGTAGTAGTAGGCATCCATCCCCCTATGAGTGGGGATGGTAGTAGTGACAGGCATCCAGCCCCCCTGAGTAGGGGTGGTGTTAGTGGTAGGCATCCATCCCCCATGAGTGGGGATGGTAGTAGTGGTAGGCATACAGCCCCCCATGAGTGGGGATGGTGGTAGTGGTAGACATCCAGCCCCCCCTGAGTAGGGGTGGTGTTGGTGGTAGGCATCCAGCCCCCTATGAGTGGGGATGGTAGTAGTGGTAAGCCTCCAGCCCCCCCTGAGTAGGGGTGGTGGTAGTGGTAGGCATCCAGCCCCCCCTGAGTAGGGGTGGTGGTAGTGGTAGGCATCCATCCCCCTATGAGTGGGGATGGTAGTAGTGACAGGCATCCAGGCCCCCCTGAGTAGGGGTGGTGTTAGTGGTAGGCATCCATCCCCCTATGAGTGGGGATGGTATTAGTGGTAAGCCTCCAGCCCCCCCTGAGTAGGGGTGGTGGTAGTGGTAGGCATCCAGCCCCCCATGAGTAGGGGTGGTGTTCGTGGTAGGCATCCAGCCCCCCATGAGTAGGGGTGGTGGTAGTGGTAGGCATCCAGCCCCCCCTGAGTAGGGGTGGTGGTAGGCATCCATCCCCCTATGAGTGGGGATGGTAGTAGTGACAGGCATCCAGGCCACCCTGAGTAGGGGTGGTGTTAGTGGTAGGCATCCATCCCCCTATGTGTGGGGATGGTAGTAGTGGTAAGCCTCCAGCCCCCCCTGAGTAGGGGTGGTAGTAGTGGTAGGCATCCAGCCCCCCCCTGAGTAGGGGTGGTGTTGGTGGTAGGCATCCAGGCCCCTATGGGTGTATATGGCATTGGTGATAGACATCCCACCCCTATGGTTCTGCTGTTGCTAGTGTAAGTCATTTCTGAATCCCTATGTGTGTGTGTTATGTGTCGGGTACGTGTTGTTTGTTTGTGTGGTGGGTGTTTGACTTACCTTCTGCGCCGTACGCGTCCGTACCGGTAATAGATGTAGAGTATTGGTAGGACCTGCGCGATGGGATTCAAGGCTGGTTCGTCTCGTTCGTCTTTCTCGTTGCTTCGACTCATACTCGTGGCTGGCGTGTTCGTCTCGTAGCCGTGGATAGTCTTGTGGCGCAAATCGGAGCTTATGTGCGCCTCTCCCGGATGCTCTGACGTGCCGTGTGTAGCGATGGGTTCGGCGCATACGGAAGGCTCATCGTACTAGTCCGGCCGGAAGGTGCTGTATTTTAGCTTCCGTGCGACTCGATTCTGCGTTTACGGATCCGGCTCGGGCGGGGAACAGGAGCTGGATTGGGTGAGTACGGCTGGGTCGGGATCTGGGCAGTTATGCACATCGTACTTGCTCGTTCAGACGGATGTTCGAATCGGTCGGGGAACACGCGTTCGGCTTGGTTTTTAGGTGAGCTTCCGGCCGAGATCGGAATCGACCCCCATGTGCAGTTCTTAAAGGTGCACACTGACTTTGACATCTATAGAACAGTCAAAACGATCACTATAAAGTTTTGCATGGATGAAACCTTGACCATTTGCAATTGTGACATATAGTCCACACCAACAGCAGTTTTCAATGAGGACACCTTTTCGAATTGAAATTCATTAGCGGAAAGTTTTTTTTAGAGCTCCTGTATGAGTTTGTGCTTTACTGGTTTGGTTGCAGCATCGCCATCAAATAATGCATTTGTTGGAAGAAGATCATGCAACAGAAGGCCCTTGATTAATTAACCCTTTTCTTTTGCTACATCCATCTCGCTGTGTGCTTGTGGAAGTTATTTTTTTGTAACCTGTTTTGTAGTGGCTGGTTGGCCGAAGCTCTTACTATGGCAATTAAAGTGTGGAAGTTTAGATTTAGTGATTATGTCAAACAGCTTTTTCTTTTTCAATACAAATCTCGCCTGTTTCAGTCCTGCATACCGGGCTCCCCCCTTGATGCTTGCCCACCCATGGTCCTTCACAAAATTATAGATATCGTCAATCCTGTGATTAACAAGATAATCAACTCCTGATTAGCCTCAGGCACAGTCCCAGATGAATGGAAACTGGCCATAGTTAAACCAGTGGGAAAAAAAACAGAGTATAGATCCATCAATTCTCTCAAATCTTCGCCCAATATCACTACTACCCACATTGGGTAAAATTACAGAAAGACTTGTCAACAGAGAGCTATCCACCTTTCTTGAAATCACCAAGATCCTACATCCCTGTCAATCAGGTTTTCGCCCTAAACACTGAACTGGATCTGCGCAATTGGAAATAGTTGGCACATTAAAATCCACCCTGGACAAAGGCAGGAAGGCTGTGCTGATTTTACTTGATCTGTCAGTCGCATTTGACACCATCTCACATGACATCCTCCTCACACGGCTAAAAAATAGTGGCATTTCAAACACAGCATTAGCTTGGATTAGATCCTTCCTTACCAACCGCAGGCAATCAGTGGCCCTAGGAGCGTTCCTTTCTTCCGAACGTCCCATTACATCAGGCGTCCCACAGGGATCCTCTCTTAGCCCTCTGTTGTTCAACATGTATATGGCCCCTCTCATCTCTTTGATATCTGCTTTTGGTATCGAAGTGGCATCATATGCTAATTACAAGCAATTGATCTTATCCCTGGACAAAGATTCTACCAGGCAGAACTTAATTTTAAATTATATCTGACAGAGGTCATCCATTGGATGAAGCTTAACCACTTCAAATGCAACACTGAAAAAACTGAGATCCTACTGATAGGAAAGGACAATCCCTACAAGCCGAGTGTGTGGTGGCCAGAAGACGCACCAGCACCCCTAAACACAGTTGAAGTAGCAAGAAACTTGGGAGTGAAATTCGATGCTTCACTCTCATTTCGACCACACGCCCTGACGGTGGCAGGGACATGCTTCAACATAATAAAAACCCTAAAAAATTCTTTGACTTTATTCCACTTCCAGCGAGGAAGACAGTTGCAGTGGCACTTATCTTGTCACGACTGGACTACTGCAACAGCCTACTTGCGGGTGTAAACAAACAGGTTCTTAAGAGATTACAAGTAGTACAGCATACTGCTGCTCATCTAGTGCTAAAACTACCACGCAGATCTTCTACCTCAGCTGCCCTCAAAACCCTTCATTGGCTACCATTGAGAATCCTATTCAAGGTACTCTTAATCACCTTTAGAGCATCCAAGAACCTAGGGCTTACATATCTTTCGGCCAGGTTCACCCCAACACTACTGCGAGAACACTCAGATCCTCATCTGCAAATCTTCTCAAGCCCCCCTGCTTCAGGTGCAAAACCAAAGGAAGAAAATCTGTAGCAGTACTGGGAACCAGAGCTTGGAATCTCATCCCTATGCACTTAAGTCTGATGGAAACTGAAATCCAGTTCAGAAAGGCCTTTAAAACTTGGATTTTCGGATCCTCAGATGCACTCTGTTCATCACTGATATAGTAGTTGGTCGTGTCTACCCTGACTTTCTCCCACATAGCACCAGGATGCTCCTTTCGGAGTTACAGCCGCGCTCTATTAAAACCCATTCAAATTCAAAAATTCAAATATCCATGTTTCACGACATCTAGTAGATGTGTCTTTATATCGTTATCTACATATTGTTTGGTCACACAGGCTCAGTTATTTCAAAGGGGTTTCCTTGCTCCTACATGAAATAGAAAAGGCTGTCAACATGTTTATTAAAACATTCCCCTCTCTTTCCCACAAGTTTGTGGTGAGGAACAGTTGCACGATGGTCCATTAATTTTCAGATTGTCATTTCTCTGAAATTATTGCAATTAGAAAGGACTTCATGGTAAACTAGCTGCCATTAAGCAACATATTCACTCTTACATGTCTGACCAACAAATCCCTTGGAGCTTTTCTGTGATCTCTGGATCATCTAATCCAGTTTCATATCTGGAACCTTCCCTCTCTGTCTTTACTACACAAAGGAGTTTGATGAATTTTCTGTAGAGGTATGGTTTTTGCCACCTCTAGCTTATTCACTCTTTCTAATTACCAGGACCCATATCTCAGGTAGTTTATGCAATCGAATTCGCAAAACACAGTAATCAGTGACTCCACAGTTTTCATGTGCAGCTCCCAAACACCTTCCCGATCAGCATGTACCAAGTTTTTCACAAGAGCTATCATCTGTGAACATTTCCCCAGTACTTGCAAAGTTCTGATTTTCCTTCACATTCTTTGACAAACTCTACAAACTAGGGGGCCAATTCCGATTCGGGCCGGAAAATGTACCGACCGACTCGGTACAGGAATTTAGTCCGACCGACACGTACCGGCGCTGCCCGACCTGCGTAGTACGATGCAATGCATGTGAATCACGACCGACTCGTACGGAACACAAGCCGAACGACCCAACCGCAAGGAAAACAGCTATCCGCCCGGGAAACCACGCGAATCGAACCGACCGACACGCACCAGAAATGAACCCGAACGAAACATACCCGCAAACTTCGACCCGCGCATTACGATGCAATGCGTGGAAAACCAGACCGAGTCGCACGGAGCCCAAGCCGTACGACCGACAAGCATACAAAATCGAGCCGAAGCAACCCAATACCCCGCAACCGACGCGTACGCCGCACATGAAACACAGCAGAAACACAGCGTGAACGACTCGGAGAAGCTCACACCAGACAACTGCAGCGTCCTACTCGGTCAGAAGAACGTCTCCTACATGCACAAAAACAACAAAGGAAAAATACAAAAAAAAGGGCCAAACAAGCAATTACAAAGCCAATAAATACTGGGGGGGGGGAAACATGGAACAAAGACACACCCACAACTCCACCCATATAAAGCCCACAAATCCTGACCATGATCCTTTGCAAATTCAACTGACCTGCCAGCACAGAACACCATCAGACAGCAACCACAGACACACTCACAGCTCATCCATCACACAAGCCACACACCATCAGCACCTCAACAAATAGCACCCTCACATACACCCAGCAAAACTGACACTCACACACCCTCACTTGCACACCCACACATACATCAATCACCAACACCACCCATCACCATGCCCCCAAAGAAGAATCCAAAGTTCCTAGACAGTGAATTGGAAGTCCTGGTAGATGATATCCTCAGGGTAGAGCCACAGTTGTTTGGTACATTGGTCCAACAGACCCCCATGTCGCAGAAAACCAAGATGTGGGAGAGGATCGTCGACAGGGTGAACGCACAATCACCATGTTTGCGCACAAAGGAAGACATCCAGAACAGGTGGTATGTTGTGCGCAGGAGGGTCAAGGACCTACTCAAGAAGGACTATGCCTTGAGCCAATACACCGGCAGTGGCCCTCCTGCCAAACCAGTATACCTCAGGCCCTGGGAGGAGAAGGTGTGGGCCATCTTACCACCAGTGAGCGTATATGGACTATCAAACATCCCAGAGCCTGGTGAGTACACGACAAATATACACAATATTGTGTGACAATACACACACATCACTGTCAAGGGGATAGTCAAACAATGTACCCTTAGCAAATCCACACCAACCAAAAGATAATCATCCCAAGATGTGTATGTCAGTCAGATAAACACAATACATGCCATCTCATAGTGATATGTAACTGTGTCATGACATGTACAAACCTAACAACAAATACAGCTAGGCAGTGCCACAAATCTAACCAACAAACACAGTCAGATATGTAGCCACCACCAGAACACCACCTCACAGGGAAGCACACTGAAAGGAAGGAATTCTGTGTATGCTGGTGAAGTCAGTGTAGCCAATAGCATGATGGGCGTTGTAGTCACAGATATTGCTCACCCTCACAATTGGCCCATCAACACCACTCTGAACCATGCTCACATCACAGGGAGTGGAAAACAACTGACAAGATGGCTGATACTGGGTACTGCTGTTGGGAGCACAAGGCCCTGCTGGGAACTGGGCACCAACCAACAGCAGGACACCACTGACTGACATCCTGAAAGACAACTTGCACTCCCTGCAATGGAAGCACGTTCCATGGTGGGATATCTGGCTGGGTGGGAAGGAGGACTGACAGCACTGACCATAGTTACAAGCAGCTTTTCTCACACACACCCTCAACACAAACTCCACACAACTCACCTGGGAGAATGCAATGCCTCACACTCTAATTAAATATCCCACAAAGAACCACCACCCTGGGATATGCTGTGTGAAGCACAGGGACACTTTTGGGACATGTAGCCAAACTAACGCCAGGACAACACTCTCAGCCATCCTGTCAGCACAGGCACACTACCCCACAGGGAAGCAGAGTCAAAAGGAAGGAAGTATGGGCATGCTGGGAAGGGGGGTGTAGGCAATGGCATGATGGGAGTTGTAGGCACAGATATTGCTCACCTTCACAATTGGCCCATCAACACCACTCTGAACCATGCTCACATCACAGGGAGTGGAAAACAACTGACAAGATGGCTGATACTGGGTACTGCTGTGGGGAGCACAAGGCCCTGCTGGGAACTGTGCACCAACCAACAGCAGGACACCACTGACTGACATCCTGAGAGTCAACCTGCACACACTGCAAGGGTGGCATGCTTCATGGTGGGATAACTGGGCTGGGGGAGAAGGAGGGTCGGATGTCCACCAAATACAACCAATGCTGGCCATGCACACACCTCAACATTCACATTGAAATGCTTCAGGTTGGCAGGACAATGTGCAACCCCAATATCAACCTCTGACTCTGACAACTTAGGACAATGCAATGTACAGGCCCGCATCCAGAGGTACAGTCACAACTGTCAGGTGTGTGAAGCATTGATGCCTGTAGAAACATAACATACATTGTGTGTCTCTTCCAAAAACAGGCGATGATGGGGACACAGCAGCAGACGAGGAGGAGTCCCTGTCCCAGGCTCCGGGGGACACTGAGCTCACTGGTGTGGAACAGTCTCTGCCCACCTCGGATGGGGAAGAACTACCTGGCCCCTCCGGTGAGAGTCATCATGCAGCACCAACAGGACCAACATCTGCACCCCCTGCACCCACCCCTCCAACAACTGCCAACACACAGACCACCCCCGCCCACACGGACAGACCAAGGTGCACCGATGACAACAGCACAGGGACCCAGGCCCACCGCGGAGCAACAGACAACAACACCAGTAACAACCGCCAAGTGGGCCTAGGGTCACCTGTGCGTGCCACCGCAGGTCCTGCACGTGTCGCCAGGGGTGGTGGGAGGGTGGTAGACATAGGTTGCTGTTTGCAGAGGGTTCTGGACTGCATGATGACCCACAACTGGGACGCATTGCTGATGCGTACCAGACTGGCACCGGAAAGGTCAGCCAGGTAGTGGGGATCCTCAAGGACATACAACAGCAGCAGGCTGCCCATCATGCCCGCTTGGACTCCCACATGTCCCGTGTGGAGACACACATGTCCCATGTGGAGACACACATGTCTGGCATGGAGTCCAAGTGGGACACATTGCAAGAACTGACAGCGGTGCATAGGGACATATTGACATGCCTCCGCCAGATGAGCACCAACATGGCCACACCTCCCTGTGTGCCCACAACATCTGGTGCGGCAACAACTGACACTGCCACAGGGAGGGAGGATGACTCTGGCGGAGAGTCCTCTGCACCGCAGCAGCCTGCACGTGAGGGTCCCCACCAAAGAAGAGGGTCGTCCGAGGAAGGAAAACTGAGAGGCCAATGGCTACGCACATCCCCCAGGAACCCAACACCTGTTCTGGACATTCTCCTTTGTGTGCAAACTGTTCACCCTGTTGAATGCAACCCAAATCTCCCACATTACATGGGGAGTTTAAGTTGGACCAATGTATCACATGACTGTTGACTTTACTCAGGACCTTTCTGCTACCAAGACTTCCAACTCATCTGGGAACTTTGGATTACAATCCCAATGTACAGCACCCACCATCCTGTGCACTATACTCACACATGTATGTAAATAAACTCACCAATACACCATACTTGCCTCTCTTGACATTCCAACGTGGTTTCTGTCATGAAGATGATGATCTGCTAAATGACACTGTGCATGCTAACTGCTACAGCAAGTACAACACCGTCATGTGAGTCATGGCGACGTGACACATATGAGGGAGTCACACCACTAGGGCTACACAACACATACACACAAGGGCCATCTGACTCATCGCCTACACCGATGTTCCCAGGAAATACAGTGCAATGCACAGACACCACACCTATTCACAGTCAGTGTCAACTAGCCCACAGGTGCAGTGAGCAAATGTCAGTCAGATGTGTGACCACAGACAACGCACATCCCAAAGTGAAGCACAGGTTTATGACACATTTGCAACATGTTGTTTCCACCACAGATGCAAGGTAATCCCACGTGGCAGTGGCCACACAGTCAACAAGTGGAGAAGAAAGAAGGTCCAGGGGTATGTGGCACATCACATGTAGGGAAATGACAGCTTCCACCCAGGAAGTTGAATCACGGTGTCGGGGATCACAGTTGACCAAACAACTCTGAAAGTACCCTGTGAAGGACAGACATGACATACAGTCAAAAGCACTGAAGAACAGGACAGAACTGCAAAACTCATGCCCAATACATGTCACAAGATACCTACACAAAACCAAGTTAGCATGTCAACACTGTTGGGGAGTACAGACTACCTGTAAGGACACATCGCTGCACGCATACAGTCAAGTAGCACATGGCCACACTCAAACAGCACCAGAGCACCACCAACATATATCACGCAAACCCACATCATTGACATGACATCTCTGGATACTCACATTCAGCTGAAGAAGTTGGTGATGAGCTGTGTGCGAACATCACCCTCATCATCATCACCATCACTGGCATCATGGCCCAGGCCAGGATCCTCCACAGGTGGCGGATGTTGGTCATCGTCATCCAGGATGAGAGGCAACTCCTTCCGCACTGCCAGGTTGTGTAGCATGCAGCAGACGATGACAATCTTGCACACTTTTGCTGGGGCATATGGGAGGGCCCCTCCTGTCTTGTTCAGGCAGTGAAAGCGGCTCTTCAGGAGACCAAATGTCCGCTCGATCACTCTCCTGGTCCGACCATGTGCCTCATTGTAGCGCATCTGGGCTGGTCTCACAGGGTTCCTGAGGGGCGTCAGCAACCACGGCATGTTGGGGTATCCGGAGTCACCTACATACAGACAATTGCACATTAGCTGAGTTGGAAAAGAGGGTGGAATACTACATTGCAGAACACACACAATGGTACAAAGTCAGTACACATCGACAAGCCAGGCACGCTGGTTCCGCATCTGTGACATCATCCTCGGGATGCGACTACTCCTCATCACGTAGGCATCGTGTGCAGAACCGGGGAAACGGGCACACACGTGTGAGATGCTCATATCTGCAAGATATACCACCAGAGCATTGACCGAATGGTAATGTTTTCGGTTCCTGTATGCATGCTCATGTGCCTGTGGTGGTACCAAAGCCACATGTGTCCCATCAATGGAGCCACTGACATGCAGCATCCTCCCCAGGGCATAGAAGTCACTCTTGACGTCGGTGAGTTGTTGACGTTTAGGGAAATAGATGTACTGGTTCAGGTATCTCAACATAGCCTCCAAAACATCGCGTAGCACACGGCTGAACATGGTCTGTGACATCTCACCAGCAGACGCCACAGTGTGTTGAAAGGTACCCGTGGCAAAGAAGTGTAGGGCTGCCATCACCTTCACCTTGGGGGTCAGCGCTGTAGGGTATGTCCGGCCAGGTTGCAAATGTGGGGCCAACCGCACCGTCAATTCCTCAATCAGCGGCCTGGTGAAGCGGTACCGTCGGATGCAGTCCCGTTCAACCATGGTTGCAAGGTCAGGGAATGGTCTATGGACAGCTGGTGCCCTGCAGTGCATAGGTGAAGAAAGAAAGATTGTCAGTCACCCCACAAATGTGGCATAGACCATACTCAATATCACATGATACATCATTACGGGACACTAGTACATGATGTATGTGGCGTTCTGTAAGGACATGTATGGCACCTACATGGCCGACATCTAACATCACAGTTCAACATGTGTTGTCAACAAGTCCCAGGTTGTACTATGGGATATCATTAGGCTGTGTCACAGTACCCATGTACTGCTGTCACGTTCCAAACACACACCACAGTGACATGTGAGGACAGATGTGCCCCAGGCATCACAGCTCATTGACAGGTAGATTCCCAGGGACCCTGTATTGCCACATGGACACTGGCATGACATGGCGTATCATGAATACACCACAGCAAAACAACCATGACCCCCACAGGTAGTGGTCCCTGTTGCCTCTGCACGACAGACATGGACGTCTGTGACACACACACACGCACAACTTCAAAGTCCGTGCACAAACAACGTGGATGTGGAGACTGTCTCCCATTGTGCACATGGAATCAGAGACATCTGACACACAACATGCACACAGAGTGTGGAGGGCCATCACTATCGTGGCAATGGGCCACCCTGTGACGTACATACCGTCCAACATGGGACTCAGGGGGTATGTGACATGATATACACATACACAACCTGGAAATGTGACCATGCCACATGCTCGGAAATGAACAGTTGCACATCACAGTGGTCATGTGCACAACACACCAAGGATTCTGTCCCCATGAACACGTGCACAGCCTGGGAGTGGCTGCCCCCAAGTCCCACCCAAACAAACACATGTTGACCCTCATACACAGAGATGGTAATGCAGCCTTACATGCCTTAGGATACAGTGTGGACAGGCTGTGGTGTTGTAGCAGTGCCCCTGAGTCCCTGGAAAGTAAATGTGGCTGGCATACGTTCACCTGTGACAGGCATGGTGACATATGCGAGTGACTTGTACAGGGACGCGTTGTACAGCAATGGACCGATCGGTGCGCACGGCTTGGCCATTGCATATGATGTGAGCGGGTACACGTTGTTTTTCGAAATACGCGTTGTACAGCAATGGACCGATCGGTGCGCACGGCTTGGCCATTGCATATGATGTGGACCGAAATACGCGTTGTACAGCAATGGACCGATCGGTGCGCACGCCTTGGCCATTGCATATGATGTGAGCGGGTACGCGTTGTACAGCAATGGACCGATCGGTGCGCACGCCTTGGCCATTGCATATGATGTGAGCGGGTACGCGTTGTACAGCAATGGACCGATCGGTGCGCACGCCTTTGCCATTGCATATGATGTGAGCGGGTACGCGTTGTACAGCAATGGACCGATCGGTGCGCACGCATTGGCCATTGCATATGATGTGAGCGGGTACGTGTTGTTTTTCGAAATACGCGTTGTACAGCAATGGACCGATCGGTGTGCACGCATTGGCTATGGCCTGGCATGGCAACGGACGCGTTTTCGAACCTTTAACGAGTCTGATGCTGTGAATTCAGTTGGCCACCCACAACAATGTTGCAAAATCATGGGTCTCATGAAGTTGAACTTTTGAAGGATGCTGTGGGCGTGTGTAAGTGGTGCAATTCCATGGATTGGCCAGATTCAGAAGCTGCAAACGACTTGGACCTATCACTTTGGACACATGGGACAGTAACTGCCTCAGCAGCACACATATAATGCTGGCTGTACCCCTGAGAGCTCACTTGCCTGCACTACATGCTCCAGGACAACATCTGCCACCACCCCTGCTGCTGTCTCTGCATCCTCTGGATCCTGCAATGGCATGTACTGTGGAGAGAGCCCCAGCATTCAGCACTGAGGAGAACCAGGCCCTGCTGGACAGCCTCCTTCCACAGTACAGCAAGCTGTATGGGAAAGCAGGGGAGCAGGTGAGAGTGCTGTCCACTGCCTTACTGAATGTGCATGTTGTCTGACTAGCAAGACTTACAGTGTGCACGCCACTGGCTAGCGTGCTCACTGAGTAGTTGTCACCCCCCATAGTGTGTAGTTACATGCACTGAACAGGTATAGTGCAGTAACAGTGCATTCCAACAAGGTTTTACTTCCCAGGCAATGATACCATGTAGTAACTGCTGGAAAACTGTTCATAGCCATCGCTGCACTGCCTGTGTACATCATGTGCCCCTGTGATTGAGACATGTATATCCAAATGTGTGATGCACGGATATGTTGCATGTGTAGTGATGTCCTTTACACTTTGTCATCCTCACAGGTTGATGCCCACCAGAAGCAAGAAATCTGGCTGGACATCGCCCGGGCAGTGAGATCCATGGGAGTCTACAAGCGCCGTATCCGCAACTGCCAGAAGAGGTGGCAGGACCTTCGGGGCTGGACCCGGAGGATCGCAAGGGTCCAGCTGAAGCTGTCGCCTCCTCGCAGGAGGGGCGGACACCGGACCCTGACCCCCCACATGCTCAGGATCCTGTCGGTGGTCTTCCCTGATCTGGATGGGCAGCTGAAGGCCAGACAGCAGCAAGGAGGGGCTGAGTCCATGACTGCACTGTGAACTTTGTCTGACATGCTATGTGCCCTCCTCTGGCCTGGTTAACCTTCCACAGTACATCAGTCTTGTGGTCCAGGACACTTGTCCCTCAATTGTGACATGCCCACTCCTCATCTGATACCCAGGTATGGCCCTTACAGTCAGGAAGTTGTGTCACTTGGGTACTGTGTCCTTGCATTTTGCTTAGCTCAAGGTGGGGGTCAGCATTTGTTCCCGTAACTTTGTTGTGGGCTTCATGGGTGGGTCCATTGCTTACACAATGCCTGAGTTCTGACATGTAATTTGCGTGTAACTTTGATATGTGGTCCAATTGCTGATCTGATTCACCACATGTGCCGGGGTATTCGGCACACACCCATGCTGCAGGTGGGAACAATGTTTGGGCCTCAGGAGTATGTATATCAAGAGTGTCACACATGCTTAGCTGCCTGCCTACTGTCCAGGGCTCATCCCTCTTTCACATGGAGCAGGACAGTCATGCCTACTCCAGGCCATACAATACACTCTGTACTCCCACTCCCGTGTATCAGCTGACACGTTGTGCCCAGTGAAATGTTCCCTCAGGTGTCTTCCTCTGTGTCATTGTGCTGTGGCTTCGTTGTCAGGACTACTGGGGTGTTTATCGGTTAGGGCTCAGCATGCCACCGGAGATGTGACCATAGGAGACGATACTTGTGTGACATATAGGTGTTTGATCACTTGACTGTGCAGACTGGGGTATGCGAATGTGAAGTCCAGGCATCTGTTTCCCATTCACAGCAGATTGTGAGGTGCTCAGGTTCCGAGGATTGTGTTTCATGTCTCCCATATGTCCAATTGGTATGACTTGGACAAATAAGAGTTCAGATGATGTGGTTTGTGGGGGATGGACATGTGCACTTGTCAGCTACAGGACTTGCATTCCCCATGGCCTAGGATTGTGACACAGTGCAGACTGTTGTTGGCTGGCTGCCCTGCCCATGTGACTGGAGACAGTGATGTATGACTTTGCAGGCATGCCTGTGCCATGGCATTAAACTTCCTAAGAGTGATCCTGCAAGGGAGTGACATGTGCTACATGCACCCCATTGTGGCATTGACTATCAGGACATAGGTGCATCATGGTGTCTGGTGCTGGTATGCATCACATGCATTTCAATGTAGACTCTGGCCATCCCTTTATCCGGACACCTGTACTGACTCAGTGGCAAGAGTTGTGATGTGTGCATGTTCACATACTTCACAGTGTTCTCTGCACTGTCCAACTATTGTGTAGGTGGTGCATGTGTCCACACTGGGGTATTGCCATCCGACAGACACCAGACAGATGGGTGCAAGGCCAGGAGGGATGTGAGTGCCATGGTTGACCATCAGACTGACAATTGACTTCTCCTACTCTGTTTTGGCACTTTTAGCAATGTTCAAATAAGGATGCCATGGCTTGCTCTGTAATGTGCTGTACTTACTGTGGTGTGTGCGGTCAGTGCAGGTGACTGATGTTTGTCTGTTTCCCTACTTGTTTGCAGATACATCCACGGCCACAGGAGGGGACAGCTCCACGGACCAGGAGGAGCCGCAGAGCCAGACTGGGTCAGCAGCCGATGAGTGGTCGGAGGGACCCAGTGGCACGGAGGGCGAGGGGAGCCACACCGAGGAGTCCTCAGCAGCATCCACCTCAGCTGAGGACCACAGCAGCTCGGAGGATGACTCCCTTGTGGAGGCGGGTGTCAGCAGCCACCACACCCCAGCTAGTATTGCTGTCCCCACCACCACCACCACCGCCCTCCCATTGGCTCCCATTACAGAGGTCTGTAGAGGCTCCCGTGTTTGGGAGCATGTCTCCTTCGTGCCAGGCACCGCACCCCCTGCCCCTGTGTCCCCTGCTGCCCTGAGTGAGGAGTCTGTGTACCTACTTCGCCAGCTCCATGTAGGGCAGACAGCAATGCTGAGTGTCCTCCATGCCCACACCACTCTGTTGACTCAGCTGGTGTCGTTCATGGAGGGCATCTCATCGGGCATGTCTGCCCTACAGAGGAGCAATAGGTCCATGGACTCCTCACTGACGGCAGCAGTGTCCCTCCTCCAACAGTCCCTCACCCCTCCTACCTCTGCCCCATCCACACTTCCTGGCACCCTACCTGTCCCAAGCACATGCACACCTGCACAATCACCTAAACACACAGACACGAGCAGCACAGACACACCCACTACAAAGACATAACGTGCACGCAGGCATCCTCAGGGGACTGATAGCACACCCACAGGGGATGGGGAACAGACACACACACAGGCATCCACAGTCACTCCGCAGTCCTCAGATACCTCTCCCTCCAAGGCCCCTTCCCTTGCCTCACCTGCAACCCCACCTACAAAGCAGCTCTTCCTCTGTGACCTCGGCCTCTTCCCCTCCGATCCAGCTGATCCAGCATACAGGGGGAAGAGGAAGTCCACCCACACAGAGGGGAGTGCCCCTCACCCCCGGACACCCTCCCCCAGGCACAGACAGACTGAGGCCCCCATCCGCAAGTCCCCCCGGAGCCGGACGAGCAAGACCCCGCCGCCGCCCTGCAGCTCGACCACCAAGTCTCCTTCCTCCATCCCTCAGGCCCCCACTCCACAGGTTCCCCCACCACACCCTGCCCCAGGTTCCCCCACCCACAGATACACCATCCCCAAAATGATCCGGCCTTCTCCCCCTACCACTTGCTCTTCCAGCACCACAGCCCCCGCTGCGCATGTTTGTGCCACTGGTGTGGAGACCGTGTACTCCCCCTCTGTCCTGCCCACCTTACCTGAACCCCATTCTACTCCCCTGGAGATAGGCACTGCAGTGGAGTCCACTACCACCCTGTCTGACTTGGGCACTGCAGTGGGGAACCTGTCCACTCCATCTGCATGGCCCACTGCAGTCGTGCCGGCACCCAAACCATCTGACTCATGCCCCCCAGTTGTGCCGGCACACACCATGTCAGACACCTCCACTGCAGTTGTCAGTGACTCTCCAGCACCCACCACCCCTTCCATGTCTCCTTCTGGTGAGCCCTGATCCTGTCCCTGCGGTGCCTGGCCTGCCCCCCCGTATGCCCCTCCGAGGGGAATGTCCATGGTGTGTAGCAGTGCAGGCATGCAAAGGGTGACATCTGCCACTGTCACCCTGTTTGGACTTTGTAATGGACTGGCCATTGGCCTTTGTTATCTTTCTGGACTTCCACATTTTCACACACATATGCTGAATAAAGCTACTTTCTGTTCTCTAGTGGTTTTGCTTCAGATGTACATGATGTTGATGATGCTAACCATGCCCTTGCTGCAGTGATGGTGATTTTTGATCACAGGAAAATGAAGTGTTACTGTGCAGGACCCCATGTGGTCCAGGGGGAATGTGACCTATCCTGGTGTGTATCCATGTCATCCTATGCAGCTATATGGGGGTGTCATGTTTTCAAGATTTGGCAATGGGATTTCCTACTTTTATTTGCAATATCACATCTGTGGCTTACACCCCTGCACATCTGTTGTGCTTGCCATTGTTCAATTTGTCTATTTCCCTGACCATGTGACCAACTCCACTGGACCTGCAAGTTTGGGCATCAATGGGGAAGGACTCATCTGTGTTATCAGTGCAACTTGCTATACATGTGTGTTGGATCTGTGCTGATGATTTTGTTGACACTCCCATGACCAGGCTGATATGACGGGAGCCTTCATTTTGTGCTAATTGTTGACTGAGTGACCAAGTGTTCTGCTGACATGATAGAGCCCTACTGACACAACGTATGGCACAGCTTTCCTTACACAGGAGTGGAGTCCCCTCATGGCAGTGTGTAATTCTGTGACGTTGCCTGAGCACAAGGTGTGTGTTGTGTGAGCATGTCTGTGTGTGTTCACTTCCATTTAGCTAGGCAGGCTGGGATCCCTAGTGATGTTCCTGTTTGTGATGCTTGATGAGTTGACCTATGTTCCCCCAAAGTCTTCTCCCTGGCTTCTCTGGGATGTGGGTGCATGGCACATTACTGGTCATCAGGGTGTCACCCATAGGTGTGTTTGCTGTCAGGGCTGAGTTTGTGGGCAAACGCAGATGAGACACAGTCAGGATTCCCCTTGGCACTTGTTGGTTACATCTGTCATGTAATTTACAGTTTGTGTTAGCTTTCAGTGATTGTGACACGTTGTGTGTGTGACTGCTGCCACTCCTCAGGGTCAGAGCTGCAATGTTGGAAGTTGTCTATGTGTGTTCTTTGTGGGTGACCTTGGCTTCTTCATTGGTGTGTGACTGGTGCCGGGATCCCATTGGTTGGTGTGGTATTGACGTCATGCCCATGTACGGCGTACTGTGCAGTGTGTCAGACATTCACGAGTCTTGTTGACTGGCCATGTGTGATGGGTTTCTGCACCTTAGTTCCCACCACCACCCCTGGGATTGTCATGGGTGCATGTGCAATGTCACCAGTGCATGTGAGCTTCACTGCTGCACATTGGTGGAGATCAAGGTGTGTGGTGTTGAGTGTGTGCAGATGAGAGTTGTTTCACGGCTAGACCCCTGCCTCCATATTGGCCTTGGCTGACAGGCCGTGCTGATTGATTTGTGCTTGTGTAGGTGTGATGGTAGTTTGTTGCTCAGGACACATGACTGTGGTTCACAGTGTGAACGACATCTAGCTTTGTCATCACAGTGGGATTATCATGCAGGCCAGTGTCACCACAATGTGGGGACCCTGGGGGTAGTGCTGTGGTGGGTCTGTGTCTTGCTATGTTAGTTGCTGTTCCTACAAGCTTGTGTGACATGTGTAATTTGGGCTCCCTCTCATCTAACAATGCCTGATTGCCCACATAGGGGATTCGGGAGTTACTTTTGTGTGGCACTGTATGCACATCTGTGTAATTGGGATTCAGGCCTCCTCATCTGTTGTGTGGTTGCCTGGGGACACTGGCACACACCCCCCCCCCTCACCTGTTGTGTTTGATATGCAGTGTGGGGCTGCCTGTTTGTGTTTGTGCATCTGCACCACTGCAATGGCATATCTTTAGTGTGGCATTGGCTGTATGTTGTTTGGTGGGTTTCCCCTGCTGTCCCTGGGACTCCTAGGTCATCAGTCAGCACAGTGATCATGGTTTGTATGTCCCATTGCTGCCATGGTATGGTATTTGTTCACCTCACATCTACAGTCTCCACATGATATCTACATTTGTGTGCCCATTGTTGCAGATATGTGGTTCTGCATTATGATGGTCACTTCTGTCATTGTGTTATTGATGAATGTTGACAGTGTCAGCCCCCATGGGTGATGTTTGTCTGCACATGGCCAAAGGTATGTCTTATTTGCACTGCACTGTTTGCCTCACCCAATCTATGTTGCTATGGGACACAAGCACTACTATGTCACTGATGTGTTTGTTGTTCTGTGACCTGGGATAATCCATGCTGTTTGGCATTTCCAGCTTTTGCCATTACAACACTTACAATTTGGTCACTGTGATGATGGGGTGTTAGGCCCCATTGCCACAATGTTCAGAATGTGCTTCAGCTATGGGCCCCACACTTGCCTTTTGGTCACTGTGATGATGGGGGTTAGGCCCCATTGTCACAATGTTCAAAATGTGCTTCAGCTATGGGCCCCACACTTGCCTTTTGGTCACTGTGATGATGGGGGGTTAGGCCCCATTGTCACAATGTTCAAAATGTGCTTCAGCTATGGGCCCCACACTTGCCTTTTGGTCACTGTGATGATGGGGGGTTAGGCCCCATTGTCACAATGTTCAAAATGTGCTTCAGCTATGGGCCCCACACTTGCCTTTTGGTCACTGTGATGATGGGGTGTTAGGCCCCATTGTCACAATGTTCAGAATGTGCTTCAGCTATGGGCCCCACACTTGACTTTTGGTCACTGTGATGATGGGAGGTTAGGCCCCATTGCCACAATGTTCAAAATGTGCTTCAGCTATGGGCCCCACACTTGCCTTTTGGTCACTGTGATGATGGGGGGTTGGACCCCATTGTCACAATGTTCAAAATGTGCTTCAGCTATGGGCCCCACACTTACCTTTTGGTCACTGTGATGATGGGGTGTTAGGCCCCATTGCCACAATGTTCAAAATGTGCTTCAGCTATGGACCCCACACTTACCTTTTGGTCACTGTGATGATGGGGTGTTAGACCCCATTGCCACAGTGGTCATGGTCTGCTTGCATTGTGGATGCCACACACATTTATGTGTGACACATGTGATAGGGGTCACACTGTATGTTCAATTTCATGTTCAGTGTTGTAGGCATATGACACAGTCTGCACACGCTTGTCATGGTGTTGGGGGGATGTGTTTTTCTTACATTCCTTATGATGCAGTATGCTGGTTGTGTCATGCATTACCCATCCGATGAGTAGGGGTGGTGTTGGTGGTAGGCATCCAGCCCCCCTGAGTAGGGGTGGTGTTGGTGGTAGGCATCCAGCACCCCATGAGTGGGGATGGTAGTAGTGGTAGGCATACAGCCCCCCATGAGTGGGGATGGTGGTAGTGGTAGACATCCAGCGCCCCCTGAGTAGGAGTGGTGGTAGTGGTAGGCATCCAGCCCCCCCTGAGTAGGGGTGGTGGTAGTGGTAGGCATCCATCCCCCTATGAGTGGGGATGGTAGTAGTGACAGGCATCTAGGCCCCCCTGAGTAGGGGTGGTGTTAGTGGTAGGCATCCATCCCCCTAAGAGTGGGGATGGTAGTAGTGGTAAGCCTCCAGCCCCCCTGAGTAGGGGTGGTGGTAGTGGTAGGCATCCAGCCCCCCCTGAGTAGGGGTTGTGGTAGTGGTAGGCATCCATCCCCCTATGAGTGGGGATGGTAGTAGTGACAGGCATCCAGGCCCCCCTGAGTAGGGGTGGTGTTAGTGGTAGGCATCCATCCCCCTATGAGTGGGGATGACAGTAGTGGTAAGCCTCCAGCCCCCCCTGAGTAGGGGTGTGGTAGTGGTAGGCATCCAGCCCCCCCTGAGTAGGGGTGGTGGTAGTGGTAGGCATCCATCCCCCTATGAGTGGAGATGGTAGTAGTGACAGGCATCCAGCCCCCCCTGAGTAGGGGTGGTGTTGGTGGTAGGCATCCAGCCCCCCATGAGTGGGGATGGTAGTAGTGGTAGGCATACAGCCCCCCATGAGTGGGGATGGTGGTAGTGGTAGACATCCAGCCCCCCTGAGTAGGGGTGGTGTTGGTGGTAGGCATCCAGCCCCCTATGAGTGGGGATGGTAGTAGTGGTAAGCCTCCAGCCCCCCCTGAGTAGGGGTGGTGGTAGGCATCCAGCCCCCCCTGAGTTGGGGTGGTGGTAGTGGTAGGCATCCATCCCCCTATGAGTGGGGATGGTAGTAGTGATAGGCATCCAGGCCCCCCTGAGTAGGGGTGGTGTTAGTGGTAGGCATCCATCCCCCTATGAGTGGGGATGGTAGTAGTTGTAAGCCTCCAGCCCCCCCCTGAGTAGGGGTGGTGATAGTGGTAGGCATCCAGCCCCCCCTGAGTAGGGGTGGTGGTAGTGGTAGGCATCCATCCCCCTATGAGTGGGGATGGTAGTAGTGACAGGCATCCAGGCCCCCCTGAGTAGGGGTGGTGTTAGTGGTAGGCATCCATCCCCCTATGAGTGGGGATGGTAGTAGTGGTAAGCCTCCAGCCCCCCCTGAGTAGGGGTGGTGGTAGTGGTAGGCATCCAGCCCCCCCTGAGTAGGGGTGGTGTTGGTGGTAGGCATCCAGGCCCCTATGGGTATATATGGCATTGGTGATAGACATCCCGCCCCTATGGTTCTGCTGTTGCTAGTGTAAGTCATTTCTGCATCCCTATGTGTGTGTGTTATGTGTCGGGTACGTGTCGTTTGTTTGTGTGGTGGGTGTTTGACTTACCTTCTGCGCCGTACGCGTCCGTACTGGTCCCGGTAATAGATGTAGAGTATTGGTAGGACCTGCGCGATGGGATTCATGGTTGGTTCGTCTCGTTCGTCTTTCTCGTTGCTTCGACTCGTACTCGTGGCTGGCGTGTTCGTCTCGTAGCCGTGGATAGTCTTGTGGCGCGAATCGGAGCTTATGTGCGCCTCTCCCGGATGCTCTGACGTGCCGTGCGTAGCGACGGGTTCGGCGCGTACGGAAGGCGCATCATACTAGTCCGGCCAGAAGGTGCTGTATTTTAGCTTCCGTGCGACTCGATTCTTCGTTTACGGATCCGGCTCGGGCGGGGAACAGGAGCTGGATTGGGTGAGTACGGCTGGGTCGGGATCTGGGCAGTTATGCGCATCGTACTTGCTCGTTCGGACGGATGTTCGAATCGGTCGGGGAACACGCGTTCAGCTTGGTTTTTTCCCGGGCGAATAGTGTTAGGTGAGCGTCCGGCCGAGATCGGAATCGGCCCCTAGGTTTTCTGATTTTATACTGAGTGTATTGAACATTGCCTGGCTTTGCATTATGCCTTTTGAATGAAGTGCACCCTGTACCTTGTTCACTTCTGAGATAAGATATGCAAAACGTAATTTGTCATTCTTGTTCCAGAAAGCATTCCAATGCAATGTTTCTATAGCCTCAGATATGATGAGCATACCTTGTAACGAATGAACATAATCAGTTCTGCTTAATACTGACTGGACAGTTTTGCTTTCAAAGATTTCAGCCTCAATAAGTGCATTGTCTATGCCACATGAAATGAGATAACTTCCTTCACACTGCAACGCAATTGTTGTCATGTGGAAAACGCCCATCATTGGTTAAAGATTATCAAATAATACTGGATTGCTCATAGAAATGTCAGCTACAATACGGAAACCACCTTCATTGCAGAAAATTGTCAGGAGCTGAGCATGCACATTTTGGACATTTTGTAGAGCCGTGTATACTGTTGCATAGTTTGTGACTGGAGATAGTATTACTGGTAAAACCCTTCTTCAGTGGGACAGTATTCTGGGAGTTCAGAGCAGGAATTCCAGCCCATGGAGGAACTGGCTTTATGGCCAGCTACTGCCGAGTCCCCCTCCCTCATCCCAGCAAGCCACCCTTTTAACTCAAACCTTTTGGGGCCCCCCATAGGCCAGTCAGATTCTCCGCCCTCTTCCCCTCAAGGCAACAATGTAGACAACACACCAGCTTGGACTAAGGGTCGGAATAACCCTGGCTGTATTTTATTCATAACAATAACAAAACATTAATCTCAATATTTACACCATTTATTAAATACGCACGAAGTCCGGTCCATTACATTGATATGTACAGTGTGTCATTTGGCTATCCTTAACATGTTTCTAATACATAGCCATTCCTATCATAAGCTAAGTGATCAGCAACATTATCTTTCTGCGTATCCCTGTTTGAGCCTACGGCAAGGTCAATGACTGGTCCAAGATCAAGGTCAAGCTAGGTCCCACCCTCCTACCGGAGTGACCTTGCGCAGGAGGCCCAGTTCGCCACAAGGTTACTTCACCCTGGGCACCCCACATGCCCTCAACATTGTCTCCATAAGGGGCTGTGCAGTTATGCCCAGCTTACTTGCGCCCTTGCGCATGTGCGGGGTTGGCCAAACAGCCTACCGGAAGCGGAACTTCCCCTCCCATTGCACCCTTCCAGCCTACCGGCTGTAACTGCCCCTGGAGTTGCATGAGAGACCATCTGTCCCCCCCTCAGGTGTCCCCATTAGACAATGCTGATGCCTGCTAAGGACTTAAACTATGCCCACCAATCATGACCTTACTGTCTGACCAAAGGATACTACATGAATTTACATAAAAATACGACAAGAATGCCCTAAAGGGAAAATTTGTTTAGTACGATAAACCATTGCATCATTACAATATCTATTACCTTAACTACTAGAAAAACAAGAGAAACAAAACTACACATTCACAAAACTTCTGCCTGGTGGGTGGGATAAAGCTCCTATTGAAAGGGGCTTCAGTCCCGAGGTCCTCGTGATCTGATCGGGCTGTGGAGCGGCAGAGAAAGAGACCGCTCCTCCCCTACACAACCCTTTTTATTGCTCTCTCGGCCAGGGAGCCGGTTGGAACCGGCTCCCCGGCCGTATTACCATCGTATGACCCGGAAGTGCTTCATGCGCTTCTGGGTCACAACCCCCATGTCCAATCAGCTGTAGGCGTGGGGACGGGAGCCGCCCGCGTCACTTCCTGTGCGCGTGGAGGCCCTGCCCCCACCTGGGCTCTGGGGGACCGCCCGACCACCATACTTGGCGGCGTGCCCGAGTCCTGGTCCCGCCTTAGTATATGGCCAGGTACTGCCGAGTCTCCCTCCCTCATCCCAGCAAGCCACCCTTTTAACTCAAACCTTTTGGGGCCACCTCATAGGCCAGTCAGATCCTTCGCCCTCTTTCCCCCAAAGCAACAATGTGACAACACACCAGCTTTGATTAAGTGTCGGAATAACCCCGGCCGTATTTTATTCATAACAATAATAAAACATTAATCTCAATATTTACACCATTTATACAATACGCAGAAAGTCCGGTCCATTACATTGATATGTACAGTGTGTCATTTGGCTATCCTTAACATGTTTCTAATACATAGCCATTCCTATCATAAGCTAAGTGATCAGCAACATTATCTTTCTGCGTATCCCTGTTTGAGCCTACGGCAAGGTCAATGACTGGTCCAAGATCAAGGTCAAGCTAGGTCCCACCCTCCTACCAGAGTGACCTTGCGCAGGGGGCCCAGTTCGCCAGAAGGTTACCTCACCCCGGGTACCCCCTACGCCCTCAACATTATCTCCATAAGGGGCTGTGCAGTTATGCCCAGCTTACTTGTGCCCTTGCGCATGTGTTGGGTTGGCCAAACAGCCTACCGGAAGCAGAACTTCCCCTCCCCTGCACCCTTCCAGCCTACCGGCTGCAACTGCCCCTGGAGTTGCATGAGAGACCATCTGTCCCCCCTCAGGCGTCCCCATTTGACAATGGTGATGCCTGCTAAGGACCGTAAACTATGCCCACCAATCATGACCTTACTGCCACAGGCCAGCATAGTTGACCGACTATATGCCCCCCCCTTGCCTCCAGAAGGTCATGTCCTGCTCCGCGTCCCCAGTAGCCAGTCAAGTAATCGTATGACCCGGAAGCACTTCATGCGCTTCCGGGTCACAACCCCGCGTCCAATCAGTTACAGGCGTGGGGACGGGAGCCGCCCGCATCACTTCCTGTGCGTGCGGAGACCCCGCCCCCCGGGCTTCGGGGGACCGGCACGACCGCCATACTCAGCAGCGTGCCCGAGTCCTGGTCCCGCCTTAGTATTCTTCATCCTTCAGTCCGCACCGAATAAGCGATAAGATAAATTCAGTTAAATCAGCCTTGAGGATCGCAGCTTCAGATAGAAGAAGATCCATGTCCTCAGCCACTTTATAACTTTCTGGTAGACTGTAAGGTGTTGATGGCTTAGAGTGATTTTGCACGTATTGGTAAGGCAGTTGGGTTATAAGTTTGCAGCTTTGTTTGTTTATGCCTCAGCTGACACAGCTTGTTTTCCAGCAGCTACTTCATTGGTACAGTCTTGAAAAACCACCATGGCAGTATCATGTGTGCTGGATGTTCCAGACAAAGAAGAGCTGTCTTCAAAATCAAAATTATCAAGAGCAGCAAAATCTAAATCCTTTCTTGGTAAAGTAACTTGGAGATGGTGTGCTGTCGGATTTTACAGAATGAGCTGCTAACAAGTTCCTCCTCCGGACTCTGTCATTATAACTTGTTAATACACCAATCCTATTCAATGAAGGTATTAGTTCTTTACTTTTGTACTTATCATAGATTATGTGGGCAGTCATCATGTATAGCGGAGTTCTTTTTGCCGGGATTTAATTCATAAAACATGATTTGGAATAGACAGTACATTTATTCAGCATAAGCCTTTTGGTTCATGGGATTGTCTTCCATTTCTTCGCTTATATCTTTAATGCCATCATTAATGTTGAAGGCTTCTGTTCAAAAGTCAAGAACATTAGTTTGTAACAGTTTTGCTTTGCTGATATTAAACAATTATATGAAAAATACTAGGACAACATCAGGCATTCTTGTTGACTCTCATGATTTGTGGAGTTCTGGGGCATCACAAAATTTGTCAATAAGTCCAAAAACCGAAATCTTTAAGGAAGTTTCTTAAAATGATTCCAGCTGATTTTACTGCATCCTGTGATCTTATTTTGGTGGCAAGAACTTTAGGAGTCACATGAGCTGAGAACAACATAAGTGGCTCATTCTTTTGTTAAACTGGCAAAAACAAATTCTGTCATTGTACATTCTCACCAGAAAAGTCTTAATTTCATTATAATGGATCAATACAGTTTTATCAATGTTGACCATTATTTCTCTGATCTCACTGAGTGTGAACCCACAGCCAGCACCTCAAGTGTGGCTTTAAAACTTCATTTGCTTTTTCAAAGACTGCAAACTTAACTGAAGGCTGGTGGTTACGTTGCCGCTGGAAGCTCATTGTACATTCATATTTTCAAATGTATGCACGCATGAAGTTCGGCTGGGCATACAAATCCACTTCAAATACATTCACCTCGCTGTTCAGATCAGCTACTCAGCTGAAAAATTCATCTTGGAAGAAACTAGTTGCAGATAAATACATGTTTGCCCTTTGAGACTCACATACTTTGTACTTTGTTCTTTCGTCAATCCCTTAGGCCTGTGTTCTGGTTAAACCACAGATAATATATTGAAGATCCTCTGCTTTCCGATCAGTTGGTGGAGGTGAACGAGGGGTAGTCATTGAATGGGCATTGGGCTTGGTTGTCATTGCTTCAGTGTGGAAAACAAGTTCTGACTGTCACACATTTGATGATCTTCGGTACAGTGAGTTCAAGAGATCAGTCCCGCTAAGTGACCTTTCACCTACATCATATTCTGTGCATGGACACATTAAAAGAGCGTTTTACTTGGCAAGAAGATGTGTAAATGTGTTAGATCATGCATATGTAGAGAAAGATCTATGTAAATTTGGTTGGGAAGATATTGTTGGGGTGCTAAAACCTACGAAATTTCTAAAGCCTCTGCCCACAGAACTTACATGTACATGTACTTGCAAAACCTGTGCTACAAAAGATGTCCCTGTTGATATGCTCTTCTCAAATGTTCAACATTCTGCAAATGTACCACGAGTGCTTGACGAAACAAATAAATAAAATGAACTATGAAAATGTTTCTAGAACAGGAGTGATAAACATGATTTTTTTCAGATTCAGCGCATAAACATTGTTTGGTGTATACATAAGAGAATTAAAAACAATTATTTTGTTTCATTTCTATATATATCTCTTCTTCCTCTATTATAGCTGCCATTATGGAAAATGGTGGAAGGGTTGCTCTGAGGAGTTATTTTCAACCTCTATAAGAATACATGACCTCCAAAATGAAGTATATAGGTCTCATGGTTCCTGAAATATTACATCATCACTGCAATACATCTGACATTTTAAAAATGTCATCCAGAAAATTCGGCCCAGAACAGCAATGTCTACCCAAGCTAAATTACTTCTTTAGTGATCCAAAAACACAAATCAAAAATGAGAATCTCTGGACAACAATTTTTTTATGGAGAGATTATTACTACCAATAACCATGGCACGTTGGCGCTTGGGGACGATGCATTGTGCAAAGGAGGGAAGGCATCACTGTAGGCATCACTGTAGCAAAGTGATGCGTCATTTTCTGGAGGTGGTGTGGGGTTGTTGAGCCACTAACATCTGGGGACGATGCGGTGCGCAAAGGAGGTGATGCATCAATTGCAGGTACGAGACCTCGGGTCCTGAAGGCAACGCGGTGTAGATGATGCGTTGATGTCAAAGCACTGGTCGTCGATTCCACAGCATTGATGTCAAACCACCAGGCCGCAGGTGCTGCATCAGAGTAGGAGCGTTGCATCACGGACTTCTGTGAAGCAGTGCTCGAGACTCACACAGTGGCAGTACTTCAGAGGCGCTATGACAAAGTCAGGCTTGTAGTGTAAGTTTCGGTTGTTGCTGTCATCCACTCAGCGAACTGGTACCACGGCTTCGGTGCAGTGATTTCACAGAGCTGTCCCAGTTCCGATTTGACGCTTGGAGGCGATGTGTCAAATTCTTGGTTGCAGCACTAGAATCCGTTCCAAGGGCCCAGGTCTGGTTTTGGTACCACTTGGCAGGACAGGACTCACAACAGAGGAGCCCAGGTGCTGGTAGCAAGATGCAGGTGAAGTCTTTGATGGCCCTGAAACTTCCAACAGGGAGGCAAGCTCAACTCAAGCCCTTGGAGAAACTTTAGAAAGCAGGATGCAGAGAGCAAAGTCCAGTCCTCTCACTCCCAGGCAAGAAGCAGCAAACAGCAGGCCAACTCAGCAAAGCAAGCAGCAAAGTTGCAGTCTTCCTGGCAGAATGTCCTCAGTCCCGAAGTGTTCTGAGTATATGGTGTCAGAGGTCCAGTACTTATACCCATTTTAGCCTTTGAAGAATGGAGACTTTCCAGTGCACAAGACTCTGCCCTTTCTGGCCCTGGCTCCAGACGGACTACAGGGAGATAGACAGCTCTTTGTGTGGGGACAGGCACAGCCCTATTCAGCTGCAAGCATCAAGTCCTCCCACCACTCTAGCTCAGGAGAACTCATCACCCTAGTGATGGGTCATCAGGGTATGCAGGGCACACCTCAGCTCCCTTTGTGTGTGACTGTCTAGAGTGAATTGGCAAAGTCCAACTGTCATCCAACCCAGATGTGTATTCTAGGGACAGGCAGAGATTCAGAAGGGTTAAGTAAGAAAATGGCAACTTTCTAAAAGGGGTATTTTCAGACCTGCAACTTAAAAAACAACTTCACTAAACAATGTGTTTTTACACTGTGAGTCCAGAGACACCAAACTCCAATTTTCTATCTGTTCCCAATTAAAAGTTATACTTGTAAAGTGTTACAAGGCAGCTCCAATGCTAACCTACCGGAGAGATAGGCCTTGCTGGAGTGAAAAACAAATTTAGCTGTTTTTCACTACCTGGACATGTAAAGTTAAAAGCACATACCCTGCCTTTTAAATACACTGCACCCTGCCCATGGGGCTACCTAGGGCCTACCCTAGGGGTGCCTTACATTTAATAAAAGGGAAGGTCTGGGCCTGGAAAATAGGTTAACTTGCCAGGTCGACATGGCAGGAAACTGCACCCATAAGCTCTGCAGTGGCAGGCCTGAGACAGGTTTGAAGGGCTACTCATGTGGGTGTCACAATCAGTGCTGCAGGAACACTAGTAGAATCGACACATGTAGTGCACTGTACTAGGGACTTATTAGCAAATGAAATATGCCAATCATGGAGAAACCAAATGCCATTACCTTTTAGACACAGAGCACATGCACGTTAGCATGGGTCAGTAGTGGTAAAGTGCCCAGAGTCCTAAATCCAGCAATATTAAAGTTCAGCAGACAGTCAAAAACAGGAGGTCAGAAGCAGAAAGACAGTAGAAACCAAGCCAAAAGATGGCAGGTCTAACACGTGCCCCACCCAGTAGAACGTGGGGACAACTGCCGAACCTCTTGGGAGTTCGCATCACTAACGCAGAAGAACCTGGAAAGACCATCAGCGCTGGCGTGTTCTGTTCCAGGATGGTGTTCCACCATAAAGTCCATTCCCTGTAGATAGATGGGCAACCGCAACAGTTTAAGATTCTCATCCCTCATCTGCATTAACCATCTGAAGGGCTTGTGGTCTATCTGAACCCAGAGGTGAGTCCCAAACAAGTAGGGTTTTAGCTTCTCCAGTGCCCAGACCACAGCAAAAACTTCCCTTTCTTTTGCGCTCCACCTCTGTTCCATGGCTAGGCCTTCTTCATTTAGATGTTAAAGCATAGCCCCCATGCCATGCTCTGAGGCATCAGTCTGTACCACAAATTCCTTGGAGAATTCAGGAGCCTTGGGCATGTGTGCCGTGCACATGCCTTCCTTCAGGGTGTCAAAAGCAGTCTGGGATGCTTCTGTCCATATCATTTGACATGGCTGCTTCTTGGAAGTCAGCTCTGTCAAGGGGACAACAATGGTGCTGCTTCCCTTGACAAATCTCCTGTAGTAACCGGTGAGACCTAAGAAGGCTCTCACCTCTGTCTGGGTCTTGGGGGGGTGCCCAAGCTAGAATGTTATCAATCTTCGGTTGCAGAGCCTGCATCTTGCTGCCCCCTACTTGGTGTTGTCCCAAGTAAACCACAAACCCCTGCCCTATCTTTCACTTACTGGCCTTGATAGCGAGGTCTGCACTCTGCAGGGCCTACAACAATTACTGGAGGTGGTGCAAGTGGTTCTTCAAGCTGGAGCTGAAGACTGCAATGTCATCAAGGTAGGCAGCACTGGTGTTCTCCAACCCAGCCAGGACCTGTTGACCAACCTCTGGAAGGTGGCAGGGGCATTCTTCAACCCAAAAGGCATGGCACGAAACTGGAAGTGAGGCCTTTAAAAGAACACTGGAAATTCCTGCAAAACCTTTGAGCTCAGGCACCATATAGGTTACCAACCACTCTTGCTCAAACTTTAAATCTGCAGGTACTGCTGCTGGCCCTCCAGACTGAGACATGATTGCAAAATCTCAAACAGTTGCCAAAGAGGAAAAAGAAAAAATAGTATGCTGGTATATAATGTCTGAGATATGGAAGTAGTGCACGCCAATCACTGTATGTAATGCACAAATATTAATCCTATCCTCACAGCTGATCACCAGTGTTAGAACTGGGGTCTCTAGCTGGCAGTGGGTTGCACCCTGTCCAAGTAGAGACCCATACTCTAGTCATGGTAAGTGTAGTACACACATAGGGGCAGATTTACAAGCCCCTTGCAACACTTTTATGCCGCCATTGTGTCACTTTTGTGATGCAGCGGCGTCGTAAACAATGCGCCATGTTGGACACATTTACAACTTGACGCATCTAGGGAGATGCGTCACATTGTAAATAAGCCTGGGCGTAGTGCGCGAAGTAGCGCTACGCGAAGCTACGCAAAGTGCAGTTCACACTACGCGAGCTACACGTAGCACTACGCGAACTGCGTAGTGCACTGTTCGCAATGATTGCACAGTGCCGGATGCTTGTCCGCACTGTGCAATCATTGAAACGGCATCTTGCACAGTGCGAGCTGTCTTTTACTGCCGCTCGAGTAGATTTTTACTCGGCGGCAGCTTTCTCAACGCGGACTGGTAGTTTCTCATCGCGAGCGGTCGCGAGCATACGCGACTCACTCGCAATGAGAAACCTGACCTCCCCGCATTGAGAATCTCACCGGGAGGTTTATTTTTCCACGCTCGCGATCGGCAACTTGATGTTGCTGATCGCGAGCGAAAGAAAAAGTCTCGCCGGGATGTCATTTTGCTTGCTCGCGGTCGCCAACTTGACGTTGAGGACCGCGAGCAAGCAAAAAATGACCGCTGCACTACGCTACGCGTGTTTGCACTGTGCTACGTGCAATTCGCGTTGTGCGAAGTAGCGCAAACTTCGCAAACTACGCGAGCGTAGCGTAGTGCTTTGCCCAGGGTTAGTTGTAAAGCCCTGCGTCACTTAATACCTGCGTCAGGTATAATGTATGCAGGATGGGAGTTCCGACACAAGAAAGCCTAGTAAAAGTAGAATACAAGTTCTCCAAGAGTCTTTTGTTTTTCTAAAAAGCTTATTAGTACCCTTTCTCTTGGAGTAGTGGGGTCACTCTCGTTTTTTTACACATCAAATGGTTAGGGCAAGAAAATGTCAACTTTCTAAAATTGGAATTTTTAGATTTGAGATTTAAAATCTGACTTCAGCACTAAAGAGGATTTTAAATTACAATTCATTTGTGTCAAAACATGAAATTTCTACCTGCTCTCAATCAAAAGCACATATTAAATGTAATAGGGTAACTAAATATTATCCAATGGGAGGGATAGTCCTTACAGTAGTGAAAAGGAATTTGTAAGTTGTTTATTATCAGGACATGTAAAACATAAGAACACATGTTCTACTTTTTAACTATGATTCACCCTGCCCTATGGGCTTTTCGGGGCTTCCCTAGAGGTGACTGATATGTATTAAGAAGTGAGGTTTAGGCCTGTCAAAAGTCTTAATTTTGCCGGTCAAGTTTAATACTGCACTAATGGCTTCAATGGCGGTCCTGAGGCATGTTTTAAAGGGTTACATCAGTGGGTGCCACAATGAGTAGGCCTACTAGTAGCATTTAATCAAAGGGCCCTGGGTACATGTAGTACCATATACTATGGACTTATACATAATTTAAATGTGCCAATCAGGTGTAGGCAAATTTTACCATGTTTTCGGGAGAAAGTACATCAACTTTATAACTGATTAGCAGTGATAAAGTGCAATCACTACAATGCTTTGCATAGGCCAGGATCTCATCTAGAGATTTGGCCTACCGGCACATCAAACTTTGCAGAATATGCTAACTAAATTTGGACACAATCCCCACACAAAATCCAAAACAAATGCAGGAATGTTCACTTTCTTGGGGTCTTCAACACCACTGTACTGTCTGTAAATCTGCATTAACCTCTCATAACATAAATGTGCAGATTGGTTTGGATCTTACTGCTACCCTTATGATCTTTGATCAATTTACTTGCTTCTGGGGACTCTGTTTTTAAATGACCAATCACCTCTTTATACCTCTGTATAACAACTGGAGAGGACTTATTTTGAGATGCTTCTCTCAGGGGCTCTTCAGTGGGACAATTGACAACTGACTAACACTTGTTCTACAAATACCTTGGAATAATCATTTCAAATTACATATTCACATTTTTCCAAATTTCTTTTGAAATAGTTACAATGCTTTCAACCTCTGTATGCCACTTCTCTGGTTCTTAGCTAAGCTTGGAAACATTTATTGTGCATCTACAGAGATCACTTCTTGTCCATGACACATGCATATAAGCTCCTTCTGTCAATGGAAACCCCTTTTTGATAAATTATTTTACATTTTACTCTCCTACAGCACCTCAGGTTTGTCAGGTGGTTCTACTTTTGGCCATTCTTCTCAATAACTGGCTAAAGGCCAGATCTTAAGTTTGTTGGATGGGTTACTCCATCACAAATGTGATGGCTATACTTATAATATGGTGGGCGGTATACCATGCACATTTGTGAACAGAGTAACCCATTTGACAAACTCTTAATCAGGCGCAAAGTCTTCCCATTTGTATATAGTCTCTATTTGTTCTATTGGAGTACTCTGTAATGTTGTTGGATTCCAATTCAATAATTCATTTATAAACCTCACTATTTTATGTGATTCTCAATTCTCTTTTGTGTTAAATCTACTTTAAGATTTTTGGCGAACTCTTGATGTTTCTCATGTTCTTGAAGAGCATGTTTTCCTGCCTCTGTACCCAAGTATGCCAATTTGTCTTTATTGTAATTTGAAATGTTGTCTTTATTAACTTCTGTTTCTGCCATTAGTTCCAGTTCTGCTTGTAACTTGAAAGTATTCGTGTCTCATCATGTGAAGATCAGCATGGCACTGCCTCCCCTCTCCTGAAACTCAGCTCTCCTGCCCCTATTTGCTGCATTTGTGCTTTTGCCACTTGACCCTCAATAGGTGGTCTTGCTTCGGTTAGCAGTATATCCATCAACTTATTCTCTCCCTCAAAATTACTCTAATTTTTCTCATCTCTTTGTCCTTTTTGTTATCTTTTGCTTACCTTTTGTCTGGTTCGTCAGTAATTACCAGGAAACCACCTATAGTTTCCATCACTTCCTGTCTTAATGCTTTTGTGTGTAAATTCAAGTGAACATCCATTCAATGGTTGACCGCATTTTTCTTTGCACTCTCTCATTGGCCACATAGTCCCACTGATTCAAAGCCTCAAACTGCACAGGTCTAGGCTGCGACTGTATCTCAAACATTGCACGCCTCAATTTCCCAATCTTTTTCACTTCAAAGGAACCATACATAGGAAACTGTAGCTTCTTATTATCAGCAGTAATTCTATTCCATTATTTGAGCCATAGACATGTATGTAATCCAAAATCCATCAGCATCTAGTATGCAAAGGGTACCATTCGGATGGAGCATATGCTCCCTTAGAAGCAATCACTGGCTTACTCACACGCACACCCATTTTAACCTCCACCTAGCTCATGAACACAAAACAAATTCAATCAATCACAATAAGATTCCTATACGAGACTTGAAGCTCACAATATAAACAAAACAAATACCTTGTATGCCCAGCGAGATATGGGATGGGAAATCAAACTCACCAAAGAATTAGAGAAAACACTTCAGCTCTTAAAGGGTTTTTATCAAACTAAGGTTCACGACCAGCGATAACAAGGTTTGGAGTCAATGTGTCTATTTACCGTCTATAAAGAAATGAACAATACCATCTTAATTACATAACACACAACTAGCCCATTAAGGATTCATAGGCAGTGGCGGCTGGTGACATTTGAAAGTGGTGAGCTTAAAAGTTGAGGCGGAGTGCACTGTAGCAAGTGAGCGTAGTGAGCGAGCTCGACCGACATAAGGGGGGTTTGGGAGGGTTCTCCTCAGAGAAAAGTTTGAAAAAAGAGTGGGAAAATGGTGCATTTTCAAGCAAATTTGAGAAAGGAAGAAGATTAATAAAGCAATTTTGAAAGTGTAGTTATTACATCAATAAAGAGATGTCTTATATTAATATAGGTAGCTGCTTATTCAGTATAACTAGCGAACTTCATAACAGACTTCGAGATAACAATGCTGAGTACCTCACAGATTTTTTTATTTATCGATATACCTTTTGAAATTAACAGTACCCTCAAGGAGTTCATTTTGTATCATTTTAGAGGTGCCCTTAAAGACTGCTAAATGTGCTTCCATGTCATTGTCTATGCTTGCTATAAAATCCACAAGGCCTCTCAATATACCAGAATTTGAGGAACTTTCAGATTCATCATGCCCTCATAATGCCAGTTCAAAAGCACCACAGAAATTAATGCAATCAATTTTTTTTGACAATATGTGTCTATTCCTATCAACTGCTTCATTGTGCTTCTGTATTGATTTGCGGTATGCGTCGCTTATGTGGGTTTCAATCGGTGTGTCTCCCAACAGCCCCAGTCTCGTCAGGTTTTCCATATGGTTTCTTGTGTTGCATGCTTCTTTATTTTGTCTGACAAATGCTTCAAGTCTGTTACTCATTGGTTTGTCGAAGGAATGTCATCACCTAACAACAAGCAGGGGAAGCAGAACAGGGAATTTGTTAAAGTACACCCTGTAAGCCAATCAACTTTTGTATACTAAGGGGTCGATTCCGATCTGGGCCGGAACCGCACCTAACACTATTCGTCCGGAAAAAAACCAAGCCGAACGCGTGTTTCCCGACCGATTCGAACACACTTCCGAACGAGCAAGTACGATGCGCATAACTGTTCAAATACCGAGCGAGCCGTACATACCCATTCCAGCTCCTGTACCCCGCCCGAGCCGGATCCGTAAACGCCGAATCGAGTCGCACGGAAGCAAATATACAGCACCTTCCGGCCGGACTAGTACGATGCACCTTCCGTACGCGCCGAACCCGTCGCTACGTCCGGCACGTCAGAGCATCCGGGAGAGCCGCACATAAACTCCGATTCGTGCCACAAGACGATCCACGGCTACGACACGAACAAGCCAGCGACCAGTACGAGCCGAAGCCACAAGAAACACGAACGAGAAGACCCAACCATGAATCCCATCGCGCAGGTCCTACCAATACTCTACATCTATTACCGGAACCGGCACGGATGCGTACGGCGCAGACGGTAAGTCAAACACCCACAACACAAACAAACGACACGTACCCGACATATGTCACACACACATAGGGATGCAGAAATGACGTACACTAGCAACAGCAGAACCATAGGGGCGGGATGGCTATCACCAATGTCATACACACCCATAGGGGCCTGGATGCCTACCACTACCACCACCCCTACTCATGGGGGACTGGATGCCTACCACTACTACCACCCCTACTCAGGGGGGCCTGGATGCCTACCACTACCACCACCCCTACTCATGGGGGGCTGGATGCCTACCACTACTACCACCCCTACTCAGGGGGGCCTGGATGCCTACCACTACCACCACCCCTACTCAGGGGGGGCTGGATGCCTACCACTACCACCACCCCTACTCATGGGGGGCTGGATGCCTACCACTACTACCACCCCTACTCAGGGGGGCCTGGATGCCTACCACTACCACCACCCCTACTCAGGGGGGGCTGCATGCCTACCACCAACACCCCCTACCCATGGGGGGCTGGATGCTTACCACCAACACCCCCCTACTCATGGGGGGCTGGATGCCTACCACTACCACCACCCCTACTCAGGGGGGGCTAGATGCCTACCACTACCACCACCCCTACTCATGGGGGGCTGGATGCCTACCACTACCACCACCGCTACTCATGGGGGGCTGGATGCCTACCACTACTACCACCCCTACTCAGGGGGCCTGGATGCCTACCACTACCACCACCCCTACTCAGGGGGGCTGGATGCCTACCACTACCACCACCCCTACTCAGGGAGGGCTGGATGCCTACCACTACTACCACCCCTACTCAGGGGTGCCTGGATAGCTACCACTACCACCACCCCTACTCAGGGGGCTGGATGCCTACCACCAACACCCCCTACCCATGGGGGGCTGGATGCCTACCACTACCACCATCCCCACCCATAGTGGCCTGGATGCCTACCACTACCACCACCCGTACTCAGGGGGGCTGCATGCCTACCACCAACACCCCCTACCCATGGGGGGCTGGATGCCTACCACCAACACCACCTACTCATGGGGGGCTGGATGCCTACCACTACCACCACCCCTACTCAGGGGGGGCTGGATGTCTACCACCAACACCCCCCTACCCATGGGGGGCTGGATGCCTACCACTACTACCACCCCTACTCAGGGGGGCCTGGATGCCTACCACTACTACCACCCCTACTCAGGGGGGCCTGGATGCCTACCACCAACACCCCCCTACTCAGGGGGGGCTGGATGCCTACCACTACTACCACCCCTACTCAGGGGGGCCGGGATGCCTACCACTACCACCACCCCTACTCAGGGGGGGCTGGATGCCTACCACCAACACCCCCCTACCCATGGGGGGCTGGATGCCTACCACTACTACCACCCCTACTCAGGGGGCCCTGGATGCCTACCACTACCACCACCCCTACTCAGGGGGGGCTGGATGCCTACCACCAACACCCCCCTACCCATGGGGGGCTGGATGCCTACCACTACCACCATCCCCACCCATAGTGGCCTGGATGCCTACCACTACCACCACCCCTACTCAGGGGGGGCTGGATGCCTACCACTATTACCACCCCAACTCAGGGGGCCTGGATGCCTACCACTACCACCACCCCTACTCAGGGGGGCTGGATGCCTACCACTACTACCACACCTACTCAGGGGGCCTGGATGCCTACCACTACCACCACCCCTACTCAGGGGGCTGGATGCCTACCACCAACACCCCCTACCCATGGGGGGCTGGATGCCTACCACTACCACCATCCCCACCCATAGTGGCCTGGATGCCTACCACTACCACCACCCCTACTCAGGGGGGGCTGGATGCCTACCACCAACACCCCCCTACCCATGGGGGGCTGGATGCCTACCACCAACACCCCCCTACTCATGGGGGGCTGGAGGCCTACCACTACCACCACCCCTACTCATGGGGGGCTGGATGCCTACCACTACTACCACCCCTACTCAGGGGGGCCTGGATGCCTACCACTACCACCACCCCTACTCAGGGGGGGCTGCATGCCTACCACCAACACCCCCTACCCATGGGGGGCTGGATGCTTACCACCAACACCCCCCTACTCATGGGGGCTGGATGCCTACCACTACCACCACCCCTACTCAGGGGGGGCTAGATGCCTACCACTACCACCACCCCTACTCATGGGGGGCTGGATGCCTACCACTACCACCACCGCTACTCATGGGGGGCTGGATGCCTACCACTACTACCACCCCTACTCAGGGGGGCCTGGATGCCTACCACTACCACCACCCCTACTCAGGGGGGGCTGGATGCCTACCACTACCACCACCCCTACTCAGGGAGGGCTGGATGCCTACCACTACTACCACCCCTACTCAGGGGTGCCTGGATGGCTACCACTACCACCACCCCTACTCAGGGGGGGCTGGATGCCTACCACCAACACCCCCCTACCCATGGGGGGCTGGATGCCTACCACTACCACCATCCCCACCCATAGTGGCCTGGATGCCTACCACTACCACCACCCGTACTCAGGGGGGCTGCATGCCTACCACCAACACCCCCTACCCATGGGGGCTGGATGCCTACCACCAACACCACCTACTCATGGGGGCTGGATGCCTACCACTACCACCACCCCTACTCAGGGGGCTGGATGTCTACCACCAACACCCCCTACCCATGGGGGGCTGGATGCCTACCACTACTACCACCCCTACTCAGGGGGCCTGGATGCCTACCACTACTACCACCCCTACTCAGGGGGCCTGGATGCCTACCACCAACACCCCCTACTCAGGGGGGCTGGATGCCTACCACTACTACCACCCCTACTCAGGGGGCCGGGATGCCTACCACTACCACCACCCCTACTCAGGGGGGCTGGATGCCTACCACCAACACCCCCTACCCATGGGGGGCTGGATGCCTACCACTACTACCACCCCTACTCAGGGGGCCCTGGATGCCTACCACTACCACCACCCCTACTCAGGGGGGGCTGGATGCCTACCACCAACACCCCCCTACCCATGGGGGGCTGGATGCCTACCACTACCACCATCCCCACCCACAGTGGCCTGGATGCCTACCACTACCACCACCCCTACTCAGGGGGGGCTGGATGCCTACCACTATTACCACCCCAACTCAGGGGGGCCTGGATGCCTACCACTACCACCACCCCTACTCAGGGGGGGCTGGATGCCTACCACTACTACCACACCTACTCAGGGGGGCCTGGATGCCTACCACTACCACCACCCCTACTCAGGGGGGCTGGATGCCTACCACCAACACCCCCCTACCCATGGGGGGCTGGATGCCTACCACTACCACCATCCCCACCCATAGTGGCCTGGATGCCTACCACTACCACCACCCCTACTCAGGGGGAGCTGGATGCCTACCACCAACACCCCCCTACCCATGGGGGGCTGGATGCCTACCACCAACACCCCCCTACTCATGGGGGGCTGGAGGCCTACCACTACCACCACCCCTTCTCAGGGGGGGCTGGATGCCTGTCACTACCACCACCCCTACTCATAGGACAGGTAATGCATGACACAACCAGCATACTCCAACATAAGGAATGTCAGAAAAAGACATCCCCCAACATCAAGACAAGCGTGCGTAGTCTGTGTCAAATGCCTACAACACTGAACATGACATTGAACATACAAAGTGACCCCCTATCACATGTGTCACACATAAATGTGTGTGGCATCCCCAATGCAAGCAGACCATGACCACTGTGGCAATGGGGTCTAACCCCCATCATCACAGTGACCAAAAGGTAAGTGTGGGGTCCATAGCTGTAGCACATTTTGAACATTGTGGCAATGGGGTCTAAACCCCCATCATCACAGTGACCAAAAGGTAAGTGTGGGGTCCATAGCTGAAGCACATTTTGAACATTGTGGCAATGGGGTCCAAACCCCCATCATCACAGTGACCAAAAGGTAAGTGTGGGGTCCATAGCTGAAGTACATTTTGAACATTGTGGCAATGGGGTCTAAACCCCCATCATCACAGTGACCAAAAGGTAAGTGTGGGGTCCATAGCTGAAGCACTTTTTGAACATTGTGGCAATGGGGTCCAAACCCCCATCATCACAGTGACCAAAAGGTAATTGTGGGGTCCATAGCTGAAGCACATTTTGAACATTGTGGCAATGGGGTCCAAACCCCATCATCACAGTGACCAAAATGTAAGTGTTGTCATGGAAAAAGCTGCAAATGCCAAACAGCATGGATGATTCCTGGTCACAGAACTACAAACACATCATTGGCAAAGTAGTGCTTGTGTCCCATAGCAACATAGATTGGGTGAGGCAAACAGTGCAGTGCAAATAAGACATACCTTTGGGCATGTGCAGACAATCATCACCCATGGGGGCTGACATTGTCAACATACATCAATTACACAATGACAGAAGTGACCATCTTAATGCAGACCCACATATCTGCACCAATGGACACACAAATGTAGATATCCTGTGGAGACTGTAGATGTGAGGTGAACAAATACCATACCATGGCAGCAATAGGACATACAAACCATGATCATTGTGCTGACTAATGACCTAGGGGTCCCAGGGACAGCAGGGGAAACCCACCAAACAACATACAGCCAATGGCACACTAAAGATATGCCAATGCAGTGGTGCAGATGCACAAACACAAACAGGCAGCCTCACACTGCATATCAAACACAACAGGTGATGGGGGTGTGCCAGTGTCCCCAGGCAACCACACAACACATGAGGAGGCATGAATCCCAATTACACAGATGTGTATACAGTGCCACACAAAAGTAACTCATGGATCAGATTCCCTATGTGGGCAATCAGGCATTGTTAGATGAGAGGGAGCCCAAATTACACATGTCACACAAGCTTGTAGGAACAGCAACTAACACAGCAAGAGACAGACCCACCACAGCACTACCCCCAGGGACCCCACATTGTGGTGACACTGGCCTGCATGATAATCCCACTGTGATGACAAAGCTAGATGTCGTTCACACTGTGAACCACAGTCATGTGTCCTGAGCAACAAACTACCATCACACCTACACAAGCACAAATCAATCAGCACGGCCTGTCAGCCAAGGCCAATATGGAGGCAGGGGTCTAGCCGTGAAACAACTCTCATTTGCACACACTCAACACCACACACCTTGATCTCCACCAATGTGCAGCAGTGAAGCTCACATGGACTGGTGACATTGCACATGCACCCATGACAATCCCAGGGGTGGTGGTGGGAACTAAGGTGCAGAAACCCATCACACATGGCCAGTCAACAAGACTCGTGAATGTCTGACACACTGCACAGTACGCCGTACATGGGCATGACGTCAAATCCACACCAACCAATGGGATCCCGGCCACAGTCACACACCAATGAAGAAGCCAAGGTCACCCACAAAGAACACACATAGACAACTTCCAACATTGCAGCTCTGACCCTGAGGAGTGGCAGCAGTCACACACACAACGTGTCACAATCACTGAAAGCTAACACAAACTGTAAATTACATGACAGATGTAACCAACAAGTGCCAAGGGGAATCCTGACTGTGTCTCATCTGCGTTTGCCCACAAACTCAGCCCTGACAGCAAACACACCTATGGGTGACACCCTGATGACCAGTAATGTGCCATGCACCCACATCCCAGAGAAGCCAGGGAGAAGACTTTGGGGGAACATAGGTCAACTCATCAAGCATCACAAACAGGAACATCACTAGGGATCCCAGCCTGCCTAGCAAAATGGAAGTGAACACACACAGACATGCTCACACAACACACACCTTGTGCTCAGGCAATGTCACAGAATTACACACTGCCATGAGGGGACTCCACTCCTGTGTAAGGAAAGCTGTGCCATACGTTGTCTCTGCAGGGCTCTATCATGTCAGCAGAACACTTGGTCACTCAGTCAACAATTAGCACAAAATGAAGGCTCTCGTCACATCAGCCTGGTCATGGGAGTGTCACCGAAATCATCTGCACAGATCCAACACACATGTATAGCAAGTTGCAATGATAACACAGATGAGTCCTTCCCCATTGATGCCCATACTTGCATGTCCAGTGGAGATGGTCACACGGTCAGGGAAATAGACAAATTGAACAATGGCAAGCACAACAGATGTGCAGGGGTGTAAGCCACACATGTGATATTGCAAATAAAAGTAGGAAATCCCATTGCCAAATCTTGAAAACATGACACCCCCATATTGCTGCATAGGATGACATGGATACACACCAGGATAGGACACATTCCCCCTGGACCACATGGGGTCCTGCACAGTAACACTTCATTTTCCTTTCATCAAAAATCACCATCAATGCAGCAAGGGCATGGTTAGCATCATCAACATCATGTACATCTGAAGCAAAACCACTAGAGAACAGAAAGTAGCTTTATTCAGCATATGTGGGTTTAAAAGTGAAAGTCCTGAAAAAACACAAAGGCCAATGGCCAGTTCATTAGTAAAGTCCGAACAGGGTGACAGTGGCAGATGTCACCCTTTGCTTGCCTGCACTGCTACGGACCAGGGACATTCCCCTCGGAGGGGCATACGGGGGGCAGGCCAGGCACCGCAGGGACAGGATCAGGGCTCACCAGAAGGAGGCAGGGAAGGGGTGGTGGGTGCTGGAGAGTCACTGGCAACTGCAGTGGAGGTGTCTGACTTGGTGTGTGCCGGCACAACTGGGGGGCATGAGTCAGATGGTGTGGGTGCCGGCACGACTGCAGTGGGCTGGCCAGATGGAGTGGACAGGTTCCCCACTGCAGTGCCCAAGTCAGACGGGGTGGTAGTGGACTCCACTGCAGTGCCTATCTCCAGGGGAGTAGAATGGGGTTCAGGTAAGGTGGGCAGGACAGAGGGGGAGGACACGGTCTCCACACCAGTGGCACAAACATGCGCAGCGGGGTTGTGGTGCTGGAAGAGCAAGTGGTAGGGGGAGAAGGCCGGATCATTTTGGGGATGGTGTATCTGTGGGTGGGGGAACCTGGGGCAGGGTGTGGTGGGGGAACCTGTGTAGTGGGGGCCTGAGGGATGGAGGAAAGAGACTGTGTGGTTGAGCTGCAGGGCGGTGGCGGGGTCTTGCTCTTCCGGGTCCGGGGGGACTTGCTGGTGGGGGCCTCAGTCTGTCTGTGCCTGGGGGAGGGTGTCCGGGGGTGAGGGGCACTCCCCTCTGTGTGGGTGGACTTCCTATTCCCCCTGTATGCTGGATCAGCTGAATCGGAGGGGAAGAGGCCGAGGTCACAGAGGAAGAGCTGCTTTGTAGGTGGGGTTGCAGGTGAGGCAAGGGAAGGGGCCTTGGAGGGAGAGGTATCGGAGGACTGCGGAGTGACTGTGGATGCCTGTGTGTGTGTCTGTTCCCCATCCCCTGTGGGTGTGGTATCAGTCCCCTGAGGATGCTTGCATGCACATTTTGTCTTTGTTTTGGGTGTTCCTGTGCTGCTCGTGTCTGTGTGTTTGGGTGATTGTGCAGGTGTGCATGTGCTTGGGACAGGTAGGGTGCCAGGAAGTGTGGATGGGGCAGAGGTAGGAGGGGTGAGGAACTGTTGGAGGAGGGACACTGCTGCCGTCAGGGAGGAGTCCATGGACTTATTGCTCCTCTGTAGGGCAGACATGCCGGTGAGATGCCCTCCATGAACGACACCAGCTGTGTCAACAGAGTGGTGTGTGCATGGAGGACACTCAGCATTGCTGTCTGCCCTACATGGAGCTGGTGAAGTAAGTACACAGACTCCTCACTCAGGGCAGCAGGGGACACAGGGGCAGGGGGTGCGGTGCCTGGTATGAAGGAGACACGCTCCCGAACACGGGAGCCTCCACGGACCTCTGGAATGGGAGCTGATGGGAGGGCGGTGGTGGTGGTGGTGGGGGGGGACAGCAGTACCAGCTGGGGTGTGGTGGCTGCTGACACCCACCTCCACAAGGGAGTCATCCTCCGAGCTGCTGTGGTCCTCAGCTGAGGTGGATGGTGCTGAGGACTCCTCAGTGTGGCTCCCCTCGCCCTCCGTGCCACTGGGTCCCTCCGACCACTCATCGGCTTCTGACCCAGTCTGGCTCTGCAGCTCCTCCTGGTCCATGGAGCTGTCCCCTCCTGTGGCCGTGGATGTATCTGCAAACAATTAGGGAAACAGACATACATCAGTCACCTGCACTGACCGCACACACCACAGTAAGTATAGCACATTACAGAGCAAGCCCTGGCATCCTTAGTTGAACATTGCCAAAAGTGCTCACACAGATTAAGAGAAGCCAATTGTCAGTCTGATGGTCAACCATGGCATTCACATCCCTCCTGGCCCTGCACTCATCTGTCTGGTGCCTGTCGGATGGTAATAACCCAGTGTGGACACATGCACCACCTACACAGTTGTTGGACATTGCAGAGAACACGGTGAAGTATGTGAACATGCACACATCACATCTCTTGCCACTGAGTCAGTACAGGTGTCCGGATAAAGGGATGGCCAGAGTCTAATTTGAAATGCATGTGATGCATACCAGCACCAGACACCATGATGCACCCATGTCCTGATAGTCAATGCCACATTGGGGTGCATGTAGCACATGTCACTCCCCTGCAGGATCACTCTTAGGAAGTTTAATGCCATGGCACAGTCATGCCTGCAAAGTCATACTTCACTGTTTCCAGTCATATGGGCAGGGCAGCCAGCCAACAACAGTCTGCACGGTGTCACAATCCTGGGTCATGGGGAATGCAAGTTCTGTAGCTGACAAGTGCACATGTCCATCCCCCACAAACCACATCATCTGAACTCTTATTTGTCCACGTCATACCAATTGGACATATGGGAGACATGAAACACAACTCCCTGAACCTGAGCACCTCACAGTCTGCTGTGAATGATAAACAGCTGCCTGAACTTCACAGTCGCATACACCAGTCTGCACAGTCAAGTGATCAAACACCTATATGTCACACAAGTATCGTCTCCTATGGTCACATCTCAAATGGCATGCTGAGCCCTAACCGATAAACACCCCAGTAGACCTGACAACTAAGCCACAGCACAATGACACAGAGGCAGACACCTGGGGGAACATTTCACTGAGCACAACGTGTCAGCTGATACACGGGGGTGGGAGTACAGAGTGTATTGTATGCCCTGGAGAAGGCAAGACTGTCCTGCTCCATTTGAAAGAGGGATGAGCCCTGGACAGTAGGCAGGTGGCTAAGCATGTGTGACACACTTGATATACATACTCCTGAGGCCCAAACATTGTTCCCACCCGCAGCATGGGTGTGTGCCAAATACCCCAGGCACAAGTGGTGAGTCAGATCAGCAATTGGACCACATATCAAAGTTACATGCAGATTACATGTCAGAACTCAGGCATTGTGTAAGCAATTGACTCACCCATGAAGCCCACCACAAAGTTACGGGAAAAAATGCTGTCCCCCACATTGAGCTAAGCAAAATGCAAGGACACAGTACCCAAGTGACACAATTTCCTGACTGCAAGGGCCACACCTGGGCATCAGATGAGGAGTGGGCATGTCACAATTGAGGGACATGGGTCCTGGATGACAAGACTGATGTACTGTGGAAGTTTAACCAGGCCAGAGGAGGGCACATAGCATGTCAGACAAAGTTTACAGTGCAGTCATGGACTCACCCCCTCCTTGCTGCTGTCTGGCCTTCAGCTGCCCATCCAGGTCCAGGAAGACCACTGCCAGAATCCTGAGCATGTGGGGGGTCAGGGTCCGGTGTCCGCCCCTCCTGCGAGGAGGCGACAGCTTCAGTTGGGCACGTGCGATCCTCCGGGTCAAGCCCCGAAGGTCCTGCCACCTCTTCTGGCAGTTGCGGATCCGGCGCTTGTAGACCCCCACGGATCACACTGCCCGGACGATGGTCAGCGATATTTCCTGCTTCTGGTGGGCATCAACCTGTGAGGATGACACAGTGAAAAGGCCATTACTACACATGCAACATTTCCGTGCATCACACAGTTGGATATACATGTCTCAATCACAGGGGCATATGATGTACACAGGCAGTGCAACTATGGCTATGGACAGTTTGTCAGCAGTTACCACATGGTATCATTGCCTGGGAAGTCAAACCTTGTTGGAATGCACTGTTACTGCACTATACCTGTTCAGTGCATGTAACTACACACTTTGGGGGATGACAACTACTCAGTGAGCATGCTAGCCAGTGGTGTGCACACTGTAAGTCTTACTAGTCAGACAAAATGCACAATTAGTAAGGCAGTGGACAGCACACTCACCTGCTCCCCTGCTTTCCCATACAGCTTGCTGTACTGTGGAAGGAGGCTGTCCAGCAGGGCCTGGTTCTCCTCAGTGCTGAAGGCTGGGGCTCTCTCCACAGTACGTGCCATTGCAGTAGCCAGAGGATGCAGAGACAGCAGCAGTGGTGGTGGCAGATGTCGTCCTGGAGCATGTAGTGCAGGCAAGTGAGCTCTCAGGGGAACAGCCAGCATTATATGTGTGCTAGAGAGGCAGATACTGTCCCATGTGTCCAAAGTGATAGGTCCAACTCGTTTGCATCTTCTGAATCTGGCCAATCCATGGAATTGCATCACTTATACACGCCCACAGCATCCTTCAAAAGCTCAACTTCATGACACCCATGAATTTGCAACATTGTTGTGGCTGGCCAACTGAATTCACTGCATCAGACTCGTAAAAGCTTCGATAACGCGTCCGTTACCATGTCAGTCCATAGCCAATGCGTGCGCACCGATCGTTTCATTGCTGTACAACGCGTATTTCGATCCACATCATATGCAATGGCCAATGCGTGCGCACCGATCGGTCCATTGCTGTACAACGCGTCCCTGTATAAATCACTCGCATATGTCACCATGGTTGTCACTGGTGAACGTATGCCAGCCACAATTACTTGCCAGGGACTCAGGGGCACACCTACAACACCACAGCCTGTCCACACTGTATCCTAAGGCATGTAAGGCTGCATTACCTGTGTGTGTATGGGGGTCAACATGTGGTTTTTTTTGGGGGCAGCCACTCCCAGGCTGTGCACGTGTTCATGGGGACAGAATCCTTTGTGTGTTGTGCACATGACCACTGTGATGTGCAACTGTTCAGTTCAGGGAATGTGGCATGGTCACTTTTCCAGGTTGTGTATGTGTATGTCATGCACATACACCCTGAGTCCCATGTGGGAAGGTATGTACGTCACAGGGTGACCCATTGCCACAATAGTGATGGCCCTCCACAGTCTGTGTGCATGTTGTGTTTCAGATGTCTCGGATTCAATGTGCACAATGGGAGACAGTCTCCACATCCACATTGTTTGTGCATCGACTTTGATGTTGTGCGTGTGTGTGTCACAGACGTCCATGTCTGTCCTGCAGAGGCAACAGGGGCCACTACCTGTGGGAGTCATGGTTGTTTTGCTGGCGTGTACATGATACGCCATGTCATGCCAGTGTCCATGTGGCAATACAGGGTCCCTGGGAATCTACCTGTCAAAGAGCTGTGATGCTTGGGGCACATCTGTTCTCACTTGTCACTGTGGTGTGTGTTTGGAACGAGACAGCAGTACATGGGTACTGTGACACAGCCAAATGATTTCCCATAGCACAACCTGGAACTTGTTGTCAACACATGTTGAACTGAGATGTTAGATGTTGGCCATGTAGGTGCCATATATGTCCATGCAGTACGGCACACACATCAAGTACTTGTGTCTCGTAAAGATGTATCATGTGATATTGAGTATGGTCAATGCCACATATGTGGGGTGACTGACAATCTTTCTTTGTTCACCTATGCACTGCAGGGCACCAGCTGTCCATAGACCATTCCCTGACCTTGCAACCATGGTTGAACGTGACTTCATCCAACGGTACAGCTTCAACAGGCCGCTTATTGAGGTATTGGCGGGGCAGTTGGCCCCACATTTGCAACCTGGCCGGCCATACCCTGCAGCGCTGACCCCCAAAGTGATGGCAGCCCTACACTTCTTTGCCACCGGTACCTTTCAACACACTGTGGCGTCTGCTGGTGTGATGTCATAGACCATGTTCAGCCGTGTGCTACGCGATGTTTTGGAGGCTATGTTGAGATACTTGAACCAGTACATCTATTTTCCTAAACGTCAACAACTCACTGACGTCAAGAGTGACTTCTATGCCCTGGGGAGGATGCCACATGTCATCGGCTCCATTGATGGGACACATGTGGCTTTGGTACCACCACAGGCACATGAGCAGGCATACAGGAACAGGAAACATTACCGTTCTATCAATGCCCTGGTGGTATGCCTTGCAGATATGTGCATTTCACATGTGTGTGCACGTTTCCCCGGTTCTGCACACGATGCCTACGTGATGAGGAGTAGTCGCATCCCGAGGATGATGTCACAGATGCAGAACCAGCGTGCCTGGCTTGTCGGTGTGTACTGACTTTGTACCATTGTGTGTGTTCTGCGATGTTGTATCCCACCCTCTTTTCCAACTCAGCTAATGTGCAATTGTCTGTATGTAGGTGACTCCAGATACCCCAACATGCCGTGGTTGCTGACACCCCTCAGGAACCCTGTGACACCAGCCCAGATGCACTACAATGAGGCACATGGTCGGACCAGGAGAGTGATCGAGCGGACATTTGGGCTCCTGAAGAGCCGCTTTCGCTGCCTGGACAAGACAGGGGGGGCCCTCCCATATGCCCCTGCAAAGGTGTGCAAGATTGTCATCGTCTGCTGCATGCTACACAACCTGGCAGTGCGGAAAGAGTTGCCTCTCATCCTTGATGACGATGACCAACACCCGCCACCTGTGGAGGATCCTGGCCTAGGCCACGATGCCAGTGATGATGATGATGATGAGGGGGATGTCCGCACACAGCTCATCACCAACTTCTTCAGCTGAATGTGAGTATCCAGAGTTGGTATGTCAATGATTTGAGTTTGCATGATATGTGTTGGTGGTGCTCTGTTGCTGTTTGAGTGTGGCCATGTGCTACTTGACTGTATGCATGCAGCGATGTGTCCTTACAGGTAGTCTGTACTCCCCAACAGTGTTGACATGCTAACTTGGTTTTGTGTAGGTATCTTGTGACATGTATTGGGCATGAGTATTGCAGTTCTGTCCTGTTCTTCAGTGCTTTTCATTGTGTGTCATGTCTGTCCTTCACAGGGTACTTTCAGAGTTGTTTGGTCAACTCGGATCCCCCGACACCATGATTCAACTTCCAGGGTGGAAGCAGTCGTTTCCCTGCAGGTGATGTGCCACACACCCCTGGACTTTATTTCTTATACACCTGGTGACTGTGTGGCCACTGCCACGTGGGATTGCCTTGCATCTGTAGTGGAAACAACATGTTGCAAATGTGTAATAAACCTGTGCTTCAATTTGGGATGTGCGTTGTCTGTGGTCACACATCTGACTGACATTTGCTTACTGCACCTGAATAGGTGTGGTGTCTGTGCATTCCACTGTATTTCCTGGCAACATCAGTGTAGGCGATGAGTCAGATGGCCCTGGTGTGTATGTGTTGTGAAGCCCTAGTGGTGTGTCTCCCTCATATGTGTCACGTCGCCATGACTCACATGACGGTGTTGAACTTGCTGTAGCAGTTAGCATGCACAGTGTCATTTAGCAGATCATCATCTCCATGACAAAAACAACGTTGGAATCACAACAGAGGCAAGTATGGTGTATTAGTGAGTTTATTTACATACATGTGTGAGGATAGTGCACAGGATGGTGGGTGCTGTACATTGGGATTGGAATCCAAAGTTCCCAGATGAGTTGGAAGTGTTGGTAGCAGAAATGTTCTGAGTAGAGTCCACATTCATGTGATACATTGGTCCAACTTAAACTCCCCATGTCATGTGGGGGAGTTGAGTTGCATTCGACAGGGTGAACAGTTTGCACACAAAGGAACATTTCCAGAACAGGTGTTGGGTTCCTGGGGGATGTGCATGGCCATCGGCCTCTCAGTTTTCCTTCCTCGGACGACCCCTCTTCTTTGGGGGGGGACCATCAGTTGCAGGCTGCTGCGGTGCAGAGGACTCTCCGCCAGAGTCATCCTCCCTCCCTGTGGCAGTTGCAGTTGTTTCAGCACCAGATGTTGTGGGCACACAGGGAGGTGTGGCCATGTTGGTGCTAATCTGGCAGAGGCATGTCAATATGTCCCTATGCACCGCTGTCAGTTCTTGCAATGTGTCCCACTTGGACTCCATGCCAGACATGTGTGTCTCCACACGGGACATGTGTGTCTCCACATGGGACATGTGGGAGTCCAAGCGGGCATGATGGGCAGCCTGCTGCTGTTGAATGTCCTTGAGGATCCCCACTACCTGGCTGACCTCTCCGGTGCTATTCAGGTACGCATCAGCAATGCGTACCAGTTGTGGGTCATCATGCAGTCCAGACCCCTCTGCAAACAGCGACCTCTGCCTACCACCCCTCCCACCACCCCATGCCACATGTGCAGGACCTGCGGTGGCACGCACAGGTGACCCTAGGCCCCCTTGGGTGTTGGTACTGGGGTTGTCGTCCGTTGCTCCACGGTGGGCCTGGGTCCCTGTGCTGTTGTCATCGGTGGTCCTTGGTCTGTCCGTGTGGTCGGGGGTCGTCTGTGTGTTGGCAGTTGTTGGAGGGGTGGGTGCACGGGGTGCAGATGTTGGTCCTGCTTGTGCTGCATGATGACTCACACCGGAGGGGCCAGGTAGGTCTTTGCCATCCGAGGAGGGCAGAGGCTGTTCCACACCAGTGAGCTCAGTGTCCCCCGGCGCCTGGGACAGGGACTCCTCATCTGCTGCTATGTCCCCATCATCACCTGTTTTTGGAAGAGACACACAATGTATGTAATGTTTCTACAGGCATCAATGGTTCAAACACCTGACAGTTGTCACTGTACCTCTGGATGCGGGCCTGTACATTGCATTGTCCTAAGTTGTCAGAGTCAGAGCTTGATATTGGTGTAGCACATTGTCCTTCCAACCTGAAGCATTTCAATGTGAATGTTGAGGTGTGTGCATGGCCAGCATTGGTGGTATTTGGTTGACATCCGGCTCTCCTTCTCCCACCAGCCCAGTTATCCCACCATGAAGCATGCCACCCTTACAGTGGGTGCAGGTTGACTCTCAGGATGTCAGTCAGTGGTGTCCTGCTGTTGGTTGGTGCCCAGTTCCCAGCAGGGCCTTGTGCTCCACACAACAGAGCACCATTGTCAGACATATTTGAAGTGGCTTTTCACTCCCTGTGAGGTGTGCATGCTTCAGTGTGAGCTTGCTGGGCCATGCGGGTGGGGGATGTTGAGCTGTGACTACCACTCCCATCATGCTATTGCCTACACCCCCTTCCCAGCATGCCCATACTTCCTTCCTTTTGACTATGCTTCCCTGTGGGGTAGTGTGCCTGTGCTGACAGGATGGCTGACAGTGTTGTCCTGGCGTTTGTTTGGCTACAAGTCCCAAATGTGTCCCTGTGCTTCACACAGCATGACCCAGTGTGGTTGTTCTTTGTGGGATAATCAATTAGAGTGTGAGGCAATTTATTCTCCCAGGTGAGTTGTGTGGAGTTTGTGTTGAGGGGGTGTGTGAGAAAAGCTGCTGGTGGCTATGGTCAGAGCTGTCAGTCCTCCTTCCCACCCACCCAGATATCCCACCATGGAACGTGCTTCCATTGCAGGGAGTGCAAGTTGTCTTTCAGGATGTCAGTCAGTGGTGTCCTGCTGTTGGTTGGTGCCCAGTTCCCAGCAGGGCCTTGTGCTCCCCACAGCAGTATCCAGTGTCAGCCATCTTGTCAGTTGTTTTCCACTCCCTGTGATGTGAGCATGGTTCAGAGTGGTGTTGATGGGCCAATTGTGAGGGTGAGCAATATCTGTGACTACCACTCCCATCATGCTATTGCCTACAGCCCCCTTCCCAGCATGCCCATACTTCCTTCCTTTTGAGTGTTCTTCACTGTGTGTGAGTGTGACAGCAATGGCAAGATGGCTGACAGTGGTGTCCTGTTGTTTGTAGGTGCTCAGTTCCCAGCAGGGCCTTGTGCTCCCCACAACAGAGCACCAGTGTCAGACATCTTTGAAGTGGCGTTTCACTCCCTGTGAGGTGTGCATGGTTCAGAGTGGTGTTGATGGGCCAATTGTGAGGGTGAGCAATATCTGTGACTACCACTCTGTTAGATTTGGGGGTCTCTAGTTGGCAGAGGTAGGTACCTTTGTCCAAATAGGGACCCTTGAGTCTAGTCAGGGAAAGTAGGTACACTCCTGAAATAACCCCTGCTCACCCTCTTGGTAGCTTGGCACGAGCAGACAGGCTTAGTTCAGAGGCAGTGTGTAAAGCATTTGTGAACACATACAGTAATCAAGTGACAACACTACAAATGGACACCACACAGGTTATATATTTATAAAAATAGGTATACTTTATATAGATTTATCACAAGACCATAAACGACAAAAATAATCCACAATACTGTCAAGAATGCTTAGTTCTGATCAAAAAGGCTTAATTCAAGGTTCTGTGCGAGTCGGTAGCCTCCTCCGGCTACGGCGATGTCAAGAACAAACAGAGTCTAACAAATCCAGCTGACCGCGTCGAGACGGGCCAACACAGCGTAGACAGACTCGGTCACAGTACCTTTTACTTGAAGTGGCAGGCACGGGCGTGCGAGCCGGATGGCCGTACGTCGCAGTCGCGATGCAAGATGGAAGCGTTGCAGGACGCGCTGTCCCTCGATGCGGTGCAGGCAGCTGCTCGTTGACGTCATCGAGACGGAGTCGGTGAGACCAGGGCCGTGCGTTGCAGGGCGAGACGGTGCTTCGATGCGGTGCTGGCAGGTTGCGGTGCGGCGACGGAGCCAGATTCAGCAGCTGGCGTCGATCAGTCCGGACAGCGGTTCGAGTCGGGCGGTGTGTCGCGAAACGTGCGAGCAGTGCCCAACTCCGGTGCGGTCACAGGACTCGAACTCAGCAACAGTGACCGTGTCGGTCAGACCAGATGGATTCGGTGTAGCGAGGCGTTGCAAGGTGCGGTGCTCAGGTTACGGTGCAGGCAGCGGCTCGTTGATGGAGTCGGTGAGACCAAGGCCATGCGTTGCAAGATGCAGGCGTTGCTCGATGCGGTGCCAACAGGACACCGAGCTGGTCGGGAGAGTCCGTCACAGCTCCCTACCTCTGTAGCCACTGAAACAGAGTTTCCATCAGCAATTCACAAAGGGGGTGAAGTCCCATGGTCCTGGGACTTCGGTCAGGGGGCAAGCTCTCTTCCAAGCCCTTGGAGATCCTTCACAAGTTGATGAAAGTCACAGCAAAGCAAAAGTTCCTTTCTCCTTTCTTTGGCAGTCAGGCAATCCCCCAAGCAGCACTTCAGGCTTAGGGATAGTCTCTCCTCAGTTTCTTCTTGGTTCCGCTCCTCAGCAAAGGTTTCTTCTTGTTCCCAAAAGTGATCTAAAATTCCTGGGTTTGGGCCCCAGTACTTATACTCTTTTTCTCTTTGTTCTCTGAAGGCAGAGAGGCCTTTGCTTAGTTTAAACCAGTTCTGTGCAGCTTTGGAGCACTCTGTGTACATGTCTCCTTCTTTTCCTTTCAGAATGTGGGGCAGGGTACTCAGATGCCCGGCAGGAGGTGGAGCCAGCATTGTGGAAGGCAGGCACAGCCCTATTCAGACCCAGCTGCAACTCCTCCTTGCACTCTAGATGCAGATCTCTCTATTCAGCCCTGTGCTGCCTCACCCTGTCTCCTGTAGCCACCCCCAGCCCCTGTCACGCACAAACCAGACACACAATACACAAGCTGGCAGAGGCAGGCTGGATAGTTAGGCAAGAAAACCTACTTTCTAAAAGTGGCATTTTCAAACACAGAATGTTAAAATCAACTTCACTAAAAGATGTATTTTATCATTCTGAGTTCAGGCATACTAAACTCGAATTTCTACCTAGTTCCCTGAGTCAGTTAAGGATTATAAGATGTTATAATCAAACTGCCCATTCTGGCCTATGGGGAACAGGTAGCCTTGCAATAGTGAAAAACGAAAATTGCTGTAATTCACTATTAGGACATGCCACACACACCAGGGCATGTCCCACCTTATCCTTACAATGCACCCTGCCCGTAGGCCTACCATAGGGGTGTCTGATGTGAAGAAAAGGGAAGGTTTAGGGACTGGTAAGTGGGTGCACTTACCAAGTCGACATGGCAGTCACAGACTGCATGCACGCTCTGCAATGGCAGGCCTGAGACACACTTTACAAGCTGCTTCTGTGGGTGGCACAACCAGTGCTGCAAGCCCACCAGCAGCATGTGATTCACAAGCCCTGGGCACACTCAGTGCACTGTACTAGGGTCTGACAGTAATTCAAATAAGCCAAACATGGAGTCACTAATTCATAACACAATTTACCATAGGGAGCACTTGCACTCTGGCACTGATTAGCAGTGGCAAAGTGCCCATGAGCATCTAGTCCAGCAAAAACATATCGACAACATTGGAGGCATTATGAAAAAATGGAAGGGAGACGCACGCCAAGGATGCCAGGTCTAACACATGTCCCCTCCAGCTGAAATGTGGGGAGAGCTATCCTACCCCTAGGGAGTTCTCATAACTAAGGCGGAAAAATCTGGACAGACCATCAGCATTGGCGTGTTCTGTACCAGGGCGGTGTTCCACCGTAAAGTCCATCCCCTGTAGGGAAATGGACCACCTCAACAGCTTTGGATTCTCACCCCTCATCTGCATCAACCATCTGAGGGGCCTGTGGTCTGTCTGAACCCGGAAGTGAGTCCCAAACAGGTATGGTCTCAGCTTCTTCAGTGCCCAGACCACAGCAAATGCCTCACGCTCAATAGCACTCAATCTCTGTTCCCGGGGAAGTAACCTCCTACCGAGGAAGGCTACAGGTTGGTCTAGGCCCTCCTCATTGATCTGTGATAGATCAGCCCCTACACCATGCTCTGAAGCGTCCGTCTGAACAATGAACTCATTGGAGAAGTTGGGTGCCTGGAGCACAGGCGCCGTGCACATGGCAGTCTTCAAGGTGTCAAAAGCTTTTTGACAGGCGTCAGTCCAAATCACTTTCCTGGGCTGCTTCTTGGAAGTCAGCTCTGTCAAGGGGGCAACAATGCTGCCATACCCCTTGACGAATCTTCGGTAATACCCGGTGAGTCCTAGGAAGGCTCTCACCTCTGTCTGGGTCTTGGGGGGCTCCCAAGCCAGAATGGTATAAATTTTCGGTTGGAGGAGCGCCACCTGGCCGCTCCCAACCTGGTGTCCCAAGTACACCACGGAACCCTGCCTGATCTGGCACTTACTCGCCTTGATAGTGAGGCCTGCCCTCCGCAGCGCCATCAACACTTCCCAGAGGTGGAGCAGATGTTCTTCCCAACTGGCACTGAACACTGCGATGTCATCCAGGTAGGCGGAACTGAAATCCTCCAGTCCAACCAACACCTGGTTGACCAACCTCTGAAAGGTGGCAGGGGCATTCTTCATCCCAAAGGGCAACACCCGGAACTGGTAGTGCCCATCTGGTGTGGAGAACGCTGACCTCTCTTTTGCCCCATCAGTCAAGGCGATCTGCCAGGACCCAGACGTTAAGTCAAACGTGCTGAGGTACCGCGCAGCCCCTAACCGATCTATGAGCTCATCAGCTCTGGGGATGGGGTGGGCGTCAGTCCTGGTGACGGAATTGAGTCCCCTGTAGCCCACACAGAACCGGAGTTCTGGTGTGGCACCGGGTGCGGCAGCCTTTGGAACCAAGACCACTGGGCTGGCCAAAGGGCTGTTAGAGGACTCAATCACCCCTAGGGCAAACATCTTGGAGACCTCCTCCTTGATGCAGGCTCTGACCCCGTCAGTCACCCTGTAAGCCTTGTGCTTCACAGGAAGACTGTCCCCAGTGTCCACATCATGGACGCACCAATGAGTGACACTGGGAACCAGGGAGAACAGGTCAGGGAACTGTCCCAACAGCTGGCGACAGTCACCCTGCTGCTCAGGTGTGAGGGAGGTAGAGAGATTTACTCCCTCCACTGATCCATCTTGCTCTCGGGCTGACAGGAGGTCAGGAAGAGGCTCGGTCTCCTCCTCCATCCCATCATCTGTAGCTAAGAGCATGCCTACTTGGGACCTCTCCAAGTGGGGCTTTAGGCGGTTCACATGCAGGACCCGTAAGGGGTTCCTGGGAGACTGCAAGTCCACCAAGTAGGTAACTGGACTCTTGCGCTCCACCACCGTGAAAGGGCCGTTCCACCTATCCTGGAGCGCATAAGGCTCCACTGGGGCCATGACCCACACTTTCTGACCAGGCTGAAGCTCGACCAGAGTGGCATTCTGGTCGTACCACCGCTTCATCTCCTCCTGGCTGGCTTCCAGATTTGCCTCAGGAAGCTCTCTGAAACGCCTACTCTGGTTCCTGAAGGCCAGCATGTAACTGTATACATCCTGGGGAGGTTTCCTGGGAGATTGCTCCCAGCCTTCCTTGACCAAACTCAGAGGTCCTCGCACCGGGTGTCCATAGAGGAGCTCAAAGGGGCTGAACCCTAGAGACTTCTGTGGCACCTCCCGGTATGCAAACAACAGGCAAGGTAAGAGGACGTCCCATTTACGCCTCATGGGTTCTTCCAGACCCATAATCATGCCCTTGAGGGTCCGGTTGAATCTCTCAACCAGCCCATTTCCTTGAGGGTGGTAAGGAGTGGTGAACTTGTAAGTTACACCGCACTCCTGCCACAGGGACTTCATGTACTTGGACACGAAGTTGGTACCTCTGTCAGACACCACCTCTTGAGGGAATCCCACACGTGAGAAAATTCCCATCAGTGCCCGTCCCACCACGGGGGCCGTCACTGTCCTCAGAGGGATGGCTTCAGGGTACCTGGTGGCATGGTCCACCAAGACCAGGATAAACATGTTGCCCATGGCTGTCTTGGGGTCCAGTGGCCCCACAATGTCAATACCCACCCGTTCAAAGGGGGTGCTGACCACAGGGAATGGCTGGAGAGGAGCCTTGTGCTTCCTCCCACTCTTTCCACTTGCCTGGCAAGTCTGGCATGTCCTGCAGTGAGTGGCGGCACTCCTGCGCATCTGGGGCCAATAGAAATGGGTGACAAGCCTTTCAAAGGTCTTGTCCTGCCCCAGATGTCCTGCTAACGGTACATCATGAGCCAACCCCAGTAGGAAGGCTCTGAAGCGCTGGGGTACCACCAGCACACAGGCTGACCCAGGCTCAGCAACCTTAGGCTCTGAATACAGGAGACCAGTCTCCCAGTAAATCCAATGTGATCCAGACTGATCACCTGCTGCCTGGTCTGTGGCCTGTTGCCTCAGACCCACAAGAGAGGGGCATGTGTTCTGCTCCTCGCAGAACTCTTCCCTGGAGGGTCCTCCTTCTTGCTGCCAATGGGTCAGCTCAGGTAGGTCCCCCAGTTCAGCTACCTGTTCCCCTGTAGGCTCCAGGGCATCCCCCTCAGGGTCTGCCTCCTCCTGGACCGTGGGAACTCCGGGGGCCGGTTTCCCGCACCCCCTGCCTCCTCTCTCTCCAGCAGGCACCTGGGCCTCCCTCTCAGGCTCCAGGTCCTCTTGAACACCTTTAGCTGCCATTGACCGGGTGGTCACACATGCCCAATCAGGCAAGCCCAACTTTTCTAAATGCGTACTCCGCTCCACCTTAGCCCAAGGTGAGCTCTCCAAATCGTTCCCTAACAAACAGTCAACAGGCATGGCTGGCCTCACAGCTACTTCAAGAGTACCCGAGACCCCCCCCCACTCAAAGGGAACCTGAGCCACCTTGCAGTGACTCTCTGTGTTGTCAGCTGCAACAACCAGATAGAATGCATCAGGGACAATCTGCTCTTTAGACACCAGGTGACACTTGACAGTTGTCACACTGGCTCCTGTGTCTCTCAGAGCCTCCACCCTATGGCCATTGATGGTCACCCACTGCCTGTATTTTTTAGGGTTCTCAGGCAGCTGGGTCCTAGGGACCATCTCAGAGTCTCCTAATGAGACAAGGGAAAACACTGTGGGATCCCCCGCACCTTGGGTACCCAACTCCTCCCCCAGGGCTACACTAGCCAACTGCCGGGGGACTGCACCAGTGGGTGCTGGTTTTCCATGCAAAGGGCAACGAGGATCGTTTGCCTTGTGGCCAGGGGTGCCACACTTGTAACATACCAGTGGTCCCTGGTGAACAGGGGGGCCTGTCAGGGCCACTGGCTTCTTCTCAGGGGGAGGCTGGGAACCTTTCCCTTGGTTCCCTTGGGGTCTACTTTGGGGCCCTTTATGGAACTCCCTCTGTTTGCCCTTGTCCCCCCCACTCTTCTGCTGGGGACCCTGCCCACCCTTGGCGGAGTCTCCCACGTGACCCTTGGGGACCCGGGTACTCACCCAGCGGTCCGCCTCCTCAGCAAGCTGCCTAGGGTTAGTCAGCTTACTATCAATCAGGTGCTGGCGTAGCTCAGGAAAACAATTACTGGACAAGTGCTCCCATGCAATCAAATCAAAGAGCGCCTGAAAATCAGTCACTTTGCTACCCTTTACCCAACCATCCAAGGCTCTGCAAAAGAAGGTCACATATTCAACCCAGGTACTGCCTTCAATCTTCTTATAGTTCCTGAACCTCTGCCTATAAAGCTCAGGGGTCAAACCATACCTAGTCATTAAAGCATCCTTCATGTGGCTGTATGAATTATAGACTTCAGAGGGCAAATCCAACAAGGTATCCCGCCCTTCACTCAGGAACCGCCCCACAACCCCGCTCCCCAATCCTTCTCAGGGACCCGGTGGGAAGACATGGCTACCTCATAGGCTTTGAACCACTGCCCAATTTCATCATTTTTAAAAAACTCCTTCACCACATCTTTGGGAATATACACCCTAGCTTCAACAGGCATAGGCGGTACACTGCCACCAGAGGGAGTAATCTCTAAGCTTTTGGCCTTCAATTCCAACTCCCTCAAAACTTTCTCATGTTCAAACTGCATTTTCTTTTCCTCTAGGGCTAATTTCCTAGTTTGCATTTCAAATTCTAACTGCCCATTCAGCTTGAGCTTGGTCAGCTCCATTTCGTGCATCCTACTCTCTTTCCTGTCCTCCAACTCCTCTGGAGACAGTCCTCTGGCAGAAACACTGCTACCTACGGGGGAGACTGCTTTCTTCCCCCCGGGACCCAATAGCCCTTCTAGCTGCCCATCTGCATTCTCATCCCCTTCCATAGGTATAGGTGTGCTCCTTGCTTCAATCCAGGCCCTCAGCGCCTTTTGGTGCTCATCCTTCTTGGTGAGCCCGGTCATGGAGACTTTAAACTTCCTGCAGAAATGCTTGAGCTGTTTCATGGTGTAGCACTCCAGTTTCTCCTCCTCCCAATCACAATCAACAGATGCTACAGATGGTGCATTATCCATGATGATTTAAACTTGGCAGTTGCAAAAATAGGAAATCCCAGAAAAAAATGCTATCAAAGAGTATGTGGTTGCATCTTGGTCTGCACTCACTAGGTAGTGTTCACCAATTACTGTACATGAGTCACAAATGCAAGTCCAGAATCCTCACCGCTGACCACCAATGTTAGATTTGGGGGTCTCTAGTTGGCAGAGGTAGGTACCTTTGTCCAAATAGGGACCTTTGAGTCTAGTCAGGGAACGTAGGTACACTCCTGAAATAACCCCTGCTCACCCTCTTGGTAGCTTGGCATGAGCAGACAGGCTTAGTTCAGAGGCAGTGTGTAAAGCATTTGTGAACACATACAGTAATCAAGTGACAACACTACAAATGGACACCACACAGGTTATATATTTATAAAAATAGGTATACTTTATATAGATTTATCACAAGACCATCAACGACAAAAATAATCCACAATACTGTCAAGAATGCTTATTTATTTATTAATTAAACTTATAATGCGCAACAGCTACCCAAAAAGGGTTTCCCGGTGCAGAAGCAGATCAGAGACTGATGTTAAACAAGGCAGCAGGCTATTGATTGAAAAGCCATGTCTTCAAAGATTTGCGAAATTGAATATAATTTGTTTCGCTACGAAGAGCTAAGGGCATGGCATTCCAAAGTGAGGGGCCTAGGTATGTGAAAGACCGTCCACCCATTCGCGATAGTTTAGTTTTTGGGACAGAAAATCTCCCCTGAGTGGATGAGCGGAGGTCGCGAAGAGGGACATAAGGATGGACCAATGATTGAAGGTATTTGGGGGCAACTCCACTTTTGATTTTAAACATGTAGCTCAGGGCTTTGAACTTAACTCGGTTCTCCACCCTGAGCCAATGCAGGTCACGAAGATGACCGGAGATAGAAGAGGTTTTAGGGATCCGGCATAAAAGTCTAGCTGCGGAGTTCTGGACCAGTTGCAGCCTACGTGTCACCTCCTTGTTAGATCCCAAGTACAGGACATTGCCATAATCAAGTCTTGAAGTAATCAAGGCATGAACAACAGTTTTCTGAGTAGGTTCTGGTAGCATCCAGATAACTTTTTTTAGCCACTTCAGGATTGTGAAACAGGTGGCGGCTACTTTGATGGCTTGGGTGTGCATACTGAGTGTATCATCAATAATGACGCCCAAATTTCGAGCTTGGCGGACAGGTATAAGAAGAGCGCCCATCTCACAGGGCCAGTGTTGAGGACCCCAAAGTTCCCTATTTTTCCCGAATATAAGGACCTCGGTTTTTCCACCGTTTAGTTTGAGGTAGTTAGATTGCATCCATGATGCGATATTCCTCAAACCCAACTGAAGGGGAGAAATCTCTGTAGTTCTCTTCATGGATAGAGAAAAAATAATTTGAGAATCATCCGCATAAGAGAAGAGGGTCAGCCCAGACTTTTCTGCAATATCCACCAAGGGTCTTACATATAAATTAAAAAGTAGGGGGCTAAGGATAGAGCCTTGAGGTACCCCATGAGCAAGAGAGTAGGTGTCGGAACTGGCTGTAGGGGAAAAAACTTGAAAGGTACGATTTGTGAGAAAAGAAATGAGCCATTTCAGAGCTAACCCGCATATGCCCAGCAATCTTAAGGTTTTAATTAACACAGCGTGAGACACCGTGTCAAAAGCTGCACTCAAATCCAGCAAAATGAGGGCCATGGTGTCTCCGGCATCCAGATGGTAGCGTAGTCTTTCAGTAACCCCCAACAGGGTGGTTTCTGTTGAAAAACCAGCTCTGAAGCCCGATTGAGAGGGATGGAGAAAACTTTGAGCTTCGACAAACAGCGAAAGCTGTGCATGGACATGTTTTTCCAAAATTTTAGAGAAAGCCGGTAGCAGTGAGATGGAACGATAGTTTGAGGGTAAGTCAGGGTCAGCGTTTGCCTTTTCAAGGAGAGGCAGTACCATGGCATGTTTCCAATCAGGCGGGACGACTGCTTCCAGCAAGGAGGCATTTAAAAGATCCATGATTACCTGCAACGATGGCGGTTCCAGCTGCTGGAGCACGGAAATGGGCAAGGGATCCCTTGGAGATCCCGATTTTATACTACCCAAAAGTTTTTTTAGGGTAGTGGTATTTAGCAGAGGCCATGTGTCCAAATGATTAGTGGGTAAATTGGACATCCAATCCTGGTTGGGAGGCGTGTCGTCCATAGAGGATGGTGTGGATATTTCTGGGGGAGGGGAAAGGTTGTCATCCTGACCTCGTACTATATCCAGGTATATATTCTCAACTTTTTGTACAAAGAAAGTAGCCAGGTCCTCACATTGCTGTTTATTAAGTGCAGGGGGCCTAGTTTGGGTTTTGGAACCGGCAAGCTCTTTGACCATGTTAAAAAGTGTTTTAGAACAGTTTAGGGCGTTCGAGATGGTGGACGAAATGTGGTCCGCCCTAGCTGTTTTGCAAAGGTTGTGATATGTTTTTTTTGCTGCTTTATAATTACTTTTGGAAGCAGGGGTGTAATTCCTTCTCCACTTGCGTTCCATTACTTTACATTTGGCCTTCTCTATCCTTAAAGTCTCAGTGAACCAAAATGCAGGAGGTCGGTGATTATTGGCCCTTTTTTTTGACAAAGGTAAACAAATGTCAATGGCATTAAGGAGCCATTTATGCACCGATGTAGAAAGTAAGTTCACTGTTTGTTTGGAAATGGGCATGTAGGAGCATAAGATCTTATTTAAAGCCATGGCATCAAAATGTTTCCAATCTCTGATAGGAGTATCTGGAATTGAATGAGTAGGTACAGAATTCTCCGGGAGTTTCAAGTAAAATTTAATAAGAAAGTGATCCGACCAGTTTATAGGGAGGGCTGGGGAACAATGGATCCCAGGGAGATTCGAAAAAATGGGGTCCAACAGATGACCTGCCTCGTGCGTAGGGCCAGAGTTGATTAAGCTAATATTTAAAGCTGCTAAATCCGAGATAAGATTAGTGCTGTTTTTACAAGTGGGGTCTTCCAAATGTAGATTGAAGTCTCCCAAAATTGTGAAATTAGCTGTTTTCATACTTAGAGGAGTTATAAGTTCAGGGAAGGAAGAAGCCCAGGATGCAGACGGTCCTGGAGGACGATATACAAGCATACCTGAGAAAGTAAAATTGGGGGTCAGGGTCAACTTAAATAACGCTGCCTCACTGTTCTGAGACGCAAAGGGTTCAAAAGAGCACTGGTAATCCTTTTTAAAAACAATGGCTATGCCCCCTCCAGTCTTAGTGACTCTATCTTTCCTAACTATTGCATAGTTATGTGGAAGGGCAACAGCGACATCCGGGCCCACGCTTTCATGGAGCCAGGTCTCCGTCAGGAATATGGCATCAGGTAATTCGTCAAACAACAGGTCAAACATGTCCGATTTGTGGTTAGGGAGGGAGCGACAATTGGTGTACAGGAAGGAAAAGTTTTTATGGGGCGGGGCTGTCAGATTGGTGTTAACCGCGTTATTATTTTTAATATTGTTGACATGGCCTAGGGTCCCCTTTAAAGAAAAGCCACAGTTTGCGCATATTTCCATCTTGTCGTCAAAGTATAGGCGGGCACACTTATGGGATGGAGGAGGGTGATAGGATTTTAATTGTTCCGATGAATATTGGTGCCCAGGGGTTTTAGTACAGACTGAAAGCTCGGCCTTCTGGTCACAATTTATAAGCTGTTTTGCAACTGAGTATTGGTGGCATTTGAAGAGAGCACCAGGACTTCTGCCCCTGGGCCCGATCCAGGCACGGACGGGTGCAGACGGGCTTGCCTTAGGCACGCCTTCGGCGCGCCAGCGGCGCACCCGCTGCGCGTCCGTGGCATCGGCCCTGAAAGTACTTTCCCAGCTGCCCCCTAGCGTGTGTCGACGCAGGAGGTGTGTCGCACTCTGCAGGTCCGCCCTCCACGCAAACAGCAACAGCTGCGGTGGACCGGGGTCGGAGCGTGCAGCGCGAAAGTGCTTTGCAGTTCAAAAGATACACAATTAATCAAACAGTAAAATGCTGTTGAGTTTAAAAGGCTAAAAATAGATTTTAAAACAAAGCGCTGCCAAGTTCTCCGACGCGGCTTACATACATCCGCTGCGCGTCCGTGGCATCGGCCCTGAAGTACTTTCCCAGCTGCCCCCTAGCATGTGACGACGCAGGAGGTGTGTCGCGCTCTGCAGGTCCGCCCTCCACGCAAACAGCAACAGCTGCGGTGGACCGTGGTCGGAGCGTGCAGTGCGTAAGTGCTTTGCAGTTCAAAAGATACACAATTAATCAAACAGTAAAATGCTGTTGAGTTTAAAAGGCTAAAAATAGAGTTTAAAACAAAGCGCTGCGAAGGTCTCCGACGCGGCTTACATATATCCCTTAGTTCTGATCAAAAAGGCTTAATTCAAGGTTCTGTGCGAGTCGGTAGCCTCCTCCGGCTACGGCGATGTCAAGAACAAACAGAGTCTAACAAATCCAGCTGACCGCGTCGAGACGGGCCAACACAGCGTAGACAGACTCGGTCACAGTACCTTTTACTTGAAGCGGCAGGCATGGGCGTGCGAGCCGGATGGCCGTACGTCGCGGTCGCGATGCAAGATGGAAGCGTTGCAGGACGCGTTGTCCCTCGATGCGGTGCAGGCAGTGGCTCGTTGACGTCGTCGAGACGGAGTCGGTGAGACCAGGGCCGTGCGTTGCAGGGCGAGACGGTGCTTCGATGCGGTGCTGGCAGGTTGCGGTGCGGCGACGGAGCCGGATTCGGGAGCTGGCGTCGATCAGTCCGGACACCGGTGTGAGTCGGGCGGTGCGTCGCGAAACGTGCGAGCCGTGCCCAACTCCGGTGCGGTCACAGGACTCGAACTCAGCAACAGTGACCGTGTCGGTCGGACCAGATGGATTCGGTGTAGCGAGGCGTTGCAAGGTGCGGTGCTCACAGGTTAAGGTGCAGGCAGCGGCTTGTTGATGGAGTCGGTGTGACCAAGGCTGTGCGTTGCAAGATGCAGGCGTTGCTCGATGCGGTGCCAACAGGACACCGAGCCGCTCGGGAGAGTCAGTCACAGCTCCCTACCTCTGTAGCCACTGAAACAGAGTTTCCAGCAGCAATTCACAAAGGGGGTGAAGTCCAATGGTCCTGGGACTTCGATCAGGGGCAAGCTCTCTTCCAAGCCCTTGGAGATCCTTCACAAGTTGATGAAAGTCACAGCAAAGCAAAAGTTCCTTTCTCCTTTCTTTGGCAGTCAGGAAAACCACTGCAGGCCAATCCCCCAAGCAGCACTTCAGGCTTAGGGATAGTCTCTCCTCAGTTTCTTCTTGGTTCCGCTCCTCAGCAAAGGTTTCTTCTTGTTCCCAAAAGTGATCTAAAATTCCTGGGTTTGGGCCCCAGTACTTATACTCCTTTTCTCTTTGTTCTCTGAAGGCAGAGAGGCCTTTGCTTAGTTTAAACCAGTTCTGTGCAGCTTTGGAGCACTCTGTGTACATGTCTCCTTCTTTTCCTTTCAGAATGTGGGGCAGGGTACTCAGATGCCCGACAGGAGGTGGAGCCAGCATTGTGGAAGGCAGGCACAGCCCTATTCAGACCCAGCTGCAACTCCTCCCTCCACTCTGGATGCAGATCTCTCTATTCAGCCCTGTGCTGCCTCACCCTGTCTCCTGTAGCCACCCCAGCCCCTGTCACGCACAAACCAGACACACAATACACAAGCTGGCAGAGGCAGGCTGGATAGTTAGGCAAGAAAATACCTACTTTCTAAAAGTGGTATTTTCAAACACAGAATGTTAAAATCAACTTCACTAAAAGATGTATTTTATCATTCTGAGTTCAGGCATACTAAACTCGAATTTCTACCTAGTTCCCTGAGTCAGTTAAGGATTATAAGATGTTATAATCAAACTGCCCATTCTGGCCTATGGGGAACAGGTAGCCTTGCAATAGTGAAAAGCGAAAATGGCTGTAATTCACTATTAGGACATGCCACACACACCAGGGCATGTCCCACCTTATCCTTACAATGCAGCCTGCCCGTAGGCCTACCATAGGGGTGTCTGATGTGAAGATAAGGGAAGGTTTAGGGACTGGTAAGTGGGTGCACTTACCAAGTCGACATGGCAGTCACAGACTGCACGCAGGCTCTGCAATGGCAGGCCTGAGACACACTTTACAAGCTGCTTCTGTAGGTGGCACAACCAGTGCTGCAAGCCCACCAGCAGCATTAAATTCACAAGCCCTGGGCACACTCAGTGCACTGTACTAGGGTCTGACAGTAATTCAAATAAGCCAAACATGGAGTCACTAATTCATAACACAATTTACCATAGGGAGCACTTGCACTCTGGCACTGATTAGCAGTGGCAAAGTGCCCATGAGCATCTAGTCCAGCAAAAACATATCGACAACAGTGGAGGCATTATGAAAAAATGGAAGGGAGACCCACGCCAAGGATGCCAGGTCTAACACACTCCCATCATGCTATTGCCTACACCCCCCTTCCCAGCATGCCCATACTTCCTTCCTTTTGAGTGGACTTCACTGTATGTGAGTGTGACAGCAATGGCAAGATGGCTGACAGTGTGGTCCTGTTGTTTGTTGGTGCACAGTTCCCAGCAGGGCCTTGTGCTCCCCACAGCAGTGCCCAGTGTCAGCCATCTTGTCAGTTGTTTTCCACTCCCTGTGATGTGAGCATGGTTCAGAGTGGTGTAAATGGGCCAATTGTGAGGGTGAGCAATATCTGTGACTACCACTCCCATCATGCTATTGCCTACACCCCCTTCCCAGCATGCCCATACTTCCTTCCTTTAGAGTGGACTTCACTGTATGTGAGTGTGACAGCAATGGCAAGATGGCTGACAGTGTGGTCCTGTTGTTTGTTGGTGCACAGTTCCCAGCAGGGCCTTGTGCTCCCCACAGCAGTGCCCAGTGTCAGCCATCTTGTCAGTTGTTTTCCACTCCCTGTGATGTGAGCATGGTTCAGAGTGGTGTTGATGGGCGAATTGTGAGGGTGACCAATGTCTGTGACTACAACTCCCATCATGCTATTGGCTACACTGACTTCACCAGCATACACAGAATTCCTTTCTTTCAGTGAGCTTCCCTGTGAGGTGGTGTGCTAGTGGTGGCAAAATATCTGACAGTGTTTGTTGGTTAGATTTGTGCCAATGCCTAGCTGTATTTGTTGTTAGGTTTGTACATGTCATGACACAGTTACATATCACTATGAGATGGTATGTATTGTGTTTATCTGACTGACATACACATCTTGGGATGATTATCTTTTGGTTGCTGTGGATTTGCTAAGGGTGCATGGTTTGACTATCCCCTTGACAGTGATGTGTGTGTATTGTCACACAATATTGTGTATATTTGTTGTGTACTCACCAGGCTCTGGGATGTTTGATAGTCCATATACGCTCCCTGGTGGTAGGATGGCCCGCACCTTCTCCTCCCAGGGCCTGAGGTATACTGGTTTGGCAGGAGGGCCACTGCCGGTGCGGTGACTCAAGGCGTAATCCTTCTTTAGTAGGGCCTTGACCCTCCTGCGCACATCATACCACCTGTTCTGGATGTCTTCCTTTGTGCGCAAACATGGTGATTGTGCATTCACCCTGTCGACGATCCTCTCCCACATCTTGGTTTTCTGCGACATGGGGGTCTGTTGGACCAATGTACCAAACAAGTGTGGCTATACCCTGAGGATTTCATCTACCAGCACTTCCAATTCACTGTCTAGGAACTTTGGATTCTTCTTTGGGGGCATGGTGATGGGTGGTGGTGGGGATTGATGTGTGTGTGTGAGTGTGCAAGTGAGGGTGGGTGAGTGTAGGTTTTGCTGGGTGTATGTGAGGGTGCTATTTGTGAGGTGCTAATGGTGTGTGGCTTGTGTGATGGATGAGTTGTGAGTGTGTCTGTGGTTGCTGTCTGATTGTGTTCTGTGCTGGCAGGTCAGTGGAATTTGCAAAGGATCATGGTAGGGATTTGTGGCCTTTATATGGGTGGAGTTGTGGGTGTGTCTTTGTTCCATGTTTTTTTAGATAAAATCCTCATGGTAGAGCCATACTTGTTTGGTACACTGGTCCAACAGACCCCCATGTCACAGAATACCAAGATGTGGGAGAGGATCGTCGACAGGGTGAACGCACAATCACCATGTTTGCGCGCAAAGGAAGACAACCAGAACAGGTGGTATGACGTGCGCAGGAGGGTCAAGGCCCTACTCAAGAAGGATTACACCTTGAGCCATCGCACCGGCAGTGGCCCTCCTGCCAAACCAGTATACCTCAGGCCCTGGGAGGAGAAGGTGCGGGCCATCCTACCACCAGAGAGCCTACATGGACTATCAAACATCCCAGAGCCTGTGAGTACACAACCAATATACCCAATATCGTGTGACAATACACACACATCACTGTCAAGGGGATAGTCAAACCATGCACCGTTAGCAAAGCCACAGTAAACAAAACAGAATCATCACAAGATGTGTATGCTAGGCAGACAAACACAATACCTGCCATCTCATAGTGAGATGTAACTGTGTCATGACATGTACAAACCTAACAACAAATAGAGCAAGGCAGTGGCACAAATCTAACCAACAAACACTGTCAGACATTTTGCCACCACTACAACACCACTTCACAGGGAAGCTCACTGAAAGGAAGGAATTCTGTGTATGCTGGTGAAGTCAGTGTAGCCAATAGCATGATGGGAGTTGTAGTCACAGATATTGCTCACCCTCACAATTGGCCCATCAACATCACTCTGAACCATGCTCACATCACAGGGAGTGGAAAAGAACTGACAAGATGGCTGACACTGGGTACTGCTGTGGGGAGCACAAGGCCCTGCTGGGAACTGTGCACCAACCAACAGCAGGACACCACTGTCTGACATCCTGAAAGCAAACTTGCACTCCCTGCAATGGAAGCACGTTCCATGGTGGGATATCTGGCTGGGTGGGAAGGAGGACTGACAGCACTGACCATAGTTACCAGCAGCTGTTCTCACACACACCCTTAACACAAACTACACACAACTCACCTGGGAGAATGCATTGCCTCACACTCTAATTAAATATCCCACAAAGAACCACCACCTGGGTTATGCTGTGTGAAGCACAGGGACACTTCTGGGACTTGTAGCCAAACTAACGCCAGGACAACACTGTCAGCCATCCTGTCAGCACAGGCACACTACCCCACAGGGAAGCAGAGTCAAAAGGAAGGAAGTATGGGCATGCTGGGAAGGGGGGTGTAGGCAATGGCATGATGGGAGTTGTAGGCACAGATATTGCTCACCTTCACAATTGGCCCATCAACAACACTCTGAACCATGCTCACATCACAGGGAGTGGAAAACAACTGACAAGATGGCTGATACTGGGTACTGCTGTGGGGAGCACAAGGCCCTGCTGGGAACTGTGCACCAACCAACAGCAGGACACCACTGACTGACATCCTGAGAGTCAACCTGCACACACTGCAAGGGTGGCATGCTTCATGGTGGGATAACTGGGCTGGGGGAGAAGGAGGGTCGGATGTCCACCAAATACAACCAATGCTGGCCATGCACACACCTCAACATTCACATTGAAATGCTTCAGGTTGGCAGGACAATGTGCAACCCCAATATCAACCTCTGACTCTGACAACTTAGGACAATGCAATGTACAGGCCCGCATCCAGAGGTACAGTCACAACTGTCAGGTGTGTGAAGCATTGATGCCTGTAGAAACATAACATACATTGTGTGTCTCTTCCAAAAACAGGTGATGATGGGGACACAGCAGCAGACGAGGAGGAGTCCCTGTCCCAGGCTCCGGGGGACACTGAGCTCACTGGTGTGGAACAGCCTCTGCCCACCTCGGATGGGGAAGAACTACCTGGCCCCTCCGGTGAGAGTCATCATGCAGCACCAGCAGGACCAACATCTGCACCCCCTGCACCCACCCCTCCAACAACTGCCAACACACAGACCACCCCCGCCCACACGGACAGACCAAGGTGCACCGATGACAACAGCACAGGGACCCAGGCCCACCGCGGAGCAACAGACAACAACACCAGTAACAACCGCCAAGTGGGCCTAGGGTCACCTGTGCGTGCCACCGCAGGTCCTGCACGTGCCGCCAGGGGTGGTGGGAGGGGTGGTAGACATAGGTTGCTGTTTGCAGAGGGTTCTGGACTGCATGATGACCCACAACTGGGACGCATTGCTGATGCGTACCAGACTGGCACCGGAGAGGTCAGCCAGGTAGTGGGGATCCTCAAGGACATACAACAGCAGCAGGCTACCCATCATGCCCGCTTGGACTCCCACATGTCCCGTGTGGAGACACACATGTCCCATGTGGAGACACACATGTCTGGCATGGAGTCCAAGTGGGACACATTGCAAGAACTGACAGCGGTGCATAGGGACATATTGACATGCCTCCGCCAGATGAGCACCAACATGGCCACACCTCCCTGTGTGCCCACAATATCTGGTGCGGCAACAACTGACACTGCCACAGGGAGGGAGGATGACTCTGGCGGAGAGTCCTCTGCACCGCAGCAGCCTGCACGTGAGGGTCCCCCACCAAAGAAGAGGGGTCGTCCGAGGAAGGAAAACTGAGAGGCCAATGGCCACGCACATCCCCCAGGAACCCAACACCTGTTCTGGACATTCTCCTTTGTGTGCAAACTGTTCACCCTGTTGAATGCAACCCAAATCTCCCAAATTACATGGGGAGTTTAAGTTGGACCAATGTATCACATGACTGTTGACTTTACTCAGGACATTTCTGCTGGGAAGGGGGGTGTAGGCAATAGCATGATGGGAGTGGTAGTCACAGCTCAACATCCCCCACCCACATGGCCCGGCAAGCTCACACTGAAGCATGCACACCACACAGGGAGTGAAAAGCCACTTCAAAGATGTCTGACACTGGTGCTCTGTTGTGGGGAGCACAAGGCCCTGCTGGGAACTGGGCACCAACAAACAACAGGACACCACTGTCAGCCATCTTGCCATTGCTGTCACACTCACACACAGTGAAGTACACTCAAAAGGAAGGAAGTATGGGCATGCTGGGAAGGGGGTGTAGGCAATAGCATGATGGGAGTGGTAGTCACAGCTCAACATCCCCCACCCACATGGCCCGGCAAGCTCACACTGAAGCATGCACACCTCACAGGGAGTGAAAAGCCACTTCAAAGATGTCTGACACTGGTGCTCTGTTGTGGGGAGCACAAGGCCCTGCTGGGAACTGGGCACCAACAAACAACAGGACACCATTGTCAGCCATCTTGCCATTGCTGTCACACTCACACACAGTGAAGTACACTCAAAAGGAAGGAAGTATGGGCATGCTGGGAAGGGGGTGTAGGCAATAGCATGATGGGAGTGGTAGTCACAGCTCAACATCCCCCACCCACATGGCCCGGCAAGCTCACACTGAAGCATGCACACCTCACAGGGAGTGAAAAGCCACTTCAAAGATGTCTGACACTGGTGCTCTGTTGTGGGGAGCACAAGGCCCTGCTGGGAACTGGGCACCAACAAACAACAGGACACCATTGTCAGCCATCTTGCCATTGCTGTCACACTCACACACAGTGAAGTACACTCAAAAGGAAGGAAGTATGGGCATGCTGGGAAGGGGGTGTAGGCAATAGCATGATGGGAGTGGTAGTCACAGCTCAACATCCCCCACCCACATGGCCCGGCAAGCTCACACTGAAGCATGCACACCTCACAGGGAGTGAAAAGCCACTTCAAAGATGTCTGACACTGGTGCTCTGTTGTGGGGAGCACAAGGCCCTGCTGGGAACTGGGCACCAACAAACAACAGGACACCACTGTCAGCCATCGTGCCATTGCTTTCACACTCACACACAGTGAAGTACACTCAAAAGGAAGGAAGTATGGGCATGCTGGGAAGGGGGTGTAGGCAATAGCAAGATGGGAGTGGTAGTCACAGCTCAACATCCCCCACCCACATGGCCAAGCAAGCTCACACTGAAGCATGCATACCTCACAGGGAGTGAAAAGCCACTTCAAAGATGTCTGACACTGGTGCTCTGTTGTGGGGAGCACAAGGCCCTGCTGGGAACTGGGCACCAACAAACAACAGGACACCACTGTCAGCCATCTTGCCATTGCTGTCACACTCACACACAGTGAAGTACACTCAAAAGGAAGGAAGTATGGGCATGCTGGGAATGGGGGTGTAGGCAATAGCATGATGGGAGTGGTAGTCACAGCTCAACATCCCCCACCCACATGGCCCGGCAAGCTCACACTGAAGCATGCACACCACACAGGGAGTGAAAAGCCACTTCAAAGATGTCTGACACTGGTGCTCTGTTGTGGGGAGCACAAGGCCCTGCTGGGAACTGGGCACCAACAAACAACAGGACACCACTGTCAGCCATCTTGCCATTGCTGTCACACTCACACACAGTGAAGTACACTCAAAAGGAAGGAAGTATGGGCATGCTGGGAAGGGAGGTGTAGGCAATAACATGATGGGAGTGGTAGTCACAGCTCAACATCCCCCACCCACATGGCCCGGCAAGCTCACACTGAAGCATGCACACCTCACAGGGAGTGAAAAGCCACTTCAAAGATGTCTGACACTGGTGCTCTGTTGTGGGGAGCACAAGGCCCTGCTGGGAACTGGGCACCAACAAACAACAGGACACCACTGTCAGCCATCTTGCCATTGCTGTCACACTCACACACAGTGAAGTACACTCAAAAGGAAGGAAGTATGGGCATGCTGGGAAGGGGGTGTAGGCAATAGCAAGATGGGAGTGGTAGTCACAGCTCAACATCCCCCACCCACATGGCCCAGCAAGCTCACACTGAAGCATGCATACCTCACAGGGAGTGAAAAGCCACTTCAAAGATGTCTGACACTGGTGCTCTGTTGTGGGGAGCACAAGGCCCTGCTGGGAACTGGGCACCAACCAACAGCAGGACACCACTGACTGACTTCCTGAGAGTCAACCTGCACCCACTGCAAGGGTGGCATGCTTCATGGTGGGATAACTGGCCTGGAGGGAGAAGGATGTCCGGATGTCAACCAAATACCACCAATGCTGGCCATGCACACACCTCAACATTCACATTGAAATGCTTCATGTTGGCAGGACAATGTGCTACACCAATATCAACCTCTGACTGTGACAACTTAGGACAATGCAATGTACAGGCCCGCATCCAGAGGACAGTCACAACTGTCAGGTGTTTGAACCATTGATGCCTGTAGAAACATAACATACATTGTGTGTCTCTTTCAAAAACAGGTGATGATGGGGACACAGCAGCTGACGATGAGGAGTCCCTGTCCCAGGCTCCGGTGGACCCTGAGCTCTCTGGTGTGGAACAGCCTCTGCCCTCCTCGGATGGCGAAGACCTACCTGGCCCCTCCGGTGTGAGTCATCATGCACCACCAGCAGGACCACCATCTGCACCCCCTGCACCCACTCCTCCAACAACTGCCAACACACAGACCAGCCCCGCCGACACGGACAGACCAAGGACCACCAATGACAACAGCACAGGGACCCCGGCCCACCATGAAGCAACGGACAACAACCACAGTACCAACCCCCAAGGGGGCCTAGGGTCACCTGTGCGTGCCACCGCAGGTCCCACACGTGTGGCCAGGGGTGGTGGGAGGGGTGGTAGGCAGAGGTCGCTGTTTGCAGAGGGGTCTGGACTGCATGATGACCCACAACTGGTACGCATTGCTGATGCATACCAGAATAGCACCGGAGAGGTCAGCCAGGTAGTGGGGATCCTCAAGGACAATCAACAGCAGCAGGCTGCCCATCATGCCCGCTTAGACTCACACATGTCCCGTGTGGAGACACACATGTCCCGTGTGGAGACACACATGTCTGGCATGGAGTCCAAGTGGGACACATTGCAAGAACTGACAGCAGTGCATAGGGACATATTGACATGCCTCCGCCAGATTAGCACCAACATGGCCACACCTCCCTGTGTGCCCACAACATCTGGTGCCGCAACAACTGCAACTGCCACAGCGAGGGAGGATGACTCTGGCGGAGAGTCCTCTGCACCGCAGCAGCCTGCACGTGAGGGTCCCCCCAAAGAAGAGGGGTTGTCCGAGGAAGGAGAACTGAGAGGCCGATGGTCATGTACATCCCCCAGGAACCCAACACCTGTTCTGGAAATCCACCTTTGTGTGCAAACTGTTCACCCTGTCGAATGCAACCCAACTCTCCCACATGACATGGGGAGTTTAAGTTGGACCAATGTATCAGATGATTGTGGAATTTACTCAGGACATTTCTGCTACCAACAATTCCAACTCATCTGGGAACTTTGGATTCCAATCCCAATGTACAGCACCCACCATCCTGTGCACTATCCTCACACATGTATGTAAATAAACTCACTAATACACCAAACTTGCCTCTGCTGTGATTCCAACGTTGTTTTTGTCATGGAGATGATGATCTGCTAAATGACACTGTGCATGCTAACTGCTACAGCAAGTTCAACACCGTCATGTGAGTCATGGCGACGTGACACATATGAGGGAGACACACCACTAGGGCTACACAACACATACACACCAGGGCCATCTGACTCATCGCCTACACTGATGTTGCCAGGAAATACAGTGGAATGCACAGACACCACAACTATTCAGAGTCTGTGTTAACTAGCCCACAGGTGAAGTAAGCTAATGTCAGTCAGATGTGTGACCACAGACAACGCACATCCCAAAGTGAAGCACAGGTTTATTACACATTTGCAACATGTTGTTTCCACTACAGATGCAAGGTAATCCCACGTGGCAGTGCCCACACAGTCAACAATTGTAGAAGAAATAAAGTCCAGGGGTGTGGGGCACATCACCTGTAGGGAAACGACTGCTTCCACCCTGGAAGTTGAATCATGGTGTCGGGGGATCCGAGTGGACCAAACAACTCTGAAAGCACCCTGTGAAGGACAGACATGATACACAGTCAAAAGCACTGAAGAACAGGACAGAACTGCAATACTCATGCCCAATACATGTCACAAGATACCTACACAAAACCAAGTTAGCATGTCAACTAGGCCTGGGCGGTAAATTCCGTTCCGCTCGCGGAATTTGCGGAATTTGGGTAATTTCGCGTTCCGCGGAGAACGCGAAATTGCCAAAAATTCCGTGATCCGCGGCTTCGTGGAATTTTTTGCTTGTTCGCGCTTTCAAAATGCGTGTTCGCGAGATATTTCTCCCCGAGCACGCAAACAGCGTTCGTGAACTGGAAAAAAGCATAGCGAACGGGCGGAACAAGCAATTCCTCGTGTTCGCGGAACTTTTGCGTGCTCGCGGAGATTTTTTACCGTTTCGCGGAGCTTTGCGTAGCGCGACTACGCAAATTCCGCCCACCCCTAAATTGTCAACACTGTTGGGGAGTACAGACTACCTGTAAGGACACATCGCTGCACGCATACAGTCAAGTAGCACATGGCCACACTCAAACAGCAACAGAGCACCGCCAACACATATCATGCAAACTCAAATCATTGACATGACAACTCTGGATACTCACATTCAGCTGAAGAAGTTGGTGATGAGCTGTGTGCGGACATCACCATCATCATCATCATCATCATCACTGGCATCGTGGCCCAGGCCAGGATCCTCCACAGGTGGCGGATGTTGGTCATCGTCATCCAGGATGATAGGCAACTCCTTCCGCACTGCCAGGTTGTGTAGCATGCAGCAGACGATGACAATCTTGCACACCTTTGCTGGGACATATGGGAGGGCCCCTCCTGTCTTGTCCAGGCAGCAAAAGCGGCTCTTCAGGAGACCAATTGTCTGCTCGATCACTCTCCTGGTCCGACCATGTGCCTCATTGTAGCGCATCTGGGCTGGTGTCACATGGTTCCTGAGGGGTGTCAGCAACCACGGCATGTTGGGGTATCCGGAGTCACCTACATACAGACAATTGCACATTAGCTGAGTTGGGTAAAGAGGGTGGAATACAACATTGCAGAACGCACACAATGGTAAAAGTCAGTACACACCGACAAGCCAGGCACGCTGGTTCTGCATCTGTGACATCATCCTCGGGATGCGACTACTCCTCATCACGTAGGCATCGTGTGCAGAACCGGGGAAACGTGCACACACATGTGAGATGGTCATATCTGCAAGACATACCACCAGAGCATTGATAGAATGGTAATGTTTCCTGTTCCTGTATGCCTGCTCATGTGCCTGTGGTGGTACCAAAGCCACATGTGTCCCATCAATGGAGCCGATGACATGTGGCATCCTCCCCAGGGCATAGAAGTCACTCTTGACGTCAGTGAGTTGTTGACGTTTAGGGAAATAGATGTACTGGTTCAGGTATCTCAACATTGCCTCCAAAACATCGCGTAGCACACGGCTGAACATGGTCTGTGACATCCCACCAGCAGACGCCACAGTGTGTTGAAAGGTACCCGTGGCAAAGAAGTGTAGGGCTGCCATCACCTTCACCTTGGGGGTCAGCGCTGTAGGGTATGTCCGGCCAGGTTGCAAATGTGGGGCCAACCGCACTGTCAATTCCTCAATCAGCGGCCTGTTGAAGCGGTACCGTCGGTTGCAGTCACGTTCAACCATGGTTGCAAGGTCAGGGAATGGTCTATGGACAGCGGGTGCCCTGCAGTGCATAGGTGAACAAAGAAAGATTGTCAGTCACCCCACATATGTGGCATTGACCATACTCAATATCACATGATACATCATTACAAGACACAAGTACTTGATGTGTGTGCCGTTCTGTATGGACATATATGGCACCTACATGGCCAACATCTAACATCACAGTTCAACATGTGTTGACAACAAGTTCCAGCTCGTGCTATGGGAAATCATTAGGCTGTGTCACAGTACCCATGTACTGCTGTAACGTTCCAAACACACACCACAGTGACAAGTGAGGACAGATGTGCCACAGGCATCACAGCTCATTGACAGGTAGATTCCCAGGGACCCTGTATTGCCACATGGACATTGGCATGACATGGCGTATCATGTACACGTCAGCAATACAACCATGACTCCCACAGGTAGTGGCCCCTGTTGCCTCTGCAGGACAGACATGGACGTCTGTGACACACACACGCACAACATCAAAGTAGATGCACAAACAACGTGGATGTGGAGACTGTCTCCCATTGTGCACATTGAATCAGAGACATCTGAAACACAACATGCACAGAGACTGTGGAGGGCCATCACTATTGTGGCAATGGGTCACCCTGTGACGTACATACCTTCCCACATGGGACTCAGGGTGTATGTGACATGACATACACATATACAACCTGGAAATGTGACCATGCCACATGCCCTGAACTGAACAGTTGCACATCACAGTGGTCATGTGCACAACACACACAGGATTCTGTCCCCATGAACACGTGCATGGCCTCGGAGTGGCTGCCCCCAAGTGCCACCAAAAAAAACACAGGTTGACCCCCATACACACACAGGTAATGCAGCCTTACATGCCTTAGGATACAGTGTGGACAGGCTGTGGTGTTGTAGGTGTGCCCCTGAGTCCCTGCCAAGTAATTGTGGCTGGCATACGTTCACCAGTGACAACCATAGTGACATATGCAAGTTATTTGTACAGGGATGCGTTGTACAGCAATTGACCGATTGGTGTGCATGCATTGGCCATTGCATATCATGTGGACGGAAATACGCGTTGTACAGCAATGGACCGATCGGTGTGCACGCATTGGCCATTGCATATGATGTGGACGGAAATACGCGTTGTACAGCAATGGACCGATCGGTGTGCACGCATTGGCCATTGCATATGATGTGGACGGAAATACGCGTTGTACAGCAATGGACCGATCGGTGTGCACGCATTGGCCATTGCATATGATGTGGACGGATGCGTGTTGTACAGCAATGGACCGATCGGTGTGCACGCATTGGCCATTGTATATGATGTGGACGGAAATACGCGTTGTACAGCAATGGACCGATCGGTGTGCACGCATTGGCCATTGCATATGATGTGGACGGAAATACGCGTGGTACAGCAATGGACCGATCGGTGTGCACGCATTGGCCATTGCATATGATGTGGACGGAAATACGCGTTGTACAGCAATGGACCGATCGGTGCGCACGCATTGGCTGTGTACTGGCATGGCAACGGACGCGTTTTCGAATTTTTAACGAGTCTGATGCAGTGAATTCAGTTGGCCACCCACAACAATGTTGCAAATTCATGGGTGTCATGAAGTTGAACTTTTGAAGGATGCTGTGGGCGTGTATAAGTGGTGCAATTCCATGGATTGGCCAGATTCAGAAGATGCAAACGACTTGGACCTATCACTTTGGACACATGGGACAGTATCTGCCTCTGCAGCACACATATAATGCTGGCTGTTCCCCTGAGAGCTCACTTGCCTGCACTACATGCTCCAGGACGACATCTGCCACCACCACTGCTGCTGTCTCTGCATCCTCTGGCTACTGCAATGGCACGTACTGTGGAGAGAGCCCCAGCCTTCAGCACTGAGGAGAACCAGGCCCTGCTGGACAGCCTCCTTCCACAGTACAGCAAGCTGCATGGGAAACCAGGGGAGCAGGTGAGTGTGCTGTCCACTGCCTTACTAAATGTGCATGTTGTCTGACTAGCAAGACTTACAGTGTGCACACCACTGGCTAGCATGCTCACTGAGTAGTTGTCACCCCCAAAGTGTGTAGTTACATGCACTGAACAGGTATAGTCCAGTAACAGTGCATTCCAACAAGGTCTGACTTCCCAGGCAATGATACCATTTGGTAACTGCTGGCAAACTGTTCATAGCCATAGTTGCACTGTGTAGGAAGGTGGAATCTGACTACATGGTTGCCCCCACTTTTTCTGATGTTTACACTGGTTTCTGGCTATAGTCTGGCTGGGTCCCTGCTAATCAGGGCCCCAGCCTCTCTGTTCTCTCTAAACGACTTGGAGTGCACTCTAGGTGCACTAGTGATTGGATACTGTGGTACCTTATGAGTCCCTAGTATATGGTACCTTAGGTACTAAGGGCATAGGTACTTCACAGGCCTACCAGGGGCTGCAGCATGTATTATGCCACCCCTGGGAAGCAGACTAAATCTGACACCACAGGCCTGCTACTGCAGCCTGGGTGAGGTGGTGCTAGCACTCCTCACTGAGATATAGGTTCCCTATATCTCTCCTACACACACATATAAACCTATCAGTCACCCCTAAGGCAGGCCCTATCAATCCTGAGGGCAGGGTGCTTGGCTTCTATGTGAGGGGGTGCCTCTGCCTGAGCAGGGCCCCTCTGCAGCTCTCAGAGTCCATTCTCTGGTGCTGTTTGTGGATGCGGTTAAACCATATACTTTTAAGTGCATTATATCCTCGCTGTAGAATGGCTTTGGAATGGCTGCATCGAAACATGTCGTGTTTGGTGTCAAACATCTTGGAATACTACCCCCCGCCAGTCCTGGCGGCGGGGGTAGCATTCCACCCTTCTAGAGGGATAGACATGTACCTACTGTGGAGAAGTGTGGCTCAATGGTTAGAGCGGCAGACCCTGATGCAGAGATCTGGCCGGGACCAGGGTTCAGTTCCCGCCTCGGCGGGTCTTGGGCTCAATTTCCTCGGACCTGATCATTCTCGCCTCGGTGCCTATTCTAATCATGGGTCCCACTCTGCAACTCTGGGCAATAGCTTGCTTAATCTCCACAACGGCCCCAACAGCGCTGGGATGCCTGGCTTCACCTTGGGGGTGCCCAGGAGTGGACATTTCACAGGGAAAAGCCAGGAAGGGTTCCACAGCGGTATGCGTACAGCGCCAGGACACCCCTTTGGGGGTATAAGTGCGCTTTACAAGTACAAATTTCATTACTGTGGAAACGCGGTAGAATCCTGCAGAGCCCTGGCATCACAAAATGGATGCCACCAGTCACAGACACTGGGCTGCCCTCCTGCTGATGACCAACACTCGCAGTGGAGGAAGCCCAACAATAGATATCCTGTCCCAAGGGGTGTGACCACCTCCCAGACAGGGTTTAGTGTATTGGGGCTGGGTGGGTGCACTCTTAGAGTGCTTTGAAGTCCTGCACTGGGGAGCAGAAGGCTCCTCTGTGCATACCCCTGTTCAAACCGGCTCAGGGGCTACCTGCCCCTGCTCTGGTGCGAAACTGGACAAAGGGAAGTGGGTGTAGCCACCCACTCCCCTGACCCTCCCATAGGTAGGGTCATAGAGCTAGTCCCTCCCTTTCTTTTAGTATAAGAGGGGAACCTGTGCATTGCAAACTAGATTTCCCTGGACGACGCTCTGAAGACGAATCCCGGACCTTCGACGTTCCACTACCTTTGGAAGACTGAAGAATCTCCCTTGGAGTCAAGGAGTGACTCCCCTGCTTGGCAGGCACCAAAAACTACAAACAACGGTCGCAAACTACACCGCTCCCGCCGGAGTCCGAAGTCCCTGCAGCCCAAGAAGTAGATTTCCTGACTTCTCAAAGGCCATCATGAGTCCCCAGCGAAGCCGAGGCCAGTGGACCCCGAGAGTGATGAGGAACTACGACCCCTGGGTACCGTGCACTATTGTCGAGTACAACCCCTTCACAACGTTCCACGAACTTGTGCTTTGGACCACGTGTGGTCCTAGCCTCCAGCAGGAATCCCTCCGAAGACCAGAGGCCTACCACGTCTCGAGTGACTGTGGGCCCCTGTTGAGCGAATCCTCCCAAGGTGTCTTTGCAATCCCTTTCCAGCCAGCTTGTGGGTCCCCAGAAGACTTTTTGAAGAAACTAAAGGGCTCCCCTGGTTGCTCCAGGCCTGCCCTAACTTACCCTCGCCGGGTGAGTCCCACAGACCTTCCTGGTCTGCCCTATTGTCTCTTCACACTTTCCCCAAGATTTGCTGTTACCAAGGCTTGTTGGCTCCAATCGAGTTGCCGACACCGCAGTAAGCTGCAGACATCATGGTACACGCCGAATCCAGCTCCTGGTCATCGTCGATGCCTCCTGGACCTCGTGGCTGAAGAGTCAAGGCACCCGCGAACGACCTGAATCTTGCGACGACGGTCGGCATCCATCTTCCTTGCCCCGAGTCACTGCCAAGTGACTTTGAACACTGTCCCCTCTGCTTTCAGGTCTTCCATCTTCTGAATCCAGGCTTGGATTCCTCCGGACACTTCTCCTGTCGCCGCAAGCAGCAAGTCTTCACTGGCTCCCATTGAAAACGACGCCGCGACCCGACACCAAAGAACACCTATGCACCCGGCTCCCCTGGGTGAGGTAACTTCAGCACTATGGTGCTCCTGTGGGTGTGGGCCCTAGAACTACTTACCCTGTAAGTGACTTGCTTGTAGCTTCCCTAGAAGTGCCCTAAAACTCTTATTTTCTAAGTGCGACAATTGCGCTGATTCGTACAGGGTTCGCGTCTGTGTTAGACACACCGCGTCCATCTCCTTTGTAACACTATCTAGAACTGTATCCTTCGACTCGTACTGAGTCCGATCGGTGTTTGCCTCGATCACACAAGGGACCTGTAACATTGAGATCTCCATTGCACTGACTCGCACAAGGTTCGCATCTGTGTTAGACACAGCGCGTCCATCTCCCTTGCAACTCTATCTGTAACCGCGTCCTTCGACTCGTACAAGGACCGATCGGTGTGTTCGCCTCGAACACGCAAGGGACCTTTAACATTGAAATCTCAATCGCGTCTGAGCGCATAGACTCGCACAGGACTCGCACCGGTGCCAGGACACCGCGTCCGTCCCCTGTGGGTCTCCTACAACTACCTGGGGTGGTTCTTGGGGGTCCCTCGATTCTAGATGCCCTAGACCTAGGTCCAGCCAAACTAAGATTGTGATATTCGATTGTGCTAAACTTATTTTGATAACATTTGACTTGTACATATGTTCCTGACTTCTAATCTCATAAAGAGATTAGTAGAGAGTTGTTTATTAATAAATACATATATATTTGATATATATACCTGTGTGGTGTCTTTTCATTTGGTGATTCTAGAGATTGTGTGGTAAAACAAGCTGCTTTACATTCCTTCAAGACTTAGCCTGAAGGCTGCTCTCCACAGCTATCACTAGGATAGCTTTCTATAAAGGTTGTCTTAAACCTATCTACCATAAGAGTCGAATTGTTCTGGTGCAAGGGGTCCACTTTAATTAGTGAACAGCATATACCAGGCCAACTTCTCACATTGGTGGGCAGCGTGTGGGATTCCAGCTTGCTATTGTTTTACCAGAAAATCTCTATTTGAATTACTAACTGAAAACCACTATAGGTACTCAAGGTACATATAAAGTCAAGGTTAGTATCAATAAGTTCTACTGAACTTAGAGCTGTGTGCCAAGGGATAGCACACCCTTTCTACAGCTCAAGCTAGTATCAGTAGGCCACAAACTAGTGTAGGTAGTACAACACTGCACAACACTAGAATGTCCTTAAAGGGTGGAACCAGTGGATCCACTCAGCCTCAGTATAAGGACATGGCTTTCTCTGACTTGAGAGCCATGTGTGTTGAAAGACACCTGAAGCTAGGACAGAGTCCCTCCACACTACACCTGATAGATCTGCTGACAGCAGATGATCTTAGATTGGCTCTAGGAGCTAATGGGTCTGAATCAGGGAGTGGGTCAATTACAGTATATGGGTCAGATGATGAAAATCAGAATGACCAAGACTCTGTGATTGAAGGGCCAGGCTCCAAGGGGCCTGAAAAGGACAGAGGAATTCTCCCTAAGAGAGCTGACAGAGTGGAGGAGAGGCATAGGTCCCCTTCCAGGGAATCTGACCACTCTTATCACTCTGGCAGAGAATTTGTCCACCAGAGGAACTCATACTTTCCCATAAGAGAGACCTCCTCTGAAAGAATGTGCAAACTGCTGCAGTATGAGGAAGCAAGAGTTGCCCGCAGAACCAAGCAGTTGGCACTGGATAGAGAAGCCCTGGACATCCAGAGAGCTTCTAGAAGAGAGGGTTAGAACCCCTTGGTGGCAGCAACAGTGTCCCTAGAGGCAGAGAATCTATTCCAGACCATAGGAACCTGAGCAAGGTTGTTCCTCCCTACCAGAGTGGGGATGATATCCACAAGTGGATAACTGCTATGGAGAGGGCCTGTAGAGTACAGCAGGTCCCCCAAAGGCAGTGGGCAGCAATCTTGTGGCTCTCCTTTTCAGATAAAGGTAGAGACAAGCTCCTCACTGTTAGAGAAGAGGATGCTGATAACTATGAAGTCCTGAAGAGTGCACTGATAGATGGGTTTGGCTTAACCAGTGAGCAGTACAGGTTGAAGTTCAGAGACACCCAGAAGGCACAGACTCAGGACTGGACTGACTTTCTAGATTGTGCAACCAAGGCTCTGGAGGGCTGGCTGATTGGAAGTAGGGTTACTGATCTCAAAGGATTGTACAATTTGATTATGAGGGAGCAGATCCTTAATAATTGTCAAAACCAGCTTTTGCACCAGTACCTGGTGGACTCTGATCTGACCTCTCCCCAAGAATTGGGAAAGAAGGCAGACAAATGGGTCAGAACCAGGGTGAGGCCTAAGAATCAGGGTGGTGACCAGAAGAAAGATTCTACCAAGTCCCAAGAGAAAGGTGGGGATAAATCTAAGGATAAGTCCACTACAGGGCCCCAAAGTCTTCTTCTGGGGGTGGGTCCCAAACTCCTTCCTCTCCTGAAAAGAAACCATATTGCCATGTCTGTAAAAAGCCTGGACACTGGAAAACTGATCCCAGTTGCCCCAGGATTGGCAATAAAGAAACTGTTCCTCCAGCTATTACTACCACCCTCCTGGTACTACCAGTAGTAATCCTCCAGTTGGGAGTAGTGCACCCAAAAAGTTAGGTGCTTTTGCAAGGGGAACAGAGGTGGGCCCTAGTTTAGACAGGTCCCCCTCAACAGACTCCTCAGACTCTGATGGTGGTATAGGATTTGCCACCTTTACCATGGGTCCCATTGCATTGGGCAGGTACAGACTGGAGCCAATGATTAATGGTCGGAAGGCTGTGGCATTCAGGGACACAGGGGCTAGTGTCACCATGGTGGCAGGGAAACTAGTCCCCCTCACCAGCTTTTACCTGAGTTTAAGTACCAGGTGACCAACATTGATGGTGTCAGGACAGATCACCCCATGGCCATAGTCAATCTCAGCTGGGAGGGGGTCACAGGCCCAAAAGAGTGGCAGTGTCCCCCGACTTGCCTGTAGATTGCCTGATGGGCAATGATCTGGAAATTTCAGCCTGGGCTGAAGTTGAACACCAAACCCATCTGAAGATGCTAGGCATCCCTGAAAAAGCTAGTGGGGCTGTGATGGCCACAGCCCCAGCCCAGGAAATGCTGGAGAGATGGAGCCTGGAAGAATGGCCCACTCTCCCCAAAAGAGAACACAGGGGTTGAAGAAAAGTCTCCTTCCCCCAGACAGCAGGTAAGGGTCAGCCTCCTCAGGGAACTGATCCTACCCCTAGTGAAGGAACTGCCCCAGAGGTAGTCAGGCCTGGCCTGTCCCCACCCCTGATGGCAGAGGACCCTTCCAAGGTGGTACCCAGTCTGGAGCAGGTAACCTGCCCTCTCTACCCTGCCTCAGTCAGCCCAGGGCTGCAGAGGTCAGGGAGGTCAGTGGACCCCACAGGGCCCCTGTCCAGAGGAACCCCCCATCAGCAGATTAGGGGCACCCAGTCTAGTAGCCCTAGCCAGGTGAAAATTCCTCCACACACTGAGGGATCCCCCTACCTTTGTGTAGGGACCTTCCCCAGAAAGACTCTGTTAGGCAAGGGCAAACCTGGAACCAAAAGGTTCCAAACCTGCCATGTCCCTCCAGTGTTCCACCCAAAGGGACCCAACCCCCAGCTGTAGGCAGCCAAAGGTTGACCCTTAGAGCAAAGTGCAGCTCAGTCATGGAAAGACAGGCATACATGGTGACCAGTGATCTGAGGAAACTGAGACCAACTTCCCTAGGGTCTCACTTCCCTGCTCAGACACCTCATCAGCCTTGTCCTTTACCAAAACACCCCACAGGTAGTAATTCCCCATGGTGGAGACCCTCGCATACCCTTAGGGTGAGGGATAACTTAGTGGACCATAAGACAGGGGGTAACCATGCTAGTGCAGGTACTTCCTTATATGGCCACTCAGTAAATACAGGCTCACCTGGACAAGGTTAGCCTCATCTCCTTTCGTTTGGGGGGGGGTTATGTAGGAAGGTGGAATCTGATTACATGGTTGCCCCCACTTTTTTTCTGATGTTTACACTGTTTCTGGCTATAGTCTGGCTGGGTCCCTGCTAATCAGGGCCCCAGCCTCTCTGTTCTCTCTAAACGACTTGGAGTGCACTCTAGGTGCACAAGTGATTGGATACTGTGGTACCTTATGAGTCCCTAGTATATGGTACCTTAGGTACTAAGGGCATAGGTACTTCACAGGCCTACCAGGGGCTGCAGCATGTATTATGCCACCCCTGGGAAGCAGACTAAATCTGACACCACAGGCCTGCTACTGCAGCCTGGGTGAGGTGGTGCTAGCACTCCTCACTGAGATATAGGTTCACTATATCTCTCCTACACACACATATAAACCTATCAGTCACCCCTAAGGCAGGCCCTATCAATCCTGAGGGCAGGATGCTTGGCTTCTATGTGAGGGGGTGCCTCTGCCTGAGCAGGGCCCCTCTGCAGCTCTCAGAGTCCATTCTCTGGTGCTGTTTGTGGATGCGGTTAAACCATATACTTTTAAGTGCATTATATCCTCGAGGTAGAATGCTAACTTTGGAATGGCTGCATCGAAACATGTCGTGTTTGGTGTCAAACATCTTGGAATACTACCCCCCGCCAGTCCTGGCGGCGGGGGTAGCATTCCACCCTTCTAGAGGGATAGACATGTACCTACTGTGGAAACGCGGTAGAATCCTGCAGAGCCCTGGCATCACAAAATGGATGCCACCAGTCACAGACACTGGGCTGCCCTCCTGCTGATGACCAACACTCGCAGTGGAGGAAGCCCAACAATAGATATCCTGTCCCAAGGGGTGTGACCACCTCCCAGACAGGGTTTAGTGTATTGGGGCTGGGTGGGTGCACTCTTAGAGTGCTTTGAAGTCCTGCACTGGGGGAGCAGAAGGCTCCTCTGTGCATACCCCAGTTCAAACCGGCTCAGGGGCTACCTGCCCCTGCTCTGGTGCGAAACTGGACAAAGGGAAGTGGGTGTAGCCACCCACTCCCCTGACCCTCCCATAGGTAGGGTCATAGAGCTAGTCCCTCCCTTTCTTTTAGTATAAGAGGGGAACCTGTGCATTGCAAACTAGATTTCCCTGGACGACGCTCTGAAGACGAATCCCGGACCTTCGACGTTCCACTACCTTTGGAAGACTGAAGAATCTCCCTTGGAGTCAAGGAGTGACTCCCCTGCTTGGCAGGCACCAAAAACTACAAACAATGGTCGCAAACTACACCGCTCCCGCCGGAGTCCGAAGTCCCTGCAGCCCAAGAAGTAGATTTCCTGACTTCTCAAAGGCCATCGTGAGTCCCCAGCGAAGCCGAGGCCAGTGGACCCCGAGAGTGATGAGGAACCACGACCCCTGGGTACCGTGCACTATTGTCGAGTACAACCCCTTCACAACGTTCCACGAACTTGTGCTTTGGATCACGTATGGTACTAGCCTCCAGCAGGAATCCCTCCGAAGATCAGAGGCCTACCACGTCACGAGTGACCGTGGGCCCCTGTTGAGCGAATCCTCCTGAGGCGTCTTTGCGATCCCTTGCCAGCCGGCTAGTGGGTCCCCAGAAGACTTTATAAAGAAACCAAAGGGCTCCCCTGGTTGCTCCAGGCCTGCCCTGACTTACCCTTGCCGGGTGAGTCCCACAGACCTTCTTGGTCTGCACCATTGTCTCTTCACACTTTCCCCGAGACTTGCTGTTACCAAGGCTTGTTGGCTCCAATCGAGTTGCCGACACCGCAGTAAGCTGCAAACATCATGGTACACGCCGAATCCAGCTCCTGGTCATCGTCGATGCCTCCTGGACCTCGTGGCTGAAGAGTCAACGCACCCGCGAACGACCTGAATCTTGCGACGACGGTGGGCATCCATCTTCCTTGCGCCGAGTCACTGCCAAGTGACTTTGAACACTGTCCCCTCTGCTTTCAGGTCTTCCATCTTCTGAATCCAGGCTTGGATTCCTCCGGACACTTCTCCTGTCGCCGCAAGCAGCAAGTCTTCACTGGCTCCCATTGAAAACGACGCCGCGACCCGACACCAAAGAACACCTATGCACCCGGCTCCCCTGGGTGAGGTAACTTCAGCACTATGGTGATCCTGTGGGTGTGGGCCCTAGAACTACTTACCCTGTAAGTGACTTGCTTGTAGCTTCCCTAGAAGTGCCCTAAAACTCTTATTTTCTAAGTGCGACAATTGCGCTGACTCGTACAGGGTTCGCGTCTGTGTTAGACACACCGCGTCCATCTCCTTTGTAACACTATCTAGAACTGTATCCTTCGACTCGTACTGAGTCCGATCGGTGTTTGCCTCGAACACGCAAGGGACCTTTAACATTGAAATCTCAATCGCGTCTGAGCGCATAGACTCGCACAGGACTCGCACCGGTGCCAGGACACCGCGTCCGTCCCCTGTGGGTCTCCTACAACTACCTGGGGTGGTTCTTGGGGGTCCCTCGATTCTAGATGCCCTAGACCTAGGCCCAGCCAAACTAAGATTGTGATATTCGATTGTGCTAAACTTATTTTGATAACATTTGACTTGTACATATGTTCCTGACTTCTAATCTCATAAAGAGATTAGTAGAGAGTTGTTTATTAATAAATACATATATATTTGATATATATACCTGTGTGGTGTCTTTTCATTTGGTGATTCAAGAGATTGTGTGGTAAAACAAGCTGCTTTACATTCCTTCAAGACTTAGCCTGAAGGCTGCTCTCCACAGCTACCACTAGGATAGCTTTCTATAAAGGTTGTCTTAAACCTATCTACCATAAGAGTCGAATTGTTCTGGTGCAAGGTGTCCACTTTAATTAGTGAACAGCATATACCAGGCCAACTTCTCACACACTGCCTGTGTACATCATATGCCCCTGTGATTGAGACATGTATATCCAACTGTGTGATGCACAGAAATGTTGCATGTGTAGTAATGGCCTTTTCACTTTGTCATCCTCACAGGTTGATGCCCACCAGAAGCAGGAAATCTGGCTGACCATCGCCCGGGCAGTAAGATCCATGGGGGTCTACAAGCGCCGGATCCGCAACTGCCAGAAGAGGTGGCAGGACCTTCGGGGCTGGACCCGGAGGATCGCAAGGGTCCAGCTGAAGCTGTCGCCTCCTCGCAGGACGGGCGGACACCGGACCCTGACCCCCCACATGCTCAGGATTCTGGCGGTGGTCTTCCCGGACCTGGATGGGCAGCTGAAGGCCAGACAGCAGCAAGGAGGGGGTGAGTCCATGACTGCACTGTGAACTTTGTCTGACATGCTATGTGCCCTCCTCTGGCCTGGTTAAACTTCCACAGTACATCAGTCTTGTGGTCCAGGACCCATGTCCCTCAATTGTGACATGCCCACTCCTCATCCGATACCCAGGTGTGGCCCTTACAGTCAGGAAATTGTGTTACTTGGGCACTGTGTCCTTGCATTTTGCTTAGCTCAAGGTGGGGGACAGCATTTGTTCCCGTAACTTTGTGGTGGGCTTCATGGGTGGGTCAATTGCTTACACAATGCCTGAGTTCTGACATGTAATCTGCGTGTAACTTTGATATGTAGTCCAATTGCTGATCTGACTCACCACATGTGCCTGGGGTATTTGGCACACACCCATGCTGCGGGTTGGAACAATGTTTGGGCCTCAGGAGTATGTATATCAAGTGTGTCACACATGCTTAGCCAACTGCCTACTGTCCAGGGCTCATCCCTCTTTCACGTGGAGCAGGACAGTCATGCCTACTCCAGGGCATACAATACACTCTGTACTCCCACTCCCGTGTATCAGCTGACACGTTGTGCTCAGTGAAATGTTCCCTCAGGTGTCTGCCTCTGTGTCGTTGTGCTGTGGCTTCGTTGTCAGGATTACTGGGGTGTTTATCGGTTAGGGCTCAGCATGCCATCTGAGATGTGACCATAGGAGACGATACTTGTGTGACATATAGGTGTTTGATCACTTGACTGTGCAGACTGGTGTATGCGACTGTGAAGTTCAGGCAGCTGTTATTCATTCACAGCAGACTGTGAGGTGCTCAGGTTCAGAGAGTTGTGTTTCATGTCTCCCATATGTCCAATTGGTATGACGTGGACAAATAAGAGTTCAGGTGATGTGGTTTGTGGGGGATGGACATGTGCACTTGTCAGCTACAGAACTTGCATTCCCCATGACCTAGGATTGTGACACAGTGCAGACTGTTGTTGGCTGGCTGCCCTGCCCATGTGACTGGAGACAGTGATGTATGACTTTGCAGGCATGCCTGTGCCATGGCATTAAACTTCCTAAGAGTGATCCTGCAGGGGAGTGACATGTGCTACATGCACCCCATTGTGGCATTGACTATCAGGACATGGATGCATCATGGTGTCTGGTGCTGGTATGCATCACATGCATTTCAAATTAGACTCTGGCCATCCCTTTATCCGGACACCTGTACTGACTCAGTGGCAAGAGATGTGATGTGTGCATGTTCACATACTTCACTGTGTTCTCTGCAATGTCCAACAACTGTGTAAGTGGTGCATGTGTTCACACTGGGGTTTTACCATCCGACAGGCACCAGACAGATGGGTGCAAGGCCAGGAGGGATGTGAGTGCCATGGTTGACCATCAGACTGACAATTGGCTTCTCCTAATCTGTGTGAGCCCTTTTGGCAATGTTCAACTAAGGATGCCAGGGCTTGCTCTGTGATGTGCTGTACTTACTGTGGTGTGTGCGGTCAGTGCAGGTGACTGATGTTTGTCTGTTTCCCTAATTGTTTGCAGATACATCCACAGCCACAGGAGGGGACAGCTCCACGGACCAGGAGGAGCTGCAGAGCCAGACTGGGTCAGCAGCCGATGAGTGGTCGGAGGGACCCAGTGGCACGGAGGGCGAGGGGAGCAACACCGAGGAGTCCTCAGCACCATCCACCTCAGCTGAGGACCACAGCAGCTCGGAGGATGACTCCCTTGTGGAGGCGGGTGTCAGCAGCCACCACACCCCAGCTAGTATTGCTGTCCCCGCCACCACCACCACCACCACCGCCCTCCCATCGGCTCCCATTCCAGAGGTCCGTGGAGGCTCCCTTGTTCTGGAGCTTGTCTCCTTCATGCCAGGCACCGCACCCCCTGCCCCTGTGTCCCCTGCTGCCCTGAGTGAGGAGTCTGTGTACTTACTTCGCCAGCTCCATGTAGGGCAGACAGCAATGATGAGTGTCCTCCATGCACACACCACTCTGTTGACACAGCTGGTGTCGTTCATGGAGAGCATCTCATTGGGCATGTCTGCCCTACAGAGGAGCAATAAGTCCATGGACTCCTCCCTGACGGCAGCAGTGTCCCTCCTCCAACAGTTCCTCACCCCTCCTACCTCTGCCCCATCCACACTTCCTGGCACCCTACCTGTCCCAAGCACATGCACACCTGCACAATCACCCAAACACACAGACACGAGCAGCACAAGAACACCCAAAACAAAGACAAAATGTGCATGCAAGCATCCTCAGGGGACTGATACCACACCCACAGGGGATGGGGAACAGACACACACACAGGCATCCACAGTCACTCCGCAGTCCTCCGATACCTCTCCCTCCAAGGCCCCTTCCCTTGCCTCACCTGCAACCCCACCTACAAAGCAGCTCTTCCTCTGTGACCTCGGCCTCTTCCCCTCCGATTCAGCTGATCCAGCATACAGGGGGAAGAGGAAGTCCACCCACACAGATGGGAGTGCCCCTCACCCCGGACACCCTCCCCCAGGTACAGACAGACTAAGGCCCCCACCAGCAAGTCCCCCCGGACCCGGAAGAGCAAGACCCCGCCACCGCCCTGCAGCTCAACCACACAGTCTCCTTCCTCCATCCCTCAGGCCCCCACTACACAGGTTCCCCCACCACACCCTGCCCTAGGTTCCCCCACCCACAGATACACCATCCCCAAAATGATCCGGCCTTCTGGGTGCATGTGCAATGTCACCAGTCCATGTGAGCTTCACTGCTGCACATTGGTGGAGATCAAGGTGTGTGGTGTTGAGTGTGTGCAAATGAGAGTTGTTTCACGGCTAGACCCCTGCCTCCATATTGGCCTTGGCTGACAGGCCGTGCTGATTGATTTGTGCTTGTGTAGGTGTGATGGTAGTTTGTTGCTCAGGACACATGACTGTGGTTCACAGTGTGAACGACATCTAGCTTTGTCATCACAGTGGGATTATCATGCAGGCCAGTGTCAACACAATGTGAGGTCCCTGGGGGTAGTGCTGTGGTGGGTCTGTCTCTTGCTGTGTTAGTTGCTGTTCCTACAAGCTTGTGTGACATGTGTAATTTGGGCTCCCTCTCATCTAACAATGCCTGATTGCCCACATAGGGGAATCCGATCCATGAGTTACTTTTGTGTGGCACTGTATGCACATCTGTATAATTGGGTTTCAGGCCTCCTCATATATTGTGTGGTTGCCTGGGGACACTGGCACACTCCCCCCATCACCTGTTGTGTTTGATATGCAGTGTGGGGCTGCCTGTTTGTGTTTGTGCATCTGCACCACTGCATTGGCATATCTTTAGTGTGCCATTGGCTGTATGTTGTTTGGTGGGTTTCCCCTGCTGTCCCTGGGACTCCTAGGTCATCAGTCAGCACAATGATCATGGTTTGTATGTCCCATTGCTGCCATGGTATGGTATTTGTTCACCTCACATCTACAGTCTCCACAGGATATCTACATTTGTGTGCCCATTGGTGCAGATATGTGGGTCTGCATTATGATGGTCACTTCTGTCATTGTGTTATTGATGAATGTTGACAATGTCAGCCCCCATGGGTGATGTTTGTCTGCACATGCCCAAAGGTATGTCTTATTTGCACTGCACTGTTTGCCTCACCCAATCTACGTTGCTATGGGACACAAGCACTACTATGCCACTGATGTGTTTGTTGTTCTGTGACCAGGAATCATCCATGCTGTTTGGCATTTGCAGCTTTTTCCATGACAACACTTACATTTTGGTCACTGTGATGATGGGGGTTTAGACCCCATTGCCACAATGTTCAAAATGTGCTTCAGCTATGGACCCCACACTTACCTTTTGGTCACTGTGATGATGGGGGGTTAGACCCCATTGCCACAATGTTCAAAATGCGCTTCAGCTATGGACCCCACACTTACCTTTTGGTCACTGTGATGATGGGGGTTTAGACCCCATTGCCACAATGTTCAAAATGTGCTTCAGCTATGGACCCCACACTTACCTTTTGGTCACTGTGATGATGGGGGTTAGACCCCATTGCCACAATGTTCAAAATGTGCTTCAGCTATGGACCCCACACTTACCTTTTGGTCACTGTGATGATGGGGGTTAGACCCCATTGCCACAATGTTCAAAATGTGCTTCAGCTATGGACCCCACACTTACCTTTTGGTCACTGTGATGATGGGGGTTAGACCCCATTGCCACAATGTTCAAAATGCGCTTCAGCTATGGACCCCACACTTACCTTTTGGTCACTGTGATGATGGGGGTTTAGACCCCATTGCCACAATGTTCAAAATGCGCTTCAGCTATGGACCCCACACTTACCTTTTGGTCACTGTGATGATGGGGGGTTAGACCCCATTGCCACAATGTTCAAAATGTGCTTCAGCTATGGACCCCACACTTACCTTTTGGTCACTGTGATGATGGGGGTTAGACCCCATTGCCACAGTGGTCATGGTCTGCTTGCATTGTGGAGGCCACACACATTTATGTGTGACACATGTGATAGGGGGTCACATTGTATGTTCAATGTCATGTTCAGTGTTGTAGGCATTTGACACAGTCTACACATGCTTGTCATGGTGTTGGGGGGATGTGTTTTTCTGACATTCCTTATGTTGGAGTATGCTGGTTGTGTCATGCATTACCCGTCCTATGAGTAGGGGTGGTGTTGGTGGTAGGCATCCATCCCCCCATGGGTAGGGGTGGTGGTAGTGGTAGGCATCCAGCCCACCCTGAGTAGGGGTGGTGGTAGTGGTAGGCATCCAGCCCCCCATGAGTAGGGGTGGTGTTGGTGGTAGGCATCCAGCCCCCATGAGTAGGGGTGGTGTTGGTGGTAGGCATCCAGCCCCCATGAGTAGAGGTGGTGTTGGTGGTAGGCATCCAGCCCCCATGAGTAGGGGTGGTGTTGGTGGTAGGCATCCATCCCCCTATGATTGGGGATGGTAGTAGTGGTAGGCATCCAGCCCCCCCTGAGTAGGGGTGGTGGTAGTGGTAGGCATCCAGCCCCCCATGAGTAGGGGTGGTGTTGGTGGTAGGCATCCAGCCCCCCATGAGTAGGGGTGGTGTTGGTGGTAGGCTTCCAGCCCCCCATGAGTAGGGGTGGTGTTGGTAGTAGGCATCCATCCCCCTATGAGTGGGGATGGTAGTAGTGGTAGGCATCCAGCCCCCCATGAGTAGGGGTGGTGGTAGTGGTAGGCATCCAGCCCCCCATGAGTAGGGGTGGTGTTGGTGGTAGGCATCCATCCCCCTATGAGTGGGGATGGTAGTAGTGACAGGCATCTAGCCCCAATGGGTAGGGGTGGTGGTAGTGGTAGGCATCCAGCCCCCCATGGGTAGGGGTGGTGGTAGTGGTAGGCATCCAGCCCCCCATGAGTAGGGGTGGTGGTAGTGGTAGGCATCCAGCCCCCCATGGGTAGGGGTGGTGGTAGTGATAGGCATCCAGCCCCCCATGAGTAGGGGTGGTGGTAGTGGTAGGCATCCAGCCCCCCATGGGTAGGGGTGGTGGTAGTGGTAGGCATCCAGCCCCCATGAGTAGGGGTGGTGGTAGTGGTAGGCATCCAGCCCCCATGAGTAGGGGTGGTGTTGGTGGTAGGCATCCAGCCCCCATGAGTAGGGGTGGTGTTGGTGGTAGGCATCCATCCCCCTATGAGTGGGGATGGTAGTAGTGACAGGCATCCAGCCCCCATGGGTAGGGGTGGTGGTAGTGGTAGGCATCCAGCCCCCCATGAGTAGGGGTGGTGTTGGTGGTAGGCATCCATCCCCCTATGATTGGGGATGGTAGTAGTGACAGGCATCCAGCCCCCCATGGGTAGGGGTGGTGGTAGTGGTAGGCATCCAGCCCCCATGAGTAGGGGTGGTGTTGGTGGTAGGCATCCATCCCCCTATGAGTGGGGATGGTAGTAGTGACAGGCATCCAGCTCCCCATGGGTAGGGGTGGTGGTAGTGGTAGGCATCCAGCCCCCTGAGTAGGGGTGGTGGTAGTGGTAGGCATCCAGCCTCCCATGAGTAGGGGTGGTGTTAGTGGTAGGCATCCAGCCCCCATGTGTAGGGGTGGTGTTGGTGGTGAGGCATCCAGCCCCCATGAGTAGGGGTGGTGTTGGTGGTAGGCATCCATCCCCCTATGAGTGGGGATGGTAGTAGTGGTAGGCATCCAGCCCCCCATGAGTAGGGGTGGTGGTAGTGGTAGGCATCCAGCCCCCCATGAGTAGGGGTGGTGTTGGTGGTAGGCATCCAGCCCCCCATGGGTAGGGGTGGTGGTAGTGGTAGGCATCCAGCCCCCCTGAGTAGGGGTGGTGGTAGTGGTAGGCATCCAGCCCCCATGAGTAGGGGTGGTGGTAGGCATCCAGCCCCCATGAGTAGGGGTGGTGGTAGTGGTAGGCATCCAGCCCCCATGAGTAGGGTGGTGGTAGTGGTAGGCATCCAGCCCCCCATGAGTAGGGGTGGTGTTGGTGGTAGGCCTCCATCCCCCTATGAGTGGGGATGGTAGTAGTGACAGGCATCCAGCCCCCTGAGTAGGGGTGGTGTTAGTGGTTGGCATCCAGGCCCCTATGGGTGTATATGGCATTGGTGATAGCCATCCCGCCCCTATGGTTCTGCTGTTGCTAGTGTAAGTCATTTCTGCATCCCTATGTGTGTGTGTTATATGTCGGGTACGTGTCGTTTGTTTGTGTAGTGGGTGTTTAACTTACCGTCCGCGCCGTACGCGTCCCTACCTGTTCTGGTAATAGATGTAGAGTATTGGTAGGACCTGCGCGATGGGATTCATGGTTGGTTCGTCTCGTTCGGCTTTCTCGTTGCTTCGACTCGTACTCGTGGCTGGCTTGTTCGTCTCGTAGCCGTGGATCGTCTTGTGGCGCGAATTGGAGCTTATGTGCGGCTCTCCCGGATGCTCTGACGTGCCGGACGTAGCGACGGGTTCGGCGCGTACGGAAGGCGCATTGTACTGGTCCGGCCGGAAGGTGCTGTATTTTTGCTTCCGTGCGACTCGATTCTGCGTTTACGGATCCGGCTTGGGTGGGGAACAGGAGCTGGAATGGGTAAGTACGGCTGGGTCGGGATCTGGGCAGTTATGCGCATCGTACTTGCTCGTTAGTACGAATGTTCGAATCGGTCGGGAAACACGCGTTCGGCTTGGTTTTTTTCCGGACGAATAGTGTTAGGTGCCCTTCCTGCCAAAATCGGAATCGGCCCCATGGCCTTTAACTACAATGTAAAAAAAGCTGTAGCATCAGTTCAGTTTGGGGTTGTTGTGTCGTAGGGGTGCAAGAACTGCAAAGGAGGCCTGTTGGGTCCTCTTGTTGTTTGCCCAAAAATTTGGTAAAGTTCGTCAGGCTTTACCAGATGCTGAAAAGAAAAATCTAACATAATTTAGTAGCGTCAACCAGTCCTGGTGTCAACCAAACACATGAATTGTACGCCAAAGCCTAGCGATGCCTGCGAAAATCACTTTAGGTGAAAAGGGGTTCCTTTGGATTAGTGTTGGCGAATCAATGGTAGGCATTGGCATAAGTGCTGGGTACTATTACTCACTATGATGTAAAAAATGAGAGAATTTTCTGATTTTATAATGTGATCAACAGACCTTCACGCTTCACCTAATATCTGCACATGGCCCAAGCATTTCCCCATTCTGGAAGTCTGTGCCCAGGGCAATGGTAAGGCGCAGAGGGTTAATATGCCTGCTGTAAAGAACATGTACCAGGTATATCACAAAAGTGCATAGAATGTAGATAGTTCAATGGGTCAGTTAATGCTTTTGTCAGAGAGATGCTTTTGTTACTTGCATTTTAAAAGTTACAAGCCTAACATAGCAGAGAGAGCTATTAATTTGGTCATCAAAGAGCTGCATACAAACAGCAAGAAATGGGTTAGAGTGTTATGCTTTTGTTCTCCAGTCATTATACTAATGTTGCTAAAAAGGGTTCATTTTATTAGTAAAGTCAACACAACCACAGTGCTATGTTTAAAATTTATGAATTTGTGCTGTTCCAGACCAAACAGTCAGTCTTAAACTATACTGCCCAGTGCCTACCCCCAGTATGGATGACATGTGACGCCTGCACCATATAGTCCTCTTTCTTTATGTAACATTTCCTATGCACTAATTTACACGTGTGAGATCCATTGCCTCTGTATAATGTGTGTATGATGTGAAGGGCTCTGAAACCCACAGCACTATAAAACAAAACTCCCTGTACACATTAGCGACATGCATCGAGACAAGTGAGTACGAGGTGGCTGGATTCAGATTAAAATGATTGCATGCTAAGGAATGAATGTAGCTGTTTATGTCCTGATAAATCAAGGGCTTGAATTGTATTGCTTGTGTTTGGAAGTGGCTCCTTTTAGCAAACCAGTGTGTTTATTACTTTCAAATGCAAGCAGTAAAATGTAAGCCATTTGTCAGGCCATAAAGACAGTACACAGGGATTAGGTCAGGGCTCCTTAGTAGTCAGATGGCCCCTAAGCTATAAAATAACACCCTGCTTCTTCAGTTCCACTTAAACCACTTTCCTCTGTGCGCCAGGCCAGCACTTAAGTTTATGCATATCATTTCATAATTTTTTCAGGCGAATATCTAATTATCTTAAATACTCCATTTAAAGAGACAAATAGCTTAATCTCCACCATAATTCAGGCATGAATCACCCACAAGTTAATAAGCTTCAAGTTGAACTTGCTTCATGGTTTCCCAATACTGTAGTACCAACATGTTAGTCGGTGTAGAACTCTTTGCAAGTTTTCAGCTAAAGAAATATAGTGCTTGGATACTTACTTTGTTTGGCTAAAGGATCTGCGAGCGAATACCATTGTCGCACACCCCCAATGGTACAGTCAGCCACGTTTATTTTTAAACAAATCGTAATGCATTAGAATTTGAAAAATACGCTCAAGTCCTTTCAGGCATTCTACTATTTCTCCGTAAGAAGTCAAACTTGAAGGACTTCTGGAGGCTAGTGAAGAGTATTAATACAGCCCTCCACCCCATCAATAACACCAATATTACCATGGCCTGCTGGCAAACTTACTTAATCAGTCACTTTATCAAGCAATGAGCTGCCAGAACAATGTTCATGATTTAGGGAGCAGCAAAGGTTTCTTTCAGCTTGTTTAAAAGAATTAAGGGTCGCAGTCAGGTAATACTCCAATTTAAATGCAATAGGCAAATGATATGGATTATGGCCAAATGGAGACCCAACAGGAGGTTGCCAAATGGAGAGACCTGGCCGGGTACTTCCGCAACAAGATAAAGTATATGGGCCTGAGCTGCAGGCCATGTTTTCTGAGAAGTAACAACAGAAAGAGAGGGTGGCATGCATTGCCCTGGACGAGAGGGAACGCATTGTACAAGGATTCAATTTAAAAAAAAAAAGTTTTTATTAAAGTTTTCAGACAAACAAAAAAAAAAACATGCAGATACATATAATAGCAACAATCTTATCAGCAATATGTCTGTACATGGATGAATACTGTTCAGGAGTCAGATGCCAAATGGGTAACACAAAAAGAAAAATCCAACAAACCACATACTCACTAGAAGGGGGGGTGATAGGTGGGGATGGGGGAGGGGGAGTTCCGGGGGCCCTCGATGGGGGCGTAAGATGTAAGGTGCTGTGTCCGCTACACAGGAGATGCGTAGTATGATCCCCTTGGGGTTGTCCGGGATACTCCGAGAGGGGTACAGATGCAATCCATAATCCAGTCATACTGGGCAAGGGTGCGTGATGTACTATTCAAGGATTTAAATTTGACAGAAAAAATGGGCATTTGTATCAGGATAGGAATAAAATTGGTATCCGATTCCCGCTACTGTAACTGTTGACCGTCTGCAATACATAATGCATTTCTTCTTTTCCCAATCCCGAACTATATTGTGCCATGTTTGGTTAATTCGAATCGTTCGTTGCCAACTTAAGCTGCCACCTATTTTTGCTCAGAAGAAGTTTGGTTGGCTGGTGTTGATCGACTTTGTCATGTGTGTGCCGTCGTCTGACCTCGTCAGTAGTCCACTCCAAGGTAACTCCTTGACCTCCGAATCGATTTGAATGATCGAATCGAGTTGTGACTACTGTGATGCGATTTAAGCCTGGCTGTCTCGTAGTTGAAACAAAAGCACTTGGTGTGGTCTCTCCCTCCATTCGCAGAGAGGATGGGAGAGACAGAGAGGCAGGGCGATCACCCCAGCCCAACCCAGCAATGGCAGAAATGGGCAATCACTGCATGGCTTTACAATAAGCCATTACAGTGACTGGTCATTGCTCCGTTGGGCAGACCCTCCCACCACCGCGGTGCCATGTGTAGGAAGGCCTACACTAGACCTGGCAATTGCGCCTTGCTGCAGCCAATCCAGATGTTGCTCTTTTGCCGAGAGCAGCACCAGGATTGGCGTGAGCAGGCAACCTCACCGCTCATTCAGTGACTCGGGGTCTGCAGTTTTGAGCAACCCCCACTCACTCACTGTGCAGTACAGAGAAGCCTGCAGTGTGCATGTCGGTTTGGCCGGTGAAAATCAGCTGCCCAAACCGGCATGTGCACTTTGCTCACTAGGTGCGGTGCGGTGGCTCGCTCGTAGGAGTTGCCTGTCACAGTCTGACTCATGTCACGTGACCTGTGACTGTCCCAGTCCTGGGCTGATTTTAATTAAAGTAAACACACACAGTTCTTGTTTCTTTTACTACGGAGGCTGGGGGGGGCAAATATAAGTGGGGCAACGCCCCACCACCCCAAGGCAGAAACCGTCCCTGGGCCAGTCAATCTGGGCTGAGGGGCAACGTACCCACCTTTTTAAAGGAAAGAAGACTGTCTTTCAGGCTGAACAAACATCTCACAGACAGTCTTCTTGTTCAGGTCAGGCAGCCAGGAGCGAGACATGCACTAAATGTGAATGCTACTGGCTGCCTGAGCTGAACTTTGCCAGGCTGAGTATTTCACAGCCCTGTGGATGTGATCTCCTCAGACTAGCAAAAGTGCCTCAAGGCCCTGCCCCTCATGAAGAGGGGGAGCATCACTGATTGCTTTCACCTGGGCACTTCAGTTTTAAGCCCGGAAGTATCCAGGGCCGAGTGTCAATCAATGACTCCTCGTCACAGAGTGGGGTGGGGTCAGAAGTCTCACTGACCCCATCCCACTCCTGTGACGAGAGAGTGACTGTTGCCTTCCCTCATTGGCTGACCTTAGGTCAGCCAATACGTAAGGTAGCAGTCCCAACCCTCCTGGGACCTCCGAGGCTTCCCTCTCTGCCCTGAAAGTAAGTTTGATGTGTTATTTGTCATGTCTGGTGCGTACATGCATGTATGTATGAATATATGATATATGTGTGTTTGTTAGTGAGTGTTGTGAATAGGTGTGTTTGTGTGCGTGTGTGCATGTGTGAGAATGCATGGGTGTGAGTTAGTGTGTATGTGTGTGACCCCCCACCCTGTTAAAACTATCAGCCACCACTGCTTATAAAAGTACAGCTTCCCAAACACGCAGACTTGCAAGCTCACACAGACATACCTGTACAACAGACACAAACACAGAAGAACCGGGGGCATTCCCTGCAGTGCGGGGGGCCCCGGCATTTCTTATTTTGGAAGGGGGCCCCTCAACCTCTAAGCCATGACATCACATGCCTTGCAGAATGCGTGTAAGGCACGCAATGGCATAAAATAAGAAATAGTTAAACACTCTGGAAAACCACTCTGCTTTACCGAGCAGGCCCCTGCAGGGTACGGGAGCCCAACTGTTCAGGGGGGACCCATTGTGCCCATTCTGCAGGGGGCCCCATCATCTGGGGTTACGCCACCGTGAAGATCCCACCTAACAAACAGCACCCACACAACAAGCATATTGAATTGAATTGAATTGAATTAAAACTTATATAGCGCAAAACTGCCACCCTACGGGTATCCTGGCGCTTAGATTGAAAATAGCCACTGTAACAGCAGAACCAATTGTCAGTGGGGGGATCTATTGTTCACTCCTTGGAAATAGCCAAGTTTTCAGACTCTTCCTAAAACAAGTCAGAGAACTGGCCTGTCTAAGGTTCTGAGGCAGCTCGTTCCATAGGCGCGCAGCGGCCACACCAAAAGCTCTGCCCCCCATCCTGGATCTCTTAAATCTGGTGGTTGTTATCAGATTTGCACTCGAAGAGCGAAGCTGCCTCCTGGGATTATACCAGGTGAACATCTCCTGCAGGGGAACTGGACCCAGGTCATGTACTGCTCTGTGTACAATACAGAGGGATTTAAAACAAATTCTTTCCTTAATAGGCAGCCAATGCAGGTCTCTCAAGGCCAATGCCGTGGAAGACCTACGCTGTCTATTTAGCACCAGCTTAGCTGCCATGGACTGGACTCTCTGCAACCCCTGCAGAATATATTGCGGTGCTCCCAAATACAGGGAGTTGCAGTAGTCCAATCTGCTCAAAATTATGCTCCTCACTACAAGAGATCGAGTATCTTTTGGTAGTAGCGGAAGAACCTTCCGTAACATGCGTAGCAGGGAGAGACAGACACTAGCAGTTTTGTTAGCCTGTGATTCCATTTGGAGGTTATCATCCATCATGACCCCCAAATTACGCACCATTTTAACAGGAGTCAAAGGTTCATCCTCGGGGGTAAGCTTGAACTCCACCGGTAGATGTCGGGACATTCTGGTAGCAGGACAATACACCACCTCTGTTTTCCCCCCATTAAACTGCAAGGAATTTTTCCTGAGCCAACCAGCAGTCTGGCGCATACACTCCTGGAAGGTATCCATAGATACCGCTTGTTTCCCCTCCAGGGAAAACACCAGTTGGGTATCATCTGCGTAGTTGACCAGGTCAATTCCATAAGATTTAATAATGGGGAATAGAGGGCGTAAATAGATATTGAAAAGAATAGGGCTGATCGCCGAGCCCTGTGGCACCCCGTGGTATACTAGGGACTTGCCAGAGGTGAACGGTGTCATAGACACAATATACACAAGCACCCACATAACATGCACAAACAAAAACACAATACACACACAGACACATGTACATGCACACATGCATATACATTAACTTATAAATAAACATACATTTATTACAATCGCATTACACAGCATTTGTTTCATATTTGCTAAGCTTCACAAAGGCCATAATAAAAACTGCATATGTTCGCAAAAACAAGTCTGAGATGCTATTGTGGTGAGTTGGATAGCCTTACGTCTGTGGTCACCTATAGCAGCACTTGGTATAGTTTGCAACATAAGACTGTAATGAAGCCTTAAAAACTGTACCCCTGTGGGAACTCTGTATCCTATGGATGCGGTGTTGAGCGGAGCTCAGGCCACGTCAGGCCTAGGTCACTGGCCTTCTGAGTCAGGGTTAAAGGGTGACATAAGATCCTGTTCATATGGCCTATCTAGGCCAGAGCTCATGGGTGATGCTGCATCCTGGTCACATCTTTTTCCAGGTTCATGGCTCTTAGGTGACATCACATCCTGGTTATATGCCCTGGAAATGGTATTTCTGGGGCATGATATCAGGATTTGAGGTCAGTCTTGAGGCATGGGTCCTGGGCACGGGAATTCAAAGCTGCAGAAGTGAAAGAAGTTCTGGGGCATGAAACTTGTCACTTTTGGGTTTCATCAAAGATATCCTTGCATTCTACGGCCCACCTTTTCAGGATTCCTTTCTGACAATTGTACCGAAGCAACCCTGCTTTTACAACATGCAATTATATTTTCGATTATATTTTTTGGCTGCTGACAGCGACCAGGCCTTCCTTTTATGATATCTGCTATGTTCAACATTGTGGTCTATGCTGTTTTATTCTGTCAGTGAGTGGAGCGGTCAGCAAAAAAAGGAGATGTTTTAGAGGCTGCCTATCAGAACAAACCTATCACATCCAGCACAACAAAGGAACCATTGAGTCCCCTAACTCTGTTTGAGGGCTTCCTTATGGCTTCCTGCTGGTCTCTAAGGTGTTCCTCTAATTGTGGGGCTCCCTATGGTTCCCCCTTGGCATCTGCTCTTTAACATTTATCATCCTCCCCCCTTTCACATTACTGAAAAACAAAACTACATGCATTACCATTCATATGATTACACCAACAAATGCAACACCTTCTTGGGGGCCACAAATCAATAACATCAACCAAATCAATGTCTTAAGCTGTGAAAGATTGATGTCAGTTAGCTCGAGGTCTGGGTAGAATTTCAATTATGTCAGTATAATCAGAGGAATTTTGGTAATTTCACCTTACTCTTTGACACAAAATTACCGATAATTACACGATTACTCCTGTTCGGCTAATTAAAAACCCTACTGCAAGAGCACATTTTCTAAGCGTGAACAGCTGCTCGCACTCTTTATTTTTGTTCTGCTGCATTTTGAGCTGTTTCTTAGTGCAAAATGCATACTTGTGTCAATTTTGGATGCAATTGGGACCTTTTCTGATAAGAATTAGTGCTAAATGCAGGATTACTCTTGATGCGTAACTCCGCATAATCTTGCAGAATTCTTAGGTATTTCTACATGGTTAAGCTACACAGAATTATGCAAGTTTCACACACCACTAGCTAGCTCCTTGCAAACTAAATTAGGCAGGTTTGAGCTGCAAACCTTGGAAACAGCTGCTCAGACTAACGTTACCAGTGACTTTTATTCCTTTCCACCAATTTCTGCTCTCATAACTCACTTATCAGCTTTCGTACATAACTTTGGAGTCAATATTGAGAATTTGAAATCTCTCATTCTAGATCAAGACAATCACAAAATCTATGTGCTTACAACTATAGCTGCCTAAACGTATTCTGCTCTTCTTATCTGTCCATCTTTGGCCCATAATCATACGAGCTCTGATCCATTTCGGGTTAGACTTAGTTGACTCATTATTTGGAGGTTAGGCTGGGGGTTTTTAGTTAAGTCAGGAAAGTGGCGCTCAGGCTATTGCGTGTACTAACTATAGACCTGTATTGGTGCGGTGCTACCAGGTCAGGGGAGTAACCCGATAACCCCTGGGGAATGTGTGAATCGCAGGATCCACAATGTAAAGTAAGCGCAGTCCTGGGCACACGCGGTGAGGGTATTTGCAATATAACATTCAGTATCGATGTGTTATATAAATGCAGTGGTCAACATCAGTATTAGTTCAAAAAAGTTTCTTTATATTTCAACAACGTCTATGTTGAACACAATAAACCAGCCGACACCTGTTTCGTCACTGGGAGAGGTCCCGTGACTCATCAGGGCTGGGGAGGATACAAAAAATATTGGGTGAGGGGAATAAAGTGGGTTAGACAAAGGGTACCTAGTCTTTGGCAAACATAATACATAGGTAAAAAGGGATCACCCTATGTGACTACTGGAGAGAGAAGAAAAAGAAATGCAAAGTGTGACAAGTATAGTGTGAGGTGACACTCGTGAATGTGCCGCTATTCATGAGTCAGGGCTCATGATAGCAACGCGGGAAAACATGTTAAAACACAATGTGACTGATGTGATTGTGCCGCTCTCATGGGATGAAAACATGAGGTAAAGCGCGGGAAACATGGTACATTGCGTGATGTGGCAAGTAAACAGTGCGAGCAGTGGTGTATGGATGGTGTCCGTGGATATCCCAATGTACGAAATGGTGGTAGGTAGAAAGACTGATACACGGCATGAACTAAAATGCTGGGCATGATGCGATGGACAGAAGGTCCTGCACAATCACATCAGTCACATTGTGTTTTAACATGTTTTCCCGTGTTGCTATCATGAGCCCTGACTCATGAATAGCGGCACATTCACGAGTGTCACCTCACACTATACTTGTCACACTTTGCATTTCTTTTTCTTCTCTCTCCAGTAGTCACATAGGGTGATCCCTTTTACCTATGTATTATGTTTGCCAAAGACTAGGTACCCTTTGTCTAACCCACTTTATTTCCCTCACCCAATATTTTTGTATCCTCCCCAGCCCTGATGAGTCACGGGACCTCTCCCAGTGACGAAACACGTGTCGGCTGGTTTATTGTGTTCAACATAGTCGTTGAAATATAAAGAAACTTTTTTTAACTAATACTGATGTCGACCACTGCATTTATATAACACATCGATACTGAATGTTATATTGCAAATACCCTCACCTCCTGTGCCCAGGACTGCGCTTACTTAACTCATTATTTGCTCGTCTATCTCATTGCTGCTGGTAGGTTGGTCTTCTAGCATGCAAACTACATTAGGTGCCAGCAGCAAAACATCCCTTCACTGATTTCTTGTTGAGTTGAAAATTATATTAGGGGCAGTTCTTTTACTGCTCCATATGTTATTTGCGGAGAAACGACATTTATTCGGCTGATAAACAACCACAAGATAGCAATATTTTTGGCAGCCAAATTGCTAAAAATTAGGGCTATATTTATTACAAAGTAATGCAACGCAGTGCAGCAAGTCACTGTGCGCGCTGCATTACAAGGAAAGGGCAGGAATGCACTGTTTTTAAAAGAATACAGCACATTTCCGGCTTTGTCCCTGTGCTGGTGCCATTTTGACTGCCTAGCGCCAATGCAGACACCCTTGTTAGTGCAGGCAGGGTGCCTGTGTTGCATGCAGGTTTGTGTTTGTGCAGAAAGGAGAACCATCCTGCACAAAAACATTCCTGAGAGGCATATTCCTTTTTCTATGTGTGCTGCAGAATGCAGCACACATAGAAAGCGGAAGTAACTAGGAGAAGTAAAGATATTTCTCCTCGTTGCACCTACCCTGTGAAGGAATATCTTTAGACACATTCCCAAGTCTACCAATGTTTGGTAAATCTGTGAATGCGTCATAAACCATGGAAGTTGCGTGGGAACACCCACGCAACGCCCATGGAATGCCTTACCAGGGCAGAATTACACAACACAGCGATTTGAGCTGGTTTGCTTTACTTATGATTTATGAAGCTCCTCAGGCCACACAAAGTGGCCTTGCATGACTTAATAAATTGCATTTTGGGTTTACGTCACACATGTACCACGTTGCGTGGGTCAAGCGTGACGCAAACCCCTTCAAGTGTACAGAATGTAGATTGTTTTGTTTTTGTAAAGTGACACTTTAGACCTCCCTGTGTGCACCTGTTTGAGATAATCTTTCCAGCTAGGGTTTAGTAAACTACTGATGAAATTACTTTCAATGTTTAGGTTTTATCAAATTTGAGACAATTAATTAATTAGGTGATCAGTGTTAAGAGATAGATCAGCCAGTGGTGTGCTCTAGCTCTACTGCATACACTTAGTTGGCCGGTCAGTCAGTCAATCACACCAACATTTTAATCATTTACAAAAAATCTGGACTGTTATGAAAACCATGTTGTTTAAATTTTTTTATAGTCAATAACTTTTCTTTTGTATCACAAAGCGCTGAACATTGCTCTAACAAGACCGATAATGTACAGGTACCAAATGATTTGACTGGCTAGTTGAAACACTGAGAAAATGTTTTGCCCACCATTCCAGGACACATGGATTTGGTCCCCAAGCCATGAAAAAATATTAATAAAGGTACATAACAGGGCTGGATGGACACACACTGATTCCAAGGGCCATGTGGGGGCTCCCAAAGGGAACTTCCCTCAAGTCAAAAACATAAAAAAAAAAATAGGTTATGGCTACCATTGAACCAGCACCTGGTACCACAATACCCAGTGAGGCTACATGCAAACTGTGGGCAAGCAAGACCCAAGGGTGAGTTGGCACAAGGACCTGCTCAATGGGGTCGTGCTGCGGCCTCCATTAAGTAGGTCCTGGGGGGAGGGCGGGGTGCTTGGTGGCGGGAGGAGGGAAACGAGGGAAGGTGGGAAACGGCAGAAAGAGGGAAGAAAAGAGCAGAAAATGTAAAACAGAGGGCAGAAAAACAAGCAGAAAAAGGCAAAACAGAGAGCAGAATAACAAGTAGAAAAGGCCAAACAGAGGGCAGAAAGATAAGCAGAAAAAGGCAAAACAGAGGGCAGAAAAATCAGCAGAAAGGCAAAACAGAGCAGAAGAAGGCAAAACAAAGGGAAGAAAAATGAGCAGAAAAGGTAAAACGGAGGGCGGAAAAAAGTGTAGAAAAGGCAAAATAGAGGGCACAAAAACAAGCACAAAGCCAGAGCAGAGGGCAAAAAAGCAAAACAGAGGGCAGAAAAAAACGAGTAGAAAAAGCAAGACAGAGGGCAGAAAAACCAGAAGAAAAGGCAAAACAGAGCAGAAGAGGCCAAAACAGAGAGCAGACAAAGGAACAGAAAAGGCAAAATGGTGGGCAAAACAAAGGGCAGAAAAACAAGCAGAAAACGCAAAACAGAGCAGAAGAGGGCAAAAAAGGAGCAGACAAGGCCAAAGGGCTGAAAAATGAGCTGAAAAGTCAAAACAGAGGGAAGAAAAGCGAGCAGAAAAAGGCATAACAGAGGGCAGAAAAACAAGCAGAAACGGCAAAGCAGAGCAGAAGAGCGCAAAACAGAGGGCAGAAAAACGAGCAGAAAAAGGCAAAACAGGGAGGAGAGAGATGGGCAGAAATTGAAAAATAGGCAGAAAAATGAGCAGAGAAGTCAAAACAGAGCAGATGAGGGCAAACCAGAGGGCAGAAAAATGAACAGAAAAGGCAAAACAGAGTGTAGAAAAATGGGCAGAAAAGGCAAAACTGAGAAAAACTAGCTGGGGGAGCTGGCACGAAGACCTACACTCTCTATGCTACTATCTCTGCTCTCTTTATTACAGCCCATCATCAAGTGTTGCAGACATGCGTCTTTTCCGCAGTTTTAACTTCACTGTCTAGTTTTGGGGTCTAGTTGTGCCACTTGCACAGGTCCAGGGCAGTGGTTAAGGAGGAGGGGCAGGTAAAGTTTTAATTCATTTGGAGGAGAGATGAGACCTGTCCCATTTGAAAGACTTATATTTTAATTAGCAATAGAAACAAAAAGGCAGTTTTACTCTCTTTACAGATGCAGCAGATAATATGATGGGCATATGAGGCCAGTAACTGCTCTTTCATTTTGCTTGGTGGGACTCTTTGGCTCCTTTTGAGGCCTGGTTGCAGTCATGAGAGCTCATACAAGCCCAACATGAAAAAGAAACAATGGTTAGAAGAAAAAATAAAGGAACAGAAAGAAGAGTCCTGCCAGTGGTGACCTCGATTTTGCAAATGTTTTTGTTGGTTGAGACTCATGAAGTGGTTTGCCCTTTCTTAGCCCCAGCACTGCCTTTCCTAATGCTGTTCTCAAGTGTCATAAAGGCAGTGTTAGGAATGGGCAGTAGTTTTTATGGTTTCTGCTTCTTAAACCTTTGCTGAGCCCCTCAGCAGAAGAACAGAAGACTGCTGAGGGGCTAGGGTTGTGGCATGGTGTCTACTATGTGATTTTATGAGTGAGTCAGAGGGGGCATGAGGTCGTTTTCACCATCCCTTGCATTCTGGTGACTAAACATCCAATGCGTCGGCTCTCTTCTTTTGCCTCAAGATGTCAAGGGGTTTTCATCAGTCAAAACCATCTATGATACAATGATTGTTTGGCACCACTCTCGTATAGGGTTTTGCTTTTGATCTTGTTGCCACATCTGCCAGAACCACTGTTCATTTATCCAGGCCAAGATTATGTTATGTTATGTTGATTTGTATAGTGCACTAATCACCCAAGAGGATAACCAGGGGCTCAGGCAACGTGTGTAAGTTTGAAGTCCCAGGGTGCTTATATGAAGAGCCTGGTCTCCCGCTTTCTGCGGAACTCAATAAGTTAGGTGGAGGCTCTGATGTGTTGAGCGAGGCTGTTCTATGTCTTGGGTGCGAAGTAGGTAAATCAGCAAATTCCAGTTTTGTTTTTTGCGGATGCGGGTGAGTGAGAATGAGGCAGAGCGTGTGTGACTGGTGGGTTGGTGAAAGTGTATGCTGTTCAGGCATTCTGGTCCTGTATTATGTAGGGATGTGTATGTGTTCGTGGGATGTTCTTTATTGTATCCCAGGCTCCCTCTATGCAGATTTGGGGATGGCAGTGGTGATTACCTTCTGTGTCTCTCAACTATTGCAGATACCATCGCCTTAGATTTGAGATTGTGGTTCTGGCTATAATTATTCTGCTTGGTTAACTTCTGTGTTTTTTTTGTCTTCATGCAGGAGCAATATTTCTGATTCTGTTGATTTTCATTTGTACTTTTTCTGTAATACGACTAGATTTCAGGATATTTTACTGTCTATTCAAGGTCTCCCATGTTAAATTTCAGATTACTTCCTCTTTTCTGATGAGTGCCTTGAATTTAAATTGCTGTTCTGCCTCATCTCAAGTACCATCTCTTGACTTAGTCCTTGACAAGTTTAATTTTCATTAATAACTCTGCTATGAATCTTGAGCGCTATATTGCTAGGGGAGTATCTCCCAATTGTTACACTGCAATATATTACTCTTAGAATAGGTGGTTTGGGTTCATTGTAGTCCCTTGACCTCTTCTGATGAGTTGACTGTGCAAAATGAGAGCTCTCAGGTTTCCCAGTTCCATGTGTGAGCTTATCTAGTCTTTGAAAATATCTCTGTATTCTGAGGCATGTAGTTCTGATTTTATAATTGGTCAAATGAGACTACAAATCCCAGTATGCAGGAAACAAAACCTGGACCAGATGAGTTATTCATTTAGGACTCAGTAACCTCAGAGCTCTGCTTATGAACCAATTATTGTCTCTGTGTTTGTTAATAGATTTAGCTCATCCTGGAGTTTTTGACCCCTTCTTTGTAAGAACACTCAGGTTCATTAGTTTTTTTTGTGTTGGAAAAAAGTGAAACGGGGATCACCAATATGTACACATCTACATATTGCGCAGAGGTGGACAAGCTACAGAAGGTTCGAGCATTCAGTGATGAAGCTCACTGGGGTGTTCGATGTCCAAGTCTCTGCAGGGAGGCATGTCTCGATGACCACGATGGTACCATCTTGCGGGATGTTGGTGTACAAGGCTTCCACGTCAAAGGTCACCAAAAGTTTGATTTCATCCAGTTTGTTGACTTCATCAATAAGGTTAAATACATCCCTTGTGTCCTTAAGAAAAGAAGGGATCTTCTTCACCAGGGGTTGCAGGAAACTCTAGTACTGTACACCTCGTTCTCAGTGTTTTGCACTCTTGAGCGCTCCATTCATCACTCTTCATTCCCAAAATATGGCTGCCATGTGTGACACTGCATCTACCACTCCAGCCAAGCAGCGCGTCTCCTAACTCATGACACCTGCTCTGCTGCATACGTGCTGCCCGCTCGGCCTTCCAAAAACTTTCAGGTGCGCAAATGACTCCCACACCTGACTTCAATTTAGATGTATGCATGTATGTATGTATCCAGTATTTGTAAAGTGCAAACTAATCACCCGTAGGGGTGTCAAGGCACTGGGGGCCGTCAGGGAGATAAAGTGGGCTATTTCCCAGAGTCACAGGATGCTGAGCTGAGGTGCTGCTTGGGATCGAACCATGAGCCCCGTGCTCCGGAGTCAGCCGCTCTGGCCGCTGCACCATACCTCTCCCTCTCTATGAAGTCATGCACCGTATCCACCTTCTGAGCAGCGCATTCCTTAACTCCAGACACCTGCTTGGCAGCATATGTTCTGCCCACTCAGACATCCACATACTTTCAGCTGCGCACATTAATTACTCCTGCACCTGACTTCAATTTAGATAACTATGGAGTCACACACTGGAGGCCAGTTACTACTCTGCTTTCCTACCTTAAATACACAGCCTGACCTCACTCATTACATACAAGTCGGCAGAGGAAGGTTGTTCCCGGATAAGTAACCGTGTTGTCCACATGAGTACTCTTTATGTTTTAGCTGTACAACGGCCCTGCTCATAGCTCTCTACCTTACCCTTGCGCACTACTTACTAGTAGACGCCTTTGTTTATCAATTTTTCCCGCAGCTAGGTGAGGTCCTCTGTCCTACCTAAGGGGCCTCATTATCTTTACTATAGGGCAAGTCTACCATTTACCCTTAAGTCTGCCCAGCTCAATGCTTGATAATTTACTGATTGATTTCACATTGGCGGTATGAGTGGCATGGTTGCCCAACACCACTGCTGATGATGTTTTTATACTATTTCTCATGTGTGTTTTGAAGATATGCCACTGACCCTCCAGACATTGAGTCATGAAATATGTTGACCTCTATTCACTCTTGTTGAAGCTATCTTGGTACATTACTACCAAAGATAATTCCCCTGTTTTTATCTTGTAGAGGGGACCACCTCTCATGGTACACCTTAGGCTATTTTAATCACCTATCAACCACCATACACTTTTTTTTTACGGAGTTTTATATATCGCGAACTTGACCCAAAGGTATCGGGTATCAGAGCGCTTTACACGAGCACCAGTTGCGTTACATGAGGACACATTCTTTTTTGTTAGGCACGGGGAGATTAGGTGATTTGCCCAGAATCACAGGATGTTCAGCATCATTGCCGAGACTCAAACCCGGTTCCCCAGATTCGAGGTCGACTGCCCTAGCCGTTAGGCCAACTCCTCTCCCCACTCCCCCTCACCCACATTCATCAAACATCTAAGCTCAAGGGGGCGCTAGTGAGCCCGCTGCAAGATGGCCGCACTGTAGTGCAGCTCTGCTGGCCGGGAGTCATAATCCGGCACTTACCCGCGGATCGGGTGGGCATTGGCACAGGGAAATTATGGAATTCAGCTGCTGAATACAAGTGGAACTGCATGAGACAGCATCTACGGCGTAAATCAACACAGACACCTGGTTAATGGATCAGGACGCGTGGAGCTGCGGCCTGTACAGAAACAAGATGGCGGCGCAGGATATGCGCTGTGGTTGAGAGGTGGCACAATTCGTGCGGCGGAGTCCAAGCGTCTAATTCCAGCAAGCTGGAGCACAGGAGGAAGGACTGTGATGATCCCCTGTAGATGCGATCTATGCTGAGTGTGGTGAATCAAAAAAGGTACAGTGGCTGAAGAACAGCGGGGGAGACGTGCGGCGCCCTACGGCCATTGCAGCGCTGATACTGTGTAAAGGGTTGCGGCAATTGTGCTGAGCCGATACGGAGCACTCAGTGAATCGGAAGGTGTGCAGAGGGTGAATCCCCCCCCCGGAGCTGACAGCGCCCAGTAACGTGTGGTGAAGGTTTTGGCAGCTCACGTGGCAGTGGCACTGCAGTAGCAAGATTGCCCCTGCTGTGCGCGAGGTGTACACGCGGCGGCTGGTGTGTAGTACCACCGGGAAAAGCAGGTGTGTGGTTCCCCTCAGGACACATAAAATCCAACAGCATTGAAGTGCCATACAAGAAGGTGCAGGGGACAAGTGGAGGTCAGTGCACAGACGCTCAACAGGTTCGGAGCTCGGTGGGTGCTAACAACACATGCTGCTCCACTGGGGATAATTTTTCATTAAATTGCATGCCTGCAGGCAGGATTGCTGCCACTAGGTACTTCCAACTTGAATCATAGCGCTGTGAGCGGTGGGCCACGAGGAGAAGGTGACGACAGAGCAGTGTGAGCGGTAGACGCCTGAAGCCGCAGGGCCTAGCTGGGAGTCTGGATTTGCCTGTAACCCTGAGCACACAAGGAAAAGCCCACAATGGGGAAAACTGACAAACAGCAGTCCAAGCTATCCTTTGAGTCACATCGCTCATCGAGGCCGGCAGGAGCTCACTCCGACACCGAGCTGGAGGCTGGGCAGTCAAAAACGTCCACGTTGGAGACCACCTTGCAGGCAATGCAGCAAAGTCTCCAGGCCATAGATGGTAAGATTGATACCCTGACGCTTAGAATGGACAACATGGCTGCTAAACTGGACAAGCAGGGTGAGCGCCTAACAGCTGCAGAACAGCCTATGTCATCAGTCGAAGACGAGTCGCATGCGATGGTGGACAAATGCCGTGATATGGAGAAAATACTAGAGGTCATAAGGGCGAAGAACGAAGACTTAGAAGCGCATTTCTCGTCACAATAACCTACGTATAATGGGTGTCCCGGAGAGCACAAACACAGGTCGTCTTGAGGACTATGTCGAGGGAATGCTCAAGGACTTGTTCGGGACAGAGCACCTGTCACAGGTAATAATTGTCGAACGTGCGCATCGATCTTTGGCCCCCAAACCACCTCCAGTTGAACCATTGCGGCCCATTATTGCAAGGCTCTTAAATTATCGTGATCGGGACTCAGTACTGCATTTATCAAGGGAGAAACAGAACACAAACTATCAGGGAAACGCGGGTCTTTTTTCCCGGATTTCACCATCACGGTACAAACGGCCCGTAGAGAGTACACAGCAGTCAAGAAGAAGTTACGAGAAATTGAAATTCCGTACGCGATGCTTTACCCTGCACGGCTGAGGATCACGATGGAGGGCAAGATGAAGATATTTCAGACCCCTAAAGCAGCGCAAGATTATCTGAAACAGGTACAATCCAGAAAGAAGAGTCCAAGGAGGTCGACCTCGCCTACAATCTCTGAAAAGTCAGATACGGCAGAATAATGTTGGGGGACGTTTTAAAAGTAAAAACATGAATGCAATACTAAAGGAAAGAGAGAAGGTGAGATGGTCTCATCCCATGCAGGAAGGTAGGATAAAGAATGTGTGGGGTCGGGTATTGGGCCATCGCACAAACGAAGTGGGTAGACGGCTGGAGGTTCCAGGGTTGACAAGTAAAGCTTGGGTATATGCGGAATCTCCTCAGTGAGGTATACAACCGGAAGGCGGAAGATCATTATGGAGGGGCCTGTATTAGTCTATATTTTCAGGTAATTGATCACAGAACTATGTTTGCATTACATGGCCTCTGATGGGAGAGGTGTGCCAGTAGTGGGACTCAAAAAAAGGACTGCAGTGTGCCTCTACAAACTGTCAGGCACAAGTGTTTCCGCTGTCAATGCAAGCTGTGAAACTGTATATGTAGAATAAGAAGTGTGAGTTTTCTTTTTCCTTCTGTCAGGATGTATAGACAATGATGTTAAGATAAATGTATGTTACCCAAAATAATTTCACTCCGGCCACACCTGCTCTGCGGGTGGGGAAACGGGTTTCTGGTCGCCCCCAAGTGGGTATTCCCCAACATGGTTGCAAGGTTCTTTGCGTTCTGTATAGAGCTATGTCTTTGGCATGATTGGGATGCTGAAGTGGGAGGGGGGGTGTTAGGGTTGTTATGTGTGTTTAAGGGCATGAGACATTGCAGGCACAGGACTACCATAGTTGTGCAGGGAACTCCAGACATGTTACTAGGCAGGCTGGACTTACAGGGTAGGGCTGGCTCGACACATGATAGGTGATATAAGACTTATGACATGGAACATAAGGGTGTTGAACAACCCCAAGAAAATCAGGCAAGTTTTAGCATACCTCAATAGGCAGCAGGTTCAACTGGCTTTACTGCAAGAAACACATCTCACAAGTGTGGGTGAGGGTAGGGTTTGTGGGAAATGGGCAATGGTAAAGGCAGCAGCATCATATTCCAGCTACGCCAGGGGTGTGATGATTTTAGTTAAAAGAGGAACACCATTTAAACTCATGCAGACTGAATCAGATAACCTGGGCCCATTTACCCCCATACAAGGGAATCTTGGTGGGACATCCATCACGATTATCACGACATACGGCCCCAATATTGATGACCCAGAATTCTATCAGAGGCTGGAGAACAGGCTTTTTAAACTACAACCGGAGGTGGTTTTCTGGGGGGGAGATCTAAACACATACTTGGACCCTGATATGGATCGGAGCACTAGCACACCCTGGCAGGGTAAACGTTCAGCACAAGTAATACACGACATTATGCACACACAGGCTGATTGATATCTGGAGAGATAGACATCCCAGCGTGCGGGAGGGCACTCATATTTCCTCAGTACACAAATCATGTTCCAGATTGGACTACTGGTTAATCTCTGAATCTACTGCTCCATGGGTGAAGAGGGTGAAGCACTTGCCATGCACACTCTCAGACCACTCTCCGGTGGTACTAGATATCATCATTCCCACATAACACTCACAACTGTTCTAGTGGAGGCTGCAGCCGTCCTCACTGTTGGACCCTGTTTTTAATGAAGGGGTGAGGCAGGCCATTGAGGTCTATTTCCAAGCAAAGGAGGGAACAGTAGTGGAGGCAAGCACACTCTGGGAAGCGTTTAAGGCCACGATTAGGGGGACATGTATTGGGCTACAGGCAGGGGTGCTAAAGGATTTGCGATCCCTAATGAGGCAGTTAGAGTGCGCTTTAATAAGACTAGAGAAAGAATATGCGGCCACTCTCAAAATGGAGACACTGGCGGAAATCAGAGAATTAGTGACCAAGTACAATGAGACAGCTGATCAAGAAATTAAGAATCTGTCCAGACGCTGGACAGCTCAGACATACGGGGAGGGAGGTCATCCGGGTCGCACGTTGGCAGTAAAAATCAGATGTCTGCGAACGCAGGAGTATATTACAGAAATAGAATGCCGGGACGGCACGAAGTGCCATAATACACCTGAAATTATTGAGTCCTCTAGGGATTACTATTCTGAGTTGTATGGTCCGGTTGAGGAAGCGCCAAGCGAAGAGGTAACCGCCTTTTTGGAGGAGATAGCGCTTGCACAGCTCTCTTCAGGCCAACGAGAATATCTAATGCAACCTTTTACAATGGAGGAGGTTAAGGAGACGATTCGTGCATTACCTTCTGGCAAAGCAGCCGGTGTTGATGGTTTGCCTGGAGAGTTCTACAAGGCTTATGCAGATCTGCTAGCCCCTCACCTTGTAAACATGTATAGTGAAGCATACGAGAAGTGAATTCTACTTCCAACGCTTCGTGAAGCGCTAGTGATCACGCTACTGAAACCTGGCAAGCGTCTAGGTAGCTGCAAATCCTACCGCCCGCTGTCATTATTGAATATTGACACAAAAATAATTGCAAAAATTGTAGCCAATAAGCTGCGCCCTCTGCTACCGGCGCTGGTCCTTCCGGACCAATTGGGATTTGTTCCGTCCCACTCTACCTCGCATAATCTACGAACCTTATTCGCCGTATTGCATCAATTTGATCCGGATAGTAAAGCAGTGGCCGTGTTGCTGGATGCGGCTAAAGCATTTGATTCTGTCAAATGGGGGTTTATGTTTGATGTGCGGAGGCATATGGGGTTACCATTTGATTTTATTTGATGGATTGAATTGTTATACAATTCCCCGGTTGCAAGAGTGCAAATGAATAACTGTCATTCCAAGCCCATCTTGATACGCAGAGGGACACGTCAAGGGTGCCCGGTCTCCCCATTGTTGTTTGCAATTGTAATGGAGCCGCTGGCGTGCATAATGAGGCAGAAATATGCTCGAGCTGCCTTGCAATTTAGACACGTCCACTTATTATATCCATGTACGCAGATGACATGGTGCTTTAGATCTGCAACCCGGAGGAGGAAGTCCATGCGCTGATTAGGGAGTATATTAAATATGAGCATCTCTCGGGTCTAAGAATAAACTGGGATAAATCATCTGTCTTCCCGTTAACTTCCAACATGTCGCAATTTACGTTGGAATTCCCGTTGGAATGGACAGTAGAACCGGTCAAGTACTTGGGGGTGTGGATACACGGTGACCTGGAGACAGTAATTAGGGACAACTTTGGTAGAGCGATGGTACAAACAGAAGAACAAGTGGACAGGTGGATTAAGTTACCGCTGTCACTGGCAGATAGAATAGCAGTCATAAAAATGACAGTTCTCCCGAGATTTCTATATCTATGTTTTGTTATATTATGTTATTCACAAATGTTCCTATCAGGTTGTGGGTCATTCTTTGCAAGACTGCGATCAGTGCTAATCCGCATGGTCTGGGCTGGAAAACAATCCAGATGTAGCTGGGGGATCCTTACAAGGCCATATTCCCATTGGTGCCCCAGATTTGTATACGTATTAATTATGTGCGCAGGCACACTTTGCGCACTATTGGTTTTTCCCCCCGCCGTTCCTGCCACACGTGTCGGTGGAGGCGGATGATGTGTTCCCTGACCCGCTGTCGGCCCTGTTGCTCAAGACGCGATCCACTTATCCCCCAGGGGAGATGAACACTACTGACTGCACGGTGCAGGCATGGCGGGTGATGGGGGAGCGAGCGGGTAGGTCTCCAATATATGCACCAGCATTACCTCTAGCGCATCACCCCTCTTTCTCTGTGGCACAAGAGAACCGGGCGATTGCGACGTTGGCAGATATGGGTATAGTTACAATGGGTGATGCATACCTGGAAGGCACATTTATCACACTGGAAGTAATACAAGCGCGAAAGCCCAGCTCTTCTTTGACGCTATTCACTTATTACAGGCTAAGGGAAGCCCTTAAAGCTCTTTATGATAGACACCCTGCCGAACGGTTAGTTCTGAGGCCACTGCAGGTCATGCTGTCGGGTCCCTACCGGGTGAAGTTGGTTACTAGGCTGTACACCTTCATGCAGGCTGAGACTGTACCTCAGCACAGCAAAGCTAGGGAACGATGGGAGATGGTTTTATATGCACCGCTTTCAGAAAAGGAATGGGGTTATAGCTGCTCTGTAACAAGTCTACTAACCGCTAATTGTAATTTGCGCATAATCCACTTCAAATATCTCCAACAGCTGTATTATACCCCCAAACAATTAAAAAGGTATGGACTGCGAGAGGCGGCCAATTGTAAAAGATGTCATATGCAAGAGGCGGATTTGATCCACTTGGCTTGGCTGTGTAAAAGAATACAGAGTTTTTGGACACTGGTCACTAAAGCCCTATTTGATATGGTACTGGAGTCGGTGAGGTGTACGCCACAAGTATGTTTGCTGGGTTTAGTGGATTATCTAAAACCACAAAATAGAAGGCTAGTGTTGATTGCTTTGTTGCTGGCAAAGAGGAAGGTGGTTCAAAATTGGGATAGTAGAACTGTGCCCAAACTTCAGAATTGGTTGGAGGATGTTATATATTGTAGAGACCAATTGTTGCATTATGCTGAAGAATTACCAATTCCATCAAGACCCAAAGACATTTGGGCTCCTCTAACGTCCTATTTGTTAACAGTAGATTCCGATGCCCCCCCCTGATGAAGGTATGTCGGAGTAGATCTTGACCACGATTGTAAAGTTATCTGTAAACATGTCTTGCATAACTGTATGTTAATGTTTATTGTAATTGCCAAATGTCCTGAGGTATTAATGTTTGGGGATTGTTGATACGCTGTTATGTGTGCTTTGCTGTATTTTGCTAAAGTAAATACAGTAAAAATAAAAATAGAAACATCTAAGATCAAAAGATCTCCGCAAAAGAGCCCCCAATGAGTGGCCCGTTGGGCATTTCATTGCCAGCCAGACATGGAGCAGCCCAATGATGTAGCATGACACCCTTTTAAGTGTGTGAGGGCATTCAGATCTGAAGGCCATTGGGTGCTATTATGATCCTAAGGTATTCAGTTATGATTTCCCCATGTAGGGCAATCTTCACCTGTTTTTTTTAGGGCCGCAATTGAGCTCCAGGCATCAATAGGCTGTTAGAAGGGGCACTACCATCACCCCCTAGTAGGGAAAGGGTTCTAATGATCTCAGCTACAATGTCTTTATCATAGCTGAGGCCTTTGTTGTCATTCATGGTAAGATTAGGTTAGTGCTAGTCATTTGTGTATACAGGATGAACAGTAGGTGTGTGCATGGGTATGCAAGAAGGTGTGTTCTGTGTCAGAAACCTCTTCACACTGTTGGGTGCTCTAATAAGTTTAGGCTCAGTGAGGATAGTAAGAAGAAGTATCTTGCGTAACATCCAATGGCAGAGCCTCTGTACATGTACAATAAATCAAAGGAGGGGGACCAGGTGCAGATAAGACAGGTCCAGCACCCAGGGTCCTAATTGGACAATCTAGCGCAAAAAAGGGTGTAGGTGCCCATGTTAGAATAGAAAACGTGCTTATGCAGTATGTTTGCATTCGCAGTACCATTTTACATGCCGGTTCCATTTTGGGTTATAATTGAAACTTATCCTTCGTCATTTCTAAGAAGAGGCCTCAGTTAGGTTTCATTTCCCTGAAGTCGGAATTCACCTCACTAATGAATACACTGTTCTTATTAACGCATACCTATCCCTTTAGATAGAAGCCTTCTCCCACTTGTCTAGTGGCGGGCACTGGCAGAATGACCTTGACTGTAAGATAGTCTGTACCCGGCCCCAGAATCGAAACTGAATTTTTTGTACTTCACTGTTTTACTGTATTTGCTTGGAAAATTCCATTGTGGGCGTGCTTTCATTGGTTCCGAATGTACATAATGTAACTTTATGCTTGCTGATGTCAGTCCCTCTGCAGCACTCCTAAGCGACTGGGCAAATTAGGCTCCGCTCTGAGTATACTCTAAATAAACAGATGTTGGTTTGTATTCTCTACTGTCTGACTGACTCTTCATTTGGTATAGAAGCCTGAGAGGTGGTTGTGAGTGACCCGGGTGACCCTAATCAGGTCACTTCCGTCAGTTGGCGTCCGAACAGGGACTCCTTCGGGTGAGTGACCCATCCCCTTCTGCAGACGGGAGGGGATGTCGAGGCTATCGTTGGGTCGGACGAGGAGCATTGATTGCTCACAGCTGCCCCTTCTGTCCTGCCAGACTGTGCCTCACCCAGCAGTCATCCTGACTGGAGTCCTGAACAGCGAAACCCTTGGATCTGGCCATTTGGTCTGAAGAGCTAGCAGTGGAGAATTATTTCGTTTTGACCCGCTAATATCAGGTGAGTTTTTTATGGTTGTTTGTGGATATGGTACCATTTTTGTTTGCATTTGGTACGGTCTGAAGACCGTCTTTGAAAGAAAAGCATTTGCAATTGCTTTACCAGGCATAAGTAGTAGACTTGTTTTCTTTTGAAAATGCCTGGAGTTAGCAAATTGATTTCTTTGTGCTGTCGATGTTGTTCTGCAGATGCTCAATTGGAAGAAGCTCAGCCAGCACATCCAGAGGGCACTCCAAATTTTGATATGTATGTGAAGCATTGTCTTGGCCCTATTATATTTAGTACACTAGTGCACAAATATACGAGGGACAGTGCCGAGTTGCAGTGGCCGTTAACGGGCACTTTTGATGAACAAAAGATTGCGTATTTACAGGAACAGTTATTTAAAAGGCGAAGTAGACAGTCTATGTTTGATTCTCTTAGGACGTGGCAGAAGGCAGCTAAGCAGAGACAACTGAGTTCCAAGGAAGAGGTCCGGAAGGGGAAGATGCAGACATTGACTCAGAAAGCTGTAGCATATGATAAAGAGAAACAGGAAAAGGCAGTTGAATGTGAAGTTAGGAAATTTTGATTGCATATTGATAAATCGTATTTGGCTCAGGAGGAAACTGATACTTTTTTGGAAGAATTGTTGGATTCTCGACCTCTGCCCTTATGCCTGCCAAAGGATTTATCCTACTGTCCCTGTGTCATCACAGCCGCCTGTTACCGTTGTTCTCACTGCCCCTGTATCTACTGCTGTCGCTTCAACTGCTGCAGCCTCGGCTCCTCCTCCTCCTCCTTTTTCTGTTTCTTTGCCGTCTGTGGCAACGGTGACTGTTAGTACTCCTGCTAAACCTATTGTCTCAGCATCCTTGTCTCCAGCTCTTTCTCCTGCGACGCAACCGCCAGTGACGATTGTGCCTGTCACTCCTGTTACTTCTCCCTCTTTGGTTCTCCATCCCCCGATATTTGTAAGCACTGAGACACCAGCTCGTGGGTTTGAGGATAGAGACTTACCAAAATTTCATGAGCGGATGGGCCCTTTTGTACAGTCTGCGGTGGGAGATGAGGAAAAGAAGGTTGTGGCTAATCAGGCTGCGCAGTGGGGTCGTAATCCCATTTACAGTGTGGAGGATGTTTGGAGTGTGATGAAAGATTATGAGCTCTTTGTACAGCAGCACCCTCTTAAACATATGTCCTCTACATTGATTTGCCTTTGGCAGCAACGTTTTGGGGACGACACCCCACAAATTTTATTTGATATTAAAGATCATGTGTATACTAATGGTATGGACCCAGGTCAGGTTTTTAGTAACATTACTACATTGGTCGCCCATAGGAGCAGGCTACATGATGAGTCCTACTACAGTGTCCCAGTTTCCCATGAGAGAGGTTCATCCCATATATCACCCCGAGATATCGGAGTAAACGGACCAATGTGGTAATGTTACTGGAGCGGCAGTGGCGGCCAGGTTTCAAGAACAATGGGTTTATACTCCGTGGAAAAGAAGTGAAGTTTTGTCCCTTAAGACTCATTTGCCTGATCCTAGGAAAAATCCTACTGCTTATTATAAAGAATTGACTGAAGCTGCTTCCTCCACCGTAATGACTCTCGTTGATATTGAAATGTTTTTTGGTCTTCTTGTTCCGGTTGATATTTGGAGACAGGTCCATACCCAAGACCATGTTCCTGAGTTGGGTGGTACATGGGATCAAATTAAAGCATGGGACCAGGAGAGAAAACCAGGTGATAAGCCCCTAGCAGAAATTTTAGTGTTGCCAGGCCGCATTATTACGTATATGCATTCTCTTATTCCGCTGAGAAAAGTAGATTGGGATAAATTGTCAGCTTGTAGACAGAAGAAAGATGAGAGTATGTCTGATTTCTTCACTCGGTTTGAAGATACATTTTTGGACTATAGTGGGCAGGATTTGTCTATTGAGGGAGGTGTTTGGTTGTTTGTTAATAGATTTGTCTCCAATTTGCTTCCTGAAATTGCGACTCGATTGCAGGGTTCTGAGAGTACCTAGTCCACTTCTTCCCCTTCTGTTATTTTAAATATGGCACAGTATAATGAGCATAGGGATAACGAGGACAAAGAAAGGACAGAGAAGAAGCATAAGGATTTAAAGACAAAGGTGCTGCTGCAGCAGGCTTTTAGAGGGAATGTAAGAGGACGTGGTGGTCCTGCCCGACAACTTCCACATAGTAGTAGGCAGCCGAACACGACACCTCTGGGGCCGAATCAGTATGCATATTGTAAGGAAGAAGGTCACTGGCGTAGCGAGTGTTCTGTGCTTTTGCAGAAGGTGGAGGTCCCTCGAGGGCGTGGTTCTCGTGGACAGGGTCGTGGAGCTGGTGGGGCTGATCAGGCTCAGAATGCTGCAGAGTCGCAGGGTGGTTCTGATAATAATTACTTTGATGACCCCCACAATGGGTAGTACTACCATGATGACTATGATATGGATGAAGTGACAGGAATGTCTTACAGCTAGGACAGCCAGTGACAGAGTGAGGGACCAGTTCCGATACCTGTAGACCAGCGTGGTCCTTATGTAACAGCGGAACTGCAAGGTTCAACTAAGGACTTTTTGGTGGACACAGGTGCTATGAAAAGTTCTGTTTCTCGAAATATGGTCCCTGGGGAGGCTCTGTCTGGCCATAATAATGTCTCGGAAGGTTTTTCAGGTATACCAGTAGTGAGCCCCATTTCAAGACCCCTTTTACTGACTGTTGGTCCTTTTACTGTAGATTCCCCGTTTCTGTTGACATCTAATTGTGGTGAGAATTTGATGGGTTTAGACTTGTTGAAGAAACTGCATGCTACTATTTATTGTTCCCTGGAAGGTTTTTATATGACGATGGGCCCAAATGTAAGTACTAGGCAGTGCCTGTCTCTCCCTCTTCCTGCTGAATTTGCTGACATGCCATCCACTTTATGGGCAACGGGTGATACAGATGTGGGACTGCTACATATTCCGCCGGTTTCGATTCAGGTTAAAGATAATGCTGCTTTACCTCGTATTCCTTAGTATAAAATACCACAGGCGGGAGAGCAAGCCTTATTGCAAATTATTCAGGATTTGATCCAGAAAAGAGTGGTTGAGGAGACATCTGCCAATATTTGCAATAGCCCCATTCTTCTGATCTTTAAATGGACGCACTCTGGTTCCCCTGATGATCATGAAGATGTTTATCATTTTGTGATTGATTGACGCGAAGTTATTAAAATAGTAATTCCTCAATTTCTAGTGGTCCCAGACATTACTACACTTTTGACAATGATTCCTTACACTGCTAAATTCTTTTCTGTCATTGATTTGAAAAATGCGTTCTTCAGTATTCCTATTCATCCAGATAGCAGATACCTGTTTGGGTTCACCTTAGCTGGAATAAACTTTAGGTTCTGTCGAGCTCCTCAGGGCTATACTAAGAGTCCAAGTATTTATAGTCAGGCTTTAAAAAGTCAGTTGGATTCCCTTTCGCTTCCTACAGGTAATGTATTGGTGCAGTATGTTGACGATCTCCTTATCACTTCTGACACAGAGCAAGGTTGTAGAGATAGTACAGTTAAATTGTTGTTGCATTTGGCTCACCATGGACATAAAGTTTCTCTTTCTAAATTTCAGTATTGTCGACAGAAGGTCACCTACTTAGGTCACCTACTGTCGAAGGAGGGTAGGAGATTGACCCCTGAGCGCATCAGTATAATTGTTAAAATGCCTGTTCCACAAACTCAAAAAGATGTGCGTGCTTTTATAGGTATCACTTCCTATTGTCGGCAGTGGATACCTAATTACAAACCCTTGCTTGCTCTAACAATTAAAGAAGTGCATGAGCCCTTGCCTTGGACGCCTGACTGTCAGCAGTCTTGTGAGCAATTGAAAACTGCTCTTTGCTCGGCTCCAGTACTTGGCAAACAGTTTGTGTTGTACGTCCGTGAGATGGCTGGTTGCGCGCTTTCTGTTTTAACACAAACATTTGGAGATAAGCAACAGCTGTGTGCTTATTTCTCTGCTGTCCTTGATCCAGTCGCAAGAGCCCTCCCGAGTTGTCTAAGAGCGATCGCAGCTGTGGCCACCTCGATTAGAGAATCGGCTGGACTTGTACTGTATACTGACCTCACAGTCATGGTACCCCATGCTATGGATACACTTTTGAATAAGACAAAGACACAGCACCTCACCAGTGCACGTCTGACTGGCTATGAATTAACGTTATTTGCCAAGCATATTACGATCAAAAGATGTGCCACTCTGAATCCAGCCACATTACTGCCCATCCCTTCTGAGAGTGATGAAGTCGACAAACATGACTGTATCTTCCGAATGGAAGAAGAAACGAAAGGACGGGTAGACATGACTGATGGTCCCGTATCTGGCTCACAAGGGGAAATATATGTCGATGGCTCTTGTTTTAAATTACCAGATGGCACTACCACGGCTGCCTATGCTATTACTACATTGCGTACAGTAGTAGAGACATCATGAATCCCCTATCAGTCGGCTCAAGCTGCTGAGCTTGTTGCCCTTATACGAGCTTGTGAATTAAGTGAGGGACTGGTTGTCAACATTTATACTGACAGCCAGTATGCCTTTGGGGTCGCGCACAGGTTTGGGCGACTCTGGGCAGAGAGAGGGTTTCTTACTTCCCATGGCACCAATATCCAGCATGGGCACCCTATATTGAGGCTTTTGTCTGCTTTGACACTCCCTAAGAGATTGGCTATAGTGAAGTGTAGTGCCCATCGGAAAGTCACTGATGATGTGGGAAGGGTAAATGCTTTTGTGGATCAGACAGTTAAAGAAACCTCCCGGACCAAAATGAAAAGAATGTTTGTAGCAGGCCCGGCTAGAACACACTTGAGAATGTGAAGGAGATACAAAGCGAAGCCACAGTAGAGGAGTTAGCAGTGTGTCAGGAAAGTACAGCACAATTGAATGATGAGGGATGTTGGATTGATAAGTCGGGAAAACAGAGATGGATGTTGCCTGATGCATATGTTCTTCCTGTCGTTACCATGGCCCATGGCCCAGCCCATATTAGTGCTAGGGTATTTGCAAGTTGTTAGACCCCGTATGGCAAAATGACAACATTTAGAAAATGGCTGCACATTTAGTGAAATACTGTATGGTGATCATGATGCACAAACCTGGGAAGGGTACCCCCACACAGCCTGGTAATTTTGCACCACCCACTTTCCCTTTTGAGGTCCTTAAAATGGATTATATATAGTTAGACAGGTGCAATAATCTGAAGTATGTTTTGGTGGTTGTTTGTGCATTTAGTAAATGGGTTGCGGCATATCCCACTAAAGACAGCACAGGCCTTACGACTGCAAAGGTACTCCTGATGGAGTTCTTTCCTCGTTTCGGCTTGCCCCGTTTGATTTGGAGTGATAACGGAAGTCATTTCAATGCAAAAGTGATTCAATTGATTTGTGATGGTTTATGTATTAAGCAGAAGTGTCATGCTGCCAATCATCCACAGTCAGCAGGCTTAGTTGAGAAGTACAATGGTACTCTCAAACTTAAATTGGCAAAAATTCAGGGGACCACAGGGTTACAGTGGCCAGATGCTTTACTGTTAGCTCTTTGTCAACAAGAACTACAGCACATTCTAGGACAGGATTGTCAACATACGAAGTCGTGTTTGGACGACCAGCGAATGTCTGGGGTGTCCCACGCCCTCGGCGGTTCTCTGATATTGAGTTTCCATTGTTGATTGACTATCTGTGCCAGCTAACTGAAAGTTTGCGTTCTATTCACCAACAGGTCTGGGAAACCCAGCCAGCTACATCGAGGGGCTTTAGTTGTAATCTGATTCTTCTTATGTTTATTGAAGAGAGGGTATTGCTTAGGACATGGCGGGATATCATCATCATTTGTGTTCTGTGCCCCCATGCTCATATCTTGATCTTGATCCCTATCATTCCTTATCTCTGGGCGTAACTTGGGTGAATAATTTCCAGCAGCCTCCTTGATTTCCAAGTCTGACGTGCTCTCTGCATCTGAGGGGTCATCTGGCTCAGATTGCACATTTTGATTTTCCTTTTCAGCTAGCGCTTTTGCTCTTATTTACATCCTTTGCTGCTGCATGTTTCTCTGACCTCTTCGTACCCCTCTAGGAGCTGGAGAGGGGGTAGTCTGGTCCGGCATTTTGAAGATTTCCTTTTTTGCCACCTTGGGTTGCTTTGTGCACATTCTCTCGCCCCCCCTCCTTATGAAGGAGGGAGAGAGCGGGACCTCCAAGGGTACTCCCCCTTTTCTCTGTCCTAGCCCTAGGGCCCTCGTGACCATAAAGCAGGGGTCCTCCTTCCCAACTCTAACCTAGCCGTAGCGAAAAATAGAGGACAGAAGTAGGGCTAAAGTAGGGCTCCGACAGGGCTCAAGGCGTACCATAATCTCAAGGCCACAGGAAACATCTTTCATTGCTTGCCACAGCAGGATATATAGATATATAATGAGATCAATGGAAACCGTGCAGAGACTATAGGGTCTGGCCAGTCCTTAGATTAATTTTGCAGTGACAGCTTCCCTTCCTCATACATTAGAAGCCCATACACAGGCCTGTTAGCTCTGAGGGTACTAATAGACTTGCGAGGGGGATTGAAAGATCAAGCCTCATGCAGCCTTAGTGTGGCACGAGGGAAAAACATCCAGGAGCCACAGGGGGGGGATATCATGTCTGTTGTACCGAATAGAGTTTGCCAAAACTAATTTACCCCCCACCGCCTGGCTTACTTGTTTAAAGATGTTTGCTACTCCTTAGTCTTCCTGCCTACCGGGGCTACCGAGACCTCCAGGCGCTGTCAGTCTCACAGTGCTTACAGGGTTTGCACACCCACCGTCTATATTCAACGTCACCTCGCCTGTTGTGGCTCGAGGGAGGGCTCGCAGGGAGGCTTCACCATGAAAGCTGCAGTCACCCTCACGTGCAATCTTCAGAGAACTTCGCCATCATTGCCATCATCGCGTAGAGAAAACCCCCCAGATAACTTCAGGGCGCTCAGTTCATTTCCGTGTGGAAGCTCTCCATTTCAGGCTGGCTCTCTTGCAAGCTCATTTTCGGTGTCCTCCGTTTTGATGTACGGCATCGGCGCGCTGCGGAGCAAGAAGCAGGAAGTGGGCGGAGTAGGGGGAGAGCCGAGATGCTAGCGACTACATGTGTGAGCCATGCCTGCCGCTCATCTGACCCACCCTGGGGATTACATTCTTGTAAGAAATTTTCAGTGGAAGAAAAGTTTGGAGCCGCGTTGGAAGGGACCAGTCCAGAGCAGGTCCTTCTAGCCACGTGCACTGCAGTCAAAGTTGCTAGCCGTAAGAACTGGATCCATGTGACCCACTGTCGCATGGTCACTCTGCCTTTGCCCTATGATCAATGGACGAAAGATGGAATAGGAGACTCCTAGTGTGAGTTGGTGCCTCGGTTTGTCCCCTTCAGCGATGCCATGCTGACTTGGATGCGAACAGATGAGGAAAATGATGAAGTGCTGAATGCAGCAGTTCCTCCGGAAATACGAGCTATCCAGGAGCCTCTTTTTGTTGATCCTGGAGTCACTAGGTACAATTTGCGCCCTCGGCTGGGAAATAGTGCACCAAAGGAGAAGTCAGATTAGTTAGGGATGGACTGTGTAAGTTAGGGTGTACTTTGCTATAGTACCAACGGAGCTAGTTTAGGATGATGGGAGATTTGTGCACTGTTTGAACATTGGACAGGATAGATCAAAAGTATCCCCTTGGGGGTATATTATCCTGGTCGACGTGGGAACACGAGCTTAGGGCAGAGCAAGCTCCACCGCCGGTGCTCAAGAGTGCCAATGTTTTGATGAACAATAGGAGCCTGTACCAATGAGGCTCTGACAGACACTGGGAACTTGTATATTTTTCGCGTTTGCATTTACCCCCATTTCATCATTCATCATGCATCCCTTTGGCAGAATGGTTGCTGAGGAAGAGCAGCCAGTGTTTTCCCCTGTTGTTACGCATGTATTTTGGTCTACAAAGAAAAAGTTTGTATGTGCTGTCCTTGTGATCCTGTTGCTGTTGACTTTGGGTGGGGTGTCATGGGTATTGGAACATAATAAGGATGTGACATCATGTACTAAGGTTAAGGGTACCCCTCATGTTTGACAGAAAAGAATGACACCAAATAATGTCTTTTTAGACACACATAAAAGATTTTTGGGAGGAGGTACAGCTTGTTATCCTACTGAATCTGTCACAAGTTTGTGGACTGCATACCCATTGTCACTTGTCAATTATACACTCAAACAAATTCATAGAGGAAAGGGGCGAGTTTAGAATGAGATATCCTGGACATTGTTTGTATTACAGAAAGCCACGAGGAAAGGGGTATCCGGGGTGTGATAATAGTACGATAATTTGTACATGAAAGAGCAGAACATTACCTTAGTGGGCTGGCATTACCAAGATTTAACGGTCACCTGGAAAGCTGGTTATTATCCTGCATGTTGTCCGATAGTAAACAGTACTGCTGGAATAATATTGTTCAAAAATACGATGTCTCTAGTGAAAAAGAAGGATCCCAGTACCTTTGGAATGAACACTAGATATGCCCTGCAGAATATCAAGGTCCACTGTATGCACACCCAGGATTTTATTTTTTGTCTAATGGTACTTATTCAAATGTTTATAATGGTACAGATGATGTTGCTCTGGGAATGGTGCTCCCTCTAGGTGTGCCTAGTAAGTACAGTAAGCCAAATGTAAGGTGGGTTAAAAGAACTTTGACTCTAGAGTTTTGTGATGGAGTAACAGATTTGGAAGTCAACAATTACAGTAATGGGATCACTTTTGGATACATTCTCTCCTCCATAGTTACATTTGGTGGTACTGCTATGGCTAGAGGTGAGAAAGCTAGACAATATTTCGGATGTAAATTGCAGATATTATCTAATTCCACCGTAGCAGCTTTGCGTGACATCACCACTCAATGGGAAAGTATGCGGATCTATTACGAGACTAGATATGTAGTTGACTTCATCTTGGCAAAGAGTGGTGGTGTGTGTGCTGTAGTCGGGGACCAGTGTGTAGTCGGGATCAAGAATATGGAGCAAAATATCACTAAGCATATATTAGATATTTTAGAGAATGTCAAAGGAATGGAGAGTGGGAATTAGAGTTGGTCATTGTTTGGAAATTGGGGTTGGATTTTGGAGAAGATAATTTATCTGGTTGTGGTGCTAATACTTTGCTGTATTCTCATTCAGTGTCTCCCATTTTTCTGTTCCTATTGCACCACTCTTCTCCTTCCAAAGAAAACGTCCATTCATGATACTAATGCTGCAATTATGGTACAGAAGAACATAGATGACCTTATGCATATTGATGAGGGCATTTTTGAGACATCTTTCCTCCTGACTGTTTCTGTCCCTGACCCTGAGTATATGAACTGCTCATAATTAAGTTTACTTATGATCTTTATTCTATCGTTCTGCAAAGTGTATATTGTTTTAAAATGGTTAGCTCATGCTAAAAGGAGGGTCTGTTAGAATAGAAAAACTTGCTTATGCAGTATGTTAGCATTCGCTGCGCCATTTTATATGCCGGCGCCATTTTGGGTTATAATTGAAACTTATCCTTCATAATTTCTGAGAAGAGGCCTCAGTTAGGTTTCACTTCCCTGAAGCCGGAATTCACCTCACTAATTAATACATTGTTCTTATGAACGCATACCTATCCCTTTAGATAGAAGCCTTCTCCCACTTGTCTAGTGGCGGGCACTGGCAGAATGACCTTGACTGTTAGATGGTCTGTGCCCGGCCCCAGAATCGAAACTTAATTTTTTGTACTTCACTGTTTTACTGTATTTGTTTGGAAAATTCCATTGTGGGCGTGCTTTTGTTGGTTCCGAATGTACATAATGTAACTTTATGCTTGCTGATGTCAGTCCCTCTGCAGCACTCCTAAGCGACTGGGCAGATTGGGCTCTGCTGTGAGTGTACTCTAAATAAACAGATATTGGTTTGCATTCTCTACTGTCTGACCAACTCTTCATTTGGTATGGAAGGCTGAGAGGTGATCTTGAGTGACCCGGTGACCCTAATTGGGTCATTTCCTTCCCCCAGGGGAAGGGAAAGTAAGGGAGAAGGCTGTAATGGAGATCTGGCAAGTTGACCAGAAGGATCCGAGGAGGGGGGATCCGAGTGGTCAGATATGAATGGCCTCACACACCCAAAAGGGTGTCATGCTTCATCATTGGGCTGCTCCATGTCGGGCTGGCATTGAAATTCCCAACGAGTCCTCGCATATTTTTAAAGGACAGTGGCTTTAGGCGAGAATGGTCCCAATTTGCATGGAAATGCACACGCAGCTGGTTGATCCTGTTAATCAACAGGGCCAAACGGCTTTCAGAAGTCCTTGTTATCAGGATAACCGTCGCTGAGAACAATCTGAAGGCGGGCATAAGCATCTCAACATTTAAATCACGGCAAGTAGAAATTAACTCGAAAATAGGCAAACATAAGGACTACCTCATGCAACAGAAAATTAACAAACTGCAAAAAGATATTAAGAAATTCGAGAAGGAGAAGGTATATCCTTACATTAGAGAAGGCTACCAACCCCAAGTTGATGAGGCCTTTTTCTTCGGGCAGCAAAAACAAAATTCTTTCAGTATCTCCTCTAGTGGAGACAAAAGGAGCAGCCACAACAGCAACCAGGGCACACTACCTCCAGCCAAGTATGTGCACTCAATTGGGCCCTTATCTAGGGCATCAACCAATGTGGAACCCCCACTTTCACATGGCCCCACAAACACCACACACACCTTACCCTCAATGCTTCACTCACTCTTCTTTTTTAGACAGAGGCTGGGGCACAGGCAGAGAAAAAGAATAGGGGAGCACACATGGTTACAGTGGCAACAAGCACAGCCCAAACCACAGATTCAGATTTGGAGCAAAACAAACCAACGATACTAGGGGTCGACCTTTCCACTAGAGTGACCACACCCATCGAGAACAGGGTCCTGCAGAAGGGCATAGGCTTCGTACCTACGCCACATGAAAACGGGTTCCGCCAAGTCAATAAACTATACAGCTTCTTCCGCAAGCTCAGACTTCGCGCATTTTTCCAGAATAAACCTACACCGGAGACCAATGACTCTGGGCTAAGCGTTCCCTCTAGGTCCACCCCCACCACTGGGATGACGCCAAACCAAGTTCTAGGCCTGGGTGGAGTTTGTGGTGTTCCTGCATGTGGAGGAGGGCATTTGGTCATGCTGCTCGCGTTGATTTTCAGCACCGGGTGTTTGTCCCACGCTGCAGAATCAGCGCAAATGCACCATGCGTAGCGCAAGAGTACGCGGCTTCTTTTATTGCCCATCAAGTAGATCTTCCACTCAAGCAGCAGCTTTCTCAACGCAAACGGAAGGTTTCTCAATGCGAGCAGTCGCAACCGTTCGCGACAGCCCGTGTTGGAAAATCTGACCGGCTGCGTACAGAAATCTCGCTGGGAGATGGGTTTTTCTTGCTCGCGCTCCCCAACTTGACATTGGCGAGCGAGGAAAAAAACTCTGCTCCCTAAGTTTTTCAGAACTTCGTGCACTCCGCGGAGCATGGAAAACTCTGTAAACTCCGTGAACGGAGTGGAGTTTACCGCCAGGCCTACAAAGTTCTCACGTTTGAGCAAGCCGTCCTCAAGGAAGTAAAAGGACTGGATGCCCCCACACCCTTCTACATTATGTCTAGGCAGGAACAGATGGTGGTAAGGAAACTGTCCACAGACCCCGCAATTACCATGTAACCTGCGGATAAAGGCGGTGCCATTGTGATCCTCAATACTACTGATTACAATCATGAATGCCTCTGTCAACTGTCTGTGAGAGGTACTACCTCCCGATAGACAGAGACGCTACTGCAAGACTCACAATGAGGATCAACACCATGATCACTTCAGCAGAATGACAAGAATCGATTTACAAAAATGAGGCAGAATTCTTGACCAACCCACGCCTAAGGTACCATACTTCCACATTCCGAAAAACATTCATAAAGGGGTATCTCCCCCCTGCGGCAGACCGATTGTATCTGGAATCGGATCCCTCTTGGAACCCCTCAGCAAATTCTCTGACTATTTGCTGCAAACCCTGGTGAAGGAGAGCCCTTCTTTTCTTGAGGAGACAAGGGATGTCCTTAACCTTATTGAGGAAGCCAACGAACTGGATGAAATCAACCTTTTGGTGACCATTGACGTGGAAGCCTTGTACACCAGCATCCCCCAAGATGCTACCGTTGCAGTCATCGAGACATGCCTCCTCACAGAGACTTGGGCATAGAATACCCCGGTGAGCTTCATCACTGAATGCACTACTATCACATTAAAAGAAAACTTTTTTCAATTTCACTACCAACTGATACATCAAATACAGGACACTGCAATGGAGAACACCTTTGCTCCCAGCTTGGCCTCATGTATATGGCTGATTTTGAACCTCTATTCATCTTTACAGACACAAACTCTTACTACACCAATAGTAAACTGTGACGTCACTACATAGATGATATTATCATCTTCTGGAATGATGATATGGATACCTGCGAGGCCTTCTTCACATGATCAACTCTCTGGATCATTACCTGAGGTTTACTATTTCTACCAGTGAACTACCCTTCCTGGACCTTATGATCGCAATCAACAATGGGAGATTTTCGATGACCACCTACAAGAAAAAGATGGACTTCAATAGCTTGCTGCTCTACGACAGCCATCACCCTAAGGCGCTTTGTGACAAACTGCCATTGTGGCAGTTCCTCTGCCTTTGCCGCAACTGCAGCAACATTAGGGATTATGAGCAGCAGACCTCCCCTACGTAGGCATGACCACTAGACCCATCAGAACCCGAATTACTGAACTTCGCATTAATATCCAATGCCAACGCAGCTCCACAAAGATGAGCGCCTATTGTTTGGAAGCCTACAATACCCCTGATGACTTTAAATGGACCGTCTTGGAGGCTAATACCCAGTGGTACAAGCAGATTTTACTCCGGAAAGAACAATGTTGGGTCTTTCTCCTCTCCACCCTCACCAAGAGCCTGAACGATGACATACCGTGGAACAAATTCCACAGTCATGCTTCATGATCATCACACCACGCGCATCATTTTGGAAGGTCTCTCATCCTGTGTTCACCACCTTGCCCTCATAATTATATGGTGCGCCATCACAGCACTGGAGACCTTCATATTGACTTGATTAACATCTACTAAACCCTTTACACACTACTCTAGCCCCCTCTTGAGACACTCTCTATCTAGGTGCCCTATCATGGGTGCCTAGTAAGTAGCCATGGCACCGATGGGACTACGTCCTTAGCTGTACGAATTTACAACCTATGCAGTCACTGACAATATTTACAACTGGAAAACCCTTGTTTATTTTGTATTTTACCTACCCCATCTCTGCATCTGCCAGCTCACATCTGTGGGTTCCTTCCCTGGGCAGTCATTAAAAATACGGGGTTGATAATGTGGCTGCGGTTGTACAACACACGTTTGTTTAGTGCTTTCCTACTCAAGAGCACAGTTTCAGTGACACAACACCACTCTCCCAAAATTCTGTGCAACTCTCTTACAACCGAGCCAGGCACAATGGCCCATTGGAGTATGCACGCTTATTGGTGAGTGCTTTCTAGATGTATTGAAGTGGCATTTACACTTTGGATTAAGTGATAATACTTATACATTTTGACTCTAGTACTGTACACCTCGTTTCGAGTGCTTTGCACTCTTGAACGCACCACTAGAGGCTCTTCATTCTCCCAAAATGGCCACCACATGGGACACTCCGTATCTACTCCACATCTTGCAACTCCCACATCCTGCTCGGCTGCATATGCGCTACTCGCTCGGCCGTCCGAAAAACTTTCACCTGCGTTAATTACTCCTGCATGTGACTTCAATTTAAATCTCTATGGAGTCATGCACCGCATCCACCTGCCAAGCAGCACGACCCTTAACTCCTGACACCTGCTCGGCAGCATATGCGCTGCCTGCTCAGCCATCCGCATATTTTCAGCTGTGCACACTAATTACTCCCATACCTGACTTCAATTTAGATGATTATGGAGTCACGCACTGGAGGCTAATTACTCCCCCTGCTTTCCTTCCTTAAATACACGGCCCGACCTCACTTGTTACCTACAAGTCGGCAGAGGAGGGTAGGTCCCGACTCGAGTCAGTAACCGCGTGGTCCATGTAAGTACTCTTCATGTTTTTATCTGTGCAACAGCCTTGCTCATAGATCTCTACCTTGACCTTGCACACTACTTACTAGTAGACGCCACTGTTTATAAGTTTTTCCCACAGCTAGGTGTGGTCTTTTACCCTTCCTAAGGGACATCATTATCTCTACTATAGGGTAAGTCTACCAATTACCCTTAACACTGCCCAGCTCAATGCTTGATAATTTACTGAGTGATTTTACATTGGATGTATGAGTGTCATGGTTACCCAACACCACTGCTGATGATGCTGTCATACTATTTCTCGCGTGTGTTTTTTCATTGATGTACAGTTTATGTATGTGTCTTCTGTTTTTTATTTGTACACACTGTTTATAAGCGCTACTAGCGACTTCTGGCATCTGCTGTACCAATGGGAAGCCTTAAGGCACCTATTTATACTTTGATGTGAACTGCACATGGATGCGAACTGACCGCAGAGACAATCACACACATTCTGTGCTATAGTGTGTCAGATAATGTAGCGATGACTCCATTACAATTCTAGACCATTGCATACAGAAGCTGTCATAACTTGACTTGAAAAAGCCCTTTGCCCGCACGCCTTTGGACGAAACACGTGTCGGTTTTTATTGTGTTTACTTGCATTTCAATAAAGAAGTAAATACGAAAAACAGAGTAGTCTACTTCTTGTATCCACAACGCCAATCCAGATTTTAGGATTCTTTACCCTGGGATTTTACGCACTTACTTCTGGCCCTAACCTATCACATTTTTGGAGCACATATTGATTTGAGTGCCTGCTAATGAACCCTTGTCGCCTCTCTCTGAAGGCTGTCTCCCTACTTTTCCCATCTACAGGTCAGATCTCATCCTTCTTGCACAGCAGAAGGTGAAGTAGAACTGTTTTTGATTGGGTACTCTCACTCCACTACCCTGGGTTCCAATCTGTTATAGGGTAGGTATATTTTCCTAGTCCTGAAGAAATGCCACTGACCCTCCAGGCATTGAGGCATGACACATGTTGGCCTCTATTCACTCTTGGTGAAACTATCTTGGTACATTACTACCAAAGGTAGGCCCCCTGGTTTTATCTTGGCAAGGGGAACCACCTCATTTATAAATATCTCCCTGGTATCCCTTAGGCTATTTTAGTCACTTGTGCACCACCCTACACTCACACTCCCCCTCACCCGCATTCATCAAATGACTAATATCAAAAGGTGTCCTCAAAAGAGCTTCCATTGAGGGGCCCACCGGGCATTGTAGCACCAGCCCAATGAGGAGCAGCCCTATGATGAAGCAAAACACCCTTTTGGGTGTGTGAGGGCATTGAGATCTGATCACTTAGATCCCCCTCCGGATCCTTCTCGCCGACTTGCCTGGTTTCCCTGACAACCTTCTCCCTTCCTCTCCCTTCTCTTGGGGAACTGCACCCTTCTTTGTGCTACTTTGTCCAATTAAGAGCCTGGGTGCTGGACCTGTCTAATCTGGTCCTTGTCCCCCCTTTGAGTTATTGATTTTGTACAGTGGCTCTACCATGGGATACTTCATCTTACTATCCTCACTGAACTTAAACTTATAAGAGCTCCCAACTATGTTAAGAGGTTTCCTTACACAGAACAAACTTCTTTGCATAACCACGCACACACCTACTGTTCATCTTGTATACACACGTGACTGCCCAAATCTTACCATGAATGACAAACAAAGTCCTCAGCTATGATGTCGACAACGTAGCTGAGATCCTTAGAACCCCTTCCCTACTAGGGGCTGATTACAGTGCCCCTTTTAACAGGCATAGTGATGACTGGAGCTCAGTTGCGGCCCTCAAAAAACAACAGATGAAGATTGCCCTACCCGGGGCAATCATGACTGAATACCTTACAGCCAACATAGCACCCAATGGCCTTCTTGTCACTACAGCCCCTCTTATATAATTTAGAGGACATTGACTTTAGGCAAGAATGGTCCCAAATTGCATGGAAATGCACACGCGACTGGTGATCCTGATAATCTACACCACCAAAGGGCTTTCTGAAGGCAGGCATTTTTTTGCTGCAAGTTGTGAAAACCTAGAAATGGGCTTATCTGCTCATGGAAGAGGCACAGGTAACATCACTGCTTTACCTAGGGTGGTTATAAAAATATCACTTTTGCCTTTTTGGCCTACCTTTAATGAACTATGGCAAATATTCCACAAAAATGGATGTCCCCTTGCCTCTATCTCTCTTGTACTTTTTCTCTGCATCTCTACATCTCTTTTCAAGACCCCCAACCAGTTTTCATTCTGCACTTTTCACTTTCTATATCCTCCCTATCTTAATTTTTCTCTTGACTATTCCTTTCTAAGTCTGGCTTGGCAGTGCAGCTGCCTGAAGACATTATTGTTACATATGCATACACCCACACACACACACACACACACACACATACACGCACACACGTACACACACACACGCATGCATATATATATAATTATTACCTACTGATGGTGGTTGCTAGTAGGTAGTTATAGTTAGTACCTAGTTTCCATGGGAAAAGTGTTTTTTTTGCTAATAACTTTGGTGCCATTTGAGGAATCAGCACCAAATTTTCAAAAATGAGTTTGTCACTCACTTCAGCTGATGTCTGGAAAGTGTCGGAGTGATTCGTCAAGCGGGGGGCTAAGAAATAGGGAGGGTCCAAAAACACGTTTTCCCCATGCAGTTCCCCATAGAGATTTTGGACATGACTACAGCCTGAACCGCTGAATGGAATCGCACCAAATTTGGCAGAAAGCTAGATCTTGGTCCAGAAAGACTGCTTTTTTGTAATTTGGTGTGAATCTGTTTAGTAGCTATTGAAGAAAAAAGATTTATATATATCTAGAGACACGGATCCAGGTCGGATCCTCTGCAGTGGATCCTCGGATCTACACGCCAACATCAATGGCACGATTGTCTGCCACAACTTCAACCAGGTGGTGGTGGAAGCCATCTTAGGACTCATACTCGGCTGAGTCCAAAGAAAAAAGCCAAAAATAACCCACAAGGGGGCAGGGTAGGAATACCCTGACCCCCTAGGCCTGGTAGTCTAGGGATATGGCTGGGGTCACGGGGGCCACGGCCCCCAACCATAGTGTTGTGGGTGCCCTAGTTAGGCACTAAGGCACTCACCCTCTGTTTGCCGGGCCCTTAGGATAGGGTCCACAGGGCCGATATCGGCCCGGGGAGGGGGCTGTGTCCCCCCCTCCCCCTATTGCAATATGGCTGGGCCCTGGGTGATGGGGTCTCTGGGGCCGAAATTGCCCCAGGTAGGGGGGCTGTGTGCCCCCTCCCCCTATTTGCAGTATGGCCAGGCCCCAGGGATAGGGTCCCCAGAGACAAAATCGAATTTGAGATGGCATCAGTGATGTCACTGACCATGTCATGAGTGATATAATATGTGAGATCATAAGCAGTGCATTGCAGGGACCGTGAGTTTTAGATAGCTCAGGTAACTATAACTACTGAATTTCTATAGTTTTGTGTGCGTAAAATCTGAACCTAACTAGAACATCCCTGTAACCTTTGGGTTTTAGTGAATTTCACCATTTTTTAAAATGTAAATTGTACTTCAATTTGACCCATGAGTTCAGTATACATTTTCACAAGTTTATAAATACATTTTATACTGCATATTCATTCTTATTCTGTATTTTAAAACTTACAATTTTAAAAAATGAGGTAGGGTAACTTATGTAGGCTATGCAGTTATGCACCAAGTCTTTCTTTTTTTAATATCATTTTATGGATTTGAGGATCCATTCCCAACCAAAAGCACACATTCAATACTAAAACAACAACACATTTAGTACAAATAAATGCTTTTGCAATTTCTCACTGCCTGTGTGTGGGTGTGTGAGCGGCTGTGTGAGTGGCTGTGTGAGTGATTGTGTGGGTGTGTGACTAACTATGTGGGTGTGTGAATGGCTGTGTGGGTGTGTAAGTGGGTGTGTCAGTGGCTGTGTGGGTGTGTGAGTGGTTTTGTGAGTCTAAGAGTGGGTGCATGCATGGCTGCATTGGTGTGTGAGTGGTTGTGTGGGTATATGAGTGGCTGTGTGGGTCTATGAACGGGTGTGTGAGTGGTTTTGTGGGTCTGTGAGTGGGTTTGTGAGTGGCTGTATGGTGTGTGAGTGGATGTGTCACTGGCTGTGTAGGTTGTGTGAGTGGGTGGGTGAGTGGGTGGGTGGGTGAGTGGCTGTGTGGATCTGTGAGCAGGTGTGTGAGTGGTGTTGTGGGTCTGTCAATGTGTGTGTGAGCAGCTGTATCGGTGTGTTACTGGTTGTGTGGGTGTGTAAGTGTGTTTGTGAGTATGTGAGTGGGTGTGGGAGTGGTGTGTGAGTGGTGTGTGAGTGGCTTTATGGGTCTGTGAGTGGGTGTGTGAGTCACTGTGGGTATGTGAGTCACTGTGTGGGTTTGTGAGTGGGTGTGTGAGTCATTGCGTGAGTGTATAACTGGTTGTGTGAGTGGGTGTGTGAGTGCATGTGTGAGTGACTGTGTGGATCTGTAAGTGGGTGTGTGAGCAGTTTTGTGTGTTTGTGAGTGGGTATGTGAGTGGATAAATTGAAGTGGGAGTAGTTGTTTGGGTGTGTAAGTCAATGTGTGAGTATGTGACTGAATGTGTGAAGAGGTTTGTTGGTTTGTGAGTGGGTGTATGTATTTTTTTAATTAGGGTCTGGATCTGTGGATCTGCCGCAGAGCACACAGGGGGTCATGCCACATCTCTAGATATACATAAATCTTTTTACTTCAAAAGTACAGAAAAGATTTACTCCAAATTACAAAAAGCACTCTTTCCAGACCAAAACCTAGCTTTCTCCCAAATTTGATGTAATTCCATTCATCGGTTCAGGCTGTAGTCGTGTCTAAAATCCAGATGGGAAATGGCATGGGGAAAATACTTTTGAGACCACCCCCTTTTTCTTGACCCCCACTTGATGGATCAACCCAAAACATTCCAGATGGCAGCTGAAGTGACTCGCAAACTAGTTTTAAATAGTTCTTGAAAAGTTGTCAAACTGCTGCAAAGTTCTTAGCAAAACAAAAAACACTCTTCCTATGGAAACTAGGTCCTAACTATAGCTACCTACTGGCAACTACCAGTGGGTAATATAAAATTATATATTCTATGTTTGTTGCAACTGTAAGGCTTGTTGCAACTCAATAACTCAGAAAGACTATGAGCTGCTCCATACTAAGACATGCAGAAAGATCTCACAATTTATTATCTGTGGCACTAACTATGTTATCTATGTGTTAGAGTGCCAATCCACCCTGTACGCTAGAGAATATTGGAACTCATACAGGCTATTTCCAACCATGACAAGCATTATCCAGTGGCAAGACACTTTAAGCAATTTCTTTAGTTATCGTAGTCTGCTCAAGTTCTATGGGATTGCGAAGGCGGTGGTAGAGTCATCAGAGTGACAGGGTTCTGAAACTCAGGAAGAGAGAATCCTGTTATATAATTGATTTAATTACAAAATCCTCTCATGGTTTAAATAGAACTATATGTTCATTTAGATTGACTCACTGTTCAAAAGTGAAATGTTTTTCATGTTCAATGGCAAATGTGGTAGCTACTTTTGTAATGATTATTTCTCTTTTTGTTTTTCAGGAGGAATGGAAACGACTCTCAAAACCAGGCTTTGCTTGGGTGAAAAGAGGTTGTTCTGAGGTGGCACCCCACCCTACTATTGTGTAGAAGGAATGGTGATTCACAACAGAAGTGTTTCATTATTAGTTTGATTTTCCATATTTGTTTGACACTCTTATTTCTGGGATCCATGGAATAAGACTACGGATGGTCTGCCCCCTGGAGCGGTATATGAATGAATTATAATATTTGGTTTTTACAGCATACATGATTGGACCCATTATGTTAGATGCAGTTTACACAAATTTGACAACTAAATCTTTGGCCACTAGAGTGTCATTTGTTTGGCTGGTTCTTTATTTAGTTAACAGCTTGAAGGCATCTTGAAGGCATCTTAACTAGAAGCGCCGTCAATTGTTGCTTGGATATTAACTCGACTCACATTCCTACCCAAACATTACTGTACTATTGTATTACGGTGACTTGTCATGTGCCTCTAGTCATGCCCACAGTGCGAAAATGCTGCTGCTCATGCTTACGTGTATACGCCGACTTGGGGGTTATTTCCAAACCACACAGTAGGGACTATTAATTTGTCGCTGTCTATGGGTGACACTCTATGTCTATTGACGATGTGATATGATATTATATGGTACTCAGGATTTTGAAGTTATCACATAAGTCTCTTGACCAAGATGACCACAAAGGAACAGGGCAAAATGGTCCAAGACTGGGGGGAACCAGGAAGGGCCATGATGGCCAAAAGGCAATATTTATGATAACAAGAACAATAGGACAAGAAGGACTAGGAGGACCAGAATCAAGGAGACCAAGAATAGGATAGCAGGTGGGTCAGGTCCGGGAGAACTAGGTCCAGGAGAACCCAAACTATAAGGAAGAGGACCAAGAGGATCAGGGACAGTGGGCACAGATTCTCGAGACGGACTAGGACTAAGAACAATTAGAACAGCATGACCTTTGCCAGATAGCTGAGGCCAGGGACACAGGCAGTCAAAATCAGAAGGAATAGTTTTAGGAGGACCATGAAACAAAGAACTAAGAGGACCAGGAAGATCAGGGTAAAGAGGATCAGGATCTTGAGTAACAGGACCAGGAGGATCAGGGTGAGGAAGAAAAGGAGGATCAGGACCAAGGTCATCAGGACCAGGAAGATCACAGCCTGTAGGTCAAGGCCACAGGGCTAGGAACTGGAGGGCCAGGAAGATGAGCAACAGGATGACCAAGCCCAAGAGCACTAGATAAAGTAGGACCATTATGAGTTTGTGTAGCACCATGAGGTGAAGCAGCAGGAAGACCAGAGCCAAGAGGATCAGGACCAGGTCCAGGAAGACAAGATCCAGGCCAATAGGCCCAGGGGCCAGAATAGGCAAGGAAAATAAGGGGGGCAGTACCAAGAGGACCAGAGCCAGGAGACCAGAGCAAAAAAGGATTAGAAGGATCAGCACTAATTGGAACAGTGTTAGGAGTGCCAGGGGGACCATCGCTATATATATTGAGCAGAAAGACCAGGACCTTGGGGTAGCAGAACTCGGGTGAGGAAGATCAGGAGGACCAGAACAGCAAGAGCCAGGAAGACTAAGGGAGCTGGACCTGGATGTCCAGGAGGACCAGGACCAAAATGATGAGGCTTAAAATGACCCAAACACAGAGAACCAGGACGTAGATGGCCCAGACAAGGATGATCCAAAGCAGGAACACAAGAGCAACAAGGGCCAGGCCTAAGCGAGCCTGGAAAAAAGAGGCCAGTTAGACCGAGGGCAGTAGTAGGACCAGGAACGTATGTACTGGGAATCAGATGAGCAGGGTGAGAAGGATCAGAAGGAACAGGCTAAATGGACGAGGTTCATAAGGATCAGGAAAGAAAAGAATGAGCTATTAAAAGGAGCCTGAAAGGACCAGGATGCATAGAACGACCAGAACCAAGGAGATTAGGCATACAAAGACCCAAACAAGTAGCATCAGAAACAAAAGGACAACGTCTAGTGGGCACAAAACCAGGAAGTAAGCACAGACTTTAAAGACTAGGAATAGGAAGATCATTGCTAGGCAAATCAGGCTAAGATTAAGGAACACTAGGAGAACAGGACCTGAAGAAAAAAGAGGAGAGGGCCAGACAACCAGAACCAATAGGACAAAAGCTAAGAGGCCCAGGTCAAAGAAGGACAGTGAGACCACAACCAAGGGGAAAAGGAAGCTCAATTCAGAAAGACCCAGAGTATCAAGATCTGGTATACCAGGACAAGCAGGATCAGGATGAGGAAGAAAAGGAGGACCACAACAAGGAAGGCTAGGATGGCAGGAGCCATGATGACCAAGCTGGGTGGCTAAGAATGTGTAAGAACAGAAGGACCCAAACAAGGAGGATCAGGATAAAGTGGACAAGTTAGTCCAAGATGACAGTGAGCAGGAGGACCATGGCCAAGAGTATCATGACATGTTGGAGGAGGACCCGGAGAACTAGTTAGGTCAGGAGTAGGTGGACTTAGGCCATTAAGACCAGGGACCAGATGGGGGAGGATTAGGTGGACTAGAAGGATTAGAATGAGCAGGACCACTACTCAAGAGTAATTCCGAAAAGGATTATTCTAAGCAAGCATACAATTCTTCGACAAAGAAGAAATGGGATAATAAACAAAAGAATAAAGACAAGAAATATTCACGAGGTGAGTCTCCTCAGGAGGAAGCCACTGAAAAAAGATATAATCTCAGAAATCCTGATAACGTTAGGTGCTGATACACGTTCCTCTTATTCCTTTCAAGAGTCATCTGATACACGTTCGGAGAGGGGTGGACATCAGAGAACAGATCAGAAAAGCACGTGAATCTGAAGAAGGAATCACCATGCTCGTCTGATTACATCAAAGTCTCCTAAACTTCATCTAAAAAAGAAAAAGGTAGCCAGAATTAAAATTAGGCATGCCCAGTATACTGAGGACTCTATTTCTGAACAGGGAGTGGGCAGTTATGATGCTTGACAGTGCTGGAGAAGTCACAATAGCTCACCAGAAACTGATGGATTATCTGACGGCAGTAGTGCTGGGTGAGCATATCATGGTTGAAACACCTGATACTAGGGTAACTGCTCCCCGTCGTTTATACCAAATTACGCTCCAGATGGAGGAGGACATACCCAGAAACATCAAGGCTCTCTTTTGGAAGAACTTGACGTATGAATGCGATATTCTATTGGCTGAAAAAGACTGGCCACCTGAGTTCATAATGGGGTGCCCAAACGGGGAAACAGTAATTTTACCAGCCTTTTCTACCTCGTTCCCGAATCAGTGAAACATTCTTACGCCAAGGAGTGGCTTTAGCGCAAGCTTCAGCGTTATACTGCAATCATGCAGGGTGGGATGATGAGTCACCTCATCACAAGATCCAGTTGAGGACAACTCCTCAACCCCAAAGAAAATATCCAATTAAACATGAAGCTAAGAAACAAGTTATGAAAACCCTAGAACAATTTGAATACCAAGGTGTAATAGAAAATTGCACTTTGTCAATGGATAATCCCTTGTTTCCTGTAATGAAACCAAACAATTCATATCATCTAGTATTGGATTACAGACATCTGAACATATCTACTTGCACATTTACAGTACAAAATGCACACAGTGCCACACTAATGAACAACATTGTGTGAAAGAAATACAAATCAACACTAGATATCATGAATGGATTTTTCTGCCAAAATATTGCACCTAGAAGCAGATATTTGACAGCATTTTCAGCACTAGGCACACAGAGGCAATTCTATTTTCAGCTAGAGTAATGGAGTTACTTCTTTTTTTTTTCCTCATATCACCAAAGCATCTGCAACTCTCGGGCAGCTCTATCTGCACAACTGTGGTCCAATGCATTTGCTCTTGCCCCCTCCATTCGGGCCTGCCAGGGGACCTCTACCCAGGGCGGTACCTTGGTGTAATCATAGGAGCAACCTTCATTCAGGCCAGGCCTTTCCCTAAAGCCCACTCCACCACCTGGAAAGGAGGGCCCATAGCCCATCTGCGCTTCCTGTTGTACATTTCAGATCCGAACGCCACACCCAGATAACCATTCTAATCCACTCTGCAACTTCCGGAGGCAATGGATCTATCCATTTCTTGCAGATTTCCCTCTATGCAATAAGCATCAAATAAAACAGAAGCCCTCGCTGCTCCCTACTCCCAGAGCAATGCGTTATTGCATCCGTACCCAAAAGAACCAACTGTGAATTTGTAATTATTACTGCCCCAAATATATCCTTTAGAGTGGCCTCTATGATGGCCCAAAACGCTTTTATCCCGGGGCAGTGGGAAAAAATGTGGTCATCATTGGCCTTTAGGAAGCCACCCCTTCTGCACCTTGGGGTGAGTGAGGTGGTGAATTTAGCAATTTTTGAAGGTGTCCAATATAATCTATTAATGGTGGAAAAATTATTTCGTCTCAGGTTTGCTGGTTTGACTACTGAATAGAGTAATTTCAAAGAGTTACACGAAATGACTGAAAGTCTGCCTCTTGGAAGGTGTCTCCCCACACCGTATGTGCTAATCCTTATTTTTTATCGTCTGCATCCAGGAATCTCCAATACCAAAGAGCGACCTCCTTCTTTTTAATTCTAATGTCCTGGAGGGATGATTCAAATTCCCAATTTCCCCCAATCTCCACCTTCGAGGCCGAAAACCAAGAGGACAGTTGGACACAGTTAAATCTAGATAGCCCATCACCCACTTTCACTCTGAGGGCTTCCCAGGGTAACAACCCTTGCATTACCATCAAATAGCCCCAGGTGGCAATCCCGTACAGCATAGTGGGAGGCACAGCTGGTCCTTCATACAGTCTGGAGAACCTGGGGAATCCCATATTGGTGCGAAATCAGAATAGTAACCTATACCCATCAATTTCCATACCCTATACCAAAGAAAAAGTGCAGAATTCAAAACCTTCAATCGCACCTTTTTAAAATACTTGTGTGCACCAAACTTATATAAAAACCCATTGACAGCCGCCTCCCCCGTCATCTCTCCTAGTACCTTAAACCAGGTAGAATTATCAGGCTTTCCCAACAACATTCAGATATTTTTAAACTGGAATGCTGTGGAGAACAGGTATAGATCCGGGAGAGCCAAGACACACTTGACAAGCTTACCTGCAAGTTTTTTCCAAGCCAATCTGGCCCCTCTAGAGGCCCAAATAAAACTCACTATTTTCCCCTGCATTTTATCTATAATTGACCTCTGGAATGTAAAGAGGATACCATTAAAAAGGTATGTTAACTTAGGGAGGATTATCATCTTTACCAAGTTAGCACGTCCATAAATTGTTTGGGGCAAGTTCTTCCACCTAGCAAGCAGTATATCAACTTCCCGGCTACCCTAATAAATTACAAATAGGAATTTCGTCCACTGCATTAACAATCGTTATCCCTAAGTATTTTATTTCCAGGCTAACCCTGTCGCTCCTCCCTTCTACAGTCTAACACATTATTTTCGTTTAGGATTTATTTGTCAGGTGCCCCGACAGAGCCCCAAATTCGTTCCACCCTCGGCACAGTTGTATCAGGGTCAGATGTATAAATTAACAAATCGTCAGTGTATAACGCTATCTTATGATTATACGCAGATGCACAGAAAGGGACAACCAGCCCATCTGCCCTTTATTGTTGTGCCAGGGGCTCGATGTAGATATTAAACAACAGAGGTGACAAAGGGCAGCCCTGCTGCGTACCCCTTTGTATATTAAAGCTACTTGTCAGGGAGCCATTAAGAAGGTTCTTAGCCGATGAATTTTGATATAGCTTCTGAAGAGTATGTATAAAGCCAGAGTCAAACCCCATAGCACCCAAGACCTTCCAGAGATATAACCAGCACACCCGATCAAATGCCTTAGCAGCGTCTTTCGCGACCACGGCCAGAGGGATCGAGTGCGTTGTGGCAAGTTCAATTACCCCTATCAGCTGTTGCGTAAGTTCCTGGATTAGCCTCTTTGGGATAAACCCTTTCTGATTCACATGGTTCAGCTGAGGGGCTAGCTTAGCCAGCCTCCCCGCCAAAATACTCATAAAAACCTTATAATCTGCGTTCAGCAGGGATATTGGTCTATAGAAGTCTACTTTCCTGGGGTCCTTGGTAGGTTTTAAAATCAAAACAATTGTGGCTTCTTTCCACGTTATTGGAATCTGCCCACCCATCCGGTATATTGAGTTAAACAAGACCTCCCACACTGGAATCAGTTTCTCTATTGAAGCTTATACACCTCAGCGTGGAGAACATCAGGGCCTGCTGGTTTACCATTCTTATTCTGAAGCAGACATTGGCGTAGTGTGCGTAGCGGGGCTACACGGAGGTCCACGGAGTTGCAAACAAACTCTGCTCAGCTCCACTACACCACCCGCCTCCACCCCCCCTATTATAACAAGTAATTAAACATTAATAAAAAATGAATTTAAAACCACTTACCTGTACTGCGGCGCCCCCGGGCTGCCCTCCTGCTCTTTCTTGCCGTCTCGCTAATCCTTGTGAAAACTGTGCATGCATGTGGAGAAGGCAAATCTCCGCACACTCCGTGGGCGGAGTGAAGGTCTCCGCCCGGGGTTACTAATCTCTTCTTTTGTTATAGGGGCATCCATGACTTCACTACATTCCAATGTGAATTTTGGAGTTTGCGCTTTATCTAACCAGGCTTGAAGCTGCTCTAAGTCCGGGTGGACCTTCTCCGTGTATAGGTCTGTAAATTGAGATATAAGGCAGGCTTGCATTTCCACTGCTTTATCTGAGATTTCACCCGCGGGATTCATGACAAATTCCTTAATGTAATTCCTCGACCTATCCACCCTTGCCTTCCATGCCAATAGTGCACCCGCTTTCTCTCCATACTCAAAATCCCTCATGCGCCCGGATTGCCAACGTACCCTGCACTTCATATCTTATTTAATATTATAATTTAATCTCGCCTCTTCCAATTGGCTTAACAATCCCTCTCTTTCTGAACCTGTTTTAAGACCCGGTTGTTGGAGATCCGCCTCTAGGGCACCCAGTCTATCTTCCAAATTTTAAGATCTTGCCTCTCAGTCTTATTCTTTAGGTGCGCTGAATTTGGCAGGACCCTCTTATAAATGCCTTAAAAGTATCCTAGACAACTTCGAAGGATGCTGAACCTATATTATCGATAAAAAGCCCATTGTGGGTTGTTTTACAGCCTGAATACCACGGAATCTAAGAGAATGGCCATTTTCGATGTCCACCTTGAGGTTGGTCACCCCCCCAGCAAGCTAGGGACATACTAACCCCTGCATGGTCCAAAATGTGTGCGGGCAGTATAAAGACCTCCTTTACATTTTCTACTAGATCTCTATCCACAAGGATATAATTCAACCTCGAAAAATGCCCATACTTTTTACTATGAAACATAAAGCCCCGCCTTGCAACCTTAGTATATCTCCATATATCTACCAGGGCTAAATTCTGCAGCATATTCTTAAGGGCCTGTCTTACCCGGGGGGCTTGGGCATGACACTTCGGAGATCTATCCAAATTGGGATCAAGGAGGACATTACAATCCCCTGCAATAATTATGGGGAGCATAACCTCTACTAGATTCCATTCTAAATTGGATAGATGCCGGGGATCATCGATGTTCGGGCCATAAAAAAACAGCACACACAAATTCAAAATCTCCATATCTCAAGGTTGCAAAGACCCATCTTCCAGAACTATCAATTTTCAAGGATTTTCTCTCGACCCCAACTCCCTTCCTACCAAAATAGCCACACCCTTACATTATTCTGCTTGGTCAGACACTACATAGCTTTCTACCCTATTCCACTTAGAAAAAATAATTTTGCTCTCACTGGCCATTAAGTGGGTTTCTTGCAAAAGAATAAGCTGGGACCGACTCTCTTCTAAATACCTCATTACCAACCTCTGCCTCCCGTTGGACCTAAGACGATTCACGTTTCATGTCAACATGGACAGCTTATTACTCCCCCCCCATTACCATACTTTCCTATGGGCCTTACATCCGCACATTCAGCCCACCATCTGAACTGACAGGGTACATACACATAGCTAGGAGATATTGAGGAATTATTTATCCTAATTTTTTCCCACTGCTCCCCACCCAGTGCCCCCCCCACCGAATGCCTCCCCTCCCCACCCACCTTGGAGAACCCTCCCATGGTTTTTAGCCATACAGCCTAATGAGCTCCTCCCAGGAGAGGCGTACCCATTTAGATACACAAAGAAAAAGAAAAAGCCTACTCACCCCCCACCCCTTGAATCCCCCCACACACAAAAACCCCCACCTAGAAAAACTTTTTAAGAGGTAGCTCCTTTTATGATAAGGTAAATTAGGCCATCCGCTTCATCCACTGACCTATAATTGTACAAATGGTTGTTCCACATTACCTGGAGCATTGCCAGGAATTTCAACTGTGCCTTAGCCCCTAGCTTGTTGAGCTTCTCCATCCTCTTTCCCAGCACCCACTGCCTCTGGTCGGTAGCATGACAGACATCTGATCTTATGATGAAGGAATAAGAGCTGACCGAAAAGGGACCATTCCTTAAGGCTGCTCTCAGGATCTCCTCTTTCGCTGTGTACGACAAGAAGTTCACCAAGATTTTCCTTGGCCTAGGTCTTTGGGGATTCCTTTTAAAGGGGACCCTGTGCACCCCCTGAATCTCAGAGTCCCAATTAACATCCGACCTATCTTTCAAAACTGTGTCTCAGAGTAGGGAGATAACAAAGCCCTAATGTCAGATCCCTATAAGGACTCTGGAACATTAAGAAATCGAAGATTGTTTCTACGAGAATGGTTTTCCAACCTCATGAGATCAATCCTCAAACCTAGGTTTTGTTTAGACAGGAGGCTTATACCAGAAGAGTTTTTTACTATTTCCTGCCTCATAGTAGCCACCTCTTCCTCTAACACCCCTGTCCGCGAGACCACTTCCTCGAGCTTTTGGGCTAAAACTGCACAGGAGGCTTGAATATCGGCTTGATTATTTTCCGAAATCTTAAATCTACTTGTCATTTCCTTTTTTAGGCTTAACAGGATAGCGGCCAAAGACTCCTCTGCCGGTACACTTAAGGCATTCCCCACTTCCACCTCCTGTTCAACAGGGCTAGATTCACCTGGATCCACAAGGACATCAAATCTGTTAGAAGGAGACACCTGGGCCATCCTAATTACCGCTTACATTAGACCTTTATTCACCTCAGGGACAATTCATTCCTTAATGTTGCTTCCGCCGCAGTTACAGATTCGCTAACTGTGCAATCCATGCGGAACAGTGCCGAGGTCTCGGCAATGCAATTACTTTGAAAAAGGATTTAAGAGATGGGGTGACCTTAACTTTTGAGACCGGAGCTTGTTTCTTCCTTACCACGGGGGCTTTTCTCAGATGACTTAGTAAATTCCTTTGCCTTCTCAGACTTGGCCTCCTTCTCTGTACCACGTTTGAGTACAGTACTTTGTCCCTTTGCGGAAATTCAAATACCTGGAATCACCAATGGAGGAGACTCCAGCTCTGGGCTCACCCCAACACTGCCACAATACCTCTAGTGCGCAAAGTATACCTAGAGTGTTTACCCACAGTCTTGCCAGTCTTGCTCGATTCCTTTTCAGCAATTTGAGGGCCCTTCTCCATGGGCAGTGGGGGCTGCTTCCACTGAGCTTTTTTCCCCCAATAAATGCCTTGGGAACCTTGTACACCATTCCCCCCCTGCTGTATAGCCTGAAACCCTCCTAACTCCTGTGAGGGGACGTCTCCCCTGTTCCTGCCAGAGCTGCTGGTAAATACCCCTTCTGTTTGACTCCAGGCCGCTGTCCAGGCTGCTCCAAACAGTGAACCAGCACTTGTACTGATGCTTCCACCGTTACCACTGTCCAAGACGCCGGCCACCCTGCAACGCCTTTGCTCTCTTGCAGCGAGCCTCTAGCAGAGGTCTTCCAGCAGAGCTGCGCCGATCACGGCATCAGTGTCAATTCCTGCAGTACCCTCGGAGGGAAAAGAGCTGGAGCGAGGTGAGTTTACAGGAGGGGGTAGAAGCGCGGGGGTGCCTACACAGTGCTAGAACAGGTATGCGTCTCCTGGCGGGCCCGTGGTCACCTAACTAGCGGCCGCCATGTTTCCCTGCCGATCTCTTCGGAGTAACTTCAACATTTTAATAAGGAGGCATTGTCCTACATTGATGATATATATCTAACAGATGATGAACTAATGGAACACTTGAACAGAGTGGACCGCATAGTTCTGGGATTTGCTCAAATGGGCTACAAATTTTATTTCAAAAATTGAAAATTGCCCATCTCAATGTTCTATTGGTAGGATACAAATTGTCAAGTGAAGGCAAAGGCCTAGTGAACCATTTTTTAGAAAAGTGTGCTTTGCTCCAACCTCCAACAACTCTGAAAAGACTACAATCCATTTTAGGATTTTGAAATGTTGGCAGAACATACATTTTGGATTAAGCAGAATGTGTAATACTCTTTCACGACTTGATAAGACCAGACTTTTCAAGCACACACTGGACACAGGAACACACAAATATTTTGTGTTTCGTAAAAGCTGATATGAAGCTTCCAAACATTTACACACACATGTAAACACCACAATTTGGTGATCTGTTAAGTCACTGGACCATCGGGGTACACTTATATCACATTCAACTGAGGTGATTCAATATCAATAGCATACAAATCACATTTATACCCAAATGCTGAAATGTGTTTTGCACCTACTGGGAAAATTCTCACAGCAGTACAGACTGCTGTAGTTAGAGAGAGAGCATTTGCACTGGGTAAACGCATAATTGTTGTAACACTGGTACCGACCTTAGAGGCTGTCACCAAAGTAAGCGTTCCAAATGCTAAAGCTTTACATCCACAATGGACACAATGGGCTAACTTCTCTCACTGCAACAGATGTAGACTATAGTTTTGACTCTACATTACAAACAGAAGCCTTTGTGCAGTATGAATAATATCCTCTGCCAAATTAAATAATGCCTCTAGATCAATTTGAATACATCATCTACACCATGGGTACTCACAAACTTTCTCTCGGTGGCCAAATTTACAGTGTGGTTTGTGGCCAAGGGCCGCACCGGTGGGGGCGGGGTCAGTGAGAGGAGGGGCGCTAGAGCAAAAAAAAAAACTGTGACCATGAGGTTGAACACAGGCCCCTGCAGCGGACACATTCGTCCACTGAGCCACCAAACCCGGCATACACACATCTATCTATCTCTCTACCTCTGTCTATCTATCTCTCTATCTCTCTCTCTCTCTGTCTCTGTCTCTATCTATCTATCTATCTATCTATCTATCTATCTATCTATCTATCTATCTATCTCTCTCTCTCTCTCTCTCTCTCTCTGTCTCTATCTATCTCTATCTCTCTCTATCTGTCTCTCTCTCTCTATCTATCTCTATCTCTATCTATCTCTCTATCTCTCTCTCTATCTCTATCTAACTCTCTCTCTATCTCAATCTCTCTCTCTCTATCTCTCTCTATTTCTCTCTCTCTATTTCTCTGTATATCTCTGTATATCTCTCTCTGTCTCCATCTGTCTCTGTCTCCATCTGTCTTTGTCTCCGTCTGTCTCTGTCTCTATCTGTCTCTATCTGTCTCCGTCTCTATCTGTCTCTATCCGTCTCTGTCTCTATCTGTCTCTATCAATCTCTGTCTCTATCTGTCTGTCTCTGTCTGTCTCAATCTGTCTCTATCTCTGCCTCTATCTCTCTCTGTCTCCGTCTGTCTCTGTCTCTATCTGTCTCTGTCTCCATCTGTCTCTGTCTCTATCTGTCTCTGTCTCTAGCTATCCCTGTCTCTATCTGTCTCTATCCGTCTCTGTCTCTATCCGTCTCTGTCTGTATCTGTCTCTATCTGTCTTGGTCTCTATCTGTCTGTCTCTATCTGTCTCTATCTCTGTCTCTATCTCTGTCTCTATCTCTGTCTCTATCTCTGTCTCTGTCTGTCTCTGTTTGTCTCTATCTCTCTCTGTCTCTATCTGTCTCTATCTGTCTCTGTCTCTCTGTCTCTGTCCCTATCTCTCTCTGTCCATATCTGTCTCTGTTCCTATCTGTCTCTGTCCCTATCGGTCTCTGTCCATATCTGTCTCTGTCCCTATCTGCATTTGTCTCTGTCTGTCTCTGTCTGTCTCTATCTGTCTCTATCTGTCTCTGTCTGTCTCGGTCTGTCTCTATCTCTGTCTCTATCTCTATCTCTGTCTGTCTCTGTCTCTGACTGTCTCTGTCTCTATCTGTCCCTGTCTCTATCTGTTCCTGCCTCTATCTGTCTCTGTCCAAACAGGAAGCTTAAAAAAAGGCCCTTTAAAAGTCAGCTGTGAAAGTGCTTACAGCTGACTTTTAAAGGACCTTTTGGGAAGCTTTCCCATGGTGCCGTGAGGTAACAGAGGCCAGCAGTAAACACAGAAGATGGCTGCAAGAGCATACGTAATGAATACCTATTTAATACGTAATCACTATGTATGCTCCTGCGGTCATCTTCTGTGTTTACTGCTGGCCTCACAAGAAACTTAGACACAGCAAGGCTAGGTCCGCGGGCCACCAATGAAGGCCTGCCGGGCCGCTGGCGGCCCGCAGGCCTTACTATGTGTACCACGGATCCACAATGATGGGTCTGCCCAGCCCGCTCTAGGGACAAAGCATCAATATTAGGCAGAGTCCGCAACAGTAAAAGGGCACATTTATGCTGGAAAGTTCTATTCTGAAAAAACGTACATGCAGTCCCTTGGGGACTGCACAGCGCAGCTGGCAGGACTCAAGGCCCTGATACTGGCACTGGAGAATACGGATCATGGATTCTCTACACTTATAGTGTGTGATTCATATTATTATGTCTTACAATGAATACCTTCATTACTGGGGCCAGAATGGATTTCAAGAGTCTAAGGGTTGCACAATCAAGCACAAGATGCTTTGGGAACAAGTGGCAAAGCTGAAAAATTGCTTGCCACAGGCTCATGTAATACACACCTTGAGTCACCAATTTGTTGGCGTTCATGTTGTAGGGAATTCCATGGCTGATGAAACCGCTAAGGCAACAGTTCAAACTGCTGCAGTTGCTGCAATCACTCGTTCTAGTACAAGTATAGACAGAGACATTATGGTGACTGTCAATGCTGCACGCTACAACACACACCTAGCGAAAGGTTTTCCACTTAGGTACTCCTACAAGTTAGATGAACCGAACATACCATATGCTTACATTCCAGGAGTGGGGGATAGAGTCATACCTAACACTGATCGCAGACTGCAGTTAATACTGGATGCACATGAGGGTCTGGGTTCTGCACATGCAGGGATTACTGCTACAAATTCATTATTGCAGCAGCGCTGTTGGTGGCCTGGCCTTACTAAACAGATCAAGTACTTTGTCCTCAAATGTGACATCTGCCAGCAGATGAAGGGCTCCACCATTGCACAGCTACCACAGACACCTCTATTGATTTCAAACAAGCCTCTCGCTTGTGTCTATTTGGATCACAGTGGCCCCTTACATTCAGATTGGGCTTGCAAGTACATCTTGGTGGCAGGGGATTCTTGCTAACCCTGGGCGTAGTTCGCGTAGTAGCGCTACGCGTAGCTACGCGAAGTGCACTTCGCACTACGCACGCTATGCATAGCTACACGAACTGCGTAGTGCGGTAGGGAAATGCTGTTCGCACTGATTGCACAGTGCTGGATGCTTGTCCGCACTGTGCAATCATTGCAAACGGCATCTTGCACAGTGCAAGCGGTCGTTTTCTGCCGCTCGAGTAGATTTGTACTCGAGCAGCAGCTTTCTCAACGCGGACTGGTAGTTTCTCATCGCGAGCGGTCGCGAGCATACGCGACCACTCGCAATGAGAAACCTGACCTCCCTGCGTTGAGAATCTCGCCGGGAGGTTTATTTTCCACGCTCGCGATTGGCAACTTGATGTTGCTGATCGTGAATGAGGAAAAAGTCTCGCCGGGATGTTGATTTTGCTGGCTCACGGTCGCCAACTTGACGTTGAGGACCGCGAGCAAGCAAAAAATGCCCGCTACGCGTTTTTGCACTGTGCTACGTGCAATTCGCGTAGTGCGTAGTAGCGCAAACTCCGCAAACTCCGCGAACGTAGCGTAGTTTTCCTCCCAGGCCTAATTTTTGCTCTCGATTCCTGTGGGTATGGCCACAGCAGTCGGCTTACACCTGAACTGTTATCAAAGACTTGCAGTCTTCATCGGGACATACGCAATTGGCACACTACATTCCTACATAGCTCTCGGGCTTACAAAGAGGCCATGAGAAGTTTGGGTGTGACCTTGCCATACTCCTCACCCTATAAAATTCTGAGGGAAATTCGGTAGTCGAGAGGAAAAACCGTGACTTAAAGCAGCAAGGGTTTAACAGCGTCTTTAACAGCAAGGGTACTAGGCTCAGGTCGCAGTTGGTTCCATCACCTATATGGGGTCCAGAAGGCACAATATGCCAACAACATCTTTCGGTGGTTGGACTCCATATGAAATCTTGTTTCGGGTAAGAATGTGGGTCCCATACCTCGATAACATCAGCACAGTGGCAGCAGACAAACCACTTAACATTAATGAACATTTGGCTGTTTTACAGGAACTAAATGATTTCCAGGACAAACAAAGCAACTTCCAACTAAAACGCGCAGCCACTGGTGAAGTGAAGGTTGTCCTGGCAAGACCTGGTTGGGTCCTGAGGATTGGATCTGGTCAGGGAGAAAATTGTGGACAAAAAAGTGTTTGGACTGCCATACAGAGCGCCTGTACCTGTCCTGGCGTACAAAGGTACAAGAACTGTACTTCTTTCGCCCCTTGCTGGTTGACAAGACAAAAGGTTTGTCTCCATTGATCTGATCAAACCACATTATGTGGCCAATTCTCAACTGTAAGCCACATGGGCGCCTGGGTAGCCATTGCTCTCCTCTTGCTACTGATAACTAAAGAAGATTCCTCTCTCCAATGGGAAACAGTAAACAACAATTAAGTATTGCTTCTCCCTGTTGCAATGACGACCACTGTACAATCAACTAGTACAGAAACGCAAATTTCAATTCAAAAACTCGACGGCTATAAGATCTATGCCATTATGCCACAGATTGAATCATCTCCCAGTTCTACAAAACCTGCTGAGCTGCCAAAAATAGACCAAACAGCATCTGGCTACTTTGTGGACTAAGACGTTTATCCATTGGATTCAACGGAACCTGAGACACTATTACCGCTGCCTCTCTCTTTCAAGCTACAAGTGTGTGCTCTCTTTCTTTGGCTGAAAAAGACATACTTTGTTACTCCCTGGTTACACCTGTGGATTACAATTGGATTACTATTTCTGGTCCTCTGGATTGGTTTGGTGACTGTCTTTTTCTTGCTTCTGAATAGACATTATCTACCAGAACACTCTCCAGTACAACTAATGAACTTGGTATTTAAACCACATGCATCATCGCACCGTGAACAAAGAGATATGTCCCTGGTGAACATTACAGCGGTTCCAATTCCCAAAGGAAAAGTGTGGGCCAGGGTATGATGTGTATTGCCCCACTGAACTTTTGAAGATTCCATATTTATTTAAAATATCTTTGAATGATATCATCACCGCTAGTACTATTTCTGATGATTGGGCCATTGATACTGTGCACAATTTGCTGAAAAATCTAGAGCAATCAACTGTATTTTCTTCTGATGAATTGTATGATGTAATATCTAATTAGTGATATGTTCTGTTATCAACATTATGTTCACCGTTTTCTGCATAAAGCAAGTATCCCATGTGCCATTTATAATTACACTCAATGGGAACACTGCCCAACACCACCAAAAGGTAGTTTCAAAGACATTTGCACAGAAGTTTGCTTATTTTTCTGGTTTTGACACATCTGACCCAGCCTCATCTTTTTACAGGCTTACACCTACATCTGCTAAGAAAAGTATGCTAGCGAATACCAAGCTGATATATTCCGCTTCTTTTATTTCCCAATTGTCTGTACAGGGTTTTGATTTTTGGAAAGACACAATTGATGTGAAGTCTGTTTGGAGGACAAAAAATTGGCAGGTTCAGGGAACTGAGGCCTTGTTAAGAGCATGCCTAATACCACACCAAATGATTTTCCTGAACAAAACTGTGCAACAAACATCATGTCTTGGGATAGCCAAGATCAAAGACATGAACACACCACATATTCCCACATTTGCATATTTTGAAAATTGGCAACACTTTATACGCTATAGTGAGGATACCTTAGATGCAATGCTATGCAACAGCTCTTACAGTTCATCAGAATCCAGTTGGAAGGAATGGTTAGTTTGGCCTGTAGTCACTAATGGGTATAAGTTCGGATTCCTGGGTAACACAAAAGGGTTTAAGATCAATAGACCTGACCAACGGTATGTACAATCTGAACATTTAGGGGTGGTGACATCATACAGTGTTGGGAAGTTATGCCTCGATTGGCTAAAAGCCTCAACACTGTCTCAGGTGAAACAACACTTGGCCCTTCTGTCAGATGACCTGGATTTCAGGGATTTCTTGTTAGGTCTCCGGAACCCACACCAAAAGCGCTTCTTATATGCCATATACAATGAAGTATGGAAGGTTTCTAAACAGGAAGCTGCAGATAGGCTGTGCGAGATTGTTGGGATTAATCTATAAAAGGCTTGGCAGTGGTTGACAATAGAATGACCACACTATCCTCTGGGATATATTATTTGGTAACCTATTTTCTTTTGCAATTGATATAATGCAGCAAGACGACCTATTTTACAACATGGGCAGTCACAACTCCGGTTCAATTTGTTTTTAAGCTGAACAATTCATACCTTGCATTTTGGACAGGTGCCGTGGCTAATCTGTTTTCTTCATACGATCTAACTGAATGACAGATATTAATGGCACGGAGAGATGCAAAGTATACCATGTTCACTGTTGCTGAGATGGCGTACACGGATTGGATAATCCATATATATACTACCCTACCGGTCACGACATTCCAATTCCAATATTGTCTACAACATCAACAAGTTGGCAGATATGATGCATTAGAGGAAGGATTTGTGCATGAATACTGGGAATTACCTTTCAAGTTTCAATGCAGGAATGGAGACATGGAAGTTTTTCTCAGCGGTTCCAACTGTGAGCATGCTTTAAGAGGGTCTTTGGTATGCAAGGACGTTTCGCTTCACAGGACTTATAATGCGTCGGTTGCAAACTTGTCCTGTTATCTGAAGGATTCCCTGGCTGCTGTAATAGTCTGGTTTTCAGGCTGCTTTCTAATGGGAGTTATTTGATGCTGAACGATCAAGCCTGCTGTGGAATGGAACCAGGCATCACTTATCTGGTGATGGTTAATTCCATATTCACTTGTTGCACACAGGTACTGTTTCCACCTGCCCGCACAGTTAGGGAGGCAATGCTGTGGCCTTTGATAAATGTTTCCAACATATGTTTTGATTCTCTGAGCAAACTGAAAGCCATGCTTTTTCAAAAGGATGTGGCCTTAACATCTGCCTTAGAGACGTTTGAACTCCAGATTGCAGAGTCTTTGTCCGAAATACAAAACGCTACTTTATACTAACTTCCCACTGCATTTTGGGGAGCTGGTCCGCCGTATTTTTAATATGTCTGATACAAAAGGAGTAGAGCACTTTTTTAAACTTATTGGCTCTGAATTGGTTAGCACCTTTCAGACAGTTTTCGGAGTAATACCATCATTCATACACTCTGTACTGGGAAGTATTTTTGGAGGTCTTCCACTTGTCCTGCTACTTGTGGCTGGGGTTCTGATCTACATTTTTGTGCTCTTCAATGGATGTCCCAGTTCAAAACGGAATGGAGACAACACTGCCTGTGCTGCAATGTCGTGAGCGCATGATGCACTGCTTTGTCAAACCTTGGCTTCGAGAACTGAATGAGCATTGGTTCTTATCATTCAGGCCTGTGGAGCCTCACTGCGTACAACATGTATTCCGCTGCATGCTGTGCAGTCATGAATGTTTACTGGACTTCTGTCTCGGATCGCACTTGGCTACACCATTGTACATTGAGGTACTGATGGACCCTTTAAAGGCCCATGGGTATAGTTGTCCCCAGCATATTCCATTGCTGCTGATGTATTCTTCGAGCCACCCTGGGATACCTTGGCTCCAAGTGAACTGGATATCGGCTCTGCAAGGCGCTTACAGGATGTAATACCTCCCTCTGTGGTTGCTGTAGGGGCTGGATGGGAACACCTTTGCTCTATAAACATGCTTCGAGGTGCTCCTCTGGGAATGTCGTCTGCGGTTGCAGGGAAAAGCAATGTTGCGACTACCACTCCGAAAAACATAAACAATTGGCTACTGTTTCGTTGGCCTATTTTCAAAAAGAACATATAAAAAATGTGCTCCTCTTTTTCTCTCTCTCTTCTTTTTTGCCTCTAGGCACCCTGGCTTTCTGTGTGCTTGGAGTTTCAAACCACCTGATGGCTGCTTGTAATAATTCTTTTATTTTTAAAGAAGATTACTTATAGATGATTTTAGAGTGGTTTTAGATTTTATAGGTTTTATATTATTATATGACCTACTGGTTTTGGATAGCTTTTAGGTCGACCCTTAGTATGAGAAGTGGGTGTTTTGTGTAAGCCCGGGCATAGTTTGCATAGTAGCACTTCACGTAGCTACGTGAAGTACAGCTTCAACTACACGTAGCTATGCAAATTGCGTAGTGCGTAGCTGTGTGCTTGACTGCACTGTACAATAATTACCAAAAGCAAACTTGTACAGTGCAAGTTAAGATAAAATAAATATCTCTGTCTTTATATACTAAAAATGCATATAGTCATTTCACTAAAGTGAAAACAAAAGTTAACAAGCAGTGAGAGAGGTGATGATTTTGGTATCCTCACTAACTTAGGGAGAGAACCAACAACCAAGCAGATGTCTTGAAAACAAAAAGCACATCTTATTGAACGATTCCTCCTAGGACCACCTCAAGCACAGTTATGGGCAAAATACAATCCCAACCAAAGGCTCTGCAAAGCATTATGGGACGAGATTAGCAGTGGGCAGTGAATATTATAGTGTCCAATATCAAAATAATTCTACAAAGAGCTGCAGTTCAACTAGTCGTTACTAGGTGTCGTCCCTCAAGAGTGAAATGCAAAAGTATTGAAAACCTTTCATGAAGCTTTTGCATTTGACTCGTGAGGGACGACACCTAGTAACGACTAGTTGAACTGCAGCTCTTTGTAGAATTATTTTGATATTGGACACTATAATATTCACTGCCCACTGCTAATCTCGTCCCATAATGCTTTGCAGGGCCTTTGGTTGGGATTGTATTTTTGCCCATAACTGTGCTTGGGGTGGTCCTAGGAGGAAGGGACCACCATTGAATCGTTCACATGATATGCTTTTTGTGTTCAAGGCATCTGCTTGGTCCTCCCCCTAGGTTAGGGGACTCCAAAATCATCACCTCTCTCATTGCTTGATATTTTATTGTCAAAATTCATTTTTGTGAATTGGTTATATGCTTTTAGCATAAAAAATTGCTTTATCAAAGCATTTGAAGGTGTTTATTATACTCCTGCTACGCTACGCTTATTAGCACAGTTATTCACTCTGCTACGTGCAATTTGCGTAGTGCGTAGTAGCACAAACTTTGCATGCTTCGTGAGCGTAGCAAAGTATTATGCCCAGGGTTAGTTTTGTGCTTGAGGTAGGCCCATGCAGCAACACTGCATATTTTCTGACATTGCCCTCTTTCTGCACAATAACATTTTACGAAAACTTTTTGCACATTTGCGTGCCTGACAATGTTGGATCAGGTTAGCTGAAACTGCTTTGCTTAGACTTTACGCTTCGTGCAACAAAATCATGATGCCTCGAACACTGAGTACAAGGTGTTCAACCCTATACAATGTCATCCTACCTTTATCCACAGGGCGATAGGCCTATCTACAACCCCATCACAGTGCTAATCTGTATATACATCGCAAGGATGCTTTTTATTATAAATAAATAAGCATTTCCGGGGATTATCCAGAGGAGACACTTCTGGTGACATCAAGAGGTCCCTGCATGCTGATGCTTCACCAAGCAGATGCCTAACATCTCCATGAGGGGTGTCCAGTTCGTGGCCAAGACAGGGTCCTACATTCTGTCCCACCAGGTAATGGTTTTGGATCATCCCCCGGGGGATTCTTGGCTATAGATATTTACACTCACACGCACACACCCAAGACGTACAAAAGCATAACAGGAGTATGCCTATTTCCTACATTGTTTTATATGCCTGCACATCTACACCGTTTTTAGCACCATGGTGGAACTATGCCTGTTATTTACTCTTTTGGTGCTTCTGTCTATTGATTATTGCAACACATGTATTTTATAAAAGAATAACGTGGGTTCAATAAGTAGATTGAAGACATCCCATTGTGTATTCTCTGTACATTTCTCTGAGAACAAGAGTGCATGAGTGATTAAGCAAAAGGGTTCTAGATCTGTTACCACGATCCTGAGGGGTTAAGGTTGTTATGTTCAATTGTTGCCAGAAACTATTTGCTCCCTGTTTAGGTTGGGGGGGGGCTTCTGGTGGCACTGTGAGCTAGCTAGTCTCTAGGCCAATAAATACCACGGAGGTGCATGGAATCAGTCTCGGCGCCTCATCCAAAGTTTATGTTGTCCAAAAACGCTCAAGTCCAATGGATTAGTGGGTACTACACGACAGCAAGGGGCAGATTTAGTAGAAAGTCATGCAACACAAAGTAGCATGACTACTTGCTGCGCTATGTTGCGTGACAGGGAGAGAGAAATGCACCACATCTACAATGCATTTCTGCTCTCTCACTGAGCTGGCGCTCTGTGTGCTGCCTAGTGCCAACCCATACACCCTTGTGCTATGGTGCAAGGGTGCCTGCATTATGAATGGGATTGTTTTTGTGCAGAAAAGCATACTTTCCTGCACAAAAACAATCCTTTGAGGCATTTTTCTTTAAGTGTGCTGCATAATTCAGCATGCATTTAAAAAGGAAGTAACAAGGAGCATTACAGATATTCCTCCTTGTTATGCCTCACTTAGTTAGGCATAGCATTTTGGCAGAATCACAGATTTACTCACCTTAGTAAATCTGGGATTGCATCAAAATCCATGGATTGATGTATGAGAACACCCATGCTCCACCCATGAAAAGCCTTGTCAACACAGGGTAACATAAAGCAGCGATTTGCGCTACCTGCGTTACTCTGGATTTACTAAGCAACGCAGAGCAATGCAAGGTGGCTTTGAAAAGAGAAATGCAAATCTTTAGTAAATCTGCCCTTAAGTATGTAGTTGTAAGATTCCTTGTGTGACAAAAGTCTTACTGCATGGTCAAGTGGGATGCGCTTAGAATGGCATGATGGAGAGTACAATCAGCTTCCCTACATAGTGGAAGTGTATTGACTGCATCTCTGTGGACAGAGGGTGGAGACCCAGAACTGAAGTCAGGGAGAATGGAGAACTGACAACTCAAAATGTTCTATGAGGTTCTTTTTTGCAAAGGGCTGTTGATTAGTTCTCCTTGAGTGATGACAGATGTTAGATGGTATAAATAAGGGATAGGTCATAGGTTTATCTTCTTAAAGGTGTCAAAGCTTCTAAGCAGGGCTGCCCTTTTGTCTGTACCTGAGGACTACTCAGATGACAGCCAGGTGCTGAGATCACATCTTCATTGTGTCCTTGTTTTAGATACTTCTGCTTGGAGCTAGCACTATTTCTACTGCTGTGAGAGAAAACCCCAAATCAGATCTGAAAACTCAACAGTGGATCCACATCCACTATCTCAAAAAAAAAAGTATGATAGTGAAACTGCGAACTGATGAGTAGGGCACAAGAATGGAGTTAACAAAATGTCTCTGTTTATTATTATTATTGTGTCTTATTTCTTACAATATTTGTAATAAAGTCAATGAATAAAAATCTCTGTGAGGTTCTTTTCTTCTGTGTATTTGATGCCTATATGTCTTTTTTTAATGGCAAAATTTATTCACATTCCAATGACATTCAGTACAATTAATTATAGTACTAGTGCTTTGCTTGTGGCTTCTTGATAGAATACTTCATCTGATGGCCCGACAAAGTACAAACCGTTGAAGGAAGGACTTTATACCATCTACTCTAATTAGAGTAAAACCTGGCAGTAAAGGGCAGGAAAAATCATTGAACCTGTCACCATAGGAGAAAACTCCCTGCGTGTGGCACCGTTGTTTTTTTTATTTTTAAAAACAAACTCCATCTTTGGGAGTTTGTCTTTGAAAACAAACTTTAAAAAAAAAGCTTGCTAGATAGCCATCATGTCTGACTGCACTGTTCTTCAAATGTTTAGTGCATAGACAGGAACCACCATGGCAGCAGTTCCTGTTAATGTAGAGAGTTGTCCACCGGGCCAGCAGACAACTCTAAATTTGGGGGGTATCGGTCCCTCAGGATGTTGGAGGTATTGTCCTTCACCATCTTGACAAAGTTAACTCCGTTTTTGAAACTCTAAACCAGGCCCATAGTTTTTCTTACTTCTGTCATGAGATTGGAACAAAGCCTCTCAATAACACTGTGTTGCTCACTTTGTAAGGGGCCCTATGCAATTGTTTCTATTTTTATAAAACCAACCTAAATATTAAATGGCTCTATGTTACTGGGATACAACATTTCTATTTCTGGTTTTTGCTTTTACAAATCATTGTTTTCAGGTGTTTTAGTCCAATTTGTTTAATTGAAATGAACCAGAATTAATAATTCCAGGATGCACTGATTTGCTGCAGAAAAAGAGGTGTACTCATAACATGGAGCCTTTTGGTAATTCTATATCTGGCCTTTGTACATTCCCATGGGTTTGTGAGTCAGAGCAAGTCTATAGCTTTAGAAGAGTAAACAGCTTTAACTAGTCTTGCAAAGGTTCTAATCATCTTTATCACTACTCACATCTGCAAGCAAATGTAAAGGAGTAGGAACATTGTGGAGCACACAACAGTTCCATAAAGGGCCTGCCAAGTTGATAGGTCCACGGTGTAATGAATTGGCATTCTGCGACATGTCTGTCAAAATAATTTGGAAACATTCAAACATTTGAGACCTTCAGCTCTTTAAGTCAGTGCCTGCATCTTAGCCAGTTTTAGTACAAAGGGCCTCATATAGCAAAAACACAAGGTTTGTGGCCACAAAAGGACTTATCATTATGTACAAACCCCCTTTTTATGAGATGGACAATTCTTTAGACTAGTAAAAGGATTTTTGCAATTGTTTCTGAATTGCACTTAGGAGGGTTCATGAAAGGGGTTTCCTCCCACCCCTTCCCAATTTGGAAAATAATGTATTTATTGATAGTTTGTGACTGCAATTTCTGTCATAAACTACTGATGAGCTAACGACCCTCGAGTTGGGGTGGTAACTAATTTGCAAAGGGAAATGGTCCCCTTAGGACAGTGAGGTTTTTCTGCTATTTGCATGGCTGCCAGCCAAGCATCATAGAATCTCTATTATTTAGCCAGCAGCCTGGTAAATATTTAAGTTTTCCTGCTATTTGTACAACTGCTGGACAAACAGTGCTAACTTTCTACTATTTAACCAGCAGTCGAGGAAAGAGTGAAGTTTTTCTAATATCAGTACAGAATCTCTACTGTTTAGCCAGCAGCTGGATAAATATAGACATTTTTCTGCTATCTGCACAGCTGCCAGCAGGACAGTGCAAAATCTCTACTATTTAGCCAGCAGCCAGGTAAATATTTAAGTTTTCCTGCTATTTGCAGAGCTGCCAGATGAACAGTGCAGAATTTCTACTATTTATCCAGCGGCTGGGTAAATAACTAAGTTTTTCTGCTATTTGCATGGCCGACAGTCGATCAGTGCAGAATCTCAACTACTTAGCCAGCTGCCTGGTGAATAGTGAAATGTTTCTGCTATTTGCAGGGCCATCGGCAAAACAGTGCAGAATCCCTATTATTTAGCCAGGGGCTGGGTAAATAGTGAAGTTTCTCTGCTATTTTCAGGGCCACTGGCCAAATAGTAAATAATTTCTACTATTTAGTCAGCGACCAAGTAAGTAGCAGAAACATTTCACTATTTACCCGGTGCCCATGTAAATAGCTGCTACCATATTTAAAACAAGTGAAGTGTTCAACACAAGCATGAACATAACACAGCAGCAAGTTATAGTCTTATGAAAGTGAGAAGTAAACAGCATTGCTGCACCACAAAATGTACTGCAGCCAACTCCATTTTCACAGAACCCTGGAAAACCAAGAGAGAGTGGTATTACGCATTTGAGAATTATTGGGTAGCAACAAATGGGAAGAGGTCTGATGCTGAAAGAAAAAAGGCAAAGTTGTTCAGTGAGTTAAGCAACAAATGAGAAAAGATTTTTTAACTGTCTACCCGAGATAGGGTTAAAGCCAATGGAATTTGTCATATGGAATGAGCATAAGGAAGCTGTAGAGAGATTTGAAATTCAATTCAATGAAAATCCAGGTGTAATCGTTGAGTGACATAACTTTCATTTCAGGAAACAACGGATAGACAAAGACAATAGAAGAATGTGTTGCAGCACCACATATGTTAGCAGCATCCTTGGAGTTTGAGAATCCAATTGATCAGTATCTGAGGAATGAAATTGTAGCTAACTGTTACTTTAGGAGAGTGCATGAAAGACTTCTTGGCTATAGGAAGAACCCAATTGATGGTTGCACTGCAAATTGGAAACTGGCCTTTGCCTTGCCACACTGAACCCATGGAAATAGCCCATTCACGGCTGTGCTGCACATGGAGAATGAGCCTGTGCAGGACATGACTGTTTGCACTGTGCTCAAGCATGTACCTGGGACTATTGCTCATGTCTGCTCCATAGCCACTTTAGATCACTGAAGACCACCCCAATCAGGACCGCTGAACCCACATCTGCTGTGCGGGTGCCACAGCTGCCAGCATGAAGATCCCAGGCAGAGTTGCCACTCAGTGTGCCACCTCTCAGAAGAGAGCGGGAGGGCAAACTCACTAAGAAGGAACCAGGCGGCTGTCAAAGGACCAATCCACCAAAGGTGGTAAAAACTGTAAAAACCGAACTGTGAGAGAATGAGTGCAAGCATATTAGAAGAGCAGGACTGAGGAACAAAAAGCAATTCTGGCAAAAATTATCCAACCAGCCACTTTCTTTGTCTACTCATGCTGTTTCTCTCTTTTCATCCATCCATTCTCTCCTCTCTCTGCTTCCTCACTGATTGCTTTCTCTCTACCTTCTCCCTCCCTATTTTTCTCTCGCTCTCTCTGTCTCTCTCTTTCTCTCTCTCTCAGCCTCCCTGTGTCTGCTACAACTAAGCTAAGGAGCTGGGAAAAGTTATAAGCAACATATCCTGGGCTTTTAAAACTAGTTTCCAAAGAACATAGTCCATCAGGCAAATGCCTGGTGAATAAAATCCTGTCCAGCTCTGAATGTTAGAGGAGAGTGATGCATCTTATCATATGCACCAAAAACTGGGGCACCCTGCTTTCCCAAGAACAAAGGTAATGAAGTGTGAATAAAAATAGTTCTGCCAGGAATACTTAGAGTCAAATTAGCATGTAATGAGTCAAACTTAATAAAAAAGAAGAAGCAAAAGGTTAATCTTAATAAATAAGACCAAAAATCCACATGAATGAGGATAGTGGGTTCCATATTTGAACCTTCAAATGTAATTAACTCGTCTTCATACTGTAAAAAAGTACAAAAACAATCCAGGCCTGATTCACAAAGGCAATCTGAGACAAAGGTCTAACTTTATGACTTTTAGTATTCACAGAGGTCAATCCCACTCTTTTTGCCTCCTATTCCAGTATCCTATTATTCTGCTGTTTACATAGCACTTCAGACCACACCTCTATGGTTTGATAGTATTGTAAATATCAGAAGTTACAACCACCAAAATAATGTATTCAATTTACTAACCTCACAAGGCAGAAAGGCAGATTCAATCTTGCCAAGATCTTCAATCACCACATTTATCACTGGAGAGCATTCAACTAACTTTGCCATCCTACTAGCTATCCCAAACCAGCTCCTTTCAAAAAGTCAGGAATATGACAAGGATACTGTTCCCCACTTTCATTTTTATTTGTGGTCCCCTTGTTCTCATCTCATTCTCTCTCGTAACTATCTTGTATATTAAAAAAAATGGGTTTTCTATGTTGTGTATGTTGAAATATCCATTTTTAGGATGGAAGCACCATTTAGTCTTAGTTGATATTCAGAAAGTTTGATCAAGTGACTAAGGGCCTAATATACTTGCAATTAGTTTACCATTTGGACTAGCACCTTCTAAGACGCATCTTCACCCTCCAAACAAACCATGTGTCTCCTATAGACTTCATTGGGATAAATATCACTACAGGCCTCCCGTCAACCCTCCAAAACATCAGAGCTCACCCTCTTTGGACCCACAGCAAGATGAGAAGTATGCATTTACACATCAACGTCTATGCGAACAGTTTTCAATAATTTGCACAATTTCCTGTTTTTCCATAAGGTGCTTTGTCCAACTTAGCTCTGAAATTATTCTCAACTAAATCTTCACAGTCAGATGATGCAGCGCATCTGACAAGGTAAATATACCTATTAGGTAAATAGGGAGCACTTTTAGGGTTTCTTTGAGCACCAGCTTGTTCTTAAATGTCACAAATTATCATAATTTTTAGCTCTACCTCACAACTAAGGACTTTCTTGCATATACACGGTTTTTCTTTCAAGTGGTAATTCTTTCTATTCCCAAGAATCTTCTGTATTATAGCACGGTGTTCAGTGATTTAAGGAATTTTTCAAAGATCTTTACATATTAGTCCAACTTGGGACATGTTTCATATCTCTTTTCTTCTTCAACATTCTCTAATTGCTTAATGTTTCCTGTGACACTCTTAAATGTATCCCTTTCAAAGATATTGTATCTGACTCAGACAGGAGCAGAAACTCCCAGTAGGACCCTCAATATGTACTTAAAACGGTCTCTTTTCTTATACATGTGTTTTTTCTAGATTCTATAAGACCGACATGGCTACCTGATGAAGGTGTAATGCCGAAACGCACGTAGGATACGAATTACGTTAGCCATGGCAAACAAAATTGTCTTTTATTCTTAAAAATATGTATTCAGATTTGTTTTGAAGTGATTTCACTGTGTAGTTCATGTCCAACTAAAACATTATATATCATATAGGCATGACATGTTCCATGAAAATATTATGTATTATTAGGCCATGTATGAATGAGTAAGTATGTTTGAATATTGTTAGCAAGAATCATGGACTCATACCATGTTTGATACATAGGCCAATTTAGAAGTTATATTGTGATTACTTCTGTTTTTGACATTTTTTCATTTAAATTTGATTATAAAAGAGACAAAATATAAAAAATATTATTTTCATAAATAAAAAATGTATTTTTGATACTATATGAATCCTGGTTATTTACATATTGTCTTTGTTAATTTGAAGGTCCACTTTTTATTCATTTCCTAAATGGTTTGTTCACATTTGGCATCACCTCCACTGTGTCATTGGCAACTAAAAATACAATATGGCAGTCCATCTTGGCCAAGGTGAATGCAGTCGGAGTGAAGAGAAGGGAAGTGGACGACTGCAAGAAGTGCTGGACTGATGTGAAGTGCAAAACCAAGCTGAAACTCGCAGCCAACCTGAAAGCGGCAATGCAGACTGGAGGTGGGAGTCCAGTGACACACCAGGAGCTGGATGAGATGGAGGAAATGGTGACCGGAGTCATCATTGGGGAGACGGTGGCAGGAGTTGGGGGACCGGACACTGCACAATATGACCTGAGCCAACAGCAACAGGGTGAGTAATGACCAGGGACTGGGGGGACAGGGGGAGATGGGCACATTGGCACACATGCACAATTAAGTATAGCACATCTGCGGACAAACCATGCCCAAGAGTCACAACTCCAACCAAGAGCCCAATTTACCCAAGTCTGCAACATCTCAGCACTGTATAAGCACAGAAGTGAAAGGCACACCGCCTGAAAGGGATAAGGGCCAGCCAAATCAGAGCTGAAGGGGCAACTCACCCACAATGCAGCACACACACATAAGAATCAGAGCACCTCAACATTGACAACAATGTGGTACAAACTGCAACACTTTCACAACAGAACAGAGGACACAACTGCTGCCGCTTGTGTGTAGAAAATGGCCATTCGCATTTGGCATAGCAGGAAACTGTGAGATGATAATGTACAAGTACAACCTCACATCCCTGATGGTGTAGAAATGTCAACTGTCCCGCATCAAATAGGCATCTCCTCACAAACAGTCACAATGTACATTGTCATGCAGTCTGTTAGTAAACTTGTACAATGCGTGAACATACATGTGAACACAATGTCAATCTGCATCTCCCCTTCACATTGCAGAGGGAGAATCAACACCTCCTGCAGAGCAGACCCAACAACTCAGCACTGATGATGAAGAGGACCTCCCCAACATCGACACCGACGCCCTCCAACAGCTCATGGACAGCTTCGGCACCCCACCTCCAGGAGCAGGGCAGCCCAGCTGCATCGAGGAGACCCCACCCCCTGCACAGACCACACAGCAGGAAGCACCTACCACCCCGGCTGTCTCCCAGGACCCCCACGAACAACACATGGCATTCCAATGCCGTGTGTTAGGGTGCCAGGAGAAGATGGCTGATCATCTGCGGGTGGGGTTCGACCTCATGGCAGCCAAACTAGATGCCATACGTGGGTGTCTAAGTCCCATAAGGGACGACTTACAGTCCCTAACGGACACCCACTGTCCGCTCCATGCTCTCCAACAATCCATGGCTGACATCGCTGGAGTCATGACTCTAAGCCAAGAACAGCTGTCTAGTCAGAGTGGCTCCAGTGATGTCAGCCGGGAGTTGGGACACATAAGGAGAATGATGGAGAGCTTGGAGCGGATGCAGGCGGAAAGAATGTTTGCCACGCTGCACACCAGCGAGATGTAGCTGTGATCTTCCATGCCCTGCAGATCCTCGTCATGGCATTGCCGCCACAAGGCCTGGCGCGGATGAATGCTGCTGCTACTACTCCAGCCACATCTCCGCCCCTGAAGTGTCAGTGCCACACAGTGTGGCAGACATTCCACCTCCGGCCCCTGATGTGTCAGTTCCACACAGTGATGCAGACTAAACACCACCACCCACATGTGAGGCACCTGACTCATCAGAGGATGAAGATGATGATGAATCTGGCTTTGTGGTAAGAATGAAGTGGTAGCATTCATCTCCGCCATATGGCCTGTTTCAGCTTGGTTCTGCACTCTGCATCATGCCCTGGAATAACACCTTCCACTGTCCCCCGATACACTCAGAGACACTCACCTTGGATCTCGACATGGACTGCCATATTTTGTTTGGTTACCAATGACACAGCAATCACACTGCAGACTGAAGTCTTCCTCTTCCGATGAACTTGTCAATCCCTAAAGGATTCTGGCTGGCCCTCCCCGGGGCAACAATGTAAAGTGGGGTTTGCATGGCCCTGTACTGGTCCAGCTTCAACACTCCACTGAATGCGAATAAAACATTCTAATTCACACAGATGTTTCATGGCTATGATCAATCAAGTATGAAAGTATGGATGAATGTAGGGACAGTGATTCCACAAATAGGTACTCCCTGGGTAATGCTATCAATGCGCATGTAGGGCCGTGACCCAGATAGGCAGTGAGACACACATTGTCATTCAAATCAACACTCATCACAGTTGAATACAAGTGAAGGTGCGTAGACTTTATTAGCATAGGGCAAGATGAGTGCCACAACATGCAGACCAATGCAGCAGTATATCAGAATGAGGAACGTTGCCACGCGCCGCTGTCCACTCCGGGGGAGTGCCTCACCTTTCACAGGTGTATTTTAACCCGCGTTGTTGTCCGCTCATATATTCGGAGTCCAAGCGAATGCAGCCATGTCCACTGTTGTCGTGGAATATGTGACCAGAGCTCCAAGATGCAACAAGGTGTTGGGACATGTGCAATGGGTTCCAATCTGTTGTGGCTGCAGGTACGTAGTTACTCGTCCATGAAAGCGATTGCAGCTTCGTAGGCAATCATTTCCAACATGAGGTCGTTGTCGACTTCATCAAACAGGACGGCGAGGCAATCCATTAGCAGGTCCGGACAGATGTGCTGCGTCCACCCCCTTTCACCAATTAGCACTACAGCCCAATAGGGGAGCGGTTCAATGTGGTCACTGCACACGAGGAGTTGTGCAATCTCCCAGGTCCAGCTGCCAGCATGTATGCCAAGTATCAAGGCATCCCATAAACGGGTATCACGGTGACACTCCTGGTCGTGGGCCAACAGGGGGCGCACACACATGTCAAAATCCAGTTCAGCTACCGTCCTGTTGGATAGGCAGACATCCATGGACCACTCGAATATGCACGATCGACAATGCAACACAGGCTGAACGCAGGTGACGTTGGCAAGGCGGAAGCTTAGCCGGTAACTGATCCGCAGCACTACCAATGGCAGTGCCCCCAGTAAATGCAGCATACGTGCACAGTACAGTTCCACGTGACAGGGGATGTGCATGTGTCCGGGATGTTCTGCCATTGCGTTAGTGGCTCTGGTTGAAGTGGCACTGTTCTGACCTGCGCCAGTTCTGTGGATGAAATGCCACAGCTCGGATCAATGAGTTGTTTTAGTGTGCAACGGTTGTACACCTGGGATGGTGTGGGAGTAAGTGTGAAGGCCATTCCATGCAAGATAACTTCGAGCAAGGACTTCTGTGTGTGGGGTGTGTATACGTTGGTCTTTCGTCGGGCTGTGCGTAGTGTGGGAGTCGTCATCAGCTGCTATAGTATCTGTCAGGGGGTGCCGGGCACATGTAATTCCGAGGTCAGAGGTGCAGATGTGCTTTCGCCTGATAGTTCAGACAAAGGAGCTTTCATCCCTAATGTTAGTTTGTCATCTGCTTGCATTCAGGAAAAGTGATGTGGCTTGTTGGGGGTGGGGTGGGATGTGTGCGACTTTGGGATTCATGTTTGACATGTCTTGCATGTGGCAAATGAGCGGCATCACTGTGTGTTACGTTGCCTCACAGCTGCTCCTCCCTCCCCCGAGCCTATTTACTTGTGTGAGCTGCACGGTTGCATCACTTGCACTCCTACGGCACACCATTGTCATGCCTGTCTGCGCATGTCCACAAGCCTGACAACGACACTGTGATGTTGGCCGTTGAAGGTGGGTGGCCACGTGAGTGTAGGCCTATGGTAAGGATAGGGCGGACACAGATGTAGAGTTCATGCCTGGCTGAACTCGCGCTGCGATTAAGGCTAGGCATTTGGCTCATGCTGCGGCAATACAGATACACAGAACACTTGGCATGTATGAGCCAAGACCCCGAGCGGTCTTGCGCTCCTTCATTTTGCCGTTCGTGTGAGCCCGCCCTCCGGGTGCATGCTACATTGCAACATTGTCGATTGCGGGCCGGTTGGCACCGACACTACAACAGAGACACACGCATTAGTTACTTCCTTGTCCAGGCCAGAACTGATCCACGCCCAAAGCCCCGGGCAAATTCTTCACACCCCTACGCTGGACTGGCGTACGCCAGCCCAGCCCACTCCGCTTACGCTTACAGGGGGGGGACAAAGCTTCATGTCCAAGGTCTTACCCACTGCCTGAGGTGACATGATTGCGTCCGCTGTCCACAGCACAATGTAATATGGTAGGGCCCGGGGCCATCATGCATACATAATGACCACACGGACACACTTAGATAGATAGTGGAACTGGCTACGGGCACGTGCGCCCGGCCCCTTTTTATTTTCAGGGTCACATGTCCAGTGACGCCTGTGCTGGATGGGTGTGGGGTGAGTGTAAGCCAGCCCTCAGGGAGTGGTTGGTGCTGCAACAACTAGAACAGTGATCATCGGTTCACACACACAAGACTCAATCATGAAGGGTCCATGACTTGCAGTGCACTGAGGTAGGGGCACCAGATCTGACATCACACACACAAGATTCTATCATAAAGGGTCCATGACTTGTGGTGCACTGAGTTAGTGGCACCTGAAGAGCTGAGCAGGGTATCAAGCTGATGATGGCATCCAAGACAGGTGTGAGCAACTTTGATAGGCTGGCTGTAAGACTCCTCCGACTCTGGCAGTTGTTGGTTGGAGGTGGTCCTGGCGGTGGTGGCGGGTGTGCAGCCAGCGATGATGGCATGTCCTTGCAGGTCAGGATTGGATTTGATATGTGTGAGCCCTGCTGACCGCAGTGTAGGCCGGAGGCAGCGGTCAGCAAGGGCCCACAGCCACGTGGTGTTGACTTGAGCTGCACAGTTAGTGGCACCTGAAGAGCTGAACAGGGTATCAAGCTGATGATGGCATCCAAGGCAGGTGTGAGCAACTTTGATAGGCTGGCTATAAGACTCCTCCGACTCTGGCAGTTGTTGGTTGGAGGTGGTCCTGGCGGTGGTGGCAGGTGTGCAGCCAGCGATGATGGCGTGTCCTTGCAGGTCAGGATTGGATTTGATATGTGTGAGCCCTGCTGACCGCAGTGTAGGCCGGAGGCAGCGGTCAGCAAGGGCCCACAGCCACGTGGCGTTGACTTGAGCTGCACAGAGTTAGTGGCACCTGAAGCGCTCAGCGGGTGCGCAGTCTGCGATGATGCGTCGTCCGGGCGGGCCACACTGGAAGCAATGTCTGTTGCCTACTGGACTGCGCCATCAATAAATCAAGACTCAATTTGAATTGGGGGACCTGCTGACTGCAGTGTAGGCCGAAGCAGTAGTCAGCACACACATAACTCCGCGGTGCTGTGCCGCTGGGTGCGCTGGGGGCCTGTGTCACGGAAGCCAGCGATCAGCTGAGGAGGCTGGCGTTCACGGCGGCGGACTCGTGGCAGGGTGAGAGGCGCCGCCCTGACAGACGTGTTGGCCATCCCGGAAGTGAACCACGCCCAGAGCCCCGGCCTATTTATTCACACTCCTACGCTGGACTGGCGTACGCCGGACAAGCTCACTCCGCTTACGCTTACAGGGGACGACGACACAGCTACATGACCGAGGTCTTCCCCACTGCCTGAGGTAACATGGTTGCATCCACTGTCCACAACACTACAAACACCAGCAGTATATGTCCATATGGACATGTCTGTGCTCTGCATACTGAAGTCTGTCCAGCACATCACCGCCACACTTGGCATTGTGTACATTCTTATTCATGGGTGACTTGCCTCCTTCACACATACTTGGTTCCCACCTCTCCACACATTCTGCAATTGTGTGGCTGAGGGGCCATGCCGTTTTTGGAAGGTCAGCTGTCTTGTTCTGTGCTGCCTCGGTGGTAGTCCAGGGGGGGTGGGTGGGAGCCTGGGGGTGGTGGCGGTGGGTGTTGTGGACCTCTTGGGTCTCCGAGCTGCATGATCAGTAGCTCCATGACATGTGCTGGTCTTCAGATGTGGCTCTGGGCTGGGCTCCCTTTCATACTGCAGGTTGTCGTCCTGCTTAACACCAGTAAAAGGAAGGTGTTAAATCCCTGCTGCTAACGCGCCTTATCGCCTGTTTTTGGATCGCATCGCAGATCTGGCTGGTCGTTGAGAATATCGCGAAGTGGTGTCTTCGTGTGTTTTTGCACGGGAACGCATACTCTGCATATCATTAGCGTTAGTTGTCGCTCTCATCCGTGGCGATGTTTTTTGCGGCAGCTATCGCTGGAAAACTGGCGATATCGGCAGTCTGCACCAGCTTGAGAATAGGGCGATAAATCTATTGCCACTTTTGCGGAGCTAAAGTGCCGATAAATCGGCGATAAGTCCTTGAGAATATGCCCCTATGTCTGCTTCAGGGCCTTCAGCAAATAGTATGGCACACTGAAGCAGAAGGCTTTAAGGCTGTAGTTTTCACAGTCATGTTGTGCAAAGGGGAGCTGTTTGAGATATATTGCAATAATGCACAAGCAATGTATTTATACAGACATTTGATGTTTTTGCACAATACCTTATACTATGTACTTTGATTATGGACAGGTAACCTAAATATTCATAAGACACCATGAATACAGTAGTACAGCTACTTGCAAAGCCATTCATTGGACTGAGACTTGAAGACAAACTAATTGTAAAACAATTAGGGCCTGACCGGCCAGACCTAAAACTACAACAAAGTGCCCAAGACATAGGGAAGACTTACAAACGTGCATTCTCAAACACCTGGTACACAAAGGTTGATTGGCTTACAGGGTGTACTTCAACAAATTCCCTGTTCTGCTTCCCCTGCTTGCTGTTTGGCAGTGACATTCCTTGGACAAAACAGGAGTAACAGACTTGAAGCATTTTTCAGGCAAAATAAAAAAGCATGCACACACAAGAAACCATATGGAAAACCTGACGAGACTGGGAAGGTTGGGAGACACCCGTTAAAGCCCACATAAGCGATGCATACCGCAAATCAATACAGAAACACAATGAAGAAGTTGATAGGAATAGACACATATTGTCAAAAAAAATTGATTGCATTCATTTCTGTGGTGCTTTTAAACTGGCATTATGAGGGCATGATAAATCTGAAAGTTCCTCAAATCCTGGTATTTTGAGAGGCCTTGTGGATTTAATAGCAAGCATAGACATTGAAATGGAAGCACATTTAGCAGTCTTTAAGGGCACCTCTAAAATGATACAAAATGAACTCCTTGAGCGTACTGTTAATTTCAAAAGGTATATCGATAAATAAAAAAATCTGTGAGGTACTCAGCATTGTTATCTCAAAGTCTGTTATGATGTTCGGTGGTTATACTGAATAAGCGGGTACCTACATTATTATACGACATCTCTTCATTGATGTAATAACTACACTTTCACAATTGGTTTATTAACCTTCTTCGTTTCTCAAATTTGCTTGAAAATGCACCATTTGCTCACTCTTTTTTCAAACTTTTCTCGAGGGAGAGCCCTTCCGAACCCCCCCTTATGTCGGTCGGGCTCGCTCGTTACAGTGCACTCCGTCGCAACTTTTACGCCACACCACTTTCAAATGTCACCAGCCGCCACTGCATAATGGGCCCTATGCAATTGTTTCTATTTTAGAAAGATCACCCTAAATATCAGATGGCACAATGTCACTTGGATACAACTCTTCAAGTTCTGGCCTTCACAGTAACAAATAATTTTTTTCAGGTGTTTTAGTCTAGTCTAATTTGGTAAATTGACTTGGACCAGAATTAATAGATTCAGAATGCACTGATTTGTTACAGAAAGATAAATGTTCTGACAACATGGAGTATTTTGGTAATCCTATATCTGGCCCTGGTACCTTCCGAAGACTTTGTGGGTAAGAGTGAGTACATAACTATAGAGGAGTAAACAGCTTCACCTGCTCTTGCAAAGGTTCTAATCATCTTTATTGTTAGCAACCTCTGTAGGTAAATTCAAAGAGGTATCATTGTTTGTGGAGCACATGCCAGCTCCTTTAAGGGCCTCTCAAGTCATTGTGCCTTGGCCCATGGTGTTATGGAGTGGCATTCTGTGCCATGTCTGTCAAAATAACTTGGACACATTCAACCTTTTTGGAGCTATAGACCCATGAGTTAGTACTTATGGTGCAGATTGCATTTAAGCTAGTTTTAGCATTGGGGGACTTATGTTGCAAACTCACTAGGGTTGTGACCACAAGTGTGCTTATCATTATGCCCTTTTATGAGTTGGAAAATTCTTTAGACTCATAAATGGACTTTTGATATCCTTTCTATTTTGCCAGGAGGATGGGTCGTGAAAGGGGTGCCCCTTATGATTCCTGGTTCAGAAGGGAATTTATTGATGGTTTGCTACTGCAATTGCACTCACAAATCATTGATGAGCTATGGATCCCTGAGTATTTGCAAAGAGGAAGGCGTTCCCATAGGATTACTTTCCCTTTGGGAATTGTGTAGGCAATGTCAAAGGAAGAAAGCAGTGGTCCTCGTCACCTGAATTTCCCCATAATAGAAAACCTTTTCTTAAAACAGCAACAGTTCCTTTAAAGAACATAGGCTGAGTTTAAAACAAAAAAAATCTGTTTTGGAAAGCAGTTAGAGGGATGGTGGTGGGCTGTGCCTTGCAGGCCATCCATGTGATTATAAACAATCACAGAGGGCTGCAAATTGCCACCTGTCTAGTGAATATGATTTAGGCAGCTCGTTCTGAGGCCCCTGAGATTCAGTACTTTTTGATCCGACCTAATACTACATAGGACAGTGTAAAAAACACTATTCCATTCACAACAGGTTTGTGCACAGTTTGCAACTTCTTTTTGCAATTGGAATAATAAAATATCAGGACCCTAACGTGCAGAAGGAGATGGATGCCAATTGTGCTCACTCCTTGTTTGCAGTCCTACCTGGTGATAAGTGCCTACCTATGAAACCTGAGTAAGGCATAGTAATACTAAATTTAAGCTGTTGAGACAGCAGTCAGGTGATTAGTGAAGTTTCTCTGCTAATTAAATTGCTATTGGCCAAGTTCTGCATTCTCCATTATTTGCATGGCCACAGAATATAATATCTGCTATTTAGTCAGTGGCCAGGAAAATAATGATGTTTCTTTGCCATTTGCAAGAGCAGAATACTCAAGATCTACACCAACTTCGCACCTCAACCCACAATAGAGGACATCATAACGCAACCCCACACCACCACCACCAGGAGCACACACCTCCCAACGAACTGGAGCCCCTTCACCTCATATGACACCACCAGAATTATGCAGCCATCCACTCAGGGTCACCCACAGACCCCAGATTTCACCACATGTACAATCTGGGAAGCACACAGATCAGCACCAGCCTCACCACAATCAACTTCTCCATCCTTAGTGGAAACTTCCCGGACAACTGGAAACACGTAGAGGTCAAGGCCCTCTTGAAGAAACCCCTGCCAACCCCAAAGATCTCAGCAACTACAGGCCCATCTCACCCCTGCCCTTCCTGGCCAAAGCCCTGAAAAAAGGATCAACAAGCAGCTCTCTGTGCATCTTGAACAGCACCACCTTCTGGACTCCACCCAGTCACGGTTCTGCAGCAACCACAGCACAGGAACCGCTCTCCTGGCAGTAACAGATGACATTTGGTCAATCATGCACACAGGAGAAACTGCCGCTCTCATCCTGCTCTTCCTCTCAGATGTGTTCCAAACTGTCTCCCAAGGCACCCTCATCACCAGAATCCAGGACTCAGGAATCCAAGGGCCTGCCCTGAGCTGGATCAGCTCCTTTCTCTGCAGCAGAACACAATGAGTGAGACTCTCCATTTTCACCTTCAAATGCAACAAGCTTATCTGCGGAGTCCCCCAGGACCCCTCCCTCAGGCAACACCTTTTCAACGTGTACATTGCACCTCTTGCCTGCATCATAAGAACCCATGGCATCAACATTGTCTCCTACATGGATGATACTCAGCTCATCTTCTCCCTCACTGACAAGAACAATACCACCAGGACAAACTTTACCACCTGAATGTTCAACGTGGCCAACTGGATGCGAGAGAACTGCCTCAAACTCTACACAGACAAAAAGGAGATCCCGATCTTCAAATGTAAGAGATCCCCTGGGACTGCTTCTGGTAGCCACCCGACCTGGGTCCCATGCCCACCCCCACCGACCACACCAGATTCCTCAGCATCATTATGGATGACAAATTCATGAACAACCAAGTCAACATTGTGATCTCGTCTCGCTGCCACATTATCGGCAACTCCGCGTTCTACACGGAACGCGGGGTTGCCAATAAACTCCGCACTGCGCAATGGAGCGGAGTATTTTTTGTGTTTGCGTGCCCAAAATACTTTTTCGCTTGTGCGGGTGCCTGCGATGCCGACGAGATTTCCTATCCGTTTGCGGGCGCCAAGAGATTTGCTAGCCGGCTTGTAACCAACAGGCTCAACTACGGCAATGCCCTCTATGTCCACATCTCCAACCAACTCACGCAAAGACTCCAGACCATCCAAAACACCGCCGCCAGACTCATCCTAGACTGAACCATACAAATCTACATAACATAACCACTTGTCAAATGGTTCATGTCTGCTATTTATCCAGTGCCGGTTAAATATTGAAATGTATTTGCTATTTGCACCAGCCAAACAGTCGATAATTTCTGCTGTTTAGCCAGCTGCCAGTAAATAATAGAATGTATTTGTTCTTTGCATGACCGCTGGCCAAAACAGTACATAGGGCCTGATTTAGAGTTTGGTGGATGGGTTATTGCGGGCCTGATTTAGATCTTCGCAGGACTCCCATCATCCCTCCTTAGCAGCGTTTACAAGTACTCTCTCAAGTTAACGGATTCCCCGCCAGCCCGCCCTGTTTAGATTTGGGCTGGCTGATCTTCCGTCTGCCTTGACAGTGCTTTTTCCATTGCAAAAGCGTCTCACCTCTGTCAACGCAGCGGACTCCTCTGCTAGCTAACTGTAGTGGTGTTGTCCCATGCGTAGAGGTGACATAGTAGATGTAGCCAAGTAGTGTCTATTAAGGATGTTTATTAAGTCCATAAGATCTGTGGTAACAGCCCCACCAGGAGCAGCCTGCTAGTTGCTCAGCCCATCTTCCAACTGTCAACACTCACACCAGGCACCCAAGCATTCCACTCATGTCCATCACACCAACATTCCACACAGCACAGTCACACTGGCTGAGCAGCTAGGAACAAGGTAAAAGGGAACATTATAAACATAACATGAAGATAATACATTATCTTCTCCCTTTTAAATTGAATACTAAAAAAACCATACTAAAAATGCAAACAACAATGTACAAATGAAGACAATAGTTCATAACCCTGTGATGAATGGTAAAACCACATCACGAGAGGGAACACAGACCAAACACAGGAGGAAAGAAGAATGAAAAGATATAAATGAACTATCACCATCCTCCTCCTTTAATATGAACAAAAAGTAAGGTTGAGCACGTACAGCTCACAGACAAAAAGTGTGACACCACATGAAAAGACATGTGAACACATGTGAAAAGAGTAAAGGGAATAACGCACCCCAGAACTCTAACACTATGGGTGGACTGCACCCAAGAAAGTACTCTTCATGTAAGAAACCATACCATAGTAACTGTGGGGAAGGGAATGTAACCCAACACACCACCCCTCATGTAAGGGACACATGTGAAAATGGGACTGGGACCCATAACGTAAGCTGTGTAAATGGGACTGAAAGCCATTAAGTCATCCCTCTAGACAGGGTAGAATGACCTATAAAACCTCCCTCATGTAAGGGTAAAACACATTTAGAATATGACAAACAACCAGCGTTGTATGGGACTAACACCCATAAGGACAAGTGCAGTACAAGAAGACTACACAGCATGACCAAAGTGCAGCACAAGGTAAACACAGAGTGTCCACACGGTGATGCGGGGGGCGACTGACACACGACAACAACACGTGAAGCGCAGAGCGACTTACACAGAACCACACATGATGCGCAGGGCAACTTACACACAAGACAGAAACACGTGAGGCGCAGGGCGACTTACACACAAGACAGAAAGACGTGAGGCGCAGGGCGACTTACACACAACAACAACAAGACGAGCAGCGCAAGACGACTTACACACGTAAAGCACCAGACACACACATGGAGGTGGGGAACCACCCACCAAGACCAGAACCACCCTCATGTAAGGGAGTGTAATATGAGGTGGAACATACACACATGCAATGTAGCATGCAACTAATTGTTTAGAAATAGAATGTCCAAGAACACTCTCACTTGTAAAATAGTATCTGACTAGTTGATATAAAATGACATGTCCAAGACCCAGATGAGACAGATCATTGGTACTAGCGAGCACAGACTAGTTAAATGTCCAAAGTACACTTCAAAGTAAAATGTTCCATGTTTCTTGGCACTGTGTAACGACGTAGCCACCCGATTTGAGAAATGTGGCAAAACTTGACTGGAAACGAATATACATAGAATCTGCATGAAAGTACTTCCATAGACGAAAACGCCATCCACTGCCCATTTGAAAAACAGACTGAGCCACTGCACTTACAACAAAAGCGAAGGAAAGACGGCAGTCATTTTATCATGGAAGATTGGAGCAAACTTTCATTACCAGATCGATGATCGTTTGTACAGTGCCTCCAGACTTAGATATCCTCTTGAGCGTTGACTGAATACTCCCTTGAACTGTGGAGGCTGAACTTGTTGTAGAAACAGAAACCGGCAAGCAGGAATGATGTCCATCTGAATCCAAATCCGTACAAGACACATCAAGAGACCAGGATCCCACGACAACAGTTCCACATCACGGTCCCCAAAATTCACGGCAGACTCTTGACCAAAGCGACCGGTCAACGATGCTCCACCACAGGCGTTTGGCCGCAAACGACAGGAACCAATAATACAGCAAGAAGAAGCAGCTGCCAACCATAAGATGGTGGCACGTACTTGACACAGTGCCGGATGGCTCACGGCACGTCCATGCATGCAAGCATCCTAAAAGAGGAAGCAGAGTTGCAGACGTGACACAGAAGGAACTTCACGTGACTCCACAAGCACAGCACCAGATAAGGTAATGTGCACACGCTCTAATATGAGATTCAAACTGCATCAAAACAGTTTAACTGGCATGGTAGTGGGTATAAGTTTAAAGTAGAGGCGAAACACAATAAAGTCTGAATAAGTCTCACCCTCGATGACTGATGGACCCATCCACTCGCTGATAAACCATTGATAATAATCCCAACAAACATCGTGCGTGATTGTAGGTCTAATACTCATTATGCAAACAGATGATCTCCTTCACAAATGAGTCATGTGAATTTTAGCCCCCATATTAACAAGCGATACTCCGTAGTAATGCTTGCGTACACCACGTGTCTCCGCAACCATTTAAATGTCACAGACCATCGAGTTTAACAGTCTTCTTTTGAATGCTGCAATCAATTTACACCAATTAAGGTCCTGTGTAGCCCCTTACACGTTCTCGCTCTGGGGCAGAGTTATGCTTGTTTCAATGCAACGTAATATCGATCCATAATTCACTCCTGTGCAGCGACATGTTTCCTTAAACACCGATGGATCGTAGATGCAGACAAAGCTCATACCAATTTTTAAAAGTACAAAGAAGCATGCCCAGGCTGGGGCTGTCCGTTGGTAAGGACACTGGTAGGGCTGGCTTGCCAGTAGCTCCAAACTTTCTTCTTCTAGTTACTCATGTTTCTTGTAGTTTCTCATGTTTCATGTAGTTACCCTTGTTTCATGTAGACAGCTTTGAATCCTTAAAAACGCTTGAGTTCAAGTCCAGTCGTTACCAAAATGTAGTGGTGTTGTCCCATGCGTAGAGGTGACATAGTAGACATAGCCAAGCAGTGTCTTTTAAGGATGTTTATTAAGTCCATAAGATTTGTGGTAACAGCCCCACCAGGAGCAGCCTATTAGCTGCTCAGCCCATCTTCCAACTGTCAACACTCACACCAGGCACCCAAGCATTCCACTCATGTCCATCACACCAACATTCTACACAGAACACTCACACTGGCTGAGCAGCTAGGAACAAGGTAAAAGGGAACATTATAAACATAACATGAAGATACTACACTAACATTACTCCATCGCCAGCAGGGTGGTGGGATTGCTCCAAGCATATTTAGATTTCTCAGTTGTGCTGGCATTGTCCTAGAGGGCGGTTCCCCATGGAGGGATTGCAACTCAGAACGTTTTCAACATTGTACTATTCCTGTGGCTTTTGGATGGATGCTAGCATCACACACCTATGTGTTTTGGCTAATTGTTTTCACCCTGCATACCACACTATAAAACACACTCCATTTCAGAGCATGATCCTTTGCTATCCCACTGAAGCAGAACATTGTTCTTGAGAACTTTTTCAGTGAAGTCAGGGTTTTTTTAAGTATGTATTTAAGTTAATTATTTTATAATGGCAGGGAGAAGAAATCCCTGTTTTACTGAGGGAGAATTGTCAGTCATGGTGGATGAAATTATTACAGTAGAGCCAAAATTGTTTGGAGCCCAAGTACAAAATACAACTATAGCTTAGAAGAGGCAAATGTAGGCCAGAATAGTTGACAGAGTGAATGTTGTAGCAAGCAACCTGCACACACAGGAGGAAATTAGGAAGAGGTGGAATGACCTGTGGGGGAGAGTCCATTTCCTGCATCATCTGGAGGCCCAGAGGACTGGTGGTGGCTCTCCCAGCCCCCCTAACAACATTATTGCTGGGTAGAGAAGGTCTTGCATATCCCACATCCTGAAGGCTTGACAGGAATCACTGGTGGAGTGGAGACTGGTAAGTTATACTTTTAAATGTGTCACTAAACTAAAATGTCATTTTTGCTTTTAATTTAGCTGATGCTAATTAACCCCAGGCCTAGTACTACGCTACGCTCACAGAGCATTCGTAGTTTGTGCTACTACGCACTACACAAATTGCACGTAGCACAGTGCAAAAACTGTGCTAATAGACGTAGCATAGCAGCATAACCATCAACACCTACAAATGCTTTGATAAAGCAATTTTACATGCTAAAAAACATATAACCAGTTCACAAAAATGAACTTTGAGAATGAAAATATCAGGCAATGAGAGAGGTGATGATTTTGGGGTCCCCCCTAACCTAGGGGGAGGACCAAGCAGATGCCTTGAACACAAAGAGCATATCATGCTGAATGATTCAGTGGTGGTCCCTTCCTCCTAGGACCACCCCAAGCACAGTTATGGGCAAAAATACAATCCCAACCAAAGGCCCTGCAAAGCATTATGGGATGAGATTAGCAGTGGGCAGTGAATATTATAGTGTCCAATATTAAAATAATTCTACAAAGAGCTGCAGTTCAACTAGTCGTTACTAGATGTCCCTCACGAGTCAAATGCAAAAGCATTGAAATTATTAATACATCAAGCTGCAGTTCCACTAGTCGTTACTAGATGTCCCTCACGAGTCAAATGCAAAAGCTTCATTGAAGCTGCATGCATGCATGAAGATGCATTTTTTACATTAAAAAACAAACACAAGGAGATGATGGACGGAGTGCTGAAACTTTTCAGACACTCACCCCCAGTCACAGATACTGGTTGAATCCATCATCGTTCTTTAGCTCACTTCGCCACCCCAGTTTGAACCCACCAATATGCAAATATGTCTTGACCCTGTGCCTCATGGGAACAGTCCAGCCCGAACTGCCAGGCCAGGTCCTCCCTGGACCAGAAACAAGCATCCTGGGACTGGTTTTGGGGTAACACCCCTCATCAGCCAGGCTAACTTGAATCCAGTGGCAAAGTGAGCAAGGACCCAGTTTGAACCCAGCCATATGCAAATCAGACACATTACAAATGCCCAATTTTTAACCCTGGGCGTAAAACTGCACTCCGCTTGCAGAGTTTGCAGAGTTTTGGCAACTCTGCGTTTCGCGTAGAACGCGGAGTTGCCGATAAACTCCGCACTCCGCAATGGAGCGGAGTACTTTTTGTGTTTGCGTGCCCAAAATGCTTTTTTGCTTGTGCGGGTGCCTGCAATCGCCGACGAGATTTCCCATCCGTTCGCGAGCACCACAAGATTTGCTAGCTGGCTGCACGTTCCCAAGAGAGTTTGCGATCACGAACACATCATTCGGATGCGCATCGGACTTCTGGCGGAAGTTTTGTGAAGAACGCGATCAGGAACACGTAAAATCTGCAATCTGGCGAAGGTTGTCTCCCGAGCAGCATCAAAACCTTCTCAAAATCACAATTTGGATAAAAAAAACTCCACAGATTGACATTTGGCTGTACTTTTTTGTGCAAGGAGTCCTTTTTCTTTTTTTACTTTTTTTTTAAGAAGGAAGTGCTCCAGAGCCTCCAACTTCCTGTTCCTGTTCCGCTTGCTCCTCCCAGTGCTTTGTCCATCTCCTGTTCACTTTTCATTTGGATTTGGAGCTGGAAGGATCACTCTTTCTGTCTGCTGCATCATATATCATTGGATTTGAGGACTTTTGAATTTGAGATTTCACAAGTAAGTTGGAAAATTGGTGTGTTTGCTTGATTGGGGCCATGCACCTAGATTTTTTTGTACTTTTCATCTTTTTTTTAAATTTATTGTGGTGGGTGGCCTGTAGTTTCAGTAGGGGCCTAGTTGTTTTTTTGTAAGTAATTTTTCTTCTTTTATAAAGGAAACATGTTGCACAGTTCACTACATTTTCTCCAACTTTTGAAATCAATTTGCAATATTTATTTAATTCACTATGTAGCCCAGTAGTCTGCCAATAGGCCTTTTAGCCAGTAGGCCCAGAGCTACTCATTGGTGAATGAAACAACTGTTTCTGTGGTGTCTGTTGAATTTAAACATCATTTAGGGCATGGATGGCATTGGATTGAAAAGCAAAAATGTTTTTTTGGGGTATTTCACTTTTTTCATGTGTGTTAAATAAATGCGTTTGTTGGATTTGTGTGGTTGTTGTGACTTGCAAAACTTTTTTAGCCCTGTGGATTTTCATTTTTGGCATTGTTGCTTAAAGCTGTGTTGTTTAGCCTGCCTCTTTTGTCTGGCCAGTGTGTGAGTGTGTTTGTAATAGTGGGCCAGCATTTGCCCTGGCTGAGCCTCCCCATGTGGCCAGGGGCCATTTTGTAAAGTCTGTGTCCATATAGGCCTGCTTGAGTTCATTGTTTTCCAGGCCTCCTGCTTGTTGTTGTTGTGAGTGATCATGTGGCTGGTGGCCATTTTGTGAAGGCAACCAGTGTGCCTTGCCATAGGCCTGCATTGTCTGTCTTCCCTTGCTTGTTGCTGTGGCCTGGCCATGTGGCTGTCGGCCATTTTGTGAAGGCAGCCAGTGTGCTTTTGCCATAGGCCTGCATTGTCAATCTTCCCTTTCTTGTTGTTGTGGCCTGGCCGTGTGGCTGTCAGCCATTTTGTGAAGGCAGCCAGTGTGCTTTTGCCATAGGACTGCATTGTCTGTCTTCCCTTTCTTGTTGCTGTGGCCTGGCCATGTGGCTGGCAGCCATTTTTGAAAGGCAGCCAGTGTGCTTTTACCATAGGCCTGCATTGTCTGTCTTCCCTTTCTTGTTGTTGTGGCCTGGCCATGTGGCTGGCGGCCATTTTGTGAAGGGGCAGCCAGTGTGCTTCTGCATTAGGCCTGCAAGCCTTCTTTGCGGTGGCCATGCCTTCTTGCTGGTTGTTGTTTTGCATGCAATTTTTTCTTCTTTTATCCAGCAAAAAATGTAGCACAGTTCACTACATTTTCTAATAAATTTGCAATATTATTGATTTGAATTGATTCTCTATGTGGCCTAGTCTGCCAATCGGTTTTCCAACCAATAGGCCCAGAGCTACTCATGGGTGCATGAAACAACTGTTTCTGTGGTGTCTGTTGAATTTAAATATCATTTAGGGCATGGATGGCATTGGATTAAAATGCAAAATGTGTTTTCTTTTTGGTATTTCACTTTTTTTCATATGTGTTAAATAAATGCCTTTGTTGGATGTGTGTGGTTATAACTTTCAAACCCTTTTTAGGCCTGTGGAGTTTCGTTTTTGGTATTGTTGCATTAAAGCTGTGTTGTTTAGCATGCCTCCTTTGTCTGGCCAGTGTGTGAGTGTGTTTGTAATAGTGGGCCAGCATTTGCCTTGGCTGAGCCTCCCCATGTGGCCAGGAGACATTTTGTAAAGTCTGTGTCCAACTCCATACAGGCCTGCTTGAGTTCATTGTTTTCCAGGCCTCCTGCTTGTTGTTGTTGTGACTTGTGAGTGACCATGTGGCTGGTGGCCATTTTGTGGTGGCAGTTAGTGTGCTTTACTTACTGCTTTTGCCATAGGCCTGCATGTCTTTCCTTTGTTCCTCTTGGCTTATTGCTTCCATCCATTGTCAGCTGCAGCTCCCTGAATGATGCATCACACATGACGCACAATGCCAAACAGTTACATTTGTATTTTTGTTGTTGTTCTTCTTCTTTCCTATCCTTCCTGAGTGTACTGTACAGTACACCATGAAAGCCCTTGTTGTTGTCAAAGTCTCACAAATGGCTGCACTGTATTGTTATGTTTTAACTGAGGTAATACATTTAATAATATTAATAACACTAACAAGTGTGACTACACACTAAGTTATATATTATATTTGTTTGTTTGTACTAGTAGTAATTGAACCATAGCAATGAATGCCAAGTTTCACTGATGTTCTTCTTGCTTCTTTGCTTTTAGGTGCACAAAAGGGGAGGAGAAAACATCCCCCATTGTACTGCCAGGCAGAAGTCCTGCTGAGCATGACGTCACATGACGTGTGACCACAGAGGTCTCTTCAACTTGTGCCACTGCGTGATGCTGACATCTTCAAGATAGCCCCAAAGAAAGGTACCAGGTCCAGTACCAAGAAATTTGCCAGTGAGAAGAAGGCACTGCCACTTACCAAGACCAGTATGTCACCCAAGACCTTTTTTGGGAAACTAAAAATTGTGTCTGCAGAAGTGGTGTCCAGGGAGCAAGCTGGGAGCAGCACCCCCGCATCAGTAGACCCACCCCACCAATCTAGACCCAAGTCCATTTCTGTCGCAGAGGCATCCAGTCTAATCACAAGTCCAAAGCCGACGAGCAGTGATGTTGATATTGACTTATCATTACCGCAAAGTAGTACCCAATCAATGCAGGAAACTCAGATAAGTGGGCAACAACAGCCGCAACCACTTCCATTTGTAGTTGTTCCTCCCGAAGTAGGGGCAGTTCAGGATATCAAACTTCCTGCAGAGGAGGAAGAGCAAGCCACTCTTTCAGAAGATCCATTGTCTTCCATATCCCCAGCAAGGAAACGGAGGGTTAGTCCATCAACTTCTTCTGCAAGCCCCCCTACTGATGATCTAGACGCCACTTGGAAGCCACCTCAGTCTGAGAGTGAGACAAGCCACGAGACAAGGCTAGTGAAAAGGAAGGTTCTAGAAAGCCTTAGAGTTATGGAGGTAGATGTAGAAGAGGAGGAGGATGATGATGGGCCAGTCATCATGGACATTAGTTCCTCCCCATTCGAGACTGACATTACCGCATCCCAAATTGCTGTGAGGGATGTGGCACGAATACCACCAACAGAGATACCACCAACACCATCTCCACCTTCCATATTTACAAAGTCCCGGCAGTGAGCTACATCCACCACAACCACCTCAGTAGAAGTAGGTACTGCAGAGAGTCAAACGTCAAGCCCACCTACCAGTTCATCCAACATTGCAAGTGGCATCAGCAGCACCAGAACATTGACCTCCCCAGTTTGGGACTATTTCGGTTAGCAAGAAGGAGGTGAACATTGCTATATGCTCCATTTGTGGACAAGGTGTTAGTCGGGGTAAGCTTGGTACAAACTATGGTACCGGAGGCCAAGCAACCCATCTAAGAAAACACCACTTGATCCAGTGGGAGGGGCACCTTAGCGGCTAAAAAACTGCATGTGTTGTTGGTGGAGGGGATGAAGAAGAAGATCCGATCACGGTGGAAGGTGAACAAGAGGAAGAAATGTTCTCTGTTACACAAAGCAGCCCTGTCCCCAGCAGTGCAGTGGTACCGTCCACATCATCATCAGCAACATCGCAATGGCACAACAGTCACAAATGGGGTCCAAGGCAGGAGAGTACCACAACGAAAAAACATACATTGAGCCTAACATCTGGCATCAAGAAGTCACCTGCATCAGTGGCACCAGAAAAGAAAAAAATCCAAGCTACCATTCTCAGCATGTTTAGGTGGGGGGCAGTACGAACGCAACCACCCAAGGGCATATTTGTACAAGGCGAAGCTGGCTAAAATGTTAGTGCTGGACCTCCTCCCTTTTTCTTTTGTGGAAGGGGTGGGTTTTCTTGAATTTGTGGCAGCCATCTGCCTGAAATGGAAGGTTCCCAGCCGATCCTATTTTGCCAGAGTTTCTGTTCCAGCACTACATCACGACGTGCTGGAATTGCTTGGACAAGCCTTGCAGCAGAGTGCTGTTCACACTATCCACCTCACAACAGACATGTGGACCAGTTGCCAAGCCACTGATTACATGTGCATCACTGCACACTAGATCTCTTTTGTGGGGGTCAGAGAAAAGATATCTGCAGGTGTTGACACTGCTAAGATTTTTAATGTCGCTCGGAAACATGCAACTCTAGCCATGTTCGCAAAGGAGAAATCAGGGTCCTGTGTTTGGTGCACTGCATTACCATAATTCTTCAAGACTTTCTGAGAAAAGAAGACAGAGTCAGCAACTTACTGACCACCTGCAGAAGAATCTGCAAACATTTCAGCCATTCTTTTAAAGCCCAGAAGCAGCTGAGGATCATTCAACGTGATAATAGAATGCCAGTATAAGCACTCATCCAGGAGCTGCCAACACGTTGGAACTCAACTTATTACATGCTTGAACTTCTGTTTGAGCAGTACAGAACAATCAATGAATATGTCATGCAAAGAGGGGATGCTACTGTGAAAGGCATGATCATTGAGATGGACCAATGGGGCCTAGTTAAATGCCTGACAGAGATGCTACTTCCTTTTGAGGTCTTCACAAGTGAAGTCAGCAAGGAGGACTGTACTATGGATCAAGCTATCCCATTGTTGCACATGCTACAGGAACAGCTGAAGGGGGTGTCTGTAATGTATGCAGGTGTGGAGGAAAAAAAGAAGCATATGAGTTGGTGGAGAGCTTAACCCTTCGCTTATCTGCAAATACAAGGGTGCAAAGACGCAGTGTGTCTTCCAACCATTACATTTGTACCACAATTCTTGATCCAAGGTACAAACCATTATTGCACACTTTCATTTCTTTTTCAGATGGGGATGTTGCCAGCTACAAAACTTGGATAGCTGTGCAAGCCAGTCTGCTAGAAAAAGAATGGTCAGGAATAGGAGGCCCGCTCCTCCAGGGCACAACAAGTACTGCAGGTCAGCCTTTAAGTTCAACTTCAGAGCCTTAGGGCAGTGCGGTTGGCTCACAGCAGCCCAAACCACCAACAACACCAAGAACAACATCAACAACAACATGAACAGGAGCATCAGCCCCAAAATCAGCACAGGAATGGTTTCTACAGGCAGGGCTTAAGTCTAGTGCTGAGGCAAAGGCAAAAGAGGCCCAGCAAAGTGGAGCACCTATGAGCATTGAGCGGATGGTCCTGGCCTATCTGGATGACCCAACAGAGGTCTACTTTGATCAAAACCCATTGCTGTATTGGTATGAGAAAAGGCGCCAATGGGCGGTGCTCAGCAGGCTGACGATAAACTATCTGGCTTGCCCTGTCGCAAGTGTCTCTTCTGAGCGTGTTTTCAGTGCTGCTGGTGTCGTTCTGACAGTGAGAAGGACCAGTCTCTCGCCCCAAAACGTGCAGAGGTTAACCATGATCAAAATGAATCAGCACTTTATACCACTGGATTACACCATACCTGAAGTAGCACAGCAGGAAGATGATGATGGCAACTCAGGTCATGGAAGTAGTGTGTTAGGTGACCTACTTCTGGGTGAACCACCAGAGTTTGAGGACAAGCTCTATTTCCCTTACAACTAGGCTTTTGAGTTACTTTCTTTCTTCCTTTGACGCCCAAGAAAAAGCACCCAAAAAAGATATAGCTAAGGAAGTTTATTTACTTTATTATTTAAGTGTCACTGTCTTTCTGGTTCGAATCACAACAAACCCCTCACCATAGTCTTACTCTTTTTTTGCCGGATTAGAGTTGCAACTGTGTGCAGTCAGTGAAGAAGTAAGTCTGCTCCTCCTGACTCGCCCTAAATCCATTTCCCTCAAGCCAGACATTAGATGGAGAATAGTACAACAAATATGAAATGTGTGCCCGCCTCGAGTCCCTCCAAACCTGACTATATATCTATCCTCCTTTCCGAACCTAGAGGAACTGACCCGCAAGAACAGGTAAATGATGGCATGCATTGCACGCTGACTCTGAGTGATTGGTGTTTGTTGTGCAAGATGTCTACTAGTATTCTACACACAAAAAAGTGTCTCAAGTCAATGTTTCCCTTCTTGTTGTTCAATAACAAAATTGTACTACTGCAGGCCGATCCTTTGCATTTTTAAGTCTAGACTCACTCTGGACACTACAGAGGTGGACACCATGACCATACCATACTCGCAGTCAGTCAGTAGGATCTGAGATGATTGATGGAATAACTCGGGCATTTCATGAAGTGGCCTAAAAGGTAAACAACAACAACAGACCTACATCTCTGTCTAGTGGTGGAGGCGAGTGTGGTATTGTGACTGACAGCGATGCATTGATTTTGTTACTTAATTTGGAAAATGCTTTGTTGCTGTGTGTGTATGTGTGCTCAGTGCTGTCTGGCTCAAATTCTAAGCTTAGTGGAGGTTGGGTGGGGGGGCCTGCTCCTGTTGTTAGAGGTAACTGCTGGAAACAGACATGATTTAGCCATGTCACCTCTGAAAGTTTTCTTGTTGCACTCCTCCTTAATTTATGCAGTTTAACTTTTTTCCTTGATTTTTCAATATCCTTTTTGTTATTCCATCTACAGGCTGGCCTTTACCCTCTCGCTATACTGGGAAAAACAACTCACACTTACCTTACCAAACCGCATCCGCCAGGCAGGCACCCAAGACTGACGGACGGACAGTCCAAGGAAGGACCAAGAGGAATGCAGAGATGCAACTCCCAATTTGGCTATAATTATACTATCATTTCATTTGATTGCTTTTTTCTCTTCAATCATTGCGACTGTGTGTGTTGTTGTTTATGTTTGCTGATATATTTGACTCCTACAGATATTTTTTAATTTTCTTTGCTATCTTTCAAAGGAACCCCGGTACAACAGAACATAAAATGTATGTAACTTGAGTCTCTCTGGAAACAGACAGCAAAGGCAATTGCATAATAATTAATAATATACTGCCCTGTACTAGTCTAGTACTACTCATCAAGTCATCATCATACATGCGTTTCCTTTTTCTCCCTTAACAGATTTATGATGGTCGGCTGCCAAGATTATGTGTGTTGTGTGTTGTCCATATGTAGTGTTTGTCTTTGTCAAACCTTTCCCTCAAATCCCACTTCCCAACTATTCATCAAACCCTAACCCTCTTCCCCCGGGCTGTGTAATTTATATAGAGGTGTGACTAAATTAAATTTACACCAATTATTGATCACACACTTGCTGGGGCGGATGTGGTGAAAGCAACACTAACTTAAGGCAGGACGAGGATCTTCTTCTGCTCTAAGTATATATACTATAGCCCACACTGACAATATTAGATTGCCCACGCATGCCCAGTATTCGATATTCAAATAGTTTTTCCAGAGGAACACAATCGATCATAATATAATTGCCAGCATCGATCATCTTAGTTCCAGCACTAAAGGTTACGAAGCTGCTTGTCCGCTTCATAGCTGGAGTCTACTTCAGTTTGTAACTTGTACTAGGCTAGCCCTCCAGGCATACTGGTTTATTTTACTTTAGGATTGCTTATCATCATCTGTCAGGTTTAGGGTCTTTCTTACCAGTCTCGAGGCATTGGAACGGTTCTCAGCTTCTTTTCTTGTAAGTCCTGGTTTGGCCGAGATAGGGGCAACCCCTTCCGGTAGCCACTGTGCTGCCGACAATAAAAGCAGAAGCAGCCAGTGCCCTCCAGAAGGAGTCCTGAGAGGAAAACCCCGGAGGGAAAAAACCTCTGATGTTGATGATGAGACTCCAGGAATGAAGGAGAAGACAACGAGCCAGAAAACACTGGGAGTCCAGGAGCCCAAAAAGGAACCAGGAGAAGACTGGAATACAAGCTGGAGCAGAAGGCGCAAGGGGAAAAATAATCACCAACGGAAGGAAGGAATCACCAAAAGAGGAGCCATGGAACCAACAGGAGCAAGGACACATCAGCAGGAACAAACAGGAGCGAGGACACACCAGCAGGAACAAGGAGTGTTGCAATGCAAGAAAGAAAGGGTCTGATCCCTTAAATACAGGAAAAACAAGAAGTGACATACAGGAACAGGAAGTGACATACAGGTACAGGAAGTGACATACAGGAACAGGAAGTGACAAAACAGGACAGAGAGGTGTCGCCATCTTGGATAGGGAAAAGAGTGAAGTGCATTACAGAAAGATCGCCATGATATGAAGGTAAGTAACCCTCCCCTATTGCCTTCTGGGAGCAAGGTGAACAGGAGAGCCACAGTACGGCCCCCAAAGAAGGGGGATCACCAGACGCCCACACCAGGTGAGTGTAATGTCCCAAGGTGTCTCGGGAAGCAGACAGACCGCCGTGCAAGTATGCGGCATGCCCAAAAACCAATAGGCGTCGCAGGTGCTTTCCGCGACACAGTTAAAATGGCCACAGCCTGCCACGATGCTGTACAGCGGCATCTACGAAGAGGATGGAGGGGCACCGCGGGCTGCACCACAACCAGCGAAAAGGAAACGCTTAGCGCCGCGGGTTGCAAGGCGGCCCGCAGCGTAACATCATCATGGTTTCTTGTTTGGCAGTCTTCTTGTGTACTGTACTTCTACTACTCGTTCCCTAGTCTCCCTCAGGTGACTGACTGTCTCATTTTCTTTTTTTGCAAATGCTACTGTCAGTGTCTACTACTACTACCACCACCATGGCACCTTGGGAAACCAAACCATCACCATGCAGCCATCCCTTCGCCTAAGTATAAACATCAATCACTGGTAAGAGAAGAAGTTTGGGGAAGGCATAATATATATACTATGGAAATTAATTGATTCACACACCCACACCCTTCCGAGTCCATAGGGGTTTTAGTCGCAGACTGCATAGATTAGGAAGAGAGACTGACAATACTTGCAGGACAAGTGAGGGTACCACACCTATCTGTTGGTGCATTACACTATCGGCAGATTTCAATCAAAAACTGGCTGAGGCCCTGCAGCAAAGGAAACAGTGTGAAGTAAATGAGGAACCCCCCACAAAAGATTTACATCATATGTCAACTATAAATAATGTATTCCCCTAACATATAAACTAACTAGAATGAAAAAAAAACACAACACCTGACCCACCCCTCTCCCTAACCCCAACCAATGTCCAACATTAAGAGTCCAATTGTCCAATGTCCATAAATTAAAATGTCCATAAAAAACCCAGGTTTTCCCCAACGCCCAATTCCCACCCACCAAAAAAAAAGATTAAAAAAGGGGCAAGGCGACGGAGGTCTAGTGGCCGACTCGCTGGATCTTCCTCTCCAGGGTGTTTATAAACTCCTCTAGGCACGCCATTCGGAGCAGCATACGGCGCTGAAATGTCTTGCAGTTGCATGAACAGGGGTGGGCAGCAGTGTTTAAAGAAGTGTGGTAGACGGCTGCCATACTACGGCACCGTACCACTGGAGGCACTGGGGGGCCTGGCTGTGGCCCAGGGCATTGGTGGAGGCTGCAGCTGCTGCCGCCTCCTCCTCTGCCAGAACCACCAGCCACTCCAGCGTCCGTTGCCGGGCCCTGGCTGATAACTCCTGCCTGTGGAGTTGTTGTTTCGGTTGGGGAGGAGTAGCTATATCAAGAAAGAAAAAAGAGAATTGAAACCAATACTCTTAGCAAAACAGTAATACAAAATTAATTATACACATAAAATTATAGTGGCACAGTAGCACTAGCAAGCACAGTATATAACATTTGTGATATCTTCCCACTTCCTTGGCCTCTAACATTTGTGGGAGTTTCAGGCATCACTAGGCACTATGGAGTAGACAATTCTTCTTCTTCTCTCTCTTGTTTAGTTCAATTAACCTTGTAGGCATGCCAGCTCAGTCAGCTTGTGCCCTATACAGACATACTTGTGTCGCAGTCGCAGACTCACGTTACTTTATTACTGTCTGCAGTTGGGGCAGCTGTAGTCTACAACAATACAATTATCTATTTTTCTATTATGGCCATACTCTGTTAAATCAATGGCAACTGCTCAATTTCACTTTCACCCTGACTACTACAACAAGGCAGATGATATCTGATATGAATGATTATATATGGTATGATGTGAGGTACTACTATTGTTTGATTATGTAACCATGCAGCCGATAGGCCACCCATGGCTGACATGGTCAAAATGACATAGGTAGGGAGTGAGCCTCGGAGTCGGAGGGAGGCGATTGATAATGGGTGGGTATGGGTACATACATACACAATATATATGTTGTGCTTGCAAACTACTGTGAGTCATGGGAGTATTTAGAAATACAACCTTGAATGAAAAACCTTGGAAAAAAACAGTCCTTGTTTCTTCCCAGCAATTTTTTCCATTTATCATTGCATTGCTCTCCTAGCATTATTTTTTTTATTCTAATCGTATTCTTATCTTCACCCTTGGCTTTGCTACTCTGACACGGTTTATTTTTCTTTTACATTCTCTTCATTCAGTGACAGTCTCCGCCTATGCTATGATTGAATACCATCCAGGCATCCATCCATTCAAAGTAAACATGGCTATCATTCTTCTTAATCTCTCAACAAATCTTTCACCAACAACATACATTTGTCATTTTTTTAAACCACCACCCATGCGTCCTTGCTTGCCTGTGAGTTTGACCTATCAAACCCCCCAGAGGATTCCTATCACCCATACAGTTTCACCCACCCAGGCAGGCATCCTTTCTTTCACCTTTCACCCATCCTTCAACCACCCATGTATCCTATCAGCCAGCCGTGCATCCCGGGCCCCCTTCCTTCACCCATGCATCCTTCTCTGCCAGTCATATATTACATGTCACACATCCTTCCTCCTTCTATCCTTCTTTCCCTTTTTGTTCAACTCATCCATCAAGATTGTCTGACTCTTAGTCTTCTTCATAAAACTTTCCCAGCTGAGTTGAAGTCAGATAGAAGAGGCCATTAGTTTCTCAACTCCCGCCGCTAATGCTATTGCTAATGCTAAGTAAAGAGTGTCTTCTTCAACCGTTGTTCACAACAACTTAGTCTCTCTCAAAAGTACAGTGTACACTCTTGCAGCAAGTGTGTATTGTCAAGAAGTAAGGAATATAACTTACCACTGCCCGCCACTGCTGCTGGATCACTTCCTGCAGCTGCCATATCTGCTCCCTCCTGGCTGGCATCGCCGTCCCCACTGGCCAGGTACTGGTGGTCGGTACGCCTAGAAAAAACATTACATATTTTTTAAATGCAATATACGCCTCCCCCTATTTATTTATTTTTCACTAGCAAGATTGAAAATACAATACATACATACACCACACACATCACTCGTACAAATCGGGTACTAAAGTAGAGTAGACAGTATGTCCTATCCTATCAAAAATTATAAAATATCTGGTTGGGCATTTTGTTGGTGGCAATTTTCTAAAAGCCTCTCAAGAAGAGGACAACCCAAAAAACTCGACTCAGTGGCTAGAGCTATTGGTAAATCTGAGTTTTAAAACTTTTTAAAAAGAAAAAGAGTGGCAACTGGGCGGACAATCAGACATGAGGTCTATCAAGTCCTCTCTCTTAGTAGGAAAATATAATTGTGCCCTCCTCCTCCTCATACTTCCTTTCAGCCATGGTGCACGGTAATCAGTTGTTCACAATCAACTGCCGCTAATAATAATAGTACTAGGCCTAGACGAGAAAAATTAAAAATATACCACTTTGGGGTGTCCAAAGTGACCATCATTTTATTTACTGATTGAGCATGAGAAAGAAAGTAAAAGAAGGCCTTCTAATCTCAACAAACATTCGTAGAATACTTAGTGGGGCATGCAATCTGCACAGCAGAGTAGTAGTACTATTATCAACAAATGGGAAAGCAGCTGAGTTATAGAAAACTGCACTACCTAGGTCAGTCACGTGATATGTGGATACTGCCCACCTCAAATGATCAGCTGCTCTTTGATCACAAATAGAAACATGCACAGAAGGTAGATGAGAGGCAATATAAGTTGATAACAAGTAAAACAAAACTACGTATACAGGTTGAAAAACAATCAATAGTCGTAGGTAGAGGTCTTTGTGTGTCTTTATTTCAAATGCGCTTGGTTTGCGTTTTGGAAAACAGCCAACGCGTTTCGCCCAAACAAGGGCTTCTTCAGGGCAATTGATGATGTTGTATGTGTTCTGCCAGGGTAATTGGCATCTATAGAGCGTGGTCAGCGTGGTAGGATCTGAGTCCGCCCGCCATCGTTGCAGTGTTTGGGACCGCCTGCCAGACATGTGGCGGTCCTACCACTGCAATTAGGATGTCCCCGCCACACTGGCGGGTGCATCCAGGGCCTTTAACATTATGGACAGTGCTGCTGGCTGCAGCACTGTACGCAATGTTAAAATGGCATGCACTGCATTTCCCTGCACTACGTGGCAGGCACCATGCGGTGCCTGCCACGCAGTGCAGGGAAATGCACATGGTACCTCCCCCAGTGCAGCAACACCTCCCCCCAGAACAAGGGGGGCCCGCTACGGGCCCCCGAATCCCTTTCCGCCTGTCTTTTCGCGGTGGGATGTCCGCCGCGAAAAGACAGGCGGAAAGGGATATCGTAATCCCTACGGCGGTGCCTTGCAGGCACCGCCGCAATGCTGCCCTATCGTTTGGTTCCGCAAGGCGGGCGGAAACGGACCGCCTTGCGGAACCGTGGCGGACGGTCTTTGCGTCCGCCATGCTGCCCTGAGGTTTACCCCCGCCATCATAATCTGGGGGAGAAACTGCTGTCAGATAGCGGAAGGACCGCCACAGCCGGCCCTGCAGTGGTGGTCCATCCGCCATCCTAATTGGCCCCTTAAGTTCTCTAACCTCTCTTACATAATCAGCCCAAGCGAGCGCAAACTTGCAAACAAGTAAAATTAGTAGCGCCTTTCACCTGTTTAGAAGAATAACAATCACATAATATGAGATTTTTAAACGTAACTTACCAGCATGTAAGCAGCAGCAGCATTCTTGCTATTTGGGAAAACAAATATATTCGCAATAACACAGAACAGAACACACAATAGTAATAAATTAGCTACTCACCAAGCCCCACGACCTCAACATCTAGCAGGTCCAGCAGGCCCTGCTCCCGGTCCAGGATGTCGGACCACTGGTGAGTCAGTTGGTTGTGGGTGCGCCAGACCTCAGAGCAGCGAAACACTGCCCGGCGCACCCTCGCACACTGGCGGTGACGCTCCTGGATCCCATAGCCGGAACCAGGCCTGCCGCCTGCTGCCAAGGTTAAGGGGAGGTGGCGCTGCACAAAAAAAACTAGGGCAACCACCTCCACCTCGGAGAATAAGGCCCGGGGCTGCAACCCTTCCAGGCGCCACCTTCCGCAAGGAAGGCGGCTCCTGGTCTCACTCTGAGTCGTCTTCTTACTCTTAGTCATGGTTCTGGGGTACGGGGCAGAAAAAGAAATGTAGAAGTAAAAAATAAAATCAGGGGAAGAAGTAGGGAAGTGAAAAAAAATAAAAAGCAAGTAATAGAAAAACAGTACAATAAAGCAGTAAAAGTAGAAGAAAACGCAAAATATACACTTAGGAAGAGAGAGGAATAGATAATAAATAAAAAAGATCAGAAAAAATGTTTTAGAAACAAAGGATTGAAAATATATTGGGAGGATTCAAAACAGGCGCCATAACCATATAAAGAAGAGTAGAAAAACAAGATAGCCGAGCCCATTGGCGACAGCATGGTGAAGTTCACATGATATTTCCCCCGAACACACAATCCGCGTTGTCGAATGTCAGAAACGTCTTGCGAGCATGCGTGAGCATGCGGAACAAGCAACTCCACATGCTCGTGGAACTCCACGTAGCGTTGCAGAGTTTTTTTACCGCTTCGCGGAGTTCCGCGTAGCACGGCTACGCGAACTCCAGCCGGGTTTCCAAATTTTGAAGAAATATTTTCAAAGAATAATCAAGGATAAACAATGTATATAAACACAGTAGTCAATGTGTCAACATTTTGATCAACAAACATATTTGCACTGGATTTTACTTAACTTGCACCTTCTAAAAAATATCTAGCACAGGCTTTTATACTCATTAGATTAAAAGTTGGTTTGAAATGTAATGTAATATTATGTAAATATATATACTTACACTCATGTGAAGAAGTTGTCATTTACATCTTGACGTAAGTCCATTCCTTCCTCTTCACCACTATCATCTTCATTTGGCATTTCAACATCTTCCCCCAGCGGCTCATCTTTCCTCTGCAATGTATAGGATGTTATGTAAGATGCAGCATGCAATCGTGATTTTGCACACCTTTTTGGGCGCTCAGACGAGGGCAACTGAAATCTGGCCTTTAGGAGCCCAAAAACCTGCTCCACTGGCCTCTGTGTTCTTCCATGGGATTCATTGAAGGGGACTTCCCCTGGTGTTGTTGGATTCCTCAGTGGTAAATGTCCAGTATTTGCAAATGTCCAGTATTTGTAAAGCGCGAACAATTACCCGAGAGTGTCAAGGCACTGGGGGCCGTCGGGAAGATTAAGCGAGCTATTGCCCAGAGTCACATGGTGCTGGGCTGATCTGCCACTGGCGCCGGGGATTGAACCGTGAGCCCCCGGGGTCCAGAGTCATTTGCCCTGGCCGCTGCGCTACACCTCTTCCCTATGGTGGGTTAGGATAAGCTGAGTCTCCTATATGAAAAAAAATTAAAAGAGACAAAAAATGCAATATTATATTTGATCATTAAACTTGTAATTAACAAAAAAATATATTCACAGATTGTACTTACCAACAAGCCAGGCACTCTCAAGTCCAAGCTGTAATATGTACAGGGATATGGTGCTTTTCTGTAATACAAAGGAATGATGTGCGATCGTGGAAAATGCTCACAAACGCTTATGATGTACAAATCTGGTATGCATACAACTTGCTCATTGATTGAATGGAAGTTTTTTTGATTGCAGTAGACTGGTTCTCTGTCATGTGGTGGCACCAAGACAATATGTGTGCCATCAATTGCTCCAACCACATGTGGCAGGCGACCCTAAGCATAAAAATCTCCCTTCACATTGGCAAAGTCCTCATTTCATGAAAACTGTATGAAGCTGTTGATGTGTCTCATCACTGAAGAAAGAACTTCTTGAAGCACACCACTGAAAGATGGTTGTGACATTCCACCAGATACTGCAACAGTGTATTGGAATGTTTCTGTGGCCACAAAATGGAGTACTGCCATTAGTTTCACTATTGGTGCTAATGATCTGGGATTCCTATTGTGAGGCAGAAGATATGGCTCTAGCTGATGACATACATCAATAATAGTTTGCCTATTTAATCGAATTTTTTGGTGGCAAGGTCTGGAAATGTCGTCATAACTTGAGCCCATAGTCTTCTCACTCTCCCAGGGGTTCATATGTATGCATTTAAAATATATATTTTTTTTGGTAATTTCTCAAACATATTTTGGAAATAAAACACAAATTTCATTTATTTTTCAAAAAACATTTTTTACATAATTTTACACAACGATTATTTGCGATTATTTTTTTAATTACATTTTTTACACCTCGATTCTTTTTAAAAAGAGATGTGTACATGATACATTTTACATAATTTTAAATATATTATTTACACATTCATTTATTTTTAATTTTTTAATCTAAAAGTTTGTCAACAATGGATAAACAAAACCCGCCAACTATCGCATTTAACCACAGTAACTCACTACATAATACATTGTTGACAAAACAAATCAATAACATTAGCATTTTGTATAAGTAAACAAACTACCCACCATTTTGAGAGGTGGTGACACACTTAACATTCACAAACACACTATTTAACAAGATAAAATGGCGGAAGCCTGACCTCACCATCAGTACAACTGCATTTAGACATAAGTCGGCTGAAGTTCACGGGCTTGTGGGTGTGATACAGCAACGTATGAAAGCCAATGGATGTGTTTGTTTCTGTTGACGATCTCGCTCATCGTGTAGATGTATATAGCTGTTAGACCTGGTACCATTGGCGTGGGTCTCCCTTCCATTTTTTCGCTATGCCTCCTCTGTTGTTGACATGTTTTTGCTGGTTTAGATGCTTTGGGCACTTTGCCACTGCTAATCAGTGCCAAAGTGCAAGTGCTCCCTATGATAAATTGATGTATGGATTAGTGACTCCATGATTGGCTTATTTGATTTACTGTCAGACCCTGGTACAGTGCACCGCGTGTGCCCAGGGCCTGTAAATCAAATGCTGCTGGTGGGCTTGCAGCACTGATTGTGCCACCCACCGGAGCAGCTTGGAAAGCGTGTCTCAGGCCTGCCATTGCAGAGCCTGTGTGCAGTCTGGTAATGCCATGTCAACTTGGTAAGTGCAGCCACTTACCAGTCCCCAAACCTTCCCTTTTCTGCATGTTAGTCACCCCTAAAGTAGGCCTGCGGGCAGGGTGCATTGTATGTAAGAGGTAGGACATGCCCTGATGTGTGTGGCATGTCCTGATAGTGAATTACAGCCAATTTCGTTTTTCACTATTGCAAGGGTACCTGTCCCCATAGGCCAGAATGGGCAGTTTGATTATAACATCTTATAATCCTAACTGACCCAGGGAACATGGTAGAAAAACGAATTTAGTATGCCTGAACTCAGAATGATAAAATACATCGTATAGTGAAGTTGGTTTTAACATTCTCTGTTTGAAAGTAGGTATTTTCTTGCCTAACCATCCAGCCTGCCTCTGCCAGCTTGTGTATTGTATGTCTGGTTTTGTGAGTGACAGGGGCTGGGGGACTCCAGGAGACAGGGTAAGTCAGCACTAGGCTGAATAGACCTAACTGCATGAGGAGTGGTGGGAGGAGTAGCACCTTGCCCTGAATAGGGCCGTGCCTGCCTTCCACAATGCTGGCTCCACCTCCTGTGGTGTGTCTGATGACCCTGGCCCACACTGACAAAGGAAGAAGTTGTGCACTGGCAGAATGCACCCAGAACTGGTTTGGACTAGGTACAGGATCCTCTGCCTTCAGAGGACAAAGGATTTGCTGGTGTAAATATTGGGGCCCAGAACCCAAGACTTTAGATCACTTGTGGGAATCAAGACGAACCTTTGCTGAGGAGAAGAACCAGGAAGCTGAAGGAGGAGACTACCCCTATGCTGCGTGTTGTTGGGGTTGGCCTGCAGTGGTTACTTTATTGCCAAAGAAAGGAGAAAAGAAGTGAGTGTGCTTTCATCATCTTGAAGAAGATCTCCAAGGGCTTGAACATTGAGCTTGCCTCCTGCCTGAAGTCTCAGGGATACAAGACTTCACCCCCAGCTCCCCTCCTGAATTCCCTTGCTGGGAATTGAAGTGCCTACTGCTGTTGGGCCTTCTGAGAGACTGCGTGTCGCTGGGAGCTGGAAGCGCGACTCAACGAAGAGAAGCGTGCCGCCGCAGCAGTTGTCGTCGCATCGCATCACCGAAGCGCCTCGCATCACCAGAGAAGCGTGCCACCGCCACAGAGGACGCCGGCGCATCACCGGAGAAGCGTGTCACAGGGCCTGTCGCGGCTCAGAAGATCGCCGAGCCGCCGCACGGCCGTCGGGCGTGCACGCATCCCGTCTACATTGTCGCACCGTAAGCAAGATGCCATTTTATCGCATCGCACCAGATCGTCATCGAAGCGCCATCTTGACGCATCGTAACGGGGCCGCAGTAAGAAACCGATGCATCCTCCTTTCTGCGTGTAAGGAATCGAAGCATCACCTTCCCTGCAACCCTTTTGTTTGTTTTGCGTTACGCATTGTTAGACCTGGTACCATTGGCGTGAGTCTCCCTTCCATTTTTTCACTGATTGACTCCTCTGTTTTTGATGTTTTGCTGGTTTAGATGCTTTGGGCACTGTGCCACTGCTATTCAGTGCCAAGGTGCAAGTGCTCCCTATGTTAAATTGATGTATTGATTAGTGACTCCATGATTGGATCATTTGATTTACTTGTCAGACCCTAGTATAGTGCACCAGGTGTGCCCAGGGCCTGTAAATCAAATGCTGCTGGTGGGCTTGCAGCACTGGTTGTGCCACCACAGAAGCAGCCTGTAAAATGTGTCTCAGGCCTGCCATTGCAGAGCCTGTGTGCAGTCTAGTACTGCCATGCTGACTTGGTAAGTGCACCCACTTGCCAGTCCCTAAACCTTCCCTTTTCTTCATATCAGACACCCCTAAGGTAGGCCCAAGGGCAGGGTGCATTGTAAGTATAAGGTAGGACATGCCCTGGTGCATGTGGCATGTCCTAAAAGTGAATTACAGCCATTTTCGTTTTTCACTATTGCAAGGCTACCAGTCCCCATAGGCCAGAATGGGCAGTTTGATTATAACACCTTATAATCCTAACTGACCCAGGGAACATGGTAGAAATTCGAGTTTAGTATGGCTGAACTCAGAATGATAAAATACATTTTTTAGTAAAGTTGGTTTTAACATTCTGTGTTTGAAAATACCACTTTTAAGAAAGTAGGTATTTTCTTACCTAACCATCCAGCCTGCCTCTGCTAGCTTGTGTATTGTGTGTCTGGTTTTGTGAGTGACAGGGGCTGGGGGATTCCAGGAGACAGGGTGAGTCAGCACAGGGCAGAATAGACCTATCTGCATGTAGAGTGGTGGGAGGAGTGGCACCTGGGTCTGAATAGGGCTGTGCCTGCCTTCCACAATGCTGGCTCCACCTCCTGTGGTGCGTCTGATGTCCCTGGCCCACCCTGCCAAAGGAAAGAAGGAGTCCTGTAAACAAAGTGCTCCAGGACTGCACAGAACTGGTTTGGACTAGGTACAGGCCCCTCTGCCTTCAGAGGACAAAGGATTTTGCAGTATAAATATGGGGACCCAGACCCCAAGACTTTAGATCACTTCTGGAACAACAAGATGAACCTCTGCCAAGGAGAAGAAGCAAGGAAGCTGTAGGAGTTGGACTGCCCCCCTGCCAGTGTGCTGTGTTGCTGGGTTGGCCTACAGTGGTGTCTTCAGTGCCAAGGAGAGGAGAAGGAACTTTTAAAGAACTTTCATCATCTTGCAGAATATTTCTTGAAGGGCTTGAACTTGTGCTTGCCTCCTGCTGAAGTCTCAGGGACAAAAGACTTCACCACCAGCTCCCCTCTGAATTTCCTTGCTGGGAATTCTGTCTGCAGAAGCCTGCGTGTCGCTGGGAGCTGGAAGCGCGACTCAACGAGAAGAAGCGTGTCGCAGTCGCAGCTGTCGCCGTCGCATCGCCGGAGAAGCGTGTCGCCGCCGCAGAGGTCGCCGCCGCATCACCAGAGAAGCGTGCCTTCATCGCAGCTGTTTACCGATGCATCACCGGAGAAGCGCGTCGCCACCGCAAGGGTCGCCGTCGCATCACCGGAGAAGCGTGTCGCAGGGCCTGTCGCGGCTCCAAAGTTGTCGAGTCGCCGCACGGCCATCGGGCGTGCACGCATCATCTTCACTTTGTCGCATCGCATCAAGGGCGCCATCTTATCGCATCGCACCAGATTGTCGCATTGCATCGAAGCACCATCCTGCCGCATCGCAACCAGAACGCAGTACGAGAATCAACGCATCACCTCCTCTCCGGTAAGGACCAAGACGCATCCCCTACTCTGCGCAAGCATTGAGGATTGACGCATCATCTCCCCCGAAGCAAGGAACCGACGCATCTCCATCCCTGCGAACCTTTTGTTTGTTTTGCGTTACGCATCCAGGTACTTTTGTGAGAAACGTGTCGCATTTATCATCAACTTGAACTAAGTTACTTCTACCATCTTTAAGTCTATTTTGAGTACAGTATTGTGGATTTTTGTCGTTTGTGGTCTTCTGTTAAGTCTATATAAAGAATACTTATTTTTATAAAACCTGTGTGGTGTCCATCTGTAGTGTTTTCACTGTATTACTGTATGTGTTCACAAATGCTTAACACACTGCCTCTGAGATAAGCCTGTCTGCTCGTGCCAAGCTACCAAGGGGGTGAGCAGGGGTTATTTTAGAAGTGTAGCCCCTTACCCTGACTAGAAGCAAGGGTCCCTATTTGGTCAAAGGTACCTACCTCTGCCAACTAGAGACCCCCAGTTCTAACATTGGTGGTCAGCGGTGAGGATTCTGGACTTGCATTTGTGACTCATATACAGTAATTGGTGTACACTACTAGTGAGTACAGACCAAACACAACCCATACTTTGTTTGGTAGAATTTTTCCCTTGGACTGTTATTTTTCCTGAGAACTGCCAATTCTTACTACCATGAGTAGACCAGCATCTGTTGCATCTATGGATCTAGATTTTGAGGAAGAGAGGTTGGAAACCTACACTTTGAAACAGCTCAAGCATCTCTGCAAAAAATTGAAAGTTGCTACACCAGGCATTTCCAGAAAGGATGACTACCAAAAGGCGCTGAGGGCCTGGGTAGAAGCAAGAAATGCCACTGAGCTGGTGGTGGAGCCAGCTGGGGATACAGATGGGCAACTGGATAGGCCAGTGTTTCCAGCTAGGGAAGGGGTACCGTCCCCACCTGGCAGTAGCGTCTCTTCCAAAGACCTGTCCCCCAGAGAGCTGGAAGACAGGGAAATAAATAGGATGCACAAGCTGGAGATGGCTAAGCTTAAGATGGAGGGTAAGAGGGAAATAGAGCATAACAGGTTGTCCTTGGAGAGAGAGAGAATGAGAATGGAGCATGAAAGGATGATGAGGGAGTTAGAGATGAAGGCGAAGGGCTTAGAGATCAATCCCTCTGGTGGCAGCGCAGCATCTGTGCCTTCAGAAGGCAGGGTATATATCCCCAAAGATGTCATCAAAGATTTCCATAAGCATGAGGATATTGGGCAGTGGTTTGCAGCCTATGAGATAGCAATGTTGGCCCACCGGGTCCCTAAGAAGGATTGGGGAGCTGGGTTGTGGGGCCGCTTTGTGATTGAGGGGAGGGATACTTTGTTAGACCTACACCGTGAGAATAGGATGTCTTATGCCCACATGAAGGAAGCCTTGATGACAAGGTATGGTTTGACCCCAGAACTCTATAGACAGACGTTCAGGAATTGTAAGAAACTGGAGGCAACCACTTGGGTAGAATATGTATCTTTCTTTTGCAGAGCTATGGATGGTTGGGTGAAGGGTAGCAAAGTGAATACTTTTGAAGCACTCTATGATTTGTTTGCATGGGAGCACTTGTCTGCTAATTGTTTTCCAGAGCTACGCCAGCACCTTATTGATAGCAAGTTAACTAACCCTAGGAAGCTTGCTGAGGAGGCGGGCTGCTGGGTCAGTACCAGGGTCCACAAGGGTCATGTGGGAGACTCAGCCAAGGGTGGGCAGGGTCCCCAGCAGAAGAGTGGGGGGACAAGGGTAAACAGAGGGAGTTCCAGAAAGGGCCCCAAAGTAATTCCCAAGGGAACCAAGGGGAGGGTTCCCAGCCTCCCCCTGAGAAGAAGCAAGAGGCCCCGACAGGTAAACCTGTTCAGAGGGGCCCCTACAAGTGCTTTACGTGTGGTCAAGTGGTCTACCGTTGGTATGATGCACAGTGTCCCATGAAGGATTCCAAAGCACCACCACATGCACCACCCCGTCAGATGGCGAGTGAAGCCCTGGGAGGGGAGGAGATGGGTGCCCAAGGTGGGTGGGATCCCGCAGAAATGTCTGTTGTCTCTTTACTAGACTTTGAGATGGTCCCTAAGACCCAGCTGCCTGATAACACTAAGAAATACAGGCAGTGGGTGACCATCAATGGCCATAGGGTGGAGGCTCTGAGGGACAACGGGGCTAGTGTGACAGCTGTCAATTGCCGGTTGGTTTCCAAAGAGCAGGTTATCCCTCATGCATTCTTCCCTGTAGTTGCCGTGGACAACTCACAGAGCTATTGTGAGGTGGCTCAAGTTCCCTTTGAGTGGGGGGGGTCTCAGGTACTCTCCAAGTTGCTGTGAGGCCAGCCATGCCTGTGGATTGTCTGTTGGGCAATGATTTAGAGAGCTCCCCTTGGGCTAAGGTGGAGAAGAAGTCTAATTTGGAGATGTTGGGTCTGCCTGAGTGGGCGTGTGTGACCACTCGGTCTATGGCAGCCAGTAAAGGTGTTCAAGAGATCCTGGAGCCTGAAAGTATGGCCCAGGAACCTGCCTTAAAGAGACGAGGTAGTGGGCACAGGAAACCAGCCCCCATTGTTCCCACGGTCCAGGAGGAGGCAGACCTTGAGGGGATGCCCTGGAACCTACAGGGGAGCAAGTTGCTGAACTGGGGGACCTGCCTGAGCTGACCCATTGGCAGCAAGAAGGAGGACCCTCCAGGGAGGAGTTTTGTGCAGAACAAAGAAAGTGCCCTTCTCTTGAGGGTTTGCGGCAACAGGCCACAAACCAGGCAGCAGGTAATCAGTCTGGATCACATTGGATCTACTGGGAGAACGACCTCCTGTATAGCGAGCCTAAGGTTGCTGAGCCTGGGTCAGCCCGTGTGCTGGTAGAACCCCAGCACTTCAGAGCCTTCCTACTGGGGTTGGCTCATGATGTGCCTTTAGCTGGACATCTGGGGCAGGACAAGACCTTTGAAAGGCTTGTCACCCACTTTTATTGGCCCCAGATGCAGACGAGTTCAGACACTCATTGTAGGACATGCCAAACTTGCCAGGCAAGTGGTAAGAGTGGGAGGAAGTGTAAGGCTTCTCTCCAACCTTTCCCTGTAGTCAGCACCCCCTTTGAGAGGGTGGGTGTTGACATTGTGGGGCCTCTGGATCCCAAGACAGCCATGGGCAACAGGTTTAACCTGGTCTTGGTGGACCATGCTACCCGGTACCCAGAAGCCATCCCGCTCAGGACAGTGACGGCCCCCGTGGTGGGACGTGCACTGATGGGGATTTTCTCCCGTGTGGGGTTCCCCCGAGAGGTGGTGTCAGACTGTGGTACAAACTTCATATCTCATTATATGAAGTCCCTGTGGCAGGAGTGCGGTGTTACTTATAAGTTCACCACTCCTTACCACCCCCAAGGTAATGGGCTGGTTGAGAGATTCAACCGGACCCTTAAAGGCATGATAATGGGTCTTGAGGAACCTATGAGGCGTAAGTGGGACGTCCTCTTGCCATGACTGCTTTTTGCTTACCGTGAGGTGCCACAAAAGTCCTTAGGGTTCAGTCCCTTTGAACCGTTGTATGGACACCCGGTAAGAGGACCTTTGAGTCTGGTCAAAGAAGGCTGGGAGCAATCTCCCAGGAAACCTCCCCAGAATGTATACAGTTACATGCTGGCCTTCAGGAACCAGACTCGGCGATTCAGACAGCTCGCTCAGGCGAATCTGGAAGCCAGCCAGGAGGAAATGAAGTGGTGGTACGATCAGAATGCCACTCTGATTGAGCTTCAACCTGGACAGAAAGTTTGGGTCATGGCCCCTGTAGAGCCTTGTGCGCTCCACGACAGGTGGACTGGAGCATTTGAGGTGGTGGAGCGCAAGAGTGATGTCACCTTCCTGGTGAACTTGCGGTCTCCAAGGAACCCTTTGCGGGTCCTGCATGTTAACCGCCTGAAGCCCCACTTAGAAAGGTCCGAAGTGGGCATGCTCCTAGCGACAGATGATGGAATGGAAGAGGAGACTGAGCCTCTTCCTGACCTCCTGTCTGCAACAGAGCAAGATGGGTCAGTGGATGGTGTCAGCCTCTCTGCCACACTGACCCCTGATCAGCAGCAAGATTGTCACCAACTGTTGGGACAATTCTCTGATTTGTTTTCCCTGATTCCTGGTGTCACTGAGTGGTACGTCCATGATGTGGACACTGGGGACAGTCCTCCTGTGAAGCACAAGGCTTACAGAGTGACTGACAAGGTCAGAGCTTACATCAAGGAGGAAGTCTCCAAGATGTTTGCCTTAGGGGTGATTGAGTCCTCTCACAGTCCTTGGGCCAGCCCAGTGGTCTTGGTCCCAAAGGCTGCCGCGCCCGGTGCCAACCCCGAACTCCGGTTCTGTGTGGACTACCGAGGACTCAATTCAGTCACCAGGACTGACGCGCACCACATCCCCAGAGCTGATGAGCTCATTGATCGGTTAGGGGCTGCACGGTACCTCAGCACGTTTGATTTGACGTCTGGGTACTGGCAGATCACCTTAACTGATGGGGCCAAAGAGAGGTCAGCATTCTCCACACCAGATGGGCACTACCAATTCCGGGTTATGCCCTTTGGGATGAAGAATGCCCCTGCCACCTTTCAGAGGTTGGTCAACCAGGTGTTGGCTGGGCTGGACTGGAGGATTTCAGTGCCGCCTACCTGGATGACATTGCAGTGTTCAGCGCCAGTTGGGAAGAACATCTGTGCCACCTCTGGGAAGTGTTGATGGTACTGCGAAAGGCAGGCCTCACAATCAAGGTGAGTAAGTGCCAGATCGGGCAGGGTTCCGTGGTGTACTTGGGGCACCAGGTAGGGAGCGGCCAGGTGGCGCCCCTACAACCCAAGATTGATACCATCCTGGCATGGGAACCCCCAAAGACTCAGACACAGGTGAGAGCCTTTTTAGGACTCACGGGGTACTACAGGAGGTTTGTCAAGGGGTATGGCAACATTGTTGCACCCCTGACTGAGCTGACTTCCAGGAAGCAGCCCAAGAAAGTGAACTGGACTGACACCTGTCAGAAAGCTTTTGACGCCCTGAAGACTGCCATGTGTACAGCACCCGTGCTTCAGGCGCCCATCTTCTCAAAGGAATTCATTGTTCAAACAGACGCTTCAGAGCATGGTGTAGGGGCTGTTCTATCACAGATTAATGAGGAGGGCCTAGACCAACCTGTAGCCTTCATCAGTAGGAGGTTACTTACACGGGAACAGAGGTGGAGTGCAATTGAGCGTGAGGCATTTGCTGTGGTCTGGGCACTGAAGAAGTTGAGACCATACCTGTTTGGGACTCACTTCCGGGTTCAGACAGACCACAGGCCCCTCAGATGGTTGATGCAGATGAGGGGTGAGAACCCAAAGTTGTTGAGGTGGTCCATTTCCCTACAGGGGATGGACATTACGGTGGAACACCGCCCTGGTGCAGAACACGCCAATGCTGATGGTCTGTCCAGATTTTCCGCCTTAGTGAAGAGAACTACCAAGGGGAAGGGTAGTTCTCCCCACATTTCAGCTGGAGGGGACACGTGTTAGACCTGGTACTATTGGCGTGAGTCTCCCTTCCATTTTTTCACTGATTGCCTCCTCTGTTTTTGATGTTTTGCTGGTTTAGATGCTTTGGGCACTGTGCCACTGCTATTCAGTGCCACAGTGCAAGTGCTCCCTATGTTAAATTGATGTATTGATTAGTGACTCCATGATTGGATCATTTGATTTACGTGTCAGACCCTAGTATAGTGCACCAGGTGTGCCCAGGGCCTGTAAATCAAATGCTGCTGGTGGGCTTGCAGCACTGGTTGTGCCACCCACAGAAGCAGCCTGTAAAATGTGTCTCAGGCCTGCCATTGCAGAGCCTGTGTGCAGTCTAGTACTGCCATGCTGACTTGGTAAGTGCACCCACTTGCCAGTCCCTAAACCTTCCCTTTTCTTCATATCAGACACCCCTAAGGTAGGCCCAAGGGCAGGGTGCATTGTAAGTATAAGGTAGGACATGCCCTGGTGTGTGTGGCATGTCCTAAAAGTGAATTACAGCCATTTTCGTTTTTCACTATTGCAAGGCTACCAGTCCCCATAGGCCAGAATGGGCAGTTTGATTATAACACCTTATAATCCTAACTGACCCAGGGAACATGGTAGAAATTCGAGTTTAGTATGCCTGAACTCAGAATGATAAAATACATTTTTTAGTAAAGTTGGTTTTAACATTCTGTGTTTGAAAATACCACTTTTAGAAAGTAGGTATTTTCTTACCTAACCATCCAGCCTGCCTCTGCTAGCTTGTGTATTGTGTGTCTGGTTTTGTGAGTGACAGGGGCTGGGGGATTCCAGGAGACAGGGTGAGTCAGCACAGGGCTGAATAGACCTATCTGCATGTAGAGTGGTGGGAGGAGTGGCACCTGGGGCTGAATAGGGCTGTGCCTGCCTTCCACAATGCTGGCTCCACCTCCTGTGGTGCGTCTGATGTCCCTGGCCCACCCTGCCAAAGGAAAGAAAGAGTCCTGTAAACAAAGTGCTCCAGGACTACACAGAACTGGTTTGGACTAGGTACAGGCCCCTCTGCCTTCAGAGGACAAAGGATTTTGCAGTATAAATATGGGGACCCAGACCCCAAGACTTTAGATCACTTCTGGAACAACAAGACGAACCTCTGCCAAGGAGAAGAAGCAAGGAAGCTGTAGGAGTTGGACTGCCCCCCTGCCAGTGTGCTGTGTTGCTGGGTTGGCCTACAGTGGTGTCTTCAGTGCCAAGGAGAGGAGAAGCAACTTTTAAAGAACTTTCATCATCTTGCAGAATATTTCTCCAAGGGCTTGAACTTGTGCTTGCCTCCTACTGAAGTCTCAGGGACAAAAGACTTCACCACCAGCTCCCCTCTGAAATTCCTTGCTGGGAATTCTGTCTGCAGAAGCCTGCATGTCGCTGGGAGATGGAAGCGCGACTCAACGAGAAGAAGCGTGTCACAGTCGCAGCTGTCGCCGTCGCATCGCCGGAGAAGCGTGTCGCCGCCGCAGAGGTCGCCGCATCACCAGAGAAGCGTGCCTTCGTCACAGCTGTTTACCGACGCATCACCGGAGAAGCGTGTGGCCACCGCAAGGGTCGCCGTCGCATCACCGGAGAAGCGTGTCGCAGGGCCTGTCGCAGATCCAAAGTTGTCGAGTCGCCGCACGGCCGTCGGGCGTGCATGCATCGTCTTCACGTCATCGCATTGCGGGCGCCATCTTATCGCATCGCACCGGATTGTCGCATCGCATCGAAGCGCCATCTTGCCGCTACGCAACCGGAACGCAGTACGAGAATCAACGCATCACCTCCTCTCCGGTAAGGACCAAGACGCATCCCCTACTCTGCGCAAGCATTGAGGCGCGACGCATCGTCTCCCCCGAAGCAAGGAACCGACGCATCTCCATCCCTGCGAACCTTTTGTTTGTTTTGCGTTACGCATCCTGGTACTTTTGTGAGAAACGTGTTGCATTTATCATCAACTTGAACTAAGTTACTTCTACCATCTTTAAGTCTATTTTGAGTACAGTATTGTGGATTTTTGTCGTTTGTGGTCTTGTGTTAAGTCTACATAAAGAATACTTATTTTTATAAAACCTGTGTGGTGTCCATCTGTAGTGTTTTCACTGTATTACTGTATGTGTTCACAAATGCTTAACACACTGCCTCTGAGATAAGCCTGTCTGCTCGTGCCAAGCTACCAAGGGGGTGAGCAGGGGTTATTTTAGAAGTGTAGCCCCTTACCCTGACTAGAAGCAAGGGTCCCTATTTGGTCAAAGGTACCTACCTCTGCCAACTAGAGACCCCCAGTTCTAACACGCATCCAAAGGTACATTGAGAGTAAAGTGTCGCATTTATCATCTTTATTGAACTGAGCTATTTTCTACCATTTGACAGTCCTATTTTTCATATTGTATTGTGGATTGGGTCTTGTGTTAAGTCTATATAAAAATACTTATTTTTATACTACAACCTGTGTGGTGTCCATCTGTAGTGTTGTCACTGGGTTATTGTATGTGTTCACAAATGCTTTACACACTGCCTCTGAGATAAGCCTGCCTGCTCGTGCCAAGCTACCAAGGGGGTGAGCAGGGGTTATTTTAGTAGTGTATCCCCCTTACCCTGACTAGAAGCAAGGGTCCCTATTTGGACAAAGGTACCTACCTCTGCCAACTAGAGACCCCCAGTTCTAACAATAGCATTATTATTAGTCTGCTAACAGTGCACCAAGAACACCTCCTCAACTGTTGCTGCTGTTTCCTACCTCTGGGAACTACAATGTCAGGCAAAGCAGGAGACAGTGCCCCAAACGTCTCACCAGATGAGCTCCAGATGCTGCCTACTGTGGTCCTGTTCCTGTAAAGCGAGCTGTATAGCTTACCAGAGGAACAGGTACATGTTTTAAATGAAAATGTAATTATGATTAACTTCTTTTGTTTAATCACAGACTAGAATGTCCCTTTTTGAATCCTGAGTGAAGTGAAGTTTCTGTATATTTTAATTTACATAGAAACATTATGGCATGTATTTTTAAACACATTTAAATTATACAACAGCACAACATAAGTATATGTTGTGTGTTTGATGGCCTTTTTATTTTTTTTGGTATATATATATATATATTATATATATATATATATTATATATATAAATATGTCACAAAATCCTGGTTTCCCAGAAAAAACGGGCCGCACTCCTCACAGGTTCTTTTGCAATTTTTTTATTTTCTTAGACGTGTTGCATCAATAAATCCTTTCGGCATTTACAGACGATAAACCTACGCGTTTCGGCATTTCAAATGCCTTGATCACGGTACCAGGATTGAGGACGAGTCCACTTGCAGGGTCCATACAGGACAAGATTTGTGTGCTATCCGGACCACATTTCCCACAATGCACAGTCTCATTCGAGCTTCCCATTGGTGGGTGTGCAATATGAAAATGGCCAAGTGGGTTCAGCGTTTGCACACACTGTCTCCATTCAAGCCTCTGAAGAGAAGCATATGGAGCTTCGAAACGCGTCAGGCATTTCCATTACGGAGCAGCTTCTACAAGCGGATCCTCGTCCCTGCCTATCATAAACAAAGCTGCTGATCGAGAGCTACTCACCAGGTGGACAACCTTTGGAGCAGAATGTAATACGCGGCCGTCCTGCCGCGGAGTGTGCACCACCCCGTTATGTTATGGGGGCCACCCGACATGGTAACTATCATGTCGGCTGTGTGGGCCAGCAGCCACAAACAGGATTGAGGACGAGTCCACTTGCAGGGTCCATACAGGACAAGATTTGTGTGATATCCGGACCACATTTTCCACAATGCACAGTCTCATTCGAGCTTCCCATTGGTGGGTGTGCAATATGAAAATGGCCAAGTGGGTTCAGCATTTGCACACACAGGGGTCGATTCCGATTCGGGCCGGAAATCTCTCCGACCGAGCCGGACCCGGAGAGATTTCCGACCGAATCGGACCCGTGCAGTCCGACCGAACTAGTCCGATGCATTCGTATGCCACCGGACACGAGTCGGTCGGACTCCCATTGAACTCAATGGGAGCCGGTCGTACAACGCGTACGCGGGCTCCCATTGCCTCAATGGGTGCGAGGCGGACAAGGGCGCCCCCTACAGCGAGTATGCCGCGAGCGCTCGCGGCGTACACGCACAGGTAGGGGGGACCCATGGGTCCCCCTGTGTGCGCCTCGCACGGGTACGCGTACAGGGGGGTCCGACACGGACCCCCAAAGTATGGCTCCGACAGCGAGTTCGAGTCGGACGGCGCGAGTCGGTCGGAGCGGTCGAGGTGCGCATCGTACTTACCCGGCCGGAAAACGTCTCCATTGCGCGGTGCGAATCGGGTCCGAGCGAGTCGGTCGGAGCGGTACGATCCGGGTACGAGTCGGTCGGAGCGGTCGGGTCGCCCGGACGAGTCGGTCGGCGAGTCGCATCGTACTCGCTCGGCCGGACCCGCGTACGATTCGGTCGGGAAAAAGGGCTCCGAATCGGATCCGGTAAAGCCGAATCCTATTCGGAGCCCTACCGGCCGAGATCGGAATCGGCCCCACTGTCTCCGTTCAAGTCTCTGAAGAGAAGCATATGGAGCTTCAAAACGCGTCAGGCATTTCCATTACGGAGCAGCTTCTACAAGCGGATCCTCGTCCCTGCCTATCATAAACAAAGCTGCTGATCGAGTGCTACTCCCCAGGTGGACAACCTTTGGAGCAGAATATATACATATATATATATATATGTATATATATATATATATATATATATATATATATATATATATATATATATATATATATTATCTACAGGCGGTCGCCAGTAGATAGTTATAGTTAGGACCTATTTTCCATAGGAAATCCGCAACATTCTATTTGAAATAACTCTTGCGTCAATTGACGAATCTTCGCGAAATTTTCAAACTTTATGGCCCGCACCGGTCCGCTCCTACCCTGAAAGTTTCGGGGTGATTCGTCAAGCGGGGGCCGAGAAAAAGGGGGTCCCAAAACGTGTTTTCCCCATTCATTTTCCCATAGGAAACTTTAGCCACGGCTACAGCCCGAACTGCTGAACGGAATTACACAAAATTTGGCAAAGAGGTAGTTCTTGGCTCAGAAAGAACCCTTTTTGTTAAATGGTGTAAATCCGTTCAGTAGTTGCGGAGAAATTAAAAAAATAAGAGTCAAAAAATCAATTTCCCTTAGGAAACTTTATGCAAGGCTACAGCCCGAACTGCTGAACGGAATTACACCAAATTTGGCAAAGAGGTAGTTCTTGGTTCAGAAAGAACCCTTTTTGTTAAATGGTGTAAATCCGTTCAGTAGTTGCTGAGAAAATCAAAAGGAAAAACACATATATATCTGGGCCGAGCCTAACCACACATGTCATCGTGAGATCTGATTGGCTGTCAGCACTTCATCCTGGAATTGCTGGCAGCCATCTTGGGACCAATATAAATGATAGTACCCCATTGAAATGCATTGTAGTGAATCGAAGATTTTGAGGGTTACCAAAAGGAGAACTATAAAGGGTGATAACAGACTTTACTTACATTAGAATTCATTTGTTGATGGTACCATACTAATTTCAGGAATTGTGGTGTGTTCTAAGGTGATTTTACCCTGTGAAAAACCTTCTGCTGGGATATCATGAATCATGTTTGAGAGAAAACTATTTTCACATGCTTGTCCCATACAGTTTTGGAAGGTGCTCCAGAAGCTAAAATGAGAGCATATTTTCTGTAAATTCACATTATCTTTCTCAGTCATGTGAGAATGAAGTCTGACATTCTCAGTAAAACATGTACATCCAACAATGGCAGAGACTGTCAGTTGATTCCTTTGTGTTCTACTGCAGCTTCCCAGAGTGTTCTAAAGAACAACTAGAGTGCTAACAGCCTTACTTATGACAAAAGTATGGCACACCTGAAGCCATCTTGATTGGAATAAACTGGTAACACTTAAAACATTTAATTTAAAAAGGAACAAAATGATGGGGTTCATCTTGTCATAGAAATTATGGTTAGTGCTGTAGAAAGAAAAATTAGGACATGTTTCAAGTGTGATCTCAAATATCTTCCTGTTATATTTCAACAGGAGCAGCCTGTCAGTTGATGCCTTTGTGTTCTACTGCAGCTTCCCAGAGTGTTCTAAAGAACAACTAGAGCGCTAACAGTCTTACTTATGACAAAAGTATGGCACACCTGAAGCCATCTTGATTGGAATAAACTGGTAACACTTAAAACATTTAATTTAAAAAGGAACAAAATGAGGGGGTTCATTTTGCCATAGAAATTATGGTTAGTGCTGTAGAAAGAAAAATTAGGACATGTTTTAAGTGAGATCTCAAATATCTTCCTGTTATATTTCAACAGGAGCAGCCTGTCAGTTGATGCCTTTGTGTTCTACTGCAGCTTCCCAGAGTGTTCTAAAGAACAACTAGAGTGCTAACAGCCTTACTTATGACAAAAGTATGGCACACCTGAAGCCATCTTGATTGGAATAAACTGGTAACACTTAAAACATTTAATTTAAAAAGGAACAAAATGAGGGGGTTCATTTTGCCATAGAAATTATGGTTAGTGCTGCAAAAAGAAAATTTAGGGCATGTTTTAAGTGAGATCTCAAATCCTCTTCTATTTCATTAGAAAATTCTGACATGCAGACTGAAACAATCACTTTCAATACCAGCAGTAGACTTCCAGTTAACTCCTTGATGAGCAGTAGCTTTACTACAGTGATCTAATGAACAACTAGAGTGCTAACATTCTGAATTTATGGCAAATGTGTGACACATCTGAATGCCTTCTTGATGGAATCAAAGTAAAAAACTGAAAGCATTTCCTACTGAGGAGACTGTAGTAAATGAGGAAATTAGGAAACTTCATAACAAATAAGTCTCCCAAGATGGCCACCAGAGAAAAAAGAGCCCAAATGTAGCACAAATATCACCCAGAGGTAGCCCACGTATAGCCCAATGACAGAAGTGTGCAAAACACTTTTTATTTTTTGTTTTTTTGCAGTTTTATATAGTGCAGACTGGTCAGGTATTGGAGTGCTTTACATGAGCATTGGTTACATCACACAAGGACAAATTCATGTTGGTTGACCCCTACACTACCCAAACACCACTGCACTACCCTAAACCTAAAACACTACCCCCAGCACGACCCCCTTAACTACGCAAACACAACTGCACTACCCTAAACTCAAAAACACTACTCCCAGCACGACCCCCTACACTACCCAAACACCACTGCACTACCCTAAACCCTAAATCTACCTCCTACACTACACAAATACCACTGCACTACCCTAAACCCTAAAACACTAGCACCCAGCACGACCCCCTACAGTACACAAACACCACTGCACTACCCTAAACCCTAAAACACTACCCCTACACTACACAAACACCATTGCACTACCCTAAACCCTAAAACACTACCCCCAGCATGACCCCCTACACTACACAAACACCACTGCACTACCCTAAACCCTAAAACACTACCCCAGCACGACCCCCTACACTACCCAAACACCACTGCACTACCCTAAACCCTAAAACACTACCCCCAGCACGACCCCCTACACTACACAAACACCACTGGACTACCCTAAACCCTAAAACACTACCCCCAGCACGACCCCTACATTACCCAAACACCACTGCACTACCCTAAACCCTAAAGCACTAACCCCAGCATGACCCCCTACACTACCCAAACACCACTGCACTACCCTATACCCTAAAACACGACCCCGTATATTACACAAACACAACTGCACTACCTAAACCCTAAAACACTACCCACAGCATGACCCCTACACTACACAAACACCACTGCACTACCCTAAACCCTAAAACACTACCCCCTACACTACACAAACACCACTGCCCTACCCTAAACCCTAAATCACAACCCCCAGCATGACCCCATACACTACACAAACACCACTGCACTACCCTAAACCCCCTACACTATACAAACACCACTGCATTACTCTAAACCCTAAAACACTACCCCCAGCACGACCCCCTCACAACACAAACACCACTGCACTACCCTAAACCCTAAATCGACCCCAGCACGACCCCTACACTACCCAAACACCACTGCTATACCCTAAATCCTAAAACACTACCCCAGCATGAACCCCTACACTACCCAAACACCACTGCACTACCCTAAACCTTAAAACACTACCCCCAGCACTACCCCCTACACTACACAAACACCACTGCACTACCCTAAACCCTAAAACACTACCCCCTACACTACCCAAACACCACTGCACTAATATAAACCATAAAACACTACCCCCAGCACAACCCCCTACACTACACAAACACCACTGCACTACCCTAAACCCTAAAACACTACCCTCAGCACGACCCCCTACATTACCCAAACACCACTGCACTACCCTAAACCCTAAAACACTAACCCCAGCATGACCCCCTACACTACCCAAACACCACTGCACTACCCTATACCCTAAAACACGACCCTGTATATTACACAAACACAACTGCACTACCCTAAACCCTAAAACACTACCCACAGCATGACCCCCTACACTACACAAACACCACTGCACTACCCTAAACCTAAAACACTACCCCCTACACTACATAAACACCACTGCCCTACCCTAAACCCTAAAACACAACCCCCAGCATGACCCCATACACTACACAAACACCACTGCACTACCCTAAACCCCCTACACTATACAAACACCACTGCATTACTCTAAACCCTAAAACACTACCCCCAGCACGACCCCCTCACAACACAAACACCACTGCACTACCCTAAACCCTAAATCGACCCCAGCACGACCCCCTACACTACCCAAACACCACTGCTATACCCTAAATCCTAAAACACTACCCCAGCATGAACCCCTACACTACCCAAACACCACTGCACTACCTAAACCTTAAAACACTACCCCCAGCACTACCCCTACACTACACAAACACCACTGCACTACCCTAAACCCTAAAACACTACCCCAGCACTACCCCCTACACTACCCAAACACCACTGCACTAATATAAACCCTAAAACACTACCCCCAGCACAACCCCCTACACTACACAAACACCACTGCACTACCCTAAACCCTAAAACGCTACCCCCAGCACGACTCCCTACACTACCCAAACACCACTGCACTACCCTAAACCCTAAATCTACCCCCAGCACGACCCCCCACACTACCCAAACACCACTGCACTACCCTAAAACACTACCCCCAGCACGACCCCCTACACTACACAAACACCACTGCACTACCCTAAACCCTAAAACACTACCAACAGCATGACCCCCTACACTACTCAAACACCACTGCACTACCCTAAACCCTAAAACACTAACCCAGCACGACCCCCTACACTACCCATACACCACTGCACTACCCTAAAGCCTAAAACACTACCCCAAGCACGACCCCCTACACTACTGCACTACCCTAAACCCTAAAACACTTCCCCCAGCACGACCCCCTACACTACCCAAACACCACTGCACTACCCTAAACCCTAAAACACTACCCCCAGCACGACCCCCTACACCACCCAAACACCACTGCACTACCCTAAACCCTAGAAAAGAAACCCCCACCCCATGCCCAATCCCCCTTACCTCTCACTCCTCGTGGTTCCTCTCTCCTCGTGGTTCCTGCTTCACGTTGTCTCTGAGGGGCGGTGCACGTTGTTGTGAGGAAATGGAACAGCCTCTGTTTCCTTACAACGACATGGATCGTCTACATGTTTTATAGAACGCATGGTCATTTACCATACATACCTTTACAACAAAATTCGTTGTAAAGGCATGCGTGGTAAATGACCCTGCGTTCTAAAAAAATGCGTAGTAATGACTTCGTGATGTACAACGCATGCGTGGTAATGCATGCGCTGTAATGGTATCGCAAAGTAAAAAAGTCGTTGTAACGGCTGTTTACCGATCGAAGCTGGCCCCTGTTCTTCAGTGAGACGTTTATTTGATTAATTAGGAGGAAGGAATGTGGTTTTTTTACCGAAAAGTGCATTCCCGGCTGTTGTATTGTGAAAGTGTCCGCGTGGCCTGGTTTCACTTCCGGTGAGAGAGTGGAAGAGTCTGTTTGGATCTAAATGAGTTCTGTTGTTGGACGGGGCCGGCGCGACATGTCATCAGAAAACATAGCTAATGGAAAGCGTCCTCCCTGAAGTGTGGAGCAGTGCCATGAGAGGTCAACGAGTGTGCGTCCCACCGCAGTATGACCGTACCGCGTGACCCATGTGCCACCTCCAGTCTACGGGAGGCAGAAGCGGCATCGCAGGTCCTCTTGAAGACCGTTGTAGCACTAATTCTACATTTTGGTACTAGGGCATTTTAACTTCGTTGTTCCTGCCAGATACAAAGAGAAGATCCTGTGTTATTCAGTGCCCTCGTTACCTTTTTTGTGGGTTGTGGTGCTTGTCACTTCGCTGCCCCGCCGGTGCACACGACTGGGCACCCCACTCGTGTGCCATCTGCAGGGCCTCTGCCCTCAGATCACTGGTTTCGGTTTCTGGAGTGGCAACATAAACAGTTGCTCCCAAAGGACTAGCCTGAACACTTAGGTGAATATCCCCTGCACCAGCATTCCACGGAAATTCTTTCCTAGCTCTCCCACGTCAACGAGGACGTCATAATAGCACGGCTCCGCTCGCAACACCGTATGACGTCATCGGAGCCATAAGAGAACCTCGTCGGCGTGCTGACGTCAGTTCCACCCTTTTTTTCCGTGTCACCGAGGCAAACAGGGGACCAAGACATTTTCACATGTATACATAGTATAATAAATATATATATATTCACTGAAAAAACCATAGGTTTCAGGCACGTTATAGTTAGAAATTAGCATTTAAAAAACCTTAGAAATTCACTGAAAAAACCATAGGTTTCAGGCACGTTATAGTTAGAAATGAGCATTTAAAAAACCTTAGAAATTCACTGAAAAAACCATAGGTTTCAGGGGCGTTATAGTTAGTTGGACTTTCACTCGTACAAAACCATAGAAATTCCCCCGTTATAGTTAGTTCAGCTAACTAAAACACGAGCGCTCGCAATGCACTGCTGATGACGTCACATATTACATCACTCATGACATGGTCAGTGACATCACTCATGACATCACTGATGACATCTCAAATGACATCACTGATGACATCACTGATGACATCATCCAGTGAATGAGTGTTTTTCTGAAAATTAAATATGTTTTATATATGTATATCTCAAGGTCGATGGAAGAATAAATGGGTATATAAGTGTCTAAATGGATGATTTTGTTTTGTAAAATTGATTGTATAACTGACTAAGTGTATCTTAGTGAATACATGGGTTAGTGAGTAATGTTTAAATATGAAAATATCTGTATCAGTCTCTCACTTTGTGTATAAATGGCTGCATGGGTTGGTGAGTAGCTTCATGAGTGTCTATATGGGTTATTAGTTGTTTTTTTGAGTATCAGTATGAGTGTCTGAGTGTCTGTATGGTTCGGTGGGGGGTATTACTTAGTGCATAGATGCATGAATGAGTGACTCACTGTTTGTATGTATTGAAGACAGCATGTGTGCAGGACTGTATAGGTGGATGAGTATGTGAATGGGTGTGTTAGTGAGTGAATGACTGTCTCAATAGTGTCTTTATGAGTAACTACATATGTTTTAAACTAGTATATGTGAGTATTGGTGTATATAAGTGAGTATATGTGAGAGTGAGAGATTGGAAGAGTTCCTGTACAAATAAGTAGGTGTTTCTATAAGTGATTGTTTAAGAGAGTAAGTATGTGTAAGTTTCTGTAGAAGTAAGTGTGGTAGTGTGTGTATAACTGTATATGCAAGTAAATGGATGTTTGATACTTTGTTTGCATGTGTGACGATGTGTGTGAGTAACTCTATGGATGAGTGGCGGTGTGTAACAGGATGTATAGGTGTATGAGTACATATGATGAGTGAGTACATGTATAGGGACTGTTGGTGAATGAGTGGATGTGTGTGTAGATCTTGGAATTACTGAATAGGTGTGTTGTAACTGGTATTGGTATGTCCATTGTTTTGAAAATGTTAGTTTGTATTTTTGATTGTGTGTATCAAAGGTTATATTAGGGTGAGAGGAGGTCTGCCACTCTATCACAAGGATGATATCATCAGTGATGTCATCAGTGATGTCATTTGAGATGTCATCAGTGATGTCATGAGTGATGTCACTGACCATGTCATGAGTGATGTAATATGTGACGTCATCAGCAGTGCATTGCGGGCGCGCGAGTTATAGTTAGCTGAACTAACTATAACGGGGGAATTTCTATGGTTTTGTACGAGTGAAATGTCCAACTAACTATAACGCCCCTGAAACCTATGGTTTTTCAGTGAATATATATATATATAAAAAAAATTGTAAATAATTTTTAGTTAGGAAAACTATATTCATTTTTTTTTTTTAATAATATTATACAGAAGTCGCGCACCCTTCGCGCACCCTACACGATGGCTGCGCGCATTCCGGTAGCTATTTTGAAAAGTCGCGCTGGGGTTGCGACTTCGGCGTAATTTGTAAAGTATGAAATATCTTTAAATTAATTATAAATAAAAGTTTTCCTTTAAGTGTAATTTCGACGAAAAATTATTCGATTATTATTGGATTTGGAGGTTAGGAGGGATGGCCATTTTGCTCGATCTGTTTTGCAAGATTTTTTGGTCTAGTCAGGTGGACACCCTCCTCCGGGTGAGGTACGGCTTGGGGATTCTATTCAAAAGGTGAGGAATCCACAGGCAGAAGTATCCATCAGAAGAATAAGTTACTTACCTTCGGTAACGCTTTTTCTGGTGGATACAGGATCTGCCTGTGGATTCCTCACTGTCCCACCCGCCTCCCCGTTGTCCACCTGTTTCTACCAAAAGATGCTTTTACTGTTTGGCATGAATGTTTTTAATATGTCTTAATCATGCTTATGTTTTAATAGTGAGAAATGCTTGATCTGTTGCTATTTCTTTATGCCTTTATTGGTTATGCATTTGTATATATATATATATTTAGTATACTATGTATACATGTGAAAATGTGTCGGTCCGCCTGTTTGCCTCGGTGGCACAGAAAAAATGGGTGGAACTGACGTCAGCACGCTGACGAGGTCCTCTTATGGCTCCGATGACGTCATACAGTGTCGCGAGCGGAGCCGTGCTATTATGACGTCCTCGTCGACGTGGGAGAGCTAGGAAAGAATTTCCGCGGAATGCTGGTGCAGGGGATATTCACCTAAGTGTTCAGGCTAGTCCTTTTTGGAGCAACTGTTTATGTTGCCACTCCAGAAACCGAAACCAGTGATCCGAGGGCACAGGCCCTGCAGATGGCACACGAGGTGGGGAGCCCAGTCGTGTGCACCGGCGGGGCAGCGAAGTGACAAGCACCACTACCCACAAAAAAGGTAACGAGGGCACTGAATAACACAGGATCTTCTCTTTGTATCTGGCAGGAACAACGAGGTTAAAATGCCCTAGTTACAAAATGTAGAATTAGTGCTACAACGGTCTTCAAGAGGACCTGCGATGGATGCCGCTTCTGCCTCCCGTACCCGGGAGGCGGCACATGGGTCACGCGGTACGGTCATACTGCGGTGGGATGCACACTTGTTGCCCTCTCATGGCACTGCTCCACACTTCGGGGAGGACGCTTTCCATTAGCTGTGTTTTCTGATGACGTGTCGCGCCGGCCCAGTCCAACAACAGAACTCCTTTAGATCCAAACAGACTCTTCCACTCTCTCACCGGAAGTGAAACCAGGCCACGCGGACACTTTCACAATACAACAGCCGGGAATGCACTTTTCGGTAAAAAAAACACATTCCTTCCTCCTAATTTATCAAATAAACGACTCACTGAAGAACAGGGGCCACAACGACTTTTTTACTTCGAGATACCATTACAACGCATGCATTACCACGCATGCGTTGTACATCGCAAAGTCATTACTACGCATTTTTTTAGAACGCATGGTCATTTACCACGCATGCCTTTACAACGAATTTCGTTGTAAAGGTATGTATCGTAAATGACCATATGTTCTAAAAAAATGTAGACGATCCACGTCGTTGTAAGGAAACAGAGGCTGTTCCGTTTCCTCACAACGATGTGCACCGCCCCTCAGAGATGACGTGAACCAGAAACCATGAGGAGAGAGGAACCATGAGGAGTGAGAGGTAAGGGGGATTGGGCAAGGGGTTGGGGTTACTTTTCTAGGGTTTAGGGTAGTGCAGTGGTGTTTGGGTAGTGTAGGGGGTCATGCTGGGGGTAGTGTTTTAGGGTTTAGGGTAGTGCAGTGGTGTTTGGGTAGTGTAGGGGGTCATGCTGGGGATAGTGTTTTAGGGTTTAGGGTAGTGCAGTGGTGTTTATGTAGTGTAGGGGGTCGTGCTGGGGTAGTGTTTTAGGGTTTAGGGTGGTGCAGTGGTGTTTGGGTAGTGTATTGGGTAGTCCTGGGGGTAGATTTAGGGTTTAGGGTAGTGCAGTGGTGTTTGGGTAGTGTAGGGGGTCGTGCTGGGGGTAGTGTTTTAGGGTTTAGGGTAGTGCAGTGGTGTTTGTGTAGTGTAGGGGGTCGTGCTGGGGGTAGTGTTTTAGGGTTTTGGGTAGTGCAGTGGTGTTTGTGTAGTGTAGGGGGTCATGCTGGGGTAGTGTTTTAGGGTTTAGGGTAGTGCAGTGGTGTTTCTGTAGTGTAGGGGGTCGTGCTGGGGGTAGTGTTTTAGGGTTTAGGGTAGTGCAGTGGTGTTTCTGTAGTGTAGGGGGTCATGCTGGGGGTAGTGTTTTAGGGTTTAGGGTAGTGCAGTGGTGTTTGTGTAGTATAGGGGGTCGTGCTGGGGGTAGTGTTTTAGCGTTTAGGGCAGTGCAGTGGTGTTTGGGTAGTGTAGGGGGTCATGCTGGGGTAAGTGTTTTAGGGTTTAGGGTAGTGCAGTGGTGTTTTGGTAGTGTAGGGGGTCGTGCTGGGGGTAGTGTTTTTGCGTTTAGGGTAGTGCAGTGGTTTTTGAGTAGTGTAGGGAGTCGTGCTGGGGTGAGTGTTTTAGGGTTTAGGGTAGTGCAGTGGTGTTTGTGTAGTGTAGGGGGTTGTGCTGGGGTAGATTAAGGATTTTGGGTAGTGCAGTGGTGTTTGGGTAGTGTAGGGAGTCGTGCTGGGGGTAGTGTTTTAGGGTTTAGGGTAGTGCAGTGGTGTTTGGGTAGTGAAGGGAGTCGTGCTGGGGGTAGTGTTTTAGGGTTTAGGGTAGTGCAGTGGTGTTTGGGTAGTGTAGGGGGTCATGCTGGGGGTAGTGTTTTAGGGTTTAGGGTAGTGCAGTGGTGTTTCTGTAGTGTAGGGGGTCGTGCTGGGGGTAGTGTTTTAGGGTTTAGGGTAGTGCAGTGGTGTTTCTGTAGTGTAGGGGGTCATGCTGGGGGTAGTGTTTTAGGGTTTAGGGTAGTGCAGTAGTGTTTGGGTAGTGTAGGGGTCATGCTGGGGGTAGTGTTTTAGGGTTTAGGGTAGTGCAGTGGTGTTTGGGTAGTGTAGGGGGTCGTGCTGGGGGTAGTGTTTTAGGGTTTAGGGTAGTGCAGTGGTGTTTGTGTAGTGTAGGGGGTTGTGCTGGGGGTAGTGTTTTAGGGTTTTGGGTAGTGCAGTGGTGTTTGTGTAGTGTAGGGGGTCGTGCTGGGGTAGTGTTTTAGGGTTTAGGGTAGTGCAGTGGTGTTTGTGTAGTATAGGGGGTCATGCTGGGGTGTGTTTTAGGGTTTTGGGTAGTGCAGTGGTGTTTGTGTAGTGTAGGGGGTCATGCTGGGGGTACATTTAGGGTTTTGGGTAGTGCAGTGGTGTTTGGGTAGTGTAGGGAGTCGTGCTGGGGGTAGTGTTTTAGGGTTTAGGGTAGTGCAGTGGTGTTTGTGTAATGTAGGGGGACGTGCTGGGGGTAGTGATTTAGGGTGTAGGGTAGTGCAGTGGTGTTTGTGTAGTGTAGGGGGTCGTGCAGTGGTGTTTGGGTAGTGTAGGGGGTCGTGCTGGGGGTAGTGTTTTAGGGTTTAGGGTAGTGCAGTGGTGTTTGGGTAGTGTAGGGGGTCGTGCTGGGGGTAGTGTTTTAGGGTTTAGGGTAGTGCAGTGGTGTTTGTGTAGTGTAGGGGGTTGTGCTGGGGGTAGTGTTTTAGGGTTTAGGGCAGTGCAGTGGTGTTTGTGGAGTGTAGGGGTCATGCTGGGGGTAGTGTTTTAGGGTTTAGGGCAGTGAAGTGGTGTTTGTGTAGTGTAGGGGGTCATGCTGGGGGTAGTGTTTTAGGGTTTAGGGTAGTGCAGTGGTGTTGGGGTAGTGTAGGGGGTCTTGCTGGGGGTAGTGTTTTAGGGTTTAGGGTAGTGCAGTGGTGTTGGGGTAGTGTAGGGGGTCGTGCTGGGGTAGTGTTTTAGGGTTTAGGGTAGGGCAGTGGTGTTGGGGTAGTGTAGGGGGTCATGCTGGGGGTAGTGTTTTAGGGTTTAGGGTAGCACAGTGGTGTTGGGGTTGTGTAGGGGGTCGTGCTGGGGGTAGTGTTTTAGGGTTTAGGGTAGCGCAGTGGTGTTCGGGTAGTGTAGGGGTCGTGCTGGGGGTAGTGTTTTAGGGTTTAGGGTAGCGCAGTGTGGTTCGTGTAGTGTAGGGGGTCATGCTGGGGGTAGATTTAGGGTTTAGGGTAGCGCAGTGGTGTTTGTATAGTGTAGGGGGTCATGCTGGGGGTAGTGTTTTAGGGTTTATGGTAGCACAGTGGTGTTTGGGTAGTGTAGGGGGTCGTGCTGGGGGTATTGGTTTAGGGTAGCGCAGTGGTGTTTGGGTAGTATAGGGGGTACTGCTGGGGGTAGTGTTTTAGGGTTTAGGGTAGTGCAGTGGTGTTTGTGTAGTATAGGGGGTCGTGCTGGGGGTAGTGTTTTAGGGTTTAGGGTAGTGCAGTGGTGTTTGTGTAGTGTAGGGGGTAGTGTTTTAGGGTTTAGGGTAGTGCAGTGGTGTTTCTGTAGTGTAGGGGTTAGTGCTGGGGGTAGTGTTTTAGGGTTTAGGGAAGTGCAGTGGTGTTCGGGTAGTGTAGGGGGTCATGCTGGGGGTAGATTTAGGGTTTAGGGTAGCGCAGTGATGTTTGGGTAGTGTAGGGGGTCATGCTGGAGGTAGTGTTTTAGGGTTTACGGTAGTGCAGTAGTGTTTGGGTAGTGTAGGGGGTCGTGCTGGGCGTAGTGTTTTAGGTTTTAGGGTAGTGCAGTGGTGTTTGTGTAGTGTAGGGGGTTGTGCTGGGGGTTGTGTTTAGGGTTTAGGTTAGTGCAGTGGTGTTTGCGTAATGTAGGGTGTTGTGCTGGTCTAAGTGTTTTAGGGTTTAGGGTAGTGCAGTGGTGTTTGGGTAGTGTAAGGGGTTGTGCTGGGGGTAGTGTTTTAGGGTTTAGGGTAGTGCAGTGTTGTTTGGGTAGTGCAGGGGGTCATGCTTGGGGTAGTGTTTTAGGGTTTAGGGTAGTGCAGTGGTAATTGTGTAGTGTAGGGGGTCATGCTGGGGGTAGGTTTAGGGTTTAGGGTAGTGCAGTGGTGTATGGATAGTATAGGGGGTCGTGCTGGGGGTAGTGTTTTAGGGTTTAGGGTAGTGCAGTAGTATTTGGGTAGTGTAGGGGGTCGTGCTGGGGGTAGCATTTTAGGGTTTAGGGTAGTGCAGTGGTGTTCGGGTAGTATAGGGGGTCATGCTGGGGGTAGCGTTTTAGGGTTTAGGGTAGTGCAGTGGTGTTCGGGTAGTCTAGCGGGTCGTGCTGGGGGGTAGTGTTTTAGGGTTTAGGGCAGTGCAGTGGTGTTCGTGTAGTGTAGGGGGTTGTGCTGGGGGTATATTTAGGGTTTAGGGTAGCGCAGTGGTGTTCGTGTAGTGTAGGGGGTCGTGCTGGGGGTAGTGTTTTAGGGTTTAGGGTAGCACAGTGGTGTTAGTGTAGTGTAGGGGGTCGTGCTGTGGGTAGTGTTTTAGTGATTAGGGTAGGGCAGTGGTGTTCGGGTAGTGTAGGGGGTCATGCTGGGGGTAGTGTTTTAGGGTTTAGGGTAGTGCAGTGGTGTATGGATAGTATAGGGGGTCGTGCTGGGGGTAGTGTTTTAGGGTTTAGGGTAGTGCAGTGGTGTATGGATAGTATAGGGGGTCGTGCTGGGGGTAGTGTTTAAGGGTTTAGGGTAGTGCAGTGGTGTTTGTGTAGTGTAGGGAGTCGTGCTCGGGTAGTGTTTTAGGGTTTAGGGTAGTGCAGTGGTATTTGGGTAGTGTAGGGGGTCATGCTGGGGGTAGTGTTTTAGGGTTTAGGGTAGTGTAGTGGTATTTGGGTAGTGTAGGGGGTCGTGCTGGGGGTAGTGTTTGAGGGTTTAGGGTAGTGCAGTGTTGTTTGGGTAGAGCAGGGGGTCATGCTTGGGGTAGTGTTTTAGCATTTAGGGTAGTGCAGTGGTGTTTGGGTAGTGTAGGGTGCCATGCTGGGGTAGTGTTTTAGGGTTAAGGGTAGTGCAGTGGTGTTTGGGTAGTGTAAGGGGTCGTGCTGGGGGTAGTGTTTAAGGGTTTAGGGTAGTGCAGTGGTGTTTGTGTAGTGTATTGGGTCGTGCTGGGGGTAGTTTTTTAGGGTTTAGGGTAGTGCAGTGTTGTTTGTGTAGTGTAGGGGGTAGTGTTTTAGGGTTTAGGGTAGTGCAGTGGTGTTTGTGTAGTGTAGGGGGTCGTGCTGGGGGTAGTGTTTTAGGGTTTAGGGTAGTGCAGTGGTGTTTGTGTAGTGTATGGGGTCGTGTTTTAGGGTTTAGGGTAGTGCAGTGGTGTTTGGGTAGTGTAGGTGGTCGTGCTGGGGGTAGTGTTTTAGGGTTTAGGATAGTGCAGTGGTGTTTGTGTAGTGTAGGGGGTCGTGCTGGGGTAGTGTTTTAGGGTTTAGGGTAGTGCAGTGGTGTTTGGGTAGTATAGGGGGTCGTGCTGGGGTAGTGTTTTAGGGTTTAGGGTAGTGCAGCGGTGTTTGGGTAGTGTAGGGGTCATGCTGGGGGTAGTGTTTTAGGGCTTAGGGTAGTGCAGTGGTGTTTGGGTAGTGTAGGGGGTCGTGCTGGGGGTAGTGTTTTAGGGCTTAGGGTAGTGCAGCGGTGTTTGGGTAGTGTAGGGGGTCATGCTGGGGGTAGTGTTTTAGGGTTTAGTGTAGTGCAGTGGTGTATGGATAATATAGGGGGTCGTGCTGGGGGTAGTGTTTTAGGGTTTAGGGTAGTGCAGTAGTGTTTGGGTAGTGTAGGGGGTCGTGCTGGGGGTTGCGTTTTAGGGTTTAGGGTAGTGCAGTGGTGTTCGGGTAGTCTAGGGGGTCGTGCTGGGGGGTAGTGTTTTAGGGTTTAGGGCAGTGCAGTGGTGTTCGTGTAGTGTAGGGGGTTGTGCTGGGGGTATATTTAGGGTTTAGGGTAGCGCAGTGGTGTTCGTGTAGTGTAGGGGGTCGTGCTGGGGGTAGTGTTTTAGGGTTTAGGGTAGCACAGTGGTGTTAGTGTAGTGTAGGGGGTCGTGCTGTGGGTAGTGTTTTAGTGATTAGGGTAGGGCAGTGGTGTTCGGGTAGTGTAGGGGGTCGTGCTGGGGGTAGTGTTTTAGGGTTTAGGGTAGCGCAGTGGTGTTTGGGTAGTGTAGGGGGTCGTGCTAGGGGTAGTGTTTTAGGGTTTAGGGTAGTGCAGTGTTGTTTGGGTAGTGTAGGGGGTCATGCTGGGGTAGTGTTTTAGGGTTTAGGGTAGTGCAGTGATGTTTGTGTAGTATAGGGGGTCGTGCTGGGGGTAGATTTAGTGTTTAGGGTAGTGCAGTGGTGTTTGGGTAGTGTAGGGGGTCGTGCTGGGGTAGTGTTTTAGTGTTTAGGGTAGTGCAGTGGTGTTTGGGTAGTGTAGGGGGTCATGCTGGGGTATTGTTTTAGGGCTTAGGGTAGTGCAGTGATGTTTGGGTAGTATAGGGGGTCGTGCTGGGGTAGTGTTTTAGGGTTTAGGGTATTGCAGTGGTGTTTGTGTGGTATAGGGGGTCGTGCTGGGGGTAGTGTTTTACAGTTTAGGGTAGTGCAGTGGTGTTTGTGTAGTATAGGGGGTCATGCTGGGGGTAGTGTTTTAGAGTTTAGGGTAGTGCAGTGGTGTTTGGGTAGTGTAGGGGGTCGTGTTGGGGGTAGTGTTTTAGGGTTTAGGGTAGTGCAGTGATTGGGTAGTGTAGGGGATCATACTGGGGGTAGATTTAGGGTTTAGGGTAGTGCAGTGGTGTTTGGGTAGTGTAGGGGGTCGTGCTGGCGGTAGTGTTTTAGGGTTCTTGGGTAGTGCAGTGGTGTTTGGGTAGTGTATGGTGTCGTGCTGGGGTAGAGTTTATTGTTTAGGGTAGTGCAGTGGTGTTTTGGTAGTGTAGGGGGTCATGCTGGGGGTAGTGTTTTAGGGTTTAGGGTAGTGCAGTGGTGTATGGCTAGTATAGGGGGTCGTGCTGGGGGTAGTGTTTTAGGGTTTAGTGTAGTGCAGTGGTGTATGGATAGTATAGGGGGTCGTGCTGGGGGTAGTGTTTTAAGGCTTAGGGTAGTGCAGCGGTGTTTGGGTAGTGTAGGGGGTCGTGCTGGGGATAGTGTTTTAGGGCTTAGGGTAGTGCAGTGGTGTTTGGGTAGTGTAGGGGGTCGTGCTGGGGGTAGTGTTTTAGGGTTTAGGGTAGTGCAGTGGTGTGTGGATAGTATAGGGGGTCGTGCTGGGGGTAGTGTTTTAGGGTTTAGGGTAGTGCAGTAGTGTTTGGGTAGTGTAGGGGGTCGTGCTGGGGGTAGCGTTTTAGGGTTTAGGGTAGTGCAGTGGTGTTTGGGTAGTATAGGGGTCGTGTTGGGGGTAGTGTTTTAGGGTTTAGGGTAGTGCAGTGGTGTTCGGGTAGTCTAGGGGGTCGTGCTGGGGGTAGTGTTTTAGGGTTTAGGGCAGTGCAGTGGTGTTCGTGTAGTGTAGGTGGTTGTGCTGGGGGTATATTTAGGGTTTAGGGTAGCGCAGTGGTGTTCGTGTAGTGTAGGGGGTCGTGCTGGGGGTAGTGTTTTAGGGTTTAGGGTAGCACAGTGGTGTTAGTGTAGTGTAGGGGGTCGTGCTGTGGGTAGTGTTTTAGTGATTAGGGTAGGGCAGTGGTGTTCGGGTAGTGTAGGGGGTCGTGCTGGGGGTAGTGTTTTAGGGTTTAGGGTAGCGCAGTGGTGTTTGGGTAGTATAGGGGTCATGCTAGGGGTAGTGTTTTAGGGTTTAGGGTAGTGCAGTGTTGTTTGGGTAGTGTAGGGGGTCATGCTGGGGTAGTGTTTTAGGGTTTAGGGTAGTGCAGTGTTGTTTGGGTAGTGTAGGGGGTCATGCTGGGGTAGTGTTTTAGGGTTTAGGGTAGTGCAGTGATGTTTGTGTAGTATAGGGGGTCGTGCTGGGGGTAGATTTAGTGTTTAGGGTAGTGCAGTGGTGTTTGGGTAGTGTAGGGGGTCGTGCTGGGGTAGTGTTTTAGTGTTTAGGGTAGTGCAGTGGTGTTTGGGTAGTGTAGGGAGTCGTGCTGGGGTGAGTGTTTTAGGGTTTAGGGTAGTGCAGTGGTGTTTGTGTAGTGTAGGGGGTTGTGCTGGGGTAGATTAAGGATTTTGGGTAGTGCAGTGGTGTTTGGGTAGTGTAGGGAGTCGTGCTGGGGGTAGTGTTTTAGGGTTTAGGGTAGTGCAGTGGTGTTTGGGTAGTGAAGGGAGTCGTGCTGGGGGTAGTGTTTTAGGGTTTAGGGTAGTGCAGTGGTGTTTGGGTAGTGTAGGGGGTCATGCTGGGGGTAGTGTTTTAGGGTTTAGGGTAGTGCAGTGGTGTTTCTGTAGTGTAGGGGGTCGTGCTGGGGGTAGTGTTTTAGGGTTTAGGGTAGTGCAGTGGTGTTTCTGTAGTGTAGGGGGTCATGCTGGGGGTAGTGTTTTAGGGTTTAGGGTAGTGCAGTAGTGTTTGGGTAGTGTAGGGGTCATGCTGGGGGTAGTGTTTTAGGGTTTAGGGTAGTGCAGTGGTGTTTGGGTAGTGTAGGGGGTCGTGCTGGGGGTAGTGTTTTAGGGTTTAGGGTAGTGCAGTGGTGTTTGTGTAGTGTAGGGGGTTGTGCTGGGGGTAGTGTTTTAGGGTTTTGGGTAGTGCAGTGGTGTTTGTGTAGTGTAGGGGGTCGTGCTGGGGTAGTGTTTTAGGGTTTAGGGTAGTGCAGTGGTGTTTGTGTAGTATAGGGGGTCATGCTGGGGTGTGTTTTAGGGTTTTGGGTAGTGCAGTGGTGTTTGTGTAGTGTAGGGGGTCATGCTGGGGGTACATTTAGGGTTTTGGGTAGTGCAGTGGTGTTTGGGTAGTGTAGGGAGTCGTGCTGGGGGTAGTGTTTTAGGGTTTAGGGTAGTGCAGTGGTGTTTGTGTAATGTAGGGGGACGTGCTGGGGGTAGTGATTTAGGGTGTAGGGTAGTGCAGTGGTGTTTGTGTAGTGTAGGGGGTCGTGCAGTGGTGTTTGGGTAGTGTAGGGGGTCGTGCTGGGGGTAGTGTTTTAGGGTTTAGGGTAGTGCAGTGGTGTTTGGGTAGTGTAGGGGGTCGTGCTGGGGGTAGTGTTTTAGGGTTTAGGGTAGTGCAGTGGTGTTTGTGTAGTGTAGGGGGTTGTGCTGGGGGTAGTGTTTTAGGGTTTAGGGCAGTGCAGTGGTGTTTGTGGAGTGTAGGGGTCATGCTGGGGGTAGTGTTTTAGGGTTTAGGGCAGTGAAGTGGTGTTTGTGTAGTGTAGGGGGTCATGCTGGGGGTAGTGTTTTAGGGTTTAGGGTAGTGCAGTGGTGTTGGGGTAGTGTAGGGGGTCTTGCTGGGGGTAGTGTTTTAGGGTTTAGGGTAGTGCAGTGGTGTTGGGGTAGTGTAGGGGGTCGTGCTGGGGTAGTGTTTTAGGGTTTAGGGTAGGGCAGTGGTGTTGGGGTAGTGTAGGGGGTCATGCTGGGGGTAGTGTTTTAGGGTTTAGGGTAGCACAGTGGTGTTGGGGTTGTGTAGGGGGTCGTGCTGGGGGTAGTGTTTTAGGGTTTAGGGTAGCGCAGTGGTGTTCGGGTAGTGTAGGGGGTCGTGCTGGGGGTAGTGTTTTAGGGTTTAGGGTAGCGCAGTGTGGTTCGTGTAGTGTAGGGGGTCATGCTGGGGGTAGATTTAGGGTTTAGGGTAGCGCAGTGGTGTTTGTATAGTGTAGGGGGTCATGCTGGGGGTAGTGTTTTAGGGTTTATGGTAGCACAGTGGTGTTTGGGTAGTGTAGGGGGTCGTGCTGGGGGTATTGGTTTAGGGTAGCGCAGTGGTGTTTGGGTAGTATAGGGGGTACTGCTGGGGGTAGTGTTTTAGGGTTTAGGGTAGTGCAGTGGTGTTTGTGTAGTATAGGGGGTCGTGCTGGGGGTAGTGTTTTAGGGTTTAGGGTAGTGCAGTGGTGTTTGTGTAGTGTAGGGGGTAGTGTTTTAGGGTTTAGGGTAGTGCAGTGGTGTTTCTGTAGTGTAGGGGTTAGTGCTGGGGGTAGTGTTTTAGGGTTTAGGGAAGTGCAGTGGTGTTCGGGTAGTGTAGGGGGTCATGCTGGGGGTAGATTTAGGGTTTAGGGTAGCGCAGTGATGTTTGGGTAGTGTAGGGGGTCATGCTGGAGGTAGTGTTTTAGGGTTTACGGTAGTGCAGTAGTGTTTGGGTAGTGTAGGGGGTCGTGCTGGGCGTAGTGTTTTAGGTTTTAGGGTAGTGCAGTGGTGTTTGTGTAGTGTAGGGGGTTGTGCTGGGGGTTGTGTTTAGGGTTTAGGTTAGTGCAGTGGTGTTTGCGTAATGTAGGGTGTTGTGCTGGTCTAAGTGTTTTAGGGTTTAGGGTAGTGCAGTGGTGTTTGGGTAGTGTAAGGGGTTGTGCTGGGGGTAGTGTTTTAGGGTTTAGGGTAGTGCAGTGTTGTTTGGGTAGTGCAGGGGGTCATGCTTGGGGTAGTGTTTTAGGGTTTAGGGTAGTGCAGTGGTAATTGTGTAGTGTAGGGGGTCATGCTGGGGGTAGGTTTAGGGTTTAGGGTAGTGCAGTGGTGTATGGATAGTATAGGGGGTCGTGCTGGGGGTAGTGTTTTAGGGTTTAGGGTAGTGCAGTAGTATTTGGGTAGTGTAGGGGGTCGTGCTGGGGGTAGCATTTTAGGGTTTAGGGTAGTGCAGTGGTGTTCGGGTAGTATAGGGGGTCATGCTGGGGGTAGCGTTTTAGGGTTTAGGGTAGTGCAGTGGTGTTCGGGTAGTCTAGCGGGTCGTGCTGGGGGGTAGTGTTTTAGGGTTTAGGGCAGTGCAGTGGTGTTCGTGTAGTGTAGGGGGTTGTGCTGGGGGTATATTTAGGGTTTAGGGTAGCGCAGTGGTGTTCGTGTAGTGTAGGGGGTCGTGCTGGGGGTAGTGTTTTAGGGTTTAGGGTAGCACAGTGGTGTTAGTGTAGTGTAGGGGGTCGTGCTGTGGGTAGTGTTTTAGTGATTAGGGTAGGGCAGTGGTGTTCGGGTAGTGTAGGGGGTCATGCTGGGGGTAGTGTTTTAGGGTTTAGGGTAGTGCAGTGGTGTATGGATAGTATAGGGGGTCGTGCTGGGGGTAGTGTTTTAGGGTTTAGGGTAGTGCAGTGGTGTATGGATAGTATAGGGGGTCGTGCTGGGGGTAGTGTTTTAGGGTTTAGGGTAGTGCAGTGGTGTTTGTGTAGTGTAGGGGGTCGTGCTCGGGTAGTGTTTTAGGGTTTAGGGTAGTGCAGTGGTATTTGGGTAGTGTAGGGGGTCATGCTGGGGGTAGTGTTTTAGGGTTTAGGGTAGTGTAGTGGTATTTGGGTAGTGTAGGGGGTCGTGCTGGGGGTAGTGTTTGAGGGTTTAGGGTAGTGCAGTGTTGTTTGGGTAGAGCAGGGGTCATGCTTGGGGTAGTGTTTTAGCATTTAGGGTAGTGCAGTGGTGTTTGGGTAGTGTAGGGTGCCATGCTGGGGTAGTGTTTTAGGGTTAAGGGTAGTGCAGTGGTGTTTGGGTAGTGTAAGGGGTCGTGCTGGGGGTAGTGTTTAAGGGTTTAGGGTAGTGCAGTGGTGTTTGTGTAGTGTATTGGGTCGTGCTGGGGGTAGTTTTTTAGGGTTTAGGGTAGTGCAGTGTTGTTTGTGTAGTGTAGGGGTAGTGTTTTAGGGTTTAGGGTAGTGCAGTGGTGTTTGTGTAGTGTAGGGGGTCGTGCTGGGGGTAGTGTTTTAGGGTTTAGGGTAGTGCAGTGGTGTTTGTGTAGTGTAAGGGGTCGTGTTTTAGGGTTTAGGGTAGTGCAGTGGTGTTTGGGTAGTGTAGGTGGTCGTGCTGGGGGTAGTGTTTTAGGGTTTAGGATAGTGCAGTGGTGTTTGTGTAGTGTAGGGGGTCGTGCTGGGGTAGTGTTTTAGGGTTTAGGGTAGTGCAGTGGTGTTTGGGTAGTATAGGGGGTCGTGCTGGGGTAGTGTTTTAGGGTTTAGGGTAGTGCAGCGGTGTTTGGGTAGTGTAGGGGGTCATGCTGGGGGTAGTGTTTTAGGGCTTAGGGTAGTGCAGTGGTGTTTGGGTAGTGTAGGGGGTCGTGCTGGGGGTAGTGTTTTAGGGCTTAGGGTAGTGCAGCGGTGTTTGGGTAGTGTAGGGGGTCATGCTGGGGGTAGTGTTTTAGGGTTTAGTGTAGTGCAGTGGTGTATGGATAATATAGGGGTCGTGCTGGGGGTAGTGTTTTAGGGTTTAGGGTAGTGCAGTAGTGTTTGGGTAGTGTAGGGGGTCGTGCTGGGGGTAGCGTTTTAGGGTTTAGGGTAGTGCAGTGGTGTTCGGGTAGTCTAGGGGGTCGTGCTGGGGGGTAGTGTTTTAGGGTTTAGGGCAGTGCAGTGGTGTTCGTGTAGTGTAGGGGGTTGTGCTGGGGGTATATTTAGGGTTTAGGGTAGCGCAGTGGTGTTCGTGTAGTGTAGGGGGTCGTGCTGGGGGTAGTGTTTTAGGGTTTAGGGTAGCACAGTGGTGTTAGTGTAGTGTAGGGGGTCGTGCTGTGGGTAGTGTTTTAGTGATTAGGGTAGGGCAGTGGTGTTCGGGTAGTGTAGGGGGTCGTGCTGGGGGTAGTGTTTTAGGGTTTAGGGTAGCGCAGTGGTGTTTGGGTAGTGTAGGGGGTCGTGCTAGGGGTAGTGTTTTAGGGTTTAGGGTAGTGCAGTGTTGTTTGGGTAGTGTAGGGGGTCATGCTGGGGTAGTGTTTTAGGGTTTAGGGTAGTGCAGTGATGTTTGTGTAGTATAGGGGGTCGTGCTGGGGGTAGATTTAGTGTTTAGGGTAGTGCAGTGGTGTTTGGGTAGTGTAGGGGGTCGTGCTGGGGTAGTGTTTTAGTGTTTAGGGTAGTGCAGTGGTGTTTGGGTAGTGTAGGGGGTCATGCTGGGGTATTGTTTTAGGGCTTAGGGTAGTGCAGTGATGTTTGGGTAGTATAGGGGGTCGTGCTGGGGTAGTGTTTTAGGGTTTAGGGTATTGCAGTGGTGTTTGTGTGGTATAGGGGGTCGTGCTGGGGGTAGTGTTTTACAGTTTAGGGTAGTGCAGTGGTGTTTGTGTAGTATAGGGGGTCATGCTGGGGGTAGTGTTTTAGAGTTTAGGGTAGTGCAGTGGTGTTTGGGTAGTGTAGGGGGTCGTGTTGGGGGTAGTGTTTTAGGGTTTAGGGTAGTGCAGTGATTGGGTAGTGTAGGGGATCATACTGGGGGTAGATTTAGGGTTTAGGGTAGTGCAGTGGTGTTTGGGTAGTGTAGGGGGTCGTGCTGGCGGTAGTGTTTTAGGGTTCTTGGGTAGTGCAGTGGTGTTTGGGTAGTGTATGGTGTCGTGCTGGGGTAGAGTTTATTGTTTAGGGTAGTGCAGTGGTGTTTTGGTAGTGTAGGGGGTCATGCTGGGGGTAGTGTTTTAGGGTTTAGGGTAGTGCAGTGGTGTATGGCTAGTATAGGGGGTCGTGCTGGGGGTAGTGTTTTAGGGTTTAGTGTAGTGCAGTGGTGTATGGATAGTATAGGGGGTCGTGCTGGGGGTAGTGTTTTAAGGCTTAGGGTAGTGCAGCGGTGTTTGGGTAGTGTAGGGGGTCGTGCTGGGGATAGTGTTTTAGGGCTTAGGGTAGTGCAGTGGTGTTTGGGTAGTGTAGGGGGTCGTGCTGGGGGTAGTGTTTTAGGGTTTAGGGTAGTGCAGTGGTGTGTGGATAGTATAGGGGGTCGTGCTGGGGGTAGTGTTTTAGGGTTTAGGGTAGTGCAGTAGTGTTTGGGTAGTGTAGGGGGTCGTGCTGGGGGTAGCGTTTTAGGGTTTAGGGTAGTGCAGTGGTGTTTGGGTAGTATAGGGGGTCGTGTTGGGGGTAGTGTTTTAGGGTTTAGGGTAGTGCAGTGGTGTTCGGGTAGTCTAGGGGGTCGTGCTGGGGGGTAGTGTTTTAGGGTTTAGGGCAGTGCAGTGGTGTTCGTGTAGTGTAGGTGGTTGTGCTGGGGGTATATTTAGGGTTTAGGGTAGCGCAGTGGTGTTCGTGTAGTGTAGGGGTCGTGCTGGGGGTAGTGTTTTAGGGTTTAGGGTAGCACAGTGGTGTTAGTGTAGTGTAGGGGGTCGTGCTGTGGGTAGTGTTTTAGTGATTAGGGTAGGGCAGTGGTGTTCGGGTAGTGTAGGGGGTCGTGCTGGGGGTAGTGTTTTAGGGTTTAGGGTAGCGCAGTGGTGTTTGGGTAGTATAGGGGTCATGCTAGGGGTAGTGTTTTAGGGTTTAGGGTAGTGCAGTGTTGTTTGGGTAGTGTAGGGGGTCATGCTGGGGTAGTGTTTTAGGGTTTAGGGTAGTGCAGTGTTGTTTGGGTAGTGTAGGGGGTCATGCTGGGGTAGTGTTTTAGGGTTTAGGGTAGTGCAGTGATGTTTGTGTAGTATAGGGGGTCGTGCTGGGGGTAGATTTAGTGTTTAGGGTAGTGCAGTGGTGTTTGGGTAGTGTAGGGGGTCGTGCTGGGGTAGTGTTTTAGTGTTTAGGGTAGTGCAGTGGTGTTTGGGTAGTGTAGGGGGTCATGCTGGGGTAGTGTTTTAGGGTTTAGGGTAGTGCAGTGGTGTTTGGGTAGTATAGGGGGTCGTGCTGGGGTAGTGTTTTAGGGTTTAGGGTATTGCAGTGGTGTTTGTGTGGTATAGGGGGTCATGCTGGGGGCAGTGTTTTAGGGTTTAGGGTAGTGCAGTGGTGTTTGTGTAGTATAGGGGGTCATGCTGGGGGTAGTGTTTTAGAGTTTAGGGTAGTGCAGTGGTGTTTGGGTAGTGTAGGGGGTCGTGCTGGGGGTAATGTTTTAGGGTTTAGGGTAGTGCAGTGATTGGGTAGTGTAGGGGGTCATACTGGGGGTAGATTTAGGGTTTAGGGTAGTGCAGTGGTGTTTGGGTAGTGTAGGGGGTCGTGCTGGCGGTAGTGTTTTAGGGTTTAGGCTAGTGCAGTGGTGTTTTGGTAGTGTATGGTGTCGTGCTGGGGTAGTGTTTAATGTTTAGGGTAGTGCAGTGGTGTTTTGGTAGTGTAGGGGGTCATGCTGGGGGTAGTGTTTTAGGGTTTAGGGTAGTGCAGTGGTGTTTGTGTAGTGTAGGGGGTCATGCTGGGGGTAGATTTAGGGTTTAGGGTAGTGCAGTGGTGTTTGTGTAGTGTAGGGGGTCGTGCTGGGGGTAGTGTTTTAGGGTTTAGGGTAGTGCAGTGGTGTTTGTTTAGTGTAGTGGGTCGTGTTTTAGGGTAGTGCAGTGGTGTTTGGGTAGTGTAGGGGGTCATGCTGGGGGTAGTGTTTTAGGGTTTAGGGTAGTGGAGTGTTGTTTGGGTAGTGTAGGGGGTCGTGCTGGGGGTAGTGTTTTAGGGTTTAGGGTAGTGCAGTGGTGTTTGTGTAGTGTAGGGGGTCATCTGGGGATAGTGTTTTTGGGTTTAGGGTAGTGCAGTGGTGTTTGTATAGTGTAGGTGGTCGTGCTGGGGGTAGTGTTTTAGGGTTTAGGGTAGTGCAGTGGTGTTTGTGTAGTATAGGGGGTTGTGTTTTAGGGTAGTGCAGTGGTGTTTGGGTAGTGTAAGGGGTCATGCTGGGGGTAGTGTTTTAGGGTTTAGGGTAGTGCAGTGGTGTTTGGGTAATGTAGGGGGTTGTGCTGGGGGTAGTGTTTTAGGGTTTAGGGTAGTGCAGTGGTGTTTGGGTAGTGTACGGGGTCGTGCTGAGGGTAGTGTTTTAGGGTATATGGTAGTGCAGTTGTGTTTGGGTAGATCGAAAACAATAGATCTCGCCAAGCGACAGAGCATGCGCTGCGTCGCTAGGCGAGACCTAAAAAGCATTGCACCAAGATGGCTGCCAACACTTCCTGGATTGAAGTGTTGGCAGCCAATTAGAGCCAAGCTCATGCTTGTGTAGTTAGGTCCCGCCCAGATATATAAAGATTTTTTTCCTTTAATATCTCAAAAACTACTGAACGGATTTACACCATTTAAAAAAAAGGTCTCTCTCTGAACCAAGGGCTACCTTTTTGCCAAATTTGGTGTAATTCCGTTCAGTAGTTCGGGCTGTAGCCGTGTCTAAAGTTTCCTATGGAAAATAACATGGGGAAAACATGTTTTGGGACCCCCCTTTTTTCTCAGCCCCCGCTTGTCGAATCACCCTGAAACTTTAAAGACCGGAGCTGACCGGAACGCCCCACTAGTTTTGAAAATTTTGCAAGGATTTGTCAAACGACGCCAAAGTTATTAGGAAAACAAAAAATGCTTTTCCTTTGGAAAATAGGTCCTAACTATAACTACCTACTGGCGACCGCCAGTAGGTAATGTATGTATATATTGGAAGACGAAGGAATAAATGGGCAGTCCAGATAAGGTAAGCAGTTATATCATTTTATTGCAGCAAGCTTGTGCTGATGCGTTTCAGCAGATCCCAGCCTTTCTCAAAGTTACACAAAACCATGGCCAGAGCAACCTGTAAGCCCCCATCATGGATATAAACAACATACTAACACATTAGTTTGTCTTTCTTCCTCTTTAAAAACAACTTTTGTCCATGATGTGTGTAAACCACATAGATTCCTCAGGGTCAAATTACATGATCTATATTTTTGACTTTTTAAAAAAATACTTTTTGCTCATTTTTATAAAAACATTTTTTTGTGTAGGTGTATATGTGTGTATTTCCACTTAATTCATTGTGTATAGTGCTAAGATATGGGAGGATAGAGGTATTAACAGCAATATAGGGCCAGTGCCCATATTAACTTATATATTCACAATTAATTTGTTTCTAACAAAACTAATGCATATCCCACAGAGATGTCACAGCTGCAGCTCCCCCTTTCAGATATACGAAGAAATATGGATAAATATATATATATCACTCTGTGCACATGCCAATACATACACTCGATATCAAGATAAAAAGACAAATATGAGTAAATTTATATATATAAACATATGAAGGAATATCAAATGTAAAAGCGTAGAAACTCATTATATACAACATATTGCACCGAATCCCAATGTACAAGACGGAAGGCTTGCAATTTCATAATCTGATTATAAACGATATCACATTAGGCCACTCAACATCCTCACATAGTATGATAGCAGCAAAAGAGCACATTATCTTACAGTATTCAACATCAATTCTACATCAATTTCAATAGTTACCTAACTGGGGAGTATACACATGGGAAAAGAGGTCTCTAATTCATGGAGTCTAGGGTGAAGAACCTACAACTAATCACACCTGTTAGAAGGTGGTTCTGACACTCTGAGCCGGCCGGATTTTTCACTTTTTGAGCACCTATTTGTTGAGCTTTTACTGGGGGAGAGCCTCATAAGTTGGGACTCACCCACAGTGAACTCATGATGAAAGAGACTGCGTGTGGCTTTTACCGGTGTCCCCCTAGCTTGACTAGGCCGCTGCGCAGCAGCTGGAGTAAGGGGCACCGGGCTGGTTACATGCAGACACATGTGTACATGCGTGTGCACACGTGTGCGGGCTGCGCAGGGGAGATTCTTGGCGTGCGCAGCCCAGGAGCAGATACAGATAGATTGGTGTGGCAGGACTTATGCAGAATTGGGTGGTGACATGGAATAGGCTCTATACAGTGGGAAGAAACATGCCAGGGAAAGTCAGTGTGCTTTACAGTGTTTATTCCAGTATTCTCTTATGAGGATAGGGAGCACATGGGCTAGTTTCACTTTCCTAGGGCCTACAAATTCCAGACACGCACCAAAGTCCACTGTAACTTATGTGAGAAGAAGTATTCAGCAGAGTCCAGAGTAATATTTGTACTGCTTTTGGGTCATCCAGAAATGTTATATTTCTCTGAGTCAGCTCATAACCAGGGCCTGGCTGGGGGCTGACCCCAGCAGCCTGGATTAATGACCTTTCTTCCCAGAGCGAAGACCTTCCCTCCAAGGAGAGAAGAGGGGTGGAGCTACAGGCTAATCCATCAGCAGCTGTCACTGGGTGCCAGGCACCAAGCTGCACCGGGGCGAAGGCAGCCCTGGGGGGAAGGGGCTCTTAGAGACCATGTGGCAGGAGACCCTGGACGACGCCATCTTGAACCAACCCAGAGGCCTGGGCAGGAAGGAGGGAGCAGGGGCAGAGAAGTGTTGTGTCGCTGTGTGAGCTACTGTGACTCAGCAAAAGGAATCTATAAAAAAGCTTTGAAAGATCTCCATAAGTCACTAAAAGTAGCCAGGAGGGATTATATTGTCTCGAGTATCCACAACGCAGAACACTCTAGTAGAGAGGTCTTTAAGGTGGTTCAAACCTTTTTTAAGCCTAAAGCAATAGAGACTGAAGTGATACCGTCTCCAGCTTTGTGTGAAAATATAGCTAGTTTTTTTGCTAATAAAATTGCAAAGGTCTATGACTCCTTCTCGGCACCAGAGGCAACAGAGAAATTAGATACACTATTGGGAGCGGTAGAGGTTCCTCTGTTTTCTAATTTTTTACCTATCTCGCCTCAAGATGCACTAGCCGAAATTCAAAAATGTCGTTCAGGCGCCCCAGATGATCCTTGCCCTCCTAAACTCTGGAAAATGCTGTCCCATTCTTAGAGGGGTGCGCTATTTCATACCTGGAACACCTCTCTTGATACTGGCGTCTTTCCAGATAAATGGAAACACGCGTCGCTCCTCCCCTTGAAAACAAAACTAAATGGTGACCCAGGAGACCTCAATAATCTTAGGCCAGTCTCACTGCTCCCTGCGCCCGGTAAAATGTTGGAGAAACTGGTCCAGCGCCAACTGACTAACTTTATCGAGAGCAATGGCTCTCTGCATGATACACAATCCGGATTCCGGGCGGGCTTTAGCACTGAGACCGCTCTTCTCGAGGTGGCTGAGTCAGTGAGATGGTTGCTGGATTCAGGGGCATCAGCGTTGCTGGTGCTCCTGGATCTGTCTGCTGCTTTCGACACTGTCGATCATACCATATTGGTTCAGAGACTACAAGATGCAGGTTTTGGGGGGAAGGTGCTGTCCTGGCTGAAATCATATTTAAGCGGCCGCACCCAGAGAGTAGCCTTACAACCATTTGAATCAAAACCCAAACAGCTTTGGTGCGGTGTCCCTCAAGGCTCAGCACTGAGCCCTCTACTCTTTAATCTCTACCTAGCTCCGCTTTTCTCTTTGATTGCCAACTGGGGAGTGAAAGCGATTTCCTACGCTGACGATACCCAGTTGGTTTTCCCCTTTCAAGAGCAGACGGTAGATGCTTTCAAGAACTTTAAAGGGTGTCTGCGAGACATAGCACTATGGATGAATACAAACAAATGAAAACTCAATGCGGGGAAGACAGAGGTACTGTTCTTCGGGAAGGGCCCAGTGCCAGATTCAGATTTGTGGTGGCCATCTGAAATGGGTCCGCCGCCTTCCCCCGCCACTAATATTAGACATCTAGGCGTGAGATGGGAGGCTGATCTCTCCTTTTCAGCCCAAATTCAGCAGGTCACCGCTATCTGCTTTAGTAAATTAAGAAATCTCCGGAAATTTTTACCTTTCCTCCCGGAAGATTGCCGCAAATCCGTAGTCCATGCCACAGTGACATCGAGGCAACACTACGCAAATGGCTTATATCTTGGCCTTCCTAAATATTCTATCTGCCGCCTCCAGATGATACAGAATGTGGCTGCGAGACTGGTCAGACGTATACCGTTTCGACACCATGTCTCTCTGCATTTACATGAGCTCCATTGGCTCCCGGTAGCCAAAAGAATCGAATTCAAGGCCATGACTTTGGCTTACCGGGCTCTCAATGGAAAAGGCCCTGCCTATCTTAAACACAGACTCTGCGGCTATAAGCAAAATCGAGCATTGAGGTCGAATTCCCAAAATTTGCTTTGTACTCCCCGCTTTGCGAAAGGACGTCTGGGTGGTAGAAAGCTTACAGTTAGAACGGCCACAATGTGGAATGCCCTGCCTGGGAACCTCCGCCAGGCTAAATCAGAGACCTGCTTCCGAAAAGCCTTGAAGACTTGGCTCTTTAGGGCTGACTAGTTTGGGTTCTAGTGCCTTAGCGTTCCTTTTTGCGTGTATTACCTGCTGCTACAGCGCCGGGACACCTCTGCTTGAGGTAGCTGTTGCGCTATATAAGCTCCAGTATTATTATTATTATTATTATTATTATAGGGCAAACAGAGACTTCCTGCCCGCCCCCTCCCCAATTCTTTTAAAAGTGTTTGCACAGGAAGAGAAGCTCTCTCTGGGGTGTGGTCTGCTGAGGCAGAGGGTGCTGGAGCCTGGCGCAATGGGCAGTTGGAAGGAGAAACCCCCTGACTGTCCCAGGATCCTGAACAGCACCAGGAGAAGAGACCAGGACCAGTGCGCAAGAAGCAGGGGCCTCTGCGCTGGGAGAAGAGAGGCCCAGGAGGAGAGCCAGGCGAAAGGCTGGCACAGGGAGCCAGTGAAGACAGCTCCCTGCTGAATGCACCCTCCTTGAGACCAGGAGGGCGAAGGAAAGTGCTCCCAGTGGCTGGGGAGCGCTGCCAGGAGCAAGAAGAGGCAAAAATTGCGAAAATCGGCCGCCTGGGACCGAGATATGCCCCCCAGAAGGTAGGCGACCTTTGACCTCTCCGTGGACCGACGACGAAGCACGTGGGGCTCCGCCGCCGGTGTCAACTACGCCCCCGGGGTGGGTCAGGTCCCGGGGCCTGCCCCACGAGGAGAGAAAGTCGGGGAGCGCCGTTGCGCTCCCCGTGAACTTATCCCCAAGGGGGTGCCAGGAGCCAACCCTGGCCCCCGAAGACTCTGGAGGAAGGGGAGCGCCGTCGCGCCCCCCTTGAGGATGTCCTGGGGTCGGCACCCCATCTCCGGGCCCCGAATGGAAGAAAGAAGAGGGGGGAGTGCCGTCGCACCCTCCCGCAGTGCGGGAAGCTAAGCTGGGGAGCGCCGTCGCGCTCCCCGTGAAGTTGCCCAATGGGGGTACCAGGAGCCCACCCTGGCCCCCGATAGTCATGGAGGGAGGGGGTGCCGTCGCACTCCCCTCGCTGGTGAAGAGAAGCCGGGGAGCACCGTCGTGCTCCCCGTGGAGTATGCCCAGGGGGCCCGGGACCCCAACTCCGGGCCCCGACGTGCCGAAACTAAGTCGGGGAGCGCTGTCGCGCTCTCCGTAAAGACCTCCCTGGAGGGGCCCGGGATCCCCAACTCCGGGCCCCGGTGTGCCCCACAGTGAAGGAGGAGGCCGGGGGAGTGCAGCTGCACTCCCCCGAGGCCCAGCTGGGCTGGCGTGAGTCGCTGGGTCTGCCCGCCGGAGCGGGCAGACCAGAAGAGAAATGCCGGCTCCCGCGGCAGCACGAGAGAGTGCTGGCCAGACGGGGAGCCGGCGGGATCCACCGGGGGTGGGCTCCTCGGGTGGCTCTCCAGCGAGCCTGCAAGGTGCGGGGTTCCCGGGTGGGTCCGGGACCCCGATGAGGAGGAAGAGAGGCCAGGGGCCCGGGTGAGACCGGGCCCCCGAAAAACCAGAGGAGCAGCCGGGGGTAGGCTCCCCGAGCTGCATGGCTCACCTGGGGTCTGGGTGGGACCGGGCCCCCCACCGAGGCCTGGAATCGGCGTGGGACCCACAGTGGTGCGATCACGGCTCTCCCCGAAGCAGCGGGGGAGCCACTACTATAATATGCAAGGGAATGAAAGAAGAGCCCCATAATGCCTTGCAAGGCATGCAGAAGCCTGCTAGGAAACCTGCATATTTTGGGGTGTGGTGGTCCCAGGAGAACGGGGCCACCATCACATGTGTGCAAGGGCAAGTGATGAAGGTCTGAGTTGGGGATGTCTGGAAAAGGGCATCCCCTGGAGGTGAAGAGGTGTAATTGCACCAGAACTGCATTTACTAAGGTTATTTCTTTTAGGGGGACTGAAAGTCACATGTGTAATGTGGAGTACCGGTGTAAGGTGATGTCATAAGCAAAGTGGGGTTATGTTGCCAGACATTCCTGCTAGGGTGTCTGGCTGTATATGCTTAATCCTGTGATTTCATCTGTGATGCCTTTAGGGGCTGTAATTGCAACGCATTCTAATGTCCAACAAAGGTGATGAGTACTGTCATTCTAAGGTGATGCTTAAACATGTGTTCTTGCTGCTGCACCTAGGTGAAGAACCCAGACTGTTAGCCCTTAAGATGTAGAGGTGTATACTTCATGGTCAGTAGGAAATGCTCAGTCAGGGTTGTGTGTCACCAGGGCAGGTGTACCTATTTTAAATGCTTGTTGAGGTAACGGGGTGGGTCGCCGCTGGGATGATGCCAGTGCGCAGGGCCCTCGCTCCAGGTTATGTTCAACTAACTGCATTGGGGGCAAGATGATGTGCATACATGGGAGTGGTGGTACTAGACCCCACCCCCTGCGGGAGGGGTGGAGATGTTATGCAATGTCACAAAGTAATTCCAACAGCTTATGTATATTTCTAAATTGGTGCATAGTATTGAGTAGTGTGTGTGTTTAATAAATGTACTCTTACTTTTATAAAGCAAAGTACAGACTGGACAATCAATTATTGAGTGTTATTTCTGCGCACCTGCAAATGGCGATTACTAGCCCACACCACCTCCCTTGAGTAAGCCTCAGACTGCTCTGCAACGCTACCCTCTGAGAATCAGGCGCTACAATTGGGTGTTTGGGTGTAGTCATGTTATTTGTGCAGGACTCACAGATACTGCCTCGTTTTCCAACATTGGTGTCTAGCGGCGGGAAACATAGTATCCCATTCTGGTGCGCATTTATAGCATTTGATAAGTCCAGTTTTGCCACACATTACCTATGCAGTAATGAGCAAATGGAAGAGCACATGGCTCTGAGAAGGGTTCAAAGTTTTGGTTATGTGAACTATAAGTATGAGAAAGGAAAGCCCTGCGCACATAAATGTCATGTGAAGATATTATGGTTTAAATGTAAACTGTATTGATATGACTGAGTAATGTTGATTATCATGTGCTAGCGGGATGGTGCTTTCCAGGAAATGTTAGCATACAAATGTTCTAAGCCATATTGTACACCCTGAACCCTAACACTACATACACTACACCTGCATGAGGAGGGTGTCTCCTCAAGAGATAGGGACAGCAACTGATACCTACATCACAGATTGGGGTGTAGGGGTGGATTAACCTTTATGGGGGACAGGAGAGGTGGGGGTCCTGGGAGATTCCCGCGCTTGTTAAGGGCAGGGAGGGTTTCCACAGAAGGGGCCCCAGATATCCTTCCCCCGCTGAAAGTTTTCTTGCCATTGGCGCAGGCCAAAACCACTGGAAGGGTGGGGCAGGAGGTTTCTTTACCCCGGGTAGTAACACCCCCAGGGGTTTCCATGGTGGGGGACCCCAAGAAACTTTTCCCACGGTAGGAGGAGGGTGTGGTAGAGTTGTGGGTCCGGCAGGCCCCCCAGGTTAACTGGCGGGGAGGTGAGCAACCCAGGGGTGGCCCATTTTTATTTATTTGAGTTTTATATAGGGCTGGCTAGACACGGAGGTATCAGAGCGCTTTACATAAGGATCCACAAAGTTACACAATTACATCAGTTACAAGTTACATCAGTTCCAAGATAACATTTCCAGAGCGTCGGAAGTGGGTGGGCCCAAAGGAGGGTAGTTCTCGAGTGAGGGTATGTAGTGGTAGCCCCTAGGTACCCTAGGTGGGCTAGGTAACTGACCCAGTGGAGATCTGAGTGGGGGTGATGTACTCCCTAGATTCCAGGTGAAGGGTTAGTGGTGGACCCTGAGGTGTCATGGTCGGGTAAGTGGTTACCCAAGGAAGCAACAGGATGTCATTCTGGAGCTGGTGTCGGGAACCTGAAGTGGTGGCTGGGGCGATGCCTAGCCGGTGACCAGTCAGGTAGGTCCTGTGGGGCTTGGACCCCAGGACCAGGAGCATGGGGGTGTTCCCCTAGCTGGAGGCAGGAGGTGGACTTCTGCAAGGTAGTACCACCCTGAACACAGGTGGGGCCCATCTTAAGTGAAGGGACCCTGTGTTCCCCAAAGGGGTGGTGCAGGCCTAGCCGGGATCTTTAGAGTCCCTGGCTGAGTGTGATAGTACTACCCTGAAGGCAGGTGGGGCCTATCTTAAGTGCACACCAGACTTCAGGAAAATCAGGCACTTTATTTCGCAGGGTGACAGCTTGTTTACTAAAACCTAACGCGTTTCAGCTACAACTTTCCTGAAGTCCCGGTTATTATCAAGCGAAGGGAAAATGAACTGCATGGATTTCAAAAAACGTATGAGACTGTACTTTCAAGGTGCATTCTGGGAGTTGCAGGAGGTCATGACTACGTAGAGACTTAGTAGTCCGACAAGGGCGTATAAAGTCATGTGGTACGCCGCAAATTCAAGAGGATGGCTCACCTGTGATCAAGGCTACCATTGTAGCTGAAACGCATTAGGTTTTAGTAAGCAAGCTGTCACCCTGCGAAATAAAGTGCCTGATTTTCCTGAAGTCTGGTGTGCGGCGCCCTTTCTTTCCTTTGGAGTAGAAGGTTTTGTTGGATATATATATATATATATATATATATATATATATATACATATATATACACATATATATATATATTCCAAATAAGATATTTTCTTTCCAAAAATAATCGTCCAGCACTCCCAGCCGGGTTCAATTGCTCAGTTCTTTATTTGAACGACAAAAACAACATCTACGCGTTTCAGCAGTCTCAGCTGCCTTGCTCACGATGTCTGAGCGCCAACATTTTTTTCTTAAAATACTCACTTTCAAAGACAAAGAACATTGAAGAGGGACTACGAGAATTAAAGAAAACATTAGCCAGCACGCTTACTCCTATTACAGCGGCGGCCATATTAGAACATGCAAGGTATATGCAAAAAAAAAAACACATTACAAGGAAAGTTCCTTTTGTTAAAATTGTTTCTGCTATTAGTAGCATAGAATTTCCAAAGAGGATGTTTAAATCCGACTTGTGCTTTGCCTTTCTGAATTTTTATATCTCACAGAGACTCCGAGTCCCTTGTACTTATAATTCAGATATCCGGTCAAATTTCACATATCAGTTTTTCATGAAAGTAATCAAATAAACATCCCATGTTCCTATTTTTGCAACCTCTAATTCCTCAAATTATACGTTCTAAATATATTCCTACAGTTTCAAAGCCAACGGGGAGTAAAAAAGATTATTTTTCAATTAAATATATCGTAAAGTTCTTCAATTATTAAAGTGCAAATACCAAGTGCAAATCAATCGCTAAAAGTGCAAGTGCTTCACCGTATATTATTACATATATTTCATATACTAATTAAAACACAATATACAAAAAACTATATAATTAAAATATCATTATATATACCAAATTTCTAAAGTGCAAGTGCTTCACAGTATATTTTTCTTCCACATTAAAAAAGGGGAAAACTTATTTCATATACTCAATAGAGAAAAAAACACTTTTTTAAAACACTATTAATATCCTAAAATATCTAAAATCGATATACATGAACTACCCCTTAATTACTTCTTAATCTGTATGAAATAACAGAAGAAGCTGTACATATAAAAAGTTACATCTTAAAAACAATTTTTCTTTTATGTACAGCAATCATCTAATCCTTTTACATCCCTCTTCCTCAAATTCTTACCATACCAATAAAAACAGAAAAAGTAAAAAAAGTCTCATTTTGTGCAGTTTGTACCCTTACATTCCCTTCCCTCAACAGCCTCAGTGTAGACATGTATAAAGGTCCTCATCTACGTTCAATCCATGAGGTTCCTTACTATTAAACTCCAAAATATAATAGGTTTCCAATTTCCTGAGTTCCTTTTCCCTATCTCCTCCTCTCTTTTTACGGGGAATTTCTGCTATACAGCTATACTGTAGGCTGGCGGGATTACTTTGATGATACTTCTCAAAGTGTCTTGCAACCGGGTAAGTTCTATCCTTGTTTAAAATTGCTCTCCTGTGTTGTAAAATCCTTTTATACACTGGTAAAGTTGTACTACCTATATATACCTTCGGACAGTCACATTGCAATAAATAGACAACAAAATCAGATCTACAGGTTAAAAAACTTTTGATGAAAATAGTTTTATTAAAAAATGTTTTAAAATTCGTGCCATTCATTCCATGTTGGCACGCTTTACATTTAGAACATTTTTTAAAACCTGAGCCAATTCAAGGCTCCACTCTTCCGTTCCTGAAATTCACTTCTCACAATTAAATCTTTCAATGACTTTGATTTCCTATAAGTGATATTAGGCTGTTTATTCACTTGTGGGCCTATCAAAGGGTCACCCTGTACCAGATACCAATGTTTTTTTTAAATGGCTCTGATTTCTTTGTGTTTGGTGTTAAAAGTCATAATAAATCTTGGATTCTCCACATTTTTCTGATCTTTCTGCTTAGTTTTCTCCTTCTTTTTCTGAGTTCGTGACGGTTCAAAGAGTACCTTCTGTCTCTCAAGATTCCTGGCTTTCTTAGCTGCACCTTCTATTATATGTGGTGAGTACCCTCTCTCAGTGAATCTACTCATCATTTCCTGTTCGATTCTCAGATACTCTTCCTGGCTGCTACATGCCCGCCTAGCCCTATAAAATTCCCCAAAGGGAATACTTCGATTCAATGGTGCTGGGTGGGCACTCCCCGCGTGGAGAATAGTATTTCCCGCAGTAGGTTTTCGAAATATAGTGGTCTCAAGTTTTTCCCCTACTGGTTGAATTCTGATATCAAGAAAATCTATGCTGGTTTTACTGAACTGTCCCACAAATTTCAAATTCAACGAGTTCTGGTTCAGATCCACAATGAATTGTTCTATGTCCGTTTCCGTGCCCTGCCACAGCACGAAAACGTCATCTATGAATCTTACCCAAAGTAAAATGTTATCTGACCAATGTTCTAAGGGCGGCCCCCCGAGCACCTGCTCCTCCCACCAGCCCAGATGCAAATTAGCATAGCTGGGGGCGAAGCAGGTGCCCATCGCCGCCCCTTGTTCTTGCCGATAGAGATCATCCCCAAATAAAAATATATTATTCGTCAGACACCACTCCATTAACTCTAAAATCATTCGATTATGTTTCATGAATCTTATTGGTTTTCTATTCAAAAAGTACTCTGCCGCTTTTAAACCATCTACATGACGTATACTCGTATACAACGTGGAGATATCCAATGTCATTAAAATCATGGTGGTAGCATCCCAATGAATATCAAAAATACACTTAAGAAAATCAGTAGAATCCTTGATATGTGAAGTCAATGTTCTAACAATAGGATTTAAAAAATAATCAATATATCTAGATGCATTTTCGAACAAGCTGCCACATGAAGAGATTATGGGTCTACCCGGAGGTGTGGTGGTACTTTTATGCACCTTCGGGAGCATATAAAACACTGGTATTACTGGTTTCTCTTTTTTGATAAATTTGAACTCATCCCAGCTTAACAGTTCATCTTGTTTCCATATTTCGAGTCTGTCAAAAAACAAATCCTTCACTCCTTCATATTCTTTCATGCTAATCTTCTGATAGCATTCATGATTGTTCAATTGGCTCAATGCTTCTTTTTTGTATAATTCACGGCCCCATAAAACAACATTACCCCCCTTATCCGAGGGTTTTATCAAGATTCCATCTTCTTTCTGTAATTTTGCCACAGTTTTATGTATTAGAGCTTTTTTCGGATTTATATGTTTTTTCTTTTGATTTAGCTCATAATATAACAATTTCAAATCTTTCTTTACATTCTCACTAAAAATATAAAAATATATATATATTTTCACTGAAAAAAACAAAGGTTACAGGGATGTTATTGTTAAGGTCAGGTTTCACTCATACAAAACCAGTGAAATTCAGCCAAAATAGTTAGTGAGCTACCTATAACTCACCTCCCCACAATGCACTCCTTATGACCTCACAGATTGCATCACACATGGCATGGTCAGTGACATCACTGAGGACATCACTCATGACCTCATCCAGTGACTGTGAGTGTTTTAAAACATTTATGAGTGTTATATATATATATACACCAAGGTGTATTGCTGAATCATTGGGTGTATGAGTGCCTGTTTGGATGATTTAGTGGGTGTGCGACTGACTGTATAAGTTAGTGATTAGGTGTCTCAGTGGATGTATGGGCGAGTAACTGGTTGTGTGAATGTCTGTATCAGTCTATCAGTTGGTGTCTAAGTGGCTGTATGGGTGTGTGAGTGGGTATATGAGTTTCTGTGTGGGTGAGTGATTGGTTGTCTGAGTACGTCTATGGATGTCTGAGTGTCTGTGTGGTTGGGTGAGGCGGTGTGTGACTGCCTGTATGGATGAGTGAGTGGGTGAGTGAGTAGCTGTATGGGTTAGTGAGTGCATGTGTGAGGGGCTGTAGGGGTGAGTGTGTTTATGTGTGTGTTGGTGAGTGAGTGCATGTGTCAGTGGTATATGGGTGAGTAACTGGGTATGTGAAAGACAGTATAGGTGAGTGATGGGACATGTGAGTGACATTATGGGTGAGTGAATGAATGAGATTGGCTGTATGGGAGAGTGTGTGCTTGTGTCAGTGACTGTATTGGTGAGTGAGTATGTGTTAGTATCTGTATGAGTAAGTGATTGAGTGCATGTAACTGTGGCTGTGTGTTTGAGTGTATGGGTGAGTGATTAGGTGTGTGAGTAACTCTATGGGTGACTGACTCAGTGTGTGAGTGACTGTATGGGCATATGAGTGGATATGTCAGTGGCTGTATTAGTGAGTGAGTGGGTGTGTGAGTAGCTGTTTGGGAGAGTGAGTAGATGTCTGGTGTTTTGAGAAAAAACTTCATGATCAGTTAATTTTACACAGATACAATAAAACTATTGTATATGTCTTTACAGCATCTTCAAGAGCAGGCAAAGGAGACATTGGCCAAGAAGGCGGGGAAACAGTTGGTGTTTCGGGTGGTGAAACATTAGACGCCAATGGACACAGTGGCATGGAGGGTGAGGGGACTGGAACAGAGGCCGCCACCTCAGCATCTCGTGACCAGGCCCTAGTGGTGATGGACCCTATCAGAACTTTTACAACCTCATCCTTGTGCACCATACAGAGACACATCTCCACCCTCCCTCTTGATCCCCCCAGTTGCCCAAACACAAACCCCTAACAGGCACCTCATCCCCTGCCCCTGTCACCCCGGCTGCCCTAAGTGAGGAGGCTATTGACCTATTATTTTTAAGGCACAGAGGTCCTTAAACATTAAATAGACAAATGGTGCTCTGAGAGCAAAGAATAATGCCCAGGAGGTGTCCAATCAACAGTTATAACAATATTTTATTATAGCATTAAAAGAAAAACCGTTTTTATAGATGTGGGTCACCCAGAGCGGTGAACCTCAACAGGTATTGAGAAGAACTCACAGGCAAAAACACAGAGTGATCTAAAATTTATCCAGAATCATGGTCACTTATTGGTAAAACAGAGCACTATGCACCCATAAATACATTTTACATAATAAGGCGGGTCAGAGTGATAAGGTCAACGATGTTTCGATCCACTCAATTTATGGGATCATCATCAGGACAACACATTATTTGCCTAAATCAATGCAAGAAACAATGAATCAGAATAATTTGGGAGAAGATTAATCAAAATAAGCACCTAGGATAGGCGAGGCACTATGGCCGAATATTTGTCTATTTAATGTTTAGGGGCCTCTGTGCCTTAAAACATATGTTTCACTTGGTCCCTAGATATCGTTGGGTTTTCCTTGTGTTTGTGTAACTTGACCAATTACGCAGCAACTCTGTAGGCAAGACTGCGATAGAGAATGGCATCCAGGGGCTAACTTGCCAAATGCAACAAATGGTTGCATTTCTGGATGTCATTCACAGTTCAATGTCTGGCATGCATAGATTGCTTGCCAAAACAGCAGCCTCCTCACTCACCCCAGCCTCCCAACCAGCCCAACCTTCCACCTCAACTCAGGTCCCTTCTTCAACCCAAATCCCAACTCCCTCCCCAATCCCAAGCGCACTCACTTCAGTCCAGGCACCCACTCCAACAGACATAAGCAGCACAATCCCATACACACAGATAAACACAAACAAATACAAACAAACACACAACATATATACACTATTGAAACTACACCCACAAGCACCACAAGCACAACACCCAGAACCACCATCACACCCACAACCACCACAACCCCCACCACACACAACCACCACCACACCCACAAGTACCACAACCACCACCACACCCACAACTACCGCCACAGCCACAACCACCACCACACCCACAAGCACCACAACACACTCATCAAAACCAACACACTCACACAAACACCTACACACAAAACACCAACCAAAAGCAAGTGCACACACTCACCCGAATATCAAACATCAGCTAAAAAACACACATCCAAACATACACAACAAACACCAGAACCAAATGCAACTGCCAAACATACAGACACATGCACATCACCCACTCCATCTCCCTCTACCTCCAAAAGTCAATCCTCTACCACCTCTCCTACCCTTACTCCTGCTACCGAATTCACCTCTTATCAGTCCTTCACCCCTACCAAGCCTAAACCCACTCCTCCCAAGAAAAGTCCTTAAGGTTACCTACTCTGTGCCCAATAATTACCCCTTTCTGAGGAGGTTACCCTTTCAACTACGTTTAGGAACCAAATTATGGGCAACAAAGCCACAGGGTGTTATTGTGGGAAAACCCTTTGTTCTTCTTTTTTGAATAAATGTTAATAAAAGAAGTATCTCATGTACAAATAAAAAAAATTATCTTATAAAGTTTGTCCTAACATTATTTTTTATTTACAATTCATTGATTATTACAAATGTTAATGATTAATATGTGAAACACATATTCTTACTTACATTTATGACAGAAAATCCAAAAGTTTTTTTAAATGACACGTTTGTAAAGTCCAAACATTAGTAAAACAAATTACTTAATGGACATACTTTTGGTGCAAGCTTTCATCATAATAATGGACACTTACACCCATAAAAATTATTTAAAGTTTTATTTTTAAGTGTTAATACAGGTGTGTTTATTATAACTTAATAAGTGAAAAAACACATATGCATTACACCATAAAAAAAGAAAATTAAAATGTAATAAAATACAGAAAAGCACTAGACGAGGGGAAATGGTACATAAATGAATAAATAATTTAAGTTTAGAACTAATTGATTTTACATTTATGTTTAAAAAAGGTTTTACCTTGTCTAGTGCAACAACTAATTTATATTAAATTTAAATTATTCAAAAAATGTGCAATGCCTATGTTTATGATTTGATAGTTTCCGAAAAATAATTAAGCATACCTGTATGAACACATTATGAATTTTGATTCATGTCAAATTTAGTGTAAGTGTCCATTATCTTGTAGGAGGCTTGCACCAAATTTGAAAAAAGATGAATACAAGCTTGTTTCTAAAATAATTCTTAAATGACAATGTTACACACATATGCATTACACATTAGAAAAAAATGCTTGACAGAGAAATTTAAAAATGCACAAGTCCAGAGCAAATATAAACAGACAATTCAAAGAGAAAAAATGTAAAAAAAGAAGCTTACCTTCGATTTCGGTGATGAAGGGGTATTTTGCTTCGTGGTCAAGTAGCAGCAGCAAAGGTAGGACTTGGACAATCTCGTTCAAAGACAAAAACTTACGTTTCTACCTTATATCCCTCGAAGCTGCCAACTCAGGTGTGGTGTACCTGCCAGAGTTACGTCAACAGGAAGGCACATCGTATTTGGCCCAGCTGTAATATTGGCTGAACTCCCTCTGACAGCCGCTTTTGCCTACGCCGCCATTGACGCGGGAGGAAACTTTTGGCAGCACTTGGATGGACTATCATCCATAGAACTGCGAGCATCTAAATTGAGCGGGCGGACAGCCTAGTAGGCGGACGGAGAAACCTAAAGAAAAGTGACAGCGTATCAGATCCACCAAGATCTAAATCAGGCCCTCTGTCACAAACGTGACAGATATCCTGTCCGCTGTATTACAAGCACATTATATCCTACAGCACTTGTAATACGGTGGATGGGATATCTGTCACGTTTGTGACGGAGTAACCTGTCCGCCAAACTCTATATCAGATCAGTAATGTCTAGTTTCTCAGCTATTTGCAAGGCTGCCTGCTATATATTAAATAAGCTCTATGATTTAGCCTGCGGCTAGGTGAATATCGGAGAAAATGCTCTATTTACCTGTAAGCTGGGTAAATAGCCACACCGTGTAGCCACAGGGACTCACTGTGAAAACTTTAAAAAAACACAGCTTTAAATAAAAATAAATCGTGCATGATACATAGACATCATGAGGGATTGTTCTCCCCTTTAAAAATGCAATGCACCTCTCATTAATATATTTAGTTAATCTACAAACACTGATACCTAGCATAGGAGTGACTCAAATGCCAGGGATGTCGTTTTTAGGTCTCGCCTAGGCAGCGCATGCGCTGTCTCGTTGAGACATGCAGTATATGCTTTAGTGAGGGAGTCTCCGCCTCCGTTTTCCTATTTGTTTTTGAGTGTGTCTTTCAAAATGTCTTACTTGCTATTGGGTTAGCGTGTTTTATGTCCCTCCTTTTTCCTTGTTGGGCATGCCTATGGCTTTTGGCCCCTTTACTGGTGTTAGTGCATTTTTTTTGTGTCTGTTGTTTTTCGTGGATCTCTTTTTTTTTTACTTCAACGCAAGCTCGCACAAGGCCTGGCTGAAGGAGCAGATGGAGCAGGGCAGCGAGCGGCTGGCTCAGATTACCACAGGAATCCTCCAAATATTTAACACAGTAGCTCCCCGTTCACTGTCACACAGAGTACAGTGAACGAAGGAATCAAGGTTGTCTTTAATAGTACAAGAAACTTAAATCACACCAATGTTACGGGGGTATAAATGCACCTTAAACATTCTCAAATATAAATAATAAACAAAGCTAAAAACAAAATTATCACACAATATACTCTTAAAGAATGTAATCATGCGAGAACGAAACCGTGGCTGCTGTGTAGCAAAGCATTGTGGGAATGCAAATTTTCCACGGAGTATTGTGCTTCCTGCAGACGCCATTTCCCTGTTAGATATATGAGGGTGCAGTACCTCAGGTGATTACTAGATGTCCCTGTATAGTCAGGCTCTACATAGCTTGCCAGGACACACTGAAAGAGCAGGAGCACTCCATAGTTTTAAGCGCAATTGAAAATTATATCCATTAATTTGTTGCTTCGCGGGTGGTGCAACCCTACCACAAACCTCAAGTTTCCAAACTACAATTTTAAAGGGGAGCGCGCGGTCTAATGAGAACTGCGCGCACGCAATAACGTGCTCTTTTCTCGAATTGCTGTGGCCCTGCTTTAAACAGAAGGCAGCGCGCGAGCTAATTATCAGATCCCCGCAGAAATCCTCCAAACATTTAACACAGTATCTCCACCGTCACTCTCACACGGAGTACAGTGAACAAAGGAAAAAAGGCTGCCATTAATGAAAAAGTTTAGCGATACAACAAAGTTACAGATAAAACGTAGACCACACCAATATTACGGGGGTATAAATGCACCTTAAACGTTCTCAAATATAAATGATAAACAAAGCTGAAAACAAAATTATCACATGATATACTCTTAAAGAATGTAATCATGCGAGAATGATACTGTGGCTGCGCAAAGCATTGTGGGAATGCAAATTTTCCATGGAGTATTGTGCTTCCTGCAGACGCCATTTCCCCGTTAGATATATGAGGGTGCAGTACCTCAGGTGATTACTAGATGTCCCTGTATAGTCAGGCTCTACACAGCTGCCAAGGTTTCAAATTGCTTATATGTGACATTTACATTATTTCAGTGTCATACAAGGCAATATTTCTTTACATGTGTTCCCATACCTGGTTTTTATTTGGTAGGCACGGGGAGATAAGTGATTTGCCCAGAATCACCGGGTGTTGAAGCAACGATGAAGCTCGTTGTTAAATCCCATCTAGTTCCTGTGATCAGTTTAGTGAAAGCGCACTAATTTCAAATAAATAATCTCTGCACAGCTCCTCGGCACTGCACGGCTCAGGCACTTAGGAGCTGGCTGAACACCCAAAATTTTGCGCTTTATAAATAATGTTAACCGAACGTGAAACCGTCTCTCTCTTCAGATCGTGAGCGTTCAAGTACAGATTGATTCTTATGCTCAGTGGGTTTTTTTCTGACTTTTTTAATGTTCATCTGTTTAGTCCAACATTTAACTGCATGCTGTACATTTGTCGGAATGCGTGCAACCCTTGTCACTAATTAGCCAAGATTAATGCATTTAGAATAGCATTTGGGCTCGGAGTCATGTTTTTTGACTTTTCTTTCAAAACGTTTATTCTGTGAAACAGGGCTTGCACTCACTGAGGGTGTTCTTTTGGCACAGCCTACATTTTCAAAATGCCCTCCGTCTGTGAGCGCCCATTTAGCGACGCCAGGCAGGCGACGGCGTTTTCATAATCGCCATCTTTATTCTTGTGATCAAACAATGCCTTACTATATGTTCCGCAGTGTGTAGAGTTTGGTGCTGGAAAAAATATTAAAAGGAGTTAAAAAAAACAACGTCTGACATTACATGTCTGCATAACTATTGTGTTTTGCATTTAGACCTTCATCTGTCGCTTTCCCACCCACCTTTACTCTGCCCCTTTCCATCTTTACATTGTACCTGTATACTAATTGGCATCTGATTAAAAACAGTTCAACATAACTATACGTGGACTTTTCCCATCAAGCCCAAACAAGAATAAGCTTTGTCTCCCCACAAACTTTCCTTATGCTGTCGAATTAGTTGTGAGCTTCTACCAAAAGCATACAAATCAAACGCTATCTGTTTACCATGCCAACTTAGATTTATGCTTCCGCTGATCCAGCGCGCTTCCAGCGTTCTTGCCGCAGTCATATTGTAACATAGCATTTGCTGATCCTCTGTTGGGTTGGGTCATTTGGCCTTTGAGGGAGGGCAGACATTCCTTTCTTTATATGCTTACAAACTTTTATGAGCTGTGGTCTGACCTGCCTGCAGCCCCTCCACTTGCTTATCCACATCCACTTCCTTTAATATGCTGCCCCAGTCTTTCAGGTTCGATATCTATTATGTCCACATCATTGTATGGCAACATGCCAATTTCCAATGCTCTGTTGACTTCAGGCCTCTGCCCATTTCTCTGTGCCCAGTCCGATGCCTGGGTCGCCATTTGAAAAAATATGTTCTATTCCATGAATTATTTTCAGCTTTGCTGTAAAGAACCAGTTACGTTACACAAAGACACATTCATTATTTGGTAGGCACGGGGAGATTAAGTGATTTGCCCAGACTCAACCATGTGCTCGCTGCATTGTGGGCCTTGTAGTTTGGCCTTTTATCAGTTTCATCATGGGCTCAAAAAGACATTTGTCTTTCTTACGTTTCTTAGCACCCAGGATAATATGCTGCATAGCCAAAAACCTACAAGGTCCCAAAGGCGAGAACGATATGTGTGTGCGCAAGACATGGCTGGCTGCACGCATGGAAGTGGACGTGCTGCAAGATGTTTCTGGAGCAGCATGTTGCCAATTAACCGTCAACTAGCACTTTAGTATTGGCATTCATTCAGAAGGGTTTGATGAAGTGTGACTGGGAACAGACTGCACACATGCAGGTTTAAAGGCAGGGCAGTTAGTTTCCTGTTGGGAGAACTACATTACCAGAGGGTTGGCTTTTGTACTGTGGCGGTTTTAATGAAAACAGGATTGCTTTATGTGCGGAAGAATTGTGTGTGTTTTTGTAGCCGTTTGGGTACATGTGCCATGCTTGTTTAATTGTCTTATGTGACAGTCTTGTGGTAGGTTCATGTGCCCATGAAAAATCTGCTGTGGCTGTATTGAATGCTTTTAGATTGCCAATCCGAATGATCATTGGCATTGTGTTGGCTGCATAAGAGTGCGGCGTTGGTGTGTCTATGCATTCTGTTGTATAGATGAGTGGTAAGCCATTGGGAAAGTGAGTTTACATTCTGTCCATGATTATTGTTGCCTATGTTTGTTGCAGAGTTGTTATGGGTGTTGAAGCTTTTTAGGAGGCTTGGGACTTACACAAAAAGTTTACTCCACTCTATAACACTAAACTCCACTCTACAACGCTCCACTCTACAACGCTCCACTCTACACCTTTGCACTATATACAACTGCAATATACTTTACACCACTATACTCTATACAACAGCACTCTATACTACTCTACCTCACTGCACAAAAACACCAATACACTCTTCACCGCTTTGCTCAAAACAAATGCTCTCTACACCACTGCACTCTGTCAATATACTCTGCACCACACTATTACACTCTACTCCAATAATACTCTAATCCACTATATACCAGTCCACTCTTTTTTTCCTCTGGAGTTTTATATAGCGCGAACTTGACCCATAGGTATCAAAGCGCTTTACATGAGCACCAGTTGCGTTACAGACACACATTCATTTTTGTGGGGCACAGGGATTTTAAGTGATTTGCCCAGAATCACAGGATGTTGAGTCCCTGCCCAAACTCGAACACGATTCCCCAGCTTCGAGGTCGACCGCTCTAGCCGTAAGGCCACATCCTCTCCCCCACTATACAACACTCTACGCAACTCCATCTATACACTACATACCATTTTAATCCAGTATATTCTATATAACACTATACTCCTACACTATATAACAATATACTCCACTCTACACCAGCGACACTATACTCAATTCTAATACTATACTTCACTCTACAACACTATACTACCTACCACACAACTTTTCACTCCTATCCAAGCCACTAAACTCCACTATACGGCGAGACCAATTGGCATTGCCAATGCTTGTTTGTGTGTTGCAGTTTACATTCCATTTTAACTTCAACTCACACTGAAACCTTTATTTTTTTATTGAACAAATATACAAATGTGTCTGACAGTGCTTGATATAATATATTCCTTCATAAAATATATTTAGCCACATTGTACTATTATAAAGCATTCTAAATAAAAAGAATTTGTATTTGTCTAACCAGTGACTTCCATTTCATCAACTTCAGAAGGATGAAATGCTGAGAAGTCCATGTTGGTGTTCAAAACAGAGTCCTGCAGGTTACACATTATTCCAGCAAAAGTCACAAAACTGCACTTATAATATAACTATCTAAATTCACACGCATATTATGTGAACTAAGCGGAATGGTCCATAAAATTTTCTTTTATTAACTGTCACAACGCAACATTTTCCTCATTTAGGAAAGGCCCTACTGTAGAAAGAAAAGAAAACAAACCACTACTAAAATATATATTCTTTAAGTGTTCTCCCTGAGAGAGAGGGTGTGTGTTTGTGTGTGTATACACCAGTGGCGGCTGGTGGAATTTGAAACTGGTGAGCCGTATGCAGAGCGAATGAACGCATGCGAGCGAGCGTAGTGAGCGAGCTTGACGGCAATAAGGAGGGTTCGGGGGGGTTCTCCCCCGGTGAAGAAATTTTTTAAAAATTGGCATCTTTTTGATGCGATTTTCAGCACTATATCTGTGATAAATGGACTAAAAATTCAGTAGTTCTAGGCATTCATAAAAGAAAACAAACATTATTTCAGAGAATTTCTGGGTTGCCAAGCAAGTCTGACTTCTGAAGAGGGTTAGGGTACTAAGCAAGACTGCTTTGGCTCTACCCTTTCCAATAGAAAACACTAGTTAGTGATGTGAACAAGTTCAATGGACAAACCTGGGGTCTAGGGAGAGTCCCTCTCCTGAGAAAGAAATTTAAAAAGATTGGCAAATGGTGCATTTTAAAGCAAATGAATGCAGCGATAAAGCAAGGCTTATTAAGCAGTGGGAACGTATAGTCTTGAAATATTAAACACATTAAAAACTGCCCCGTATCTTCTTGCATTAATTTGTTCAACCGTTACTGTAATATGTAAATTGTTCTGCATGACAACTTTAGCCCTTTAAAATGTATGCTTAGCTTGCCCAGTGTCTTGCACTGCATGCAGCATTAACTTTGGAAAAATATGCTCTAACCAGACTTCGGGAAGCACCCACAGCTGCTGGCTGTAACCAGTCATATAGAAATATGTGCAGACAGGTCTTTAAGTGAGATGAAAAAAGTGGGTGCTCCCTATAAAGGAACATGCCAAATACATTTCTGTGATTCCCATAGTGTGCCATCAGACCGGTATTTTGGTTTCTCTCTGAGATGTAATTTTATCCAGATAAATGGCACAGCAACTGACATACGCCTAAAGCCTGTCAGTATGATTGGCTTTGTCACTGGGTGTTAGCTGTTTAAGATAAATGAGTAACAACAATGATTTCTTATAAATAATTAACATTGAAAATGTTTAAATTCTGAAATAGTGAGTCTGTGAATTAAATAGGATTGAGGCCTGTGGAAGGAGTTTTGGCCTTCAATTATGTTTGCTTTATGTTAGATATGTATCCTCTTTTTCTCTGCATATCTTGTCCATCTGCACATCTTCAACCCCCTCTCTTTCCTCTTCAGCATCCTCTTTTCACTCTTCCCCGAATGCCCTTCCTCACATCGCTGTCACTTCACCGCCCCCCAACATGCACTGCACTCCCTCAAATATAAGCACCTTAATTTCTCTTACTTTTGCCTTGCAAATATTTTGACATCAGTGTACCCTCTTCACACACATGTTCATGAGGTTACTGGAATCAGCCACAGGCTGGGAGTGGCTTACAGGACCCATTCCACCCTGCGGACAGGTGATAAGGACAGGATGTGCACTGTTGAACTCTGCAAAGAAAAGGAACAAACTCTGGTCTGTTTAATATTGGAGAGGAGTGCGCACTGTTTTCCTCAACAGTGAAAAGGAACCTGGACTGTGTAATCCAGTGATAGAAAGGAAACAGACATGGTTATGCTCCGGAAATGGAATGTGTGCACACAGATGTGTTTCATAAAACAAATGAATGGACACTGTTTTATTAAGTAATAGAATGGAATGTGCACTCTTTTATATAGTAATAAAGAGAAACACAGAGGGGCACATTATCAAGCGGCAGCGATAATTATCGCTGACCGCTCTTAGCGTGGGGAATACTATCGCTGAAAATTATCGCCATGCTAGCGCTGTATTACCAACGCTTAGCGCAAAGGCGATAATTTTCCAGTGATAGCGGTGTTTTCCATGGAACATCGCTGGTTTTTCAGCGATGTTCCATGGAAAAACGGCGATAATCCTGTGAATAGGGCCTGTGGTCTTAGCCACACAATCCACCCCCCATGTTAGGTATGCCTTAGTCAGGAATTTAGCAGACGTTAAATTCCTGCGTTAAGGCATACTTAACGCGATTTAAAATATCGCTAACCCACGTTGCTAATATGGCAATACCTGGGTTAGCGATATTTCCCCATGTTGTTTTCACAGGCACGCCTCCTTTGCATCTCATTAGCGATGTGATGGGAGGCGTGCAGAAAACAGACGCTAATTCAAGGAATCACGCGCTAGCGTGTCCTTGATAATTAGGCGATAAAATTATCGCCGCTTTTCGTCCGAAAACGGACGCTAAAGCGACGATAATTCTTTAATGCCGCCTTGATAATATGCCCCAGACTGTTCTAGTCAATAATAGTAATTTACAGTGCTTCATTTTGTAACAGAATACTTAACTGCAGATTCGTTTTCAGTGCTTAGTGAAACAAATGAATATTCATTTATATTGCTTAGGGTAAAGAACAGTGCTTCTTTTAATTACTGAATAAAATGGTGCTTAAACCAACTCATACCGCTTTTAAAGTACAGAAGAGTACATGCTTGTTTCAGTGCTATAAAGAGACTGGACCACCGTGCCCCAGAAATTGAACTATGTTAAGCATTAAAGAGAGGAAAGATCATCGTTTTACTGTGTAGTGGAAAGAAATGTGTCATCATGTAATAAGTAATGAAACAAAATGTGTTCTATTTAATGATATCAATGAATCTGCATTGTTTAATTCAGTAACGAAGAGGTCCTCGTACTATTACAATCAGGAACGAAACGCAATCCGCACTGTTTCATTCTGTAATGAACAGGATACTAGGGTAAGAGGAAACAGGAACGTGTTTTAAGGGCATCTGTGTAAGAAGGATACCTCTTTTAAGTATGCTCCCTAACAACGGCGGTCTCGAATGCCGAAAAGGTTTCGTTTTCCCAAGTCAACAAACAGCTGCATACTCATACAATGAATGTAAACGGCAATGATTTTAGGTGGCAAGTCCGAAAAACACCTCTGGATCTTGAACTTGTGGACACAAATTGGACACCCCTCTGCTTGACTGCGAGACTCTAGGTGTAAGGTGTAATCAAATAACTCTATGCATATTCCACTGAAGTTTCTACAACACTGGAAAGGACCATTTGAGCCCAAGCCCTCCAAAAACTAATTTTGTCCCATTAATAAAACAACTGAGAATTTAGACAGACGCATTTTTGTCAGTTTTGAGAAACATGAATCCGGATCTAATGTTTAACAGCAAGGAAGTCCTGTGATAATTGGCTAGAGGCAATATGTGATGTATTGTCATCGGGTGATCCACCATGCTCAGATGACCCGTTTGGACATCAAATGCTCACCTGAAAGTTTAGACTTTGTATTGTGTGTAAAATAACATAGCCAAAAAAAGCATGTGTTACTAGCGAGTATTCCACTGAACCTAATGACCAACAGATAGTTGGATGTATGTCCTAAGGTTACAGCAGGAACATAGTTAAAATCACCCTGATAC